>OZ004707.1:53287540-54487540 GCA_963924515.1 Vespertilio murinus | reverse complement strand
AGCACATACTCTGTTAAGGGAGGCCTTGAGAAAACAAGTACTCTCATTCATTGTTGGGGGAAAGGGGAGAGACAGGGAACAGTATAAACTTCTGTGTGAGGGAATTTATCAACTAGCAAAACTACATATGCATTTACACTCTGAATAAGCTATCCCAGATCTACGAAACACACGGTTCCTCATTTTACATTTGTTTAACCCAGCAATCCCACTTCTAAAATTTACTTTGAAGATGTGCATCCAACAACATGAAAAAACAAAAAACAAAACACCCAAACATATACACAAATTATTCATTGTAAAAGACAAAAAGCAAAATACTGAAAACACCTTGAATGGACATACCCATAAGACTGAAAGAATACAATGTGATACATATTCACTGTGGAATATATATCATTGTAAAAAGAAAAAAAATAAGAATTAGCTCTTTAAATAGATACAGAAAGATTTCTATACACATTGTTTCAAAAACAAGGTACAAAATAATATATATGTATATACTGTGCTACCATTTTTAAAGAAGGGAAATAGGAAATAAGACTACATATATACATCAGTGTATATATTTTTTAAATTTTTTTCATAGTGTATATTTTTAAACGATGACTTATTTTATCTTTAAAAATACATGTATACATAAATTTGTGTATATATATAACATATATACATATATATATATATATATATATATATATATATATATATATATATACATACATAACAATTACCTGTGTGTATAAACATGTGTTTATGTGTGAGTGTATGTATTAGTTATGGACACTAGAAATATTTAGAAACAATGACCAATTCAGGAGAAATGAGCATCTCTAGTGCTAGATTTTGGCTTTTAAATAACTATCATCTTTAAAAGGAACCAGGGCACTTTGAAAAAAAATGGTTGATTTCAGATATGAGGGAAGAAATGTATAAAATGACCCTAGAACATCTTATCATACCAGAAAGTGAGAATGCTATGAATGACAACAGGGTGCCTAATGAACACAGGAGGCAAACTAAAGAGGCTCCTATCCAACAAAGACATATGATCTAATCTACACTAATAAATTACCATCACTCCGCTATGCTACCAGCCACTCAGAGTGAGTATGCAAATTAACCTGAAAACAAGGCAGCAGCCCCACCCCCTGCCGCTCCAGGCCTTTGGGGGGTCAGAGAAGTCAGATGCCAGTGCCTGAGGCTGGCTGCAGCCTGGGAGATGAAGTAGCCACCTGCCTCGTGATCTCAGGTCTCAGACAGCAGCAGAAGCCTCAAGCCCGCCTGCCCCATGTCCTGGGGAGTCAGAGAAACTAGGCTCCAGTGCCTAAGGCTGGCTGCTGCCTGGGAGATGAAGAAGCTGCTTGCCCCATAATTCCAGGGTGCAACCAGCCAGAGAAGTTGCCCACACTGCATCCGGGAAAGATGGAGAAGCCGCCTGCCTTTGGTCCAGGCACTAGTACATGTGGCTGGCTACAGACTGGTAGAGGGAGAAACCACCCATCCCACAGTCCTGGGCACCAGTAGCTGTGGATGGCTGTGGCTCGAGAGAAGCCACGCACCCCGCGGTCCCAGACACCAGCACTTGTGGCTGCAGCCCAGGTGAAGTCAGTCTGTCCACTGTCCCTTGTGGCTGCAGCCAGCCTGGCGCCTGTGGCTGACCAGAGGGAGGGAAGCCTGGAACCCTGGTGCCTGTGGTCGGCTGGAGGAGTGAATCCTGGGTTCCAGATGTGGGGCCGAGGTAGAGGAAGTTAGGGGCAATCAAGCCAGCAGGGGAGCAGTTAGGGACAATCAGGCTGGCAGGCAGATGAAGTTAGGGGCAGTCAGGCAGGCAGGTGAGCAGTTAGGAGCCAGCAGTTCTGATTCTGGATTGTGAGACGGATATCCAATTGCCGGTTATCCCCTGAGGTATCCCAGATTGGAGAGGGTCCAGGTTAGACTGAGGGACACCCTTCACATTCTCCCCCCACCCCTGTGTACAAAATTTCATGCACCAAGGCCACTAGTTTCTTAAATAAAATTCAAGGAAACAAAAAGAGAGACATGGAGGGAAACCTAAGAACTTAAGAGATAAAACCAATCACAATGTGTGGATCTTATCTGGAGTGTAATTCAAATAATTAAAATGTGCATATTTGCTGAAACCGGTTTGGTTCAGTGGATAGAGCATCAGCCTGTGGACTGAAGGGTCCCGGGTTCAATTCCGGTCAGGGGCATGTACCTTGGTTGCGGGCACATCCCCAATGGGGGGTGTGCAAGAGGCAGCTGATCGATGATTCTCTCTCATCAATGTTTCTAACTCTCTATCCCTCTCTCTTCCTCTCTGTAAAAAATCAATAAAATATATTAAGAATAAATAGCTTTAAAAATAATAAAAAATGTGCATATTTGGTGAAAGAAAGAAACTTAGTTTTTTAGTGTGATAATATGGCTATTTTTTATGAGTCCTCATATTTTAAAGATACATAATGAAATATCCATGGTTGTGCTTTAAAATAATTTAGGAAAGAACAAAATGGGCAGGAAAAAAAATGAAATAGGTTAGGCCAAGAGGTGATAACTAACTGTTGAATCTAGAATGATGGATAAATGAGGTAACTGTACTAGTTTGTCATATTATGTTTACCATATTCTACAATAAAAAATTAAGTACTTTATAAACACATAAAACTTAAACTTATAAATCAATTCTCAGTTTACATGATACAATTTAAAAAGCAAGAAATAAAGATTGTGAACACTCTATAATATTATATTTATAAATGTTTTATATGTATTATTTACATTATATAAAATAGAATAGTTTTTCTTTTTTAACCTAGACACTTTTATTTACACGTTAGAAAGCAAACAGGTCATCCACAAAGAATGGTTAAGAAACATGAGGAGAGCCCTGGCTAGTTTTCTCAATGGTTAGAGTGTCAGCCTGAGGACTGAAGAGTCACAGGTTCAATTTCAGTCAAGGGCATATACCATGGTTGCGGGTTCAATCCCTAGCCCTGGTCCAAGCATGTGCAGGAGACAACTAATCAATGTAATTCTTTCACGTTGATGTCTCTCTCTCTCTCTCTCTCTTTCCCCCTTCTCCCTTCCTTCCACTCTATCAGAAAATCAAGAAAAAAATATTCTCAGGTGAGGATTAAAAAAAGAAAGAAATATGAAAAGGTTCATTTGTACTATTAAAAAGGTGTAGTTCATCCATTAATCTGTATGAAAACCTTTTCTGGCAACAGCAGTAAACTTTTAACCTCCCATTAATAGAGTACTTTGAATCCTATATTGTGTATATAAATTTTCAAAGCTGAGACTGTAGTACAAATAATTTCAATTCCAAAAGTATGATTTTTAAGTTTTAATGGTTATATCTACTATTAAAGTATATATTATGCAGTTTAGCATTATATACTGCACTGCACTTGTAAAAACTATGAGAACAACTCTTATAAACCCTGTAAAACTGCTCTTTAATGAAAACATTTTTGTCTTAAACACTTTTGTGTATCTGACAATGCTAATCACCTGTGATTCTCTATGTTTAAGTACTATAAAAGAAGTCATACTTCTGAGCAGAAGCTAAGTATCCTTTAAGATATCATTACAGAACTTCAAACCAAGTTTCCAACTCTCCCTAAAAATCAGTGCCTACCTTGTAGTGCATCACACACGCGGGTTTATAGGGGTGTTCACTCTCTATGACAGCGTAGTGATTCGAGGTTGTACAAGCAGAGAGGCCTTGTTCGGGCTGGTTTCCTGTGGTGCTATCAGTTGACTGATTAGGATTGAACGCAGGAGGAGCATACTTCTGATTCAAAATTGCAACTGAGGGAAGCAACTGTTGGACAAGGCCAAAGACTTCTACAGCAACCTAGTACATTTATATATATAAAAGAAAATATTGAATAAGATAATAAATGTGAAAGTTCCTTTAAAATTATTCATTACTATAATTATTAGTTATCCTTATTAAGAATTCCCATCTAGAGTTTATTCTAGCTAAGTGTTGAACAAGAAGTTTGTTCAATGAGAAAAAACATTTGTCATAGAAGTTTTAAATGTTATATGAAGACAAACTAGTCTGTATTTTCAAATACTTTGCCTTTTTGTGATCTGCAGTAAACTAAGATTTAATCAATAATTATGGCAAAGAATCAATAGTTTATAATTTCTTCCTTGTCTTGACTATTTCACAATTTAAAAAAACACTCCTATCCTGTTATATTGCTATTTTTATTCAAAATGGAAATTTGGCATCAATCTCATAAATTTAAAAATCTCAGTTAACGTAAGCTTTCATTACATGCCATATTTCTAAAATATATTTCCTATTCCCAATCTTTTCTAATGTAAAGCCAATAATTAAGCATAGTAATGCAATAAATAATATCAACACGAAGAGGTTTAATAATTTCTACCAATTAACATGTCTATCTCTGCTTGTTACCTGTATCTCAGGTAACCACTACTGTGCTCACTTCAAAGATTAAAATATTCTTACAGAAAGGACACAAAGTCTAAAAAATTATTTTGTTTAAAAAGATTCAAAGTTATAAAATTAAATTACATACCTTGGGAATAGCAGCAGCTACTGGTCCTATGTAGGCTATAATAAGGGGAAGCAGCATGGAAAACAGACTGGAAGAGCTAAGCAGTTCTGGAATGTCATCAGCTAAAAAGGGTATTAAAACCATAATTAGAAAGTAATTTCACTATAATGAATATATGCTGTTCTAAATTTATATTTTATTATTTTGAGCAAAATTATAGTTGATGTCAACAAGTGCTTATTAGGACCTGACACTATTGTAAGGGCTTTATTTACATATATTATCTCAATCAATAAGAAACTTTAATTATCCCTACTTTTAAGAAGGGAAACCAAGGCACACAGTGTTTAGGTACATTGCCCAAAATCATACATCTGTAAAATGATAAGAGCCAGGATTAAAACCTAGAGCAATAGTCATGATTTTAAACCACTACTCTTGGCATCACACCTGCCTTTTTGTGACATTAGGCAAATTACTTAATCTGTATATCCCTCAGTAAACACCTATAAAAAAAGGATACTAACAGTACTTCCCTCATTGGATGTTATACAGATTAAGTTAATATATCTAAAATACTTAGAATAATTCCTATACATAATAAGCACTCCAAAAATGTTTGCTGTTAAGTTTTAATGCCTTCTGTTTTCCCATGAAAAATACTTTGCTGATGAACATTTTACTCATTTTTACCCATGAACATGGTGCTGAAAGATAAGTTGAGTCTATATTATAAATACTTTAATGTTGAAAACCAATAAATTATTCCAAAATACTTGTTAGAAAGTCAGCTGTCTCATCAGAATAAGCTAAGTGCTTATTTAAAAACTAGAGGCCCAGTGCACGAAATTTGTACACTGGGGGTGGGAGAGGAGAGGCGTCCCTCAGTCCTGCCTGTGCCTTCACAGTCCGGGAGCCCTCAGGGGATGGCCAACTGACGGCTTAGGCCCACTATCCCGGGGAGCGGGCCTAAGCTGGCAGTCAGACATCTTTAGCACTGTCATGGAGGCAGGAGAGGCTCCTGCCACCGCTGCTGCACTCACTAGCCGTGAGCCCAGCTGAGGGCTTCTGATTGAGTGGCACTCACCCTGTGGGAGTGCACTGATCACCAGGGAGCAGCTGTGTTGAGCATCTGCCTCCTGGTGGTCAGTGCATAGCATAGCAATCAATCATTCCACTGTTTGGTTAATTTGCATATTAGCCTTTTATTATAATAGGACAGAACACAGCTTCCTGGCCCAGCCTAAACCCTTAATTTGAATGGGCCAAATATTCTTCATTTTTACCAAGTTTCTCAGGTAATTTTGATGTGCAACGAGGCTTAGGAACAAGTGTTATAAGTAAGGTGGGATGGGTAACAGTGAATGTTTTTGTAAATATAACTCTGTTGCCAGTGAGGAAGAGGCCTTGATAACTAGACAGGGAATAAGGGAAAGGTGGCAGTGAAATTATTAGGTTGTGATCCACCCATGAAAAAGAGGACATATGCTTGCACTACGGTAGCCTGAGCTAGGAGGGAACAGATAGAATGGAGAATACGAAATGGAGTTTCAGGTGGAAGAACTCATAAAACTCAATTTAGACAAATGAATTAGGGGAAATGTCTAGGGTAACTCAGACTTTGGATAAATGGCAATACTATTACTGGAAAAAGACATTTAGGAAGAAAAACCAGTCTAAAGGAGAAAACAAAATGCTTTTTGACTATGACAAGATAAAGTAAACACTCAGTTTAATCAAGAGTTTTTCTTTTACTAGTTTAAGTAAGAAAATAATAATTACCAGGCTTTTGAACATTCTAACAAAATCTAATGCTGTATGAAGTGTATGACTGATCCAAATGATTATATGTGTATTGTACATCCACAATGAACAAAACACTCTGGAAGCTTATTAGGTGGTTCCTCCTCAGTGACTCTGTGCATAATTAACCTAAGATGATTATTAAGAAAGTAAAAGTCTTACCATCCACAGCAAGAGCTCTGTGCAAGAGGTCTTTTGCAGCTCGAACAACGGTGCTTACAACAGAGAGAGCTCTGCTACAGTTTTTATCTTCCTCATTGGCTTTACTCAGAAGTTGGGACTGTAAATCTCCATCAAATTCACTCCTAGAACATGAATAACACATGAAATTTTACATGGTAGGTAAAACAAGATCTAACTCTAGGAATCATATCTAAATCAGAGCTCCTCATATACAATTTAAAAAGTTAAAGTTCAAAAAAGTAAATATGTAATTATATAATTTCAAGGAGTGACAGGGCATCAAAGAAAAAGAACATAGGATATAAAGTTATTTTAAATAAGATCAAGGACAGTCTATCTTAAAACTGTTATTAAACAAAGGCCTGAATTATGTATTTTTTAAAAGTATGAGGGAAAAGTATTCAAGCAAAAGGAACAATAAGATAAAGTTTCAGAAAGGAACAAAATTGGTGAGTTCAAGCACCAGAATGCAGATAAGGGTATTTGGAATGAAAGGAGAACAAGTGACAATGTGGGAAAGTTAGATCATGTGAAGTGAGTATGCCACAGTAACAACTTTACATTTTATACTGGAATGGGGATGGAAACTTATGAGAGGACTTTGAGCAAGGGTAGAACTTGACATTTCCATTTCTATTAGATCACTCTGGCTATGCTGTGGAGAACTGAGTGTAGGAAGGCATCACGAAAGGATGGCTTGAAGTAGCTGTTAATTATGTGAGTATCTGATATTTTAAAGGTACAGCCATCAGTACTTGATGAACTAGATGTAAAGAGAAAAAAAGAAGGCATGACCACTGATGTGCATGCACCTCTTCTAGTGTACAGTACTATCGGAATACATTTTTAGTACTTGCCTCCTTGCTAGTATTTTAAAAGTATAGATAATGAATTCTTTTAGAAGCATCATACTTTGTATACTCTGTTTCTTTGTGTCTCATTTTTTTATTGAGCATTAGGGAATGCAGTATTTTAATTGTAACTTTGCCAATATCTTTATCTAGAGGTCTGTGGCTGTGTTTTGTCCTCTATGAATTTTCTGTCACCACAAAAAGCAGGATCACACGTTTTTCCTTCTTCCAGGTTGAGTTAGTGTAGTATATTCTGGATTATCAAAATACTCATATAGTTTTGGGACTTTGAAATGGTATATATTCATGATGTATAAAAAAGTATGATATATAACTGTACCATTTAATTACATAAAAATGGAAGTTTAGTTGTGTATATACATAGGATAATTAGAAATATATGTCAGACTGTAAGCTGCTTGTGGTTATGAATGACTTTGTTTTTTACTTCTGGTGTTTTCAGTTTCCTATTATATGCACATGCTAACTTTAAAAAAAAAAAAAAGTTATTTTAAAAACTGAAAAAAGACTCCAAGGAGTTTGGCTGAAACTGTGGATGAGAGGATTAGTTTGGACACATTAAACTAAGACCTCTATTAGCCAACTACCTAGAGCAGCCTTAAAGTGTTTATGTGACATAGAGGCAAGAGTGAGTGTTTGATTTCCTGCCTGCAATCCCAGGGTCACAATTTTACTAGAAGCATTCCTGTAGGCAAGGTGTTTAATCACTTTGTTTTCAGTTTCTCGTCAGTAAAGCAGGGATAGGAAAGGGGCCTATCCCTCATGAGGTTACCGTCAGACTAGCTGCCAGGCCAGGTAAGACATGAGAGCTTTGCATGACATACAGTAAGTGCTCATCCTACATTAACTATCACCATCATTTCTATTATTGTTACTCAAATAAAGATATCAAAGTGGAAACTAGATATTCAGTCTGGGGCTCAGACGAGATAAAAACTAAAGATATAACCTTGGGAGCCTCAGAGTAAAATGGTATTTAAAGTTGGGATTTTATTAGTTTTAAACAAGTATTTTTTTAATTGAAGCTAAGTGTATTTATATTAAAGCTTGGGGAAAAAAATCAAGACATCTGAAACACTGTATTATATAGAAGATGTAACAATTAAAGATATGTCTTCTCTTCTGCATAACATAGTTTTTACTCTATGATTTGAGAAAAGAAAAATGTAGTGTTTATTATAGTGCTATGTGACACAGTTTTCATGATGGGTGAAATGATTAAAAGCTTTTGTATCTCAGCAGCAACATGCTAATGTAGCTATTTAATGTGCATTATTTCTATCCTATTTCACATGGAGAAAGGAGGCAGAAAGTCTACATTCAGGGAAACTATTTTGTGCTAATTGCCTAAGCAGTTTCTCTAGATTGTTAATGAAGAAACAGAGAAAACAGCAAACCACTGAAAGTTATATGCATTTCAGTGATTTGATGCAAAGTCAGTTTGAGGAAAAAGTGATTGGTACACACACACTACTCCTTAGAATTCCAGCTAAGTTGCTAAAAGAAAAATTTAGGCTCAGAAATGTATACTTAAAAGCTTTTTTAAAACCAAATAATATTTTTTTCATTTCCCACTGTTTACATAAGAAATGGTTTTTGTTAAACACATAAGAAATATATAATTACATACTCTAGAACTAGAGTCAAAGACATAAAAATATTCTGCAGAATGGACAACAGAATTAAGGCAATTCTAGTACTTGGGTAGAATTGATTGATCATCATTTTTAGGTATTTTTGAAAAAATACATTCCATTTAAATTAGAAATTGCAGACCACAAACTTTAAAGGTGACAACATAAAAGTTTCAAATATATTATCAAAATAATGACAAATTTCAAAGTATTCACCTTTAAGGTGAAACTGAATTTGATATTAAAAATGAGACTTTTAAAATATGAATTAGCACATGTACTGTGTGCAAGAGATGCTATATAATTTAATTATAACTTACCCATTCAGCATATTTTACCTAGAGAGTAAATCGTGTATGTTCTACTACTTTAAAATAGTTCCTGACTTCTATGCACACACCTACCGATAGTAAAGTATTTGTGGAATTTGTCCTCTGGTTTGGTTTGTGCCATTACTACTCAAGCTGCACGTGCTGAATGTAAATGTCACACCATCAGGGCACTGAACTGTGGTCATTCCTCCATCTCCATTGGCCGTTCGGCTTCCATAATTCCTCAAGCGCACAGCATATTTAACATTTTCCTTCACAATAAAGATGTGAAACATGTTTATATTTATTCATAATGTGTAGAAATATACAAAAGGAACTCTGAAGTAAAAAATATTGTATTTCATTGTCATTTTCATAGACAATTTGTTTACATGAGTTTTTAATGAATCAAATAGGAAAACTAACACTTACTGATATTTATATTTTTAACAGAAGCAGTCATATGTACTTTGTGTGATTTAATTAAATTAATCATTAAAAAGACCTCATGAAGTACCATTATTATCCCTATTTTATAAATGAGACATTTGAGGCACAGAAAAGTTAAGTAACTTGCCTAAAGTCACAAAGCTAGTAAAAAATGGAACTAGGATTTTAATACAGGCAGTACGATTCTAGTTCTTGCTCTTAGTAATATTGTCAAGAGTATTATCCACAATAAAAGATTATAAATGCATCAGACAACAGTTTTCTTTGATTAATTTAACTTTTGAAATAATTTAAAAGAGGGTAAAAATAATGGAGGGTCCATTATATTTTATGAAAATATACTCAGAGACAGAAATAGGCAGATCTAGAAAAAATATCCATAGGAAAAAGTTGTCCAAAATATGATGCACTATATACAGAAAATGTGAGCTACAGATACTGATAATTTATAATTTATGATATAAAATTCACAATAAAGGTTTTTGGTTTCTAGTATCTAAACTCTTTGGTGAGGTTTCTGGTGAACTTACCTAAAATTCTGTTCTAAAATGAAAATTATTACAGTTAAATGCAGCATTGCTTTATTAATAAGTATTTTCATATTAAGTAAAATTTGTTTTGGTAAAGTTAAAGTTATTTACTGCTAGACATTTAAGTTATACTATTTGTTAATACTATTTTTTTTTAAAAAAATCTATTTTATTGATTTTTTTACAGAGATGAAGGGAGAGGGAGAGAGAGTCAGAAACATTGATGAGAAAGAAACATTGATCAGTTGCCTCCTGCATACCCTCTATTGGGGATATGCCTGCAAAAAAGGTACGTGCCCTTGACAAGAATTGAACCTGGACACTTCAGTCCTTAGGGCGACGCTCTATCCACTGAGTCAAACCAGTTAGGGCAATACTAATTATTTTTTAAAAGAGTTCTGGCACAGAAGAAAGTGCAGGAATCAATATTTATTACTAGACATTGAGGGAAGTACTTTATTCCATTATTTAATTTAATCTGAACATCACTACAATGTAGGTATTATCCTTCCCAATCTATAGGTATGTCTCAAATTGGTTAAACGATGAAATGTCAATATCTTAGAGCTAAATGTGAAAGAGCAGGTATCTGAAGAAGCTAGAAGCTAGATCCATTTGACTCCCAAATCTAACAATACCTGTCATTATACTGGACTATTTACTATGCCAGACTTTAAGAGATCTTTTGCAATTAGGAATATTATATAGTACAATGACAAGAATATAAATGTACTCCCAAAATATTTAAAGCACCACATAAAGAAGTATTTTTTGAAATTTTTAAGTAAACTACATAATAATACCTATTATTTACAAAAGAAACATATTAGTAAAGTTACCTTTAAAGGAACAACTTTGTCAAGTCTGATTTCAGCAATATCACTGGGTGAATCATCTGTTGTATAGGTTCCTTTGACTAATTCTAGAGATGTCCATCTATGAGAATGAGTTGAATCCCCTGCATGTTCGCTCTAATTAAAACAAAACAAAAGTCCACCACACTCTTTATTATGCGAACAATTTTGACATATAATCCATAATTGTTTTAAAGCATATAACATTAGGTAATAGCATTCCCTCATATATATCACACAAAAAAATTTTTGTACTCTATAAATAATTTACTCCTATCTGATTTCTTGTGGAATCTAAAACCTAAATCATAAAAATGTGCTTTTCTCATCTGATGTCCTCAAAGGATTCCTAGTTCTTGATAAGAATAATGCTATATCTAATTATAAAGCCTAACGAAATAAAGAATTAATTTAACTGTTTAAAAATATAAAACAAAGATATATTGCTATATATTAGGGAAAACTACGTTCTGTTCCGCTAATAAAACTTTGTGAAAACCCAGATACTTTTATTTAAATTATATAGCAAAATAGAGCTAAAACAATCATTAAGTATCTTAACTAAGAATCGTCTATTATTAGCACACTGACAAAATTGCTTAACCACGGATACAGGTAGTAATATTAGTCTGAATATTGTTCTTGTTTCTGGAGAACTTACAATAGCAGAAAAAAAATTTACTCAAAATTGTAATCAGAGGCTCAGCTATATAATTTCCAGTCTTTTCATTTAAAATCTTTCCTGAAAGTGTAAAAAATATGAGGCAGGAGTGATCCAAGATGGCATAAGCAATCAGGTAGAATCACTCTCTATTTCTTTAAAATCTTCCATCTATGATTGACCAATGATTTGGATACTATGATAAGACATCCTGACACACAACCCACACAGCAACATGAACTCTGTGAGAGTGGTACTTACATCATCAACCAGCACCTCTAATTCATATTCATGAATTCCACCTCCTCCATAGACAGAAAAACCAACCACAACTATTCCAGGCTTGTCAACGGAAAAACAGATTGCATCAGGGGACCCATTCCCAGTGTTCCAACTTCTTCCCTGACTTGTTTTTGTGAATCGGTTGGCACTGGCTTTCACAGAGTGCAGAGAATTAAGTCCATCGATCTGTGAATGACAAAAGCAATTATAACAGTAGTCTAACTGAGTGTTAATAACATACTTTTAAAAACACTAAACAAAGGTTTCTAAGTTCATTTAAGTAACCTACATTTAACAAGTGAGGTAAAACCTTCCAAATGGGACATTTCTATTAAAATATTAACCACCAATAAAACCAGATCTCCTCATTCTGTATTTATACACTAGAGGCTTGGTGGACGAAATTCATGCATGGGGGTGGTGTCCCTCAGCCCAGCCTGCACCCTCTCCAATCTGGCCCCCTTGAGGGATGTCTGGTGGTATCGGACCAAAACGGGCAGTCGGACATCCCTCTCACAATTCAGGACTGCTGGCTCCCAACTGCTCGCCTGCCTGCCTTCCTAATTGCCCCTAACTGCTTCTGCCTGCCAATCTGATCACCCCCTAACCACTCCTATGCCAGCCTGATTGATGTCTAACTATCACCCCCAACCACTTGATATATAACTAGCATATATCAATGATATATATATTATACACTTTAATTAATTCAGAGAGAGAGGAAGGGAGACAGAGAGAGAAACCTGGATTGGCTGCCTCCCACTGGGGATTGAGCTGGCAATCCTGACATGTGCCCTGACTGGGAATCTCAAACCGATGACCCTCAGGTTCATGTGATGATACTCAACTAACTGAGCAATACCAGCCAGAGCCAATCTTGCATTTACTGGGATATGATAGTGGGGTTGTGCAATGAAGCAGCTAAGAGAAAAATGTACATATTTGAATATGTGTGACATCCTGGGTAAACTGGTGAGAGAGGAAGCAAATAAGAGCAGAGAAGAGATATAAGGAAGGGGAAAAAGCTTAGTTAGCTTAAATGTATATTTTAAGGGGAAAAAAATCAACAATGGTGGGATTGAAATCAGTATCTATGAAGTCAAAATATATGAAAAAAGAAACTATGTTGTATGTTTAAACATGCTTATTATCTAATCAAAGTAGAGCATTACCTCAGATCCCAGGGCTGAGGCTGTCAGTTCACTGACAATACTGGCCAGTAATCCACAGGTATTGTAGACCAGGTGGGACGAGAACAGCTCATTTTCCCTCCTCAGGCTGTTCCTGACTGGGAGCACAACAATAACCAGCATTTTCTCCAGAACTTCACGGAAGCTTGTCATCCCAGAGATGTTTTCTTCACTCTGTGATACATTAAAAACAAACAAACATAAACAAACAAATAAAAAACAGTTCCAAGATACTGCTTTCTTTTCCTTCTTATGGGCACTCAATTTCAAAATCTTGTCTTTCTAGATGACAACCTTAAAATTCAGACTTGAGTCTTATTCCGTAAGTCTATCCACTTGTATGTGGAGTCATTATATCTACTTTTCACTTAGCAGTTCTTTTTAAATTACTAGCTTCTGTGTATCATAAAAGTATCACACATTTACAAGCTTTGTTTTATTAGCTTTTTGGTATTTTCACTTACTTTCTTAACATATCAGTAACAATTCTTTATGACAAAGAGACTAAAACTCTTCCCATTTAAAAAGCTTTCTCTATAGATAAGATTCCAATCTCATATAATTATTTTTGGTATATTTAGAGGTAAAGAAACTAAGGAATGCTGTAATCTCTGCAAATCTATTTTCTAACAAAATTCTTTCTGTACATGCATGTAATAAAAATATGGAATTCTATAACTATTCCTATAACTTTATAACTTTTATGTATTTGACTTCATAAGCAAAGAGATAAAAATTCCAACCTCTACCAATGGAAAAGAGCAAGATAAGAAATTACAGAATCTCACTAACGACCAATGGGAAGTCCAACTGACATGGCTCAGTGGTCAAGTGTTGACTTATAAACCAACAGGTCATGGTTCAATTCCCAATTAGGACACATGCCCAGATTGTGGACTCCATCCACCATTGGGGGTGGGCAGGAGGCAGCCAATCAATGATTCTCTCTCATCATTTATATTTCTATCTCTCTCCTTCCCTCTTTGCTCTGAAATCAATAAAAATACATATATATTTTTAAAAAGATCAATGGGAAAATACTTTTTCTCCCTCAGAAAATAAAAAAAAAGATGATGATTTTAATTGATACTCAGCATGAACATTATCTATTTCCTTTACCATCCTCAATATTTCTTAGTCAATTGTGGACAGAAAACAAAATGTATTTAATTTCATCAAAGGGTCAATGTGGGGGGGAGAGATATATAATACTTTCACAATAAAGATTTAATTTTAAAATGATAAAGAACATTCCATGATGCCAAAACCGGTTTGGCTCAGTGGATAGAGCGTCAGCCTGTGGACTAAAGGGTCCCGGGTTCAATTCCGGTCAAGGGCATGTACTTTGGTTGCGGGCACATCCCCAGTAAGGGATGTGCAAGAGGCAGATGATCGATGATTCTCTCTCATTGATGTTTCTAACTCTCTATCCCTCTTTCTTCCTCTCTGTAAAAAAAATCAATAAAATATATTTTTTTAAAAAGACTTCCATTAGAAAAAAACTTAAAAAAAAAGAATATTCCATGACTTGTTTTGTATTCCTTATCTTAATGTAACAAAATGTTTTAGAAAATGTTTTAAAAGTTTTTTATTTCTTTATAATTATATCTTGGCAATATAAAATACATTAGAAGATAGTTTTTTATATCTACAATTTTCAAATGGTTCATCCAAAAAATTACACAGGAATGCGTTATATAACACTCAAATTTCTTATAGGTTAGAAATCATTTTTAAAAATTAGAGAAAAAGAGTACTTATTTATAGGTAAACACCAGCCTGGTTTTGTTTGTTTGTTTGTTTTGCCTTATATTTAGTCCTTTTTGTGAAACACATAATTATTTGGTAAATATATTTACTGATATAGAATAATAAGCATTAAACCAAATATGTCTCCATTTGACAGTTTTATTGCTTCAATATAAAAGTTATTCTAGAAAACCTACCTGGCTGAGTTTTTCCATCTGTGCTACCAAAAGGGGAAAACGGTGAACTAGTGTTGAGTCATTCTCTGTGCTAACTTGTTTAACAATTGATCGTAGTAGTACTTCTCCATCATAAGCAATAGGGAAGATAGAAGTCAGTTTAACAGAAGTGTGACACAGAGCTGACATAACAGCTGCTAGGAGTCGACTACTTGATGTCTTGAAGTTTGCTTCTTGAATGTCCTTTTAAAAACAAAAATATGTAACTCAATAAAAAAATACTGCATCAATATAATCCAAAGTTTCTGGATATACAAATGGGAAACACCATTTTAAATCATTCCAAAATTTTCTAGAGTTCAATCATTATAATTGTATTGTTACAAAATAATATTACATCAATACATTTAAACACTTGTTTAAGTTATTACCCAATGAAGATGTAAAACTATTAAATATGATCAAGAAAAATAAACTCCTGTTCTCTAGTAGATGAGTTTATATATATTTCTGTATCTTCAAAATCACAGTTTTGTCCAGCAATATTCTCAAGGACAAAAAAAAAAAAAAGGCCCTAAATAAGTGTACATCTAAGGCATTTCCAGTAACAAGCATTGAAACTACTCAAAGAAATTATATTGTAATTCTGTGCTCCTATAACATTTCACTAATGTTAACATCTCACAAGATCACAAAATTATGCCATCACATTGCACAGTTTATTCAGGAAAAGTAGTAGCAAACATGTAAAATTTATAACAAAGATTTAAAAAGTTATCGGCACAGGATATCCTAATTCACAAAGGAATTTGTGTATGCCCTGCACACATTATTTAGTTCATTAAACACGTGTTACAGAGATAGGCTAAAAGTAAAACAACATTCTAAATGTTACACCAATGTTTGTCAAAGTCAGTCTTACTCAGCAGTATTTATCTATGAAAGGTAAGTGTTAGAGATCTGCTCCATAACATTGTACCTACAGATAACAATGTTGTGCTGCACAGTCAATATGTGTTGAGAGGGTACATCTTATGTAAAGTAGCCTTACCACAATAAGTTTTTTTAGAATCCCAAGAAAAATAAGTTCAGTATCCAAATGGCTACATAAAATAAAAACAAAGTTGCCCACACAGATGTCATTACTAGAATACCTTTCCACGAGGCTAGCATACCCTGGTGATTGATGCCAGTGAATTTCTTTTTTGTGGGAGAGGTGATGTTGAGAGGAGTGGTGAGAATAGATACCTTGTATATTGTTCCCAAATTTAGAGAAACAATAAATATTTCACCTTTAATTTTTATGTTAGCTGTAGATATCCTTTGTCAGATTTAGAAAGTTTCTTTAAATCCTAGTTTGCTGAATTTTTATCGCTAAATAAAATTTTGTCAAATACTACTATCAATCTGCAGTTGGGAATCTGAGTATTTGAAGTGCTGACCTATTACATGAAATTTTCCATTGTGTGGGTGGTCAGCTGACCTCATATTGTTAAAGGGTCAACTATACTTTTTCTGCTTCTATGGAGAAGATCATATAAATTTCCCTCTTTATTTAGTTAATATGGTATATTACAATGAATTTTGAATGTTACACTACCCTTGCATTCATAAAATGAACCCTACTTGGTATGATACATTTTTTATATTGTTCGATTTAATTTGACATTATTTTCAAGAACTTTTCCATCAATGTTTCAGAGTAATATTTGTCCATCCTAATTTTTTAATATTTGTCAAGTTTTGGTATCAGGATAAAGCTAACTTGATGAATTAGTTGGGAAATGTTTCCTCTTGTATTCTCTGAAAGAGTTTATAAAAGATTGTTATTATTTCTCTAATATGTTTAAAAAAATTCTCCAATGGCAACATCTAGGATTGGAATTTTCTGTGTAGTAGTCTTTGATAATGAATTTAATTTTTAATGGATATAAGACAATTCAGATGTTCTATTTCTTATTGTGCAAGTCTTGCCTAAATTGTATTTTTCAAGAAATTTTTCTTTTTTATTCAAAGTTATAATTTATTGGAATAAACTTGTTCATAATTTTTCCTATTATTTTGATGTTTGTTGGATCTAAAGTGCTATTCCCTATTTTATTCCTGATAATGATATTTTATGTTTTTTCTTTCACACATATCTCAAGCAGACTTTCTAGGAGCTTTAAAAAAATTTTTTTTTCAAAGGACCAACTTTTGATTTTATTAATTTTTTCTATGTACTATTTTACAAACTTCTGTCCTTATCTTTCTTATTTCCTTTCTTTCTCTTCGTTACTTCCTTCTTTCTCTGCATTTGATTTGTTTTTCTTTCTGGCTTCTTAAGATAGAAACTAAGATCACTGGTTTTAAACCTTTCTTTGTTAATACAAGCATGTAAAAGCATACATTTCCTCTATAAATGATGTTATAGTTAGTTCTTAAAAATTTTTATATTTTTGCCGAAACCGGTTTGGCTCAGTGGATAAAGTGTTAGCCTGAGGACTGAAGAGTCCTGGTTTCGATTCCGGTCAAGGGCATGTACCTTAGTTGCGGGCACATCCCCAGTAGGGGGTGTGCAGGAGGCAGCTGATCGATGATTCTCTCTCATCGATGTTTCTAACTCTTTATCCCTCTCTCTTCCTCTCTGTAAAAAAATCAATTAAAAATATATATTTTTTAAAATTTATATTTTTTATCTTTCAGTGTGAAATATTTTTTTTAATTTACTTGGACTTCTGCTTTGATTTATTGGTTTTTAAAAATGTGTCTATTTTCCAAACATTTGGTGCTTTTCTTGATATATTTTGCTGTTTATTTCTATTGTGCTCTGAAAACACTTCCCTTTAAGTTTTAATATTATAAAGTTTACTAAGACATTTTATGACTCATAATCTGATCTATCTTTGTAAATATTACATGTACTAGAGGCCCAGTACACAAAATTTGTGCCTGGCAGGGGAGGGGGGGTGCCCTCAGCCCAGCCTGCACCCTCTCCAATCTGGGACCCATTGGGGGATATGGATTGGGCCTAAACCGGGAGTCAGATATCCCTTTAACAATCCTGGACCACTGGTTCCTAATCACCCATCTGCCTGCCTGCCTGGTCTCCCCTAACTGCCCCTCCCCTGCTGGCCTGATTGGCCCTCATGCCTCTGTGTGCTGGCCTGATTGCTCCTGACTGTCACCCTCTGCCTGCCTGGTCACCCCAATTCCCCCCCTATGCCAGCATGGTCACCCGTAACTTCCCCACCCCACCGGCCTGGTTACTCCTACTGTCCCCCCACTGGCCTAGTCTCCCCTCACTGCACCCCTGGCCAGACTAATTGCTCCAACTGTCCCCACTACTGGTCTGGTTGCCCCCAACTGCCCATCCCTGCTGGCCTGGTTGCCCCACGCAGCCTGCTGCTTAGTCAATTGGTCATTCCTCACTAAACCCCCCTGCCGACCTGGGTGCCCCATGCAGCCTGCTGTTCAATCGTTTGGTCGTCCCTCACTAACCCCCCTGCTGGCCTGGTTGTCCCACAAAGCCTGCTGTTCAATCATTTGATCATTCCTCACTAACCCCCCTGAAAGCCTGGTTGTAGGCAGCCATTTTGTGAGGGTGTGAGGGTCAATTTGCATATTACCTCTTTATTATATAGGATAGTTGGAAAGAATATGTACTACCGTATTTGCCGGCGTATAAGACGATTTTTTGGCCCTGAAAAATACGTATTTGCCAGCGTATAAGACGACTGGGTGTATAAGACGACCCCCTAACATTTCCACTCAAAATACAGAGTTTGTTACATACTCGCCGTATAAGACTACCCCCTACTTGGAGGCATATTTTTCAGGGCCAAAAAATCGTCTTATACGCCGGCAAATACGGTATATATTGCATTTGAACATTCTGATTTTTAAATGTCACTTAGACAAAGGGGGTTGATAGTATTGTTCAAATCTCTATAAACCTATTGATTTTTTTTTGGTCTGATTGTTCTATAAATTACTGAATAAGCAGTATTGAAGTCTCCAACTACCAATGTGAATTTGTCTCTATTTCCCTTTAGTCTTATAGATGGTTTGCCTCAGATGGTTTGAAATTGTGATTTGGGACATATGCATATATGAGGATTGTGATTTCCTTATGAGGGAATGGATGATGTCAACATGCAAGTTCACTCCCAGCTCTCTTTCCTGACTGTCCTGCTGTTATCAAATGGTGGGCGCTATCCTTCTAGTGCTGTCCCAGCTCTCACATCTTCATTCACTGTTCCTTCCCTCTTACACACACACACACACATACACACACACACACACACACACACACACACACTCACACACACACACACAGGTTTAAAGAGCAAATTAGCAGCTGCACATCATGCCTGCCAATTTTATAACTAAAAATAATAATAAAGCAAATAGAAAAAATATTTTTTGAACTTTGAATTAAGAATGTTTTATTTTTATTAAATCTCACATATCAAACTAATTTCCTGACTTACCTTTTATAAAAGTTAGACTGAGGCAACTGATATTTATTATCTTGAAGAGAAATTATTAAGTAAGTATACCATATTTTCAACTAATACTTTATAAACTTAAATTACCTGATCCAAACAATTCAGCAGGTCACAAAGGCAAGCCCACTGTAAGGCAGGGGTTGGGTAGAAGGAATGAAAGCAGGCAGTAAAGGTATTATGACACTCCTGAAGGACAGCTTCTAGGAGACTCAAGGGTTGACTGAGATATCCTTGAGGATCATTATCCAACTTCACCATGCAGTGATCAACTCCTTCTGATAAGATTTTCCTTAACAAAGTTCTGGTTTTTCCAATACATTCTGCTAATTTGCTAGTTTCTTCTACAACTGCTTTTCCTGTAGCTTTAAGGAAACAAAACAGACAGTTAATTGAATAGAATAATAAATATGCATGAAAACATTCAATATAATTTATATAATTTCCTATGTAGCTAAAAATCATAAGTACTCATAACCTAGAAAGGAAACAATTTAGCAATTAAGTATGGTTCAAATTTATTTCTTTTTTAAACCTATATAGAAAAATAAACAAAACAAAACACAGGTTTTAGTATGTAAATGCAAATCAGTTGTTCAAAAATTTCTATTTGACAAAACCTGTTTAAAATAACACTTCATTAGAGTATTTAATTTTAGTATAGCATGACTTTTTGTCATGAGAATAACATTTTATTCTTTACAGGCATCACAGCAAGCTGTCTTTCTTCCCTCTTTTAAGAAGCATGCTGAAGACAGGGATTTTTTAAATTGAATTTATTGGAGTGAGATTGGTTAATAAAATTATATAGGTTTCAGGTGTACAGTCTATAATACATCATCTGTATATTGTATTATATATTCATCAAGGAATCTTAAACTCTTGGCTATCCCTACATAAACTTACTCAATTTTCAAATATTTTATCCTCAAAGTCATTTAAAAAAATGGTCATACCTGACACTGGGTAAATTTCACAGGTATAGACACGCAGTAACCTCAGACAACAGGTACCCACAAAGCGCAGTCTCTCCAAATCTAGAAGGGTAGCTGTGAACTGAAATCCTTTTAATCCTCTAAGTTCTTCAACTCCTAAGACTAAGGTGGTCCAGCTCCAGTGAAGAATACTCAACAATGACTCAAAACATTCCTAACACAAAACATGAAGAAATAGATATTAATTAGTCCAAATGATACTATAGGATGAATCAAATGGAAAGCTTTATTTTAACTTCACATTTTGTTGTTGTTGTTGAGTTTTGGTAGACCAATTAAAAGAGATTTTATTAATTCATTCATTAAATTACCATTAGAAACATTTTTGAAACTTGACAAAAATTGTAATGTAGTTAGACATCCATGAAACAATATTCTTCAATATTTTCCAATTTAAAAATTCATTTCTAAGTTTCTCTGCCACCAACCTTTCTAGTTTATCATATAAATAAAGAAATAAAAGAAAATCACTTATAAATATATTAGAAGCCCAGTGCACGAATTCGTGCATGGGTGGGGTCCGGCAGCCGACCCTGATTGGGGCCCATCGGGCTGGGCCAGCCAGAGGGAGGGGATGCAGGCAGTTGGCCAGCCAGCCCTGCCCCCGATAGAGGGTTATGGGGGCAGAAAGGGGGTTGAGGAAGCTAGCTGGGGTAGAGATCCTGGTTCAGGGGACAATTTACATATTAACCTTCTATTATATAGGATGTTTCCTTGAAAGGAAAATTACACTCTACATTTTCAAGGTAGTAATATGTAAATAAACCAAAAGTATTTAACACTTGAATAATTTTTAATATAATAAGCCATTTAGCATATCAACAACATAAAAATCTTATTTTATATCTACCTATTAAATTTTACACTACAACCTAAGCCAATTTTTTTAAAAAAGTATATATTTTATTGATTTTTCACAGAGAGGAAGGGAGAAGGATAGAGAGTTAGAAACATCGATCAGCTGCCTCTTGCACACCCCTGACTGGGGATGTACTGCAACCAAGGTACATGCCCTTGACTGGAATCAAACCTGGGACCTTTCAGTCCGCAGGCTGATGCTCTATCCACTGAGCCAAAAGGGTTTTGGCCCTAAACCAATTCTTGATAAACAAGTTAATAGAAGATAAAAAGTGACTATAAAATTAATAAAAATTCTTACCTTTTAAAATTCTTAATTTTAAAATTCCAAAATATGGGTTTGGGGGGGTGGAACATCCCTGTAGTTCTAGTTGGTCTGCAGGTTTTGTTATGCTTACGTGATAATGGATACTAGATGAATCTTAAAGAAAAGCACTTATTCTCTCACTCCCACCAAATTCTCATCCATTCATACATGACTTATCAGAGAATTCACCAGTTAACTCAGAAATACCAAGACATAATAAAATCAGTCACGATCTCTATTTTCCCATTATTTAAAAGGAATGCTATTGGCCCAGAATGTCAATGCCAAATACAAAAACAAATCTGAGTTCATAAAGCATATTGCTATGCTAAAATAACAACTTAGAAGAGTGGCTAAATGCTAAAACATCAAAATGAAACTGAGCACTGGATAGAAAAGCTGAAATTTTTAAAAAATAGCTCACCACTGAGACAGTTCTTGCAAAAGATCTCTTTAAAATGTGTACTGGTTCACTGGTTTGCTGTTTGCCTTTTGAAGCACTGCCATCACTGGTTGGAAGTCTGAAGGTAGCAGACAAATATAAATTTATGCTGCAAAGGCTAATGACATTTTTCTTTTCATAATATACATTTTTGCAATAATAAAAAATTGAGTCATGTATTTAATGATTTTTGTTAAGTAAAATTACAATATGAAGCTTTTACAAAACATTTTCCAAATGATAAACAATATTTCTATCAATTGAGCATTTTAGCATTTAAATCCCACATTTGTAAGACTGGGTAGTAAAGAATCTCTTGCTAGACTACATATGTAACTTATGTTCTGTAGTAATGCTACTACTAAATTCTACTACTTAAAAGTTATTCAACAAGTATACCTAGAAATCACCCCAGCAACTTATGTTCATAATACTTCATATTACAGATAGTAACTATAATAAAGTGCATAAAAACAAACAAAAATCCCTTCTTGGGTAAATGAAGTGTATACGTATCATCCAGAGTCTTTAAGTGATTACTAGAAAGGAAGATATAGGAGACAGAGAATCACTGTTCTAGAAGTACTTCCTTTGATTTTTACTACTTCAAGTAAGAATGACATTTTTTCGTGAGGTTTTATATCTATATGTATACTTCATTCTAAAACTTATTGCAGTAAACGTCTACGAGTAGGTGGACACAAACATACGCCTCTTTATATGTATCAATTAACTCTTAAATATTGGCAAAATATAATAAAAATTATACATAAGCAAGTTATTATTTGATATACCAAGCAAAGGTAAAAATTTTCAGCAGTAAGAGATTTTCCAATTTACTGCATCACAAGATGAACAAAAAAACATAAAGACTACAGCAGTAAATCAGGCCTACTCCAAAGTCCCCATCTAACACCATAATTTAATTTTTCTAAGACAAATTTTATTAGTTTACAACATCAAAAACTTGTAAAATAATAAAGACATTAAAAATACAGGGTGGGGTAAAAGTAGGTTTTCAGTTATTCATAAAATAATAATAAATAATATAAGAATAAACTGTTTCACATACTCACAACTGTAAACCTACATTTGCCCCAACTTGTTTAAGTCATTAAAATGCCACTGGCATAATACAGATAATCTGAGTTATGAAGTAAAATTTAAAATTAAGCTTCATGTAGAAAATATTCTAAAATATTCAAAACATTAAATTATTTTGATAAATGCACCTATATTCCTATATTAAAATGTTCTGAATACTTCAAATTTGTATATATTTTATAGTGATCATAGTTCATTATAGCAAAGGAATAAACCTTATTAATTAACAATAAATATGCTAAATACCTGTATAGTAATTGAGGTATCTGACCAGCATTAACATCTGTACCATTATTAGATTTCTTTGAACTCTTGAATTGGAAAACAACCCTAAGAAGGGGAAAAAAATAACAATGATACCAAAACCAACATGGTTCAGGATGCATTGAAAATAATTAGCAATCTAACAATGATGTTTTCAAATTCTTATGCTAATGAACTGAGATGCATTCTTTCAGGAAAATAATACAAGTCAAAGGTATTGTTCAGATTTTAGATCTAGCTCTGAATGGCTTAATAAATAAAATGGAAGGAATTGAACCTGACCAGGAACTACTAGGTGAGGATCCTTCCTGTCCCCTTCCTTAGTTCTTCTAGCTCAACTTTAACAAGAGCAATACGCTTTTAACCAAATATTTCAACTTACAAACAGTTTAAAAGCTGCTCAATTAGAGAGACTACATGCTTTAGCTTCAAAATGCTGATATTCCAAAGTAGAACTGTATATGGAAATCATCCAGTCCAGGATCAAAGCAGTCTCCCCAGTTCTAGCAGTCTTATAGTAAGTGAGAAGGACACATACAATATAAAACAGTTTTCCTGTAGCAATCTACTTGAGTATTCAGCAACATGGAATTCACCTAAAAAATTAATCTGTTCTTTTCTTGGTCAGCTTTGTTATGAGTTAAATGAAACTATCTGAAATATACTATTATATAACTTTTAAATGACATTTATTTAACTCATATAACATTTCAAATAGTTTATGCTCAATACTAATAAAAAATAAGTTTAATTTCTTTCATAAGTAATGGTCCTTTAAACACACGAATCATAGTAGAGTATGAAGAAGGTTGGTTTTAGAGTCAAGAGACTCCAGAACCAGATTTGGTTCTGCCACACAGTAACTACATGACTTAAAGCAAATAATTTCACCTTTTATTTCTCCATTTCTCTGAGTGTAAAATGGGGCTAATAACTGCCCCACAAAGTTGTTGCGGGCACCAAATAAGATTATATGAAAGTGTTTCTGAAACTGCAAAGCAACTCTGTATATGAAATGTAAACAGTAAAATTCCTGCCCAGCCAGAGTGGTTCAGTGGTTGAATGTCAACCTATGAACCAGGAAGAAGGTCATAGTTTGATTCCTGGTCAGGGCACATGGTTGGGTTGCAGGCTCAATCCCCAGCAGCCCATTAATTGTTTTCATAAGCACTGTCAAATTTTATAGATGAAATTTTTTTATGGTTTCCAAACTCCCTTAGTATCATTGTCACTTTCCTCTATATGATTTCTAATTTAGTAATGGAATGCAACAACCAGAAATATATACAAATGCCACCCGGCAAGAGCAAAGAATTGTAGTGCCATTATCTTCCTTTACTATCTAGACTTCAATTTGGCATGAGATTATATGAATTTAATTTTAGAAGTCATATTATGCTCTAGTCTTACTTAGATTTTATCCTACCAAAAAAACTTCTGAGATTTCTAAACAATATTCCACTACCAAAAATGAGAGCTGCTTAAGGAACACTTAAAATATTCCGCTTACCCATCATCTGTGGTGATAGAAGCTTGTCCATGGGATCCACAGTCACTGCTGGGTCCTGACACTCGAGCCCAGGCTACGTACCACCACCCAGCTTGCAGAAGAACGGGTTCATCAAACATCATTGCGTATTTTTCTCTGAGAGAGAAAATAGTGAGTCAAAGACGATGCCTTTGTATTTCCATTACAAACATTTGTTTTTAAAATCCTTTATAAATAAAACATGAAATCGATTGCATTGTAAGACTTGTGTCAAATATTTAAAATCCTTCATTTAAAAATGCTTAGCCAAGAACACAAATAATATTTACTCGTGTTATGGTCATAGCATGACATTTCTTTCTCCTCTATCTTGAATTCTAAAACTTATTTAAATGCTATAAAATTTTTATATTAAGACCAAATTTTTAAAAATTGTTTTTAAAAAATACAGTCAAGCCAACTCCCTCCCTCCAAGTGTGTGATAATCAAGCAGATATTATATGCATAATGTTGGAGTATATAGTTGATCTGAATTATGGCCCAGTATGACTATTTGACACTACATATATGTATATAATATTAGGTAGTAAATAATTGTATTGCATCAATAGAACATTAGTATATTAGGTGTTTTCTAAGCAATGCATAAAAATAAAAGTGTGGAAAATATATGTATACAATCTTTTCATCTTATCTTCATAGTAGGAATACTATTATTTTTAATGCAGCATTGTTAAAGGCAACATATTACCTAATAAATAATTTAATTTCTTAAGTATGTGATCACTGATTACTTAAAACTTCCTTTTAAAATTATGTTTATTTATTTATAATGAATTTTTCACATTAAGTATTTGTAAGGACTACACTGAATAATGAAGAAATCATTACCTAGCAGCACAGTCATAAGCCAACACATCAGTCTCTGCAAGAAGGTCTCCATCAGTTTCATGATCTCCTCCATCAGGACCCAACTCAAACAGCTGGGAAAAGGAAAAAAACATGCTGTTCTCAATCTTTCAGTAACATAAATCTGCTGAGTAATATGCTTATAACTTTGCATGTGTCAATATTCTGGACACTATAAAATGTGAAAAATCAGAGCATCTCTTTTTAAACGTTATTAAGTAAAATATACAGACATATATAATTAAGTCAAGAAACACATACTATGACTTTCAGTCTATATTGTTTTCCTTCCTTAGATATTCAATTATTTATGTCAAGTGCTCCAAATAGTTCAGTACAAATATAAACCTCTGAAGAAGAGAAGTTTATAAATTTGAAAGAGAGCACTCAACCAAAGTATATATCAAAGGGAGGTTGAATCTTGCTTCAAGATTTACTAGCTAAGAGACCCTACGACCCAGTTTTCTTACCCATAAAAAAGAGATGGATACTAACACAGCCTACTTCAATAATAAGTGTGAAAATTAAATGGAATAATATTTGTGGGAAAATGCTCAGAAAAATACCCAGAAAAAAAGGGCAAGAAAATTTTAGCTATGTAGAGAGAAATAACAGAAAATAAAAATCCTTAAAAACACAAGTAGTGAAAAAACAGTTCAAAATAATATGAAATGAGAAAAGGAGAGATGAAGAGTGTGAATAAAATGGTTATAAAAAAAGGAGAGAACTCAGAGTCTCTGAGTAAAGGAATAAAAGAGAAGATATAAAATTAGCAAAGGTTATGAGATCAAGTAAAAAAAAAAGATAATTATGAGGGAGAGTTAATTTTTTAATGAACTAATATATATAAAATATTCCCTGTTTCTCTGAAAAATTATAGCAGGCAAACTATAAGAAAGGTGGATAAAATACTCAGAAGGAAAAGAAAGGTGCATTAAAACTTACTGGACAATTATTGTGTGCATGTCTTGATTTTTCAATTATCTATGATAATAGAGGCGTAATATGCTAATTAGACTGGATGTCCTTCTGCACGACCTTCCAGACAAAGCCAGGGCTGCAAAGGAAGCCTGGGTCCCCGGTGCCAGAGGGAAGCCAGCGTCAGCAGCCAGGGGAAGGTAGGCCTACTCTTGCACGAATTTCATGCTAATAATTTGAAATCCATCTCCAATGCAGATCTTAACCTCCACAGTCCAATGATTCCCCCCAGCAGTTCTCACTTATTCTGAAGTGACTCACCTCTCTTTCCTCCTGCCTTCCACGCTCTAATAAATGGCACTATCATTCTTTGCTAGTTACTGACAGAAGAGACCTGAAATGCTCTCTTTTTCCATACCTCTCTACCATCACTATGTCCACATTATTTCTTGTACCAAAGCTTGTCGGTTCACCCATATCCACTGGTACTAGCTAGAATAGCTCAATAACAAGTAATTAGTCTGATCTCCTTTATCTCCTTGCTCTAATCCATATTCCACAAGGCTGAGGGTTTCTTCTTTTAACGTCTTAAAATGAACATCTGATCAGCATACTTCCTTAAAGCTATGTAGCAGTTTCTCATTTCCATCTTTGCAACATGATATAAAACTTCATAATAAGTTGCCCCGACCTGGCTCCCTTGCTTATTTTCAACAAATCTCTTTTAACACATACAGTTCTAGGAACTGGGCAAACAGGAGTGAATGATACAAACAAAATATAAGAGTTGGAAATGCAAGCATCCTCTTAAAGGGCTAAGCCACAAAATCTGGTTTGTAGCTGCTCACCTTGGGCTCTGCCAGAGGGAGGGCAGAGTAGAATGGAGCTGTGTGAGCAAAAGCGAGAGTTGGGGACTCTGAGGTTAGAAGTCAGAAAGCAGAACCGTGATTTGTGCTGAATCATTATTCATACTGCAAAGGACATCTTTCTCTAGAGATCTTTACCATCCAAGCAGTTTTGCCTGAGGGGGAATCAAATGCTCCACCCTATTGGGAACCCCTATGCCCAACCCTGTGGAGTTTCTGAGGCCCATTAAGAGTCTAATAACCAGCCTGCAGGCAGATGCAACTGCCCAACCCTGTGGTAAAACCTCTTGCTCCACACTGTGGTGGAGAGCCTCAAACTAATCAAAACTGAATAACAATTGGACAACAGAGAGCTGTGGATCTCTAGAGGCTTTGAGTTTTTGCCTAATCTATTTGAGGGGTAAGGGCTAGGAAAAGCAGAGATTGGTACACATAGTGATCCTTTCCAAAATTTTCCATTCCCAGTTGACAGAGCCACAACTGTGGATTGCTGACAGATCCAAAAAAGGTCCTCAGGGCCAGTCACAAACAGCTTTTGACACTGTCCTGCACTAGAGATTGGGATTCACAGCAGATCTATCAAATACACAGACACAAATCCAAATAGGCAGCCAAAATGGGGAGACAAAAAAAAGCCTCAAATGAAAGAACAAGAGAATTCTCAAAAAAAACAGCTAAATAAAATAGAGATAAGAAGTTTATCAGATATAGAGATTAAAATAATGATGGCAAAGATGCTCAATAGCATGAGAAAAGATATTATTAACAAATAAAAGACCAATCAGAAATGAATAATGACATACCACTAATAAAGAACATATTGGAAGGAATACACAGCAGATTAGGACAAGTCAAGGATTATTTCAGTGAATAAAGAAACAGGGTAGAGAAAAATCACTTAGAGAACTAAAAAGGAAAAAAAAATTAAAAACAGGAGGACAGATTAAGGGAGCTGCGGGACACCATGAAGCATAACATTTGCATTGAAAGTACCAAGAGATGAAGGAAGTGAGCAAGGGATAGAGAAACTGTTTGAAGAAATAACGGCAGAAAGCATCCCAAACCTGGTGAAGGAAAAAGTCACAAAAGTCCAGGAGGCACAGAGAGTCCCAAAGAAGAAGAACCCAAATAGGTCCATGCCCAGACACTTCATAATTAAAATTCCAAAAATTAAAAACAAAGAGAGAATCTTAAAGGCAGCAAAAGAAAAGCAGTTAGTTACTTACAAAGGAGCTCCCATAAGGCTGTAAGTGATTTCTCATCAGAAACTCTACAGGTCAGAAGGGAATGACATGAAGTATTCAAGGTAATGAAAGCCAAGGATCTGAAACCAACATTACTATATCCGGCAAGGCTATTAAAAAAATCATCTTTCACTTATTTGATCCCTTCTTACTTAACTTTCAAGTTTTTAATGAATTAACGATTTAGTATTATTGTACACTAAAGGCCTGGTGCACAAAATTCATGCACAGGAGTGTGTGTGTGTGTGTGTGTGTGTGTGTGTGTGTGTATGTTGCTCAGACCAACCGGTACCCTCTCCAATCTGGGACCCCTTGAGGGATTTCCAACTGCTCATTTAATCACTTCTGCCTGACTGCCTGATCACCCCTAATCACTCCCTTGTCAACCTATTCGATGCCTAACTGCTCCCCGGTTGCCCAATAGCCCTAACTGCCCTTCCCTTCCCTGCCAAACTGGTCACCTCTAACTGCCCTCCCCTGCTGGCTCAGTCATCCTGAACTGACTTCCCTTGCCAACCTGGTTGCCCCTAACTGCCCTCCCTTGCCAGCCTGGTCACCCACAACTGTCCTCCCCTGAAGACCTGGTCGCCCCAACTGCCCTCCCCTGCTGGCCATCTTGTGGCGGCCATCTTGTGGCGGCCACCTTGTGTCCACATGTGGGCAGCTAATGTTGACCACATGGGGACACCCATCTTGTGTGTTGGAGTGATGATCAATTTGCCTATTACCTCTTTATTATATAGCATAAGATTTTAGTAGTATATAAATATTAATACTTATAAATTTTATCAGTTTTTGCAAGTCCTTTAAAAAAAAAAGCAATATGTAAAGAATAAACCAAATCAATATTAACATTTTCAAACAAAAAGGGCAACAGTGTCAATGAACTACTTACTTTAATTTTAGCAGTATATTCTCCTCTACCGCCAAAGAGACCAAGGCCACCAAGTAAAATATCAGTGTCAGCACTAAAACGTATAGCTTCTACTGAATGAGCAGAGTAACCCCAGCCCCCTCCATGACCTAAAAAAAATTAAAAAGATGACTCATGTTTTAAAATAGTCAGACATATTTCAGTTACAAGACATTATCTTCTAAAGGTAAATATACATACTTTCAAACCTGTTCACTACACTATAATCTTCTTTGGAATAAACCTTCATTACTGCTTGAGTCTCCTCCTCTGTACTTGTAACACCCATTTTTAAATCCTGCATAGTTGCCAAGGTATCAAGACAACCTAAAAACAAATAAGCAAGAATTCAATTCCTTGAAATTATAATTTCCCATAATAACGATGAGATAAGATACTATAGGGGATAAATAAAATTAATAAAGTATAAGTGTGCTCAACAAATGTATTCTAAGCCTTGAACAGCATTTCATGGACATATGCATTGAATAAACACTCTCCATTGTGTCATATTATATTTAAAAATACACTGTATGACAATGTACTGCACCAAACCGTATCTCTGAAAAGATTAAACTGCTTAGTCTTTGAGTCCTACAAACTTCTTCCTTTTATGAAACTCTAAATTATGTTAGTTCCATTCTTAAAATACTATTTGAAGAAGACACATTAGCCTGAGATAACCTTAAATGACCTTAGTTCTGGATGTTCACAATGGTTACCAGATGAAATTTGTGAAAAAAGAAGCAAGCAATTACATTTGTGATCTAGTAATTACAGTTAGAAATGTGATTTCACAATTGAAAATTCTACATAAACATAATTAAGTATTTTTAAGGATATTTTTAAAGCAATGGAATAAGTAGTTATATGTAAAAGTATAAAAATTTCTACAACAGCACATATACCCTATCTAATAAAATAGTAATATGCAAATTAACTGTACCCCCTCTACACCCACAAGTCACGCCCACCAGCCAATCAGAAGTGAGTATGTAAATTAACCCAACAAAGGTGGCTGTGGCCACAGAGAGAGCAGGAGGCTTGGGTTTCCCCAGCAATTGAGGAAATCAAGCTTTCCGCATACCCTGGCTGGCCCAGGCCTCCACTGAAGACTACAAAGTTTCAATTATAGAAGATAAATAAATTCCAGATATCAGGCCTCTGCTTGGGTTGCTGAGGGGCATGGCCAGCCTGAAAACCACCAGAGGCCCCTCTCCCAAGCCACTCCAGGCCCCAAGGAAACCCCCCACAGTGATCCGGGACACCCTTCAGGGCAAACCAGCCAGCCCCCACCCATGCACCAGGCCTCTATCCTATTTAACCATATCTAATAAAAGAATAATATGCAAATTGACTGTCGCTCCAACACACAAGATGTCTGTCCCATGTGGTCTAAGATGATTGCCCCCATGTGGATACAAGATGGCCACCACAAGATGGCCAGCAGGGGAGAGCAGTTGGGAGGGACCAAGCCTGCAGGGGAGGGCAGTTGGGGGCAAACAGGCTGGCAGGGGAGCAGTGAGGCATCAGTCAGGCCACTGGGGAGTCGTTAGGGGTGATCAGGCTGGCAGGCAGAAGCGGTTAGGGGCAAGCAGGAAGGCAGGCAGGCGAGCAGTTGGGAGCCAGCAATCATGGATTGTGAGAGGGATGTCCGACTGACAAATTTAAGCCCGATCCAAGTAGGCTTGGATCGGGCTTAAATGGGCAGTCGGACATCCCTCGAGGAATCCCAGATTGGAGAGGATTGCAGGCTGGGTTGAGGGACACACACACACACACTTGTGCACAAATTTCGTGCACCAGGCCTCTAGTATATGGCATATATATGCAAACACACACACACACACACACACACACACACACACACACATATATATATATATATATATATATATATATATATATATAAAGAGAGAGAGAATGTTCTATCCCTAGTTAATTAAATAGAAATGAAGTTGATGTGCTGTGGAAAACTGTATTGTATAAAGAGAAGTTGTAGCTATAAAATTAATATAATATTTTATAGAATTTATTTTAAAATAATGTATATAAATGAAATATACTTTTATATTTGAATATCCAGTGTAGATCTCTAAACTTTATTTGGGTTGAACTAAAATTAGTTTTAAAAATCTACAATAGTTATATTGGACAATTATATCCAGGCTGCTTTATATTTGGCATGTATGAATCTTTCATGGTATTGGCACAAGTTTGAGGTATTATTTACTGAAGGATAAGTCTCTTAATAGGATACCACCTATTTTACATCTAGCATATTATTTAATAAACATGACAAAATAATATACAAAATTAAATTCTCTTTAAAAATACTCCGCACACAATGAAAATTAGCTAAAATTATTTGATCATCATATAGCAACCCTACCTAGAATGTGCAAAGCTGCATGAGATCGGGTGGTGAGAGCTCTTGATCCTGTTGGTAATGCAAGTTCAGGACTTAGAATACTGCATCTGGACTGCATGTCTGTTGCAGAAGGAAGTCTGGCATCAGCAACCACTGCATTGTAACACCACAGTTCTCTAATATTTGGTCGAAACCTTTCAAGAGAGAGAATAATTACAGCACCTCAACAGTTTCATTTCTAAAACATAACTGATGATACAAAGAGAAAAAAGCAGTCTAAACAGGACAAATGTAGCTCGTTATTTTCCATATTTGTACTAAACATATATAGAATTTATGTCACTTATAAGTAAAACAATTTAAATATAGCAATATAGATCATAATACTTCATGAATATAGAACAACAGTATACTTAACTGATGCATACATATAGGTATGTAGCATGTGTACAATAAAAATTCCATTTTAAAAGACATGTCAAAAGAAAGTATGAGATAAAACAATATCCACAATTATAAAAGCTCCCGAAAACCAGTAAGAGACAATCAAAAGTGGTCAAAAGACATGGAATGCTGTTCTCAAAAAGCAAGCACAAACAGAATTAAGCAGATGTTCAAACTTACTAAAAGTAAAGCAGCAATATTTAATAATAAAGGCGTAATATGCAAATCAATCAAATAGCCGAACAGCAGAATGACCCTTCTGGATAAAGCCAGGGCTGCAAGGGCCGAGGCAGCTGAGGCCACGAGTGCCAAGGCAGCTGGGTTTGGGAAGGCCTACTCTTGCACAAATTTCATTCATTGGGCCTCTAGTAAAAATGGTAAGAAATCCAAAATACCTTACGAGCTGTAAAACACATATATACTACTAAAAACACAAAGCAGCCACAATTAGGATAATAAAATGAAAGTCTGATTCTAATGAAAGAAAAATGCCTTCTAGCTAGTTTACTAAAACACAGAGAAGACTGTCCTTCATCTTTTAATCTCTATTTTGGGTCAAGGACCTGGCAAGGTATTTATGATCATCTGTCCCATTGCTGCTACCATTTGTGAAAAAAAGCAAGGTTCAACTAACTATACACTACACTTCACACTTCAGAGTTATGCTAAGACCCCAGGGAAATGGCTGTTTAGAATCTTAGTTCTAGCCGAAACTGGTTTGGCTCAGTGGATAGAGCATCAGCCTGCGGACTGAGGGGTCCTGGGTCCGATTACGGTCAAGGGCATGTACCTTGGTTGCGGGCACATCCCCAGTGGGAGGTGTGCAGGGGGCAGCTGATCGATGGTTCTCTCTCATCGATGTTTCTAACTCTCTGTTCCTCTCTCTTCCTCTCTATAAAAAAATCAATAAAATATATTAAAAATTAAAATAAAATAAATAAAAAGAATCTTAGTTCTACTATAATCTAGTTTAGAGGATGCATTTATAATTTACTGAATGTACCTAGAAACAAATTGCAAACTGCCAATTTTTATTTTTTGTTAATGCAAATTTACTTCATTTAAAAATAAAACATAAGAAATATAAAAAATAAAACGAATCTCAGTCTAGTATATTGACTTTTAATCAGTAAATAGTTCTTTCTGAACACAATTCACTTCTCTATCCCTGCCATTTTATTCATTCTATCGCACTATAAACGCTCTTAATTTTGGTTCTTAGTACCTCATTGTCTTCATAAGAATTAGTACACATGACTCACCTCTAGACTCTTGTTATTTAATTTATATTGTATAAAGCTTCCAGGGAGATCCAAAAGCACTACTCAACTCAATTATGGCCTCCAGAGCATCTAATGAAATGCCCAATTAAGATAGTAAGACGATCAGCAACCTGGATAGCACTGTAATTCCTTCACTCTGAATGCAAGCCTCAGGACGAATAAAAAACATCCCTCTTAAGACTTGGTGGACTGATAGAAATGAAAGCAGGCATGGGCAGAAGAAAGACAATGAAAAAGTCTTTCCCCCTCCTCACTCATACCACTTCAACCTTTCAACTTATCTGAATTCAGGCCTATTAAACTATGCAGGCCAAATAAACTATTCAAGAGGTGGAGGGATAATAAATGCTTTGATGAGCTATCCTAGTAATAGCAGAGTACAATCCCTATAGCATTCAAAGCTAAAACCTCTGAGAACTTTTTTCTCTACTCATTTTGTATATAAAGCATTATAATAAAATATGGTGCCTATATCCACCTCTCCATTTTTTGTAACTTCTAGAGTTTAATAACCCTGCATATTTCTCTACTAATATGGGAATTTAGTTATATACATTCCTGAAGGGCAAGCTCATATCTTATTCTCGAATGTCTTTGGCATAATTTCTGCTACAGAGTTGGTAATAATTAGATATTTGTGGCATCAATAAACAGAATGAATTCTATACAATTTTAGATAACAATGCTGACAGACTAAAATAGACAACAGAACTCTTGAAAGTAAAACTTCTAATTATAAAGATAGCATCAAACACTTCTATAGCACTTTCTATAGAAGTGCCTCTGTTCTAAGTTCCCCAATTCTCATACCAATATAGGCAGTAGATTGACTATTATCTATGCTAATGGAAGAGTAATATGCTAACTGACTGGATAGACCAGATGTCCTTCCTGACAAAGCTGGGGCCTGGTCTGGGGGAAGCTGCCATTGGTCCCAGGTGCCTGTGGCCAGCCCAGGGGAAAGCTGCCTGTGGCCCCAGGTGCCTGAGGCCGGCTCGGGGGAAGCTGGCCCGGGTCCTGGATGCCTGTGGGCGGCTGGAGGGAGGGGAGCCGATGCCAACAGCCAGGGGAAGGAAGGAAGGCCTACTCTTAAACAGATTTTCGTGTATTGGGCCTCTAGTAACTTTATAAGTAAAGTGAGGAACACAGAGTCACAATAACTTTTCCAAAGGCACACAGAAAGTAAATTGTGGAGCTGGAATATACTTATAGGCAGTTTGGCCCAGAACACTTGCTCTTAGTCACTACATTATACTGTAAGGGTACCTGTGAATCACTATCATAAAAGTGTAGTTAATAAACAGGAAAACTCTCAGATATGAAAAATCTATCCATACATAAAATTTCATAGTACCACAAGAACAGAATTTGATCAAAAATTATTTACTACTCTAGTTTATAAACAGAGAAGCTTACCTCCAAATGACATCATACACAGGATCAAGACACACGCCAAATCCTTGCAGATCCTCTTGTTCAGAGTCATTAAACGTTTTACAACTCCCATCCACTTTATTTATTAGAAGACATTTAAATGGAGGAGGTTCTGACATAGAAGCAGGAACCAAGCCTTGAGAAAAGATAGTTGCATATTTAAAAGATGCATTACCTTTTTATATTTCCCCAACTTATAAGGTAAGTATTATTATTTCCTTCATTTTACAGATGAAGAAACTGAAACTTAGAGGTTAAATAGTGAAAAACCCTTTAAATAGCAGAATTAGGACTAATATCTCAGGCTGTCTAGAGCTACAACACATGATGTTAATTTCTACACTATACTACTCTATTATATAATTAACTAGAGGCCCGGTGCACCAAATTTGTACATGAGGGATGACGGGGACGGGAGGAGGGCCTCCCCTCTCAAAACCCCGGACCTCTCAGGTGATGTCCAATTGCTGAACATCACTCTTGCAATCCAGGGCACTGGCGCCTGCCTTTGCCTGCCTGATTGCCCCTAAATGCCTCTGCCTGCCTGATCGCACCAAAACACTCTGCCTGACCACCCCTAAGCACTCTGCCTGCCTGATTGCCCCTAACCGCTCTGCCTCCCTGATCACCCCTAAGCACTCTGCCTGATTGCCCATAACCACTCACTGGAGGGCTGCCGGTTGGGGTAAGAGGCTGTGGTCGTTTCTGTCACTTGGCTTTTATTATATAGGATGGTACCATGGACACAAGTATGAATTGATGAGTTTGACTTATGAAACCTTCTGAAATTAATTTCTATAATATATTAAGAACCAATACAGAAAAATTCCTCCTTTCAATTAGGTTACAATGTAACTTATATTTCTACTACTTTGTAGCTTACAAATACTTTGCTTCTAGATCTCTCAATAATTGCATTCTTCCAGCAAACAGACAAATATAAAAAAAGACACTCAGAAGCTTCTTTTAAATTTATTCAGACAGAAAGAAAACAAAAAACTATAAGATTATATCTCATAATAGGGAAAAATGAACCATTTACCATTAACCAAAATAAAGATTTATGGTGGGGATGTCAGTTTGTTTTGGGTATTACCTATTATGTGTTTACTGGCAAAAATTTCTGATGTAGCAAGCACATGAGAATTAATAAGTGCTTCATCAATTCGTAAAAAAGTCTGGTCCCCACTTGCACCTATCCAGGTAGCTTTTCTTCCATATTTTGATCCAATGTTAGGCATAGGAGCTGGTTTTGCATTCCAATATGGCACATCCAGGATTGGTCTGCCCAGCTGTCCTTTCTGAAAGATTAAATGCACAAATATTAACAGTATTACTGAAAAAATAATCTATAATTTTTATAAAGTGAGACAGTAAATAAAAACAGCTCTATGAGACATTACATTATTAATCATCAATTAAATTCATGTGAAATTTATACCAAACATTTATAAAGGTATAAAATAATTTTCATTATTCCTAGGAATTCTTTCCCTAATAGATCACAGTGTATTATTTTAAAAAATATTTTTATTGATTTCAAAGAGGAAGGGAGAGGGAGAGAGATAAAAACATTAATGATGAGAAAGAATCATTGATTGGCTGCCTCCTTAACACCCCCTACTGTAAGATCGAGCGCACAACCCGGGCATGTATCCTGACCAGGAATCAAACCAGCAATCTCCTGGTTCATAGATGCTCAACTACTGAGCCATGCTGGCCAGGCACAAAGTGTATTAATAAAAAAATAATTAACAAACTTGAAATATTTTTCCATGTAAGAAATCGTCTTGAAATACTGTGACTGTCTTCATTTATATTTAAATGAAAAGTATATAAATACACAATATATACTTAAAAATTAGTATTACAAATAGCTCATTTAAAAAATCATTTTGACATTTTAAGTTATAGTATTATGGAAAATCTATTGAATTCACACAATCTAGAAACATTTGGGTAAAAGACCAAAATAACAAATACCACAATTGTAGGTACAACTAGAAAAACACATTTATTTTCAGATGATCATCAAGTAACTTCATTTATGGTTCAATACAAACAACAGAAACAATGATATCTTAAGCAAATAATTGCTAACTCACTTATTTGCTGTCTATTGGTGCCAGGTTAGGTAAGAGCTTAATTTGAAATGTAGTAGGAAATTTCTTTATGCTACTAGCTGTAAAAGAATATAGATGGATTGGTAAATATTTATCCTCTCCTGGCACAGGATCTTTCTCTCTCCCCATAGTGTCCCTCTTCCAAAAATCATCTGGGAAGCAGAAAATGCTGTATCATAGGACCCAAGAATATTTACAAATGATGGGAATTATAAACTACAGAAAAGAAAAAAAGTATAAAAATGCCTGTGTACTGTCAATAGCTTAGTTCTCAGCCAACTACCAGGTTTCTAATGGGTTTTGTTGTTACTCCTTCACCACCACAGAAAGAAAATACAGCTATAAACTGACTGTAAAAGCACTTTTGGTTCAACCCCTTGATAAACTGGGGAAGATAAAATGGCTGAAAGCAGCCAAAAATATTCAAGCACCTGACAGGAGAAGAAGCCAAAAACAATTCAAGAATTCAAGAAGCTCATTCTCAGCTTCTTTCAATGACTATCCTTATTTTTTGACAAAGAAAAAGAAGAGCATAAAAATGTAAACAGTGAGCAAAGTACATCATATTCAGGGATATATTATGCTTTGGGAAAGAAAAGAAATATTTTTCATTGACTATTGAACTAAATATCTATTCCTTTACTATCAACCAACTAATGAGAAGAAAAGCAGACCAAAAATATGATAGATGCCTGATTACAAATAAACCATATTTAAATTCATTGAAGTTCATAAATAGGACTTTTGGGGCTAGAGGATAATAATGACTGTCTGACTTCAAGTATTACCACTCACATTCTCCCCAAAACCAACACAGACCAAATAAAACCACATACAAATCAAGCCTTCAGCAGTTTTAGAAAAAAGCAGATTTTATAACCTTGTTATCTGTAACCAGAGGGGAAAAAACTAATTCAACAGAGTTTTCTTCATCCACCTGCCAGTGCAAGCCTACAGGGTGGAGAGCACAAAGTAGGTTGGGGTGGGAGCTTGAGAAAGAGAGCAGAAGAGTATGCAGGTCTTAGCAAAGGCACTGACAAAAGCATCCACACAAAAAGAAAATCCTACCCTTAATGTCAGAAAACTACGTATGGGTAAAGACTTGAAGATTCACAGCACTATCTACAAGAAAAAGACTTCACAGTATTTAGGGCCATTTTTCCACCCACCTGACTGATGCAAATTAAAAGGTATGATACACATTTTGTTGACAAGATTGAGGAGAAATAGGCAACCTCATATACTGCTGGTGAGAATACAAAACAAAAGGGAAGTGATAATATCTCATAAAACTACACAGGTATTTAACCTTCAACCCAGCAATCTTACTTCTAAAAATTTTCCTCAAAAATACATCTCTAACAATATTTATTGATATCACTACAAAATATTGGAAAGTACTTAAATGTCCAAGCATAAAAAATTGATTGAATCACCAGATCAAAGATAACAAAAACCACTTAAATCAGAATGGCCTGAAACATGAGGAATAGGTTTTATTTTACTATAATTAGCTCAAAAACATAAACTTTTGAACTTTTCCGTGTATATCAATTCCTGGAGATAAGTATATAAATCCTATAGATTATACTCTGAAGAATTTAGGAAAGAATGTTCATGTATCTAGACCACTGGACATCTGGAAGATTGCCACCTAAAACTAATCCAGAAGCCAAAATTGTAGGATTTACTCATCTCAAGAATGTACTTTCTACTACAAAAACTGTCAATTTTTCTCTTTCCTTCAGAATACTCTGGGTGTAACCTACTCCTATTTTATGATTTGCAAATCTTCAGACACTTGAATAAAATTTTGTCATTTAACTATATAAAAAATTAATTGAAAAAACTATAGTATATATTCACAATGGATATAATATCCACTATAATAATTATATAGATGTAAAAAAGAATAAGATTTTGAGACTTCTGGTCAAGAGGGCAGAGAAGGTAAGCCCTGAGCTAGCCTTCTCCCATGAGCACATAAAAATTATAACTAAATTCTAAAACAACAATCACTGATAACCACCTGAAGACTAGCTGAACAGAGATCCTCTAACTAAGGATAAAAAGAAGAAACCACGTCTAGACTGGTAGGAGGTTTGGAGATGCAGACTGGGCAGGTCCCACATCAATATTGTAGCTATTAAGAATCAGGAAGGTGCCGAAACCGGTTTGGCTCAGTGGTAGAGCATCGGTCTGCGGACTGAAAGGTCCCGGGTTCGATTCCGGTCAAGGGCATGTACATTGGTTGCGGGCACATCCCCAGTGGGGGGTGTGCAGAGGAAGCTGGTCGATGCTTCTCTCTCATCGACGTTTCTAGCTCTCTAGCTCTCTCCCTTCCTCTCTGTGAAATATCAATAAAATATATTAAAAAAAAAAAAAAAAAAGAATCAGGAAGGCCCTAGGTGGTTTGGCTCAGTAGACAGAGTGGCAGCCTGGCTCGATTCTGATAAAGGGCACATGACAGGTTGAGGGTTCCATCTCTATTAGGGGGTGTGCAGGAGACAGCCAATCAATTATTCTCTCTCATCAATAATATTTCTCTTTCTCCCTCTCACTTCTTCTCTGAAATCAATAAAAAAATATATTTTTAAAAAAGAAAAAGAATCGGGAGGGACAACAGCTTCAGAAGTTTAAGCCCCAGCCCAGGGACCAGCCACAACATCTGGCTGTCAGACCAGTGGGGGTTACGTCTGAGAAAGACAGAGGGCTGTGGGAGACTGAGACGCTCCCCGTAAAGAGCTGGCCCATGAATGCTCGCTTATAAACTCACTCCCAGCACAGAGGCAGCAGCTCAAAATTTTCAGGGACATAACTAGAGGAACTACACAACCTTTTTATATGCTTAAAATAATTTCCAAATAAAAGATTTTTTAAAGTTCACTTAAAAAATTTTTTTTACATAATAAAGAGTTGCAAATTGCATCCCAACGACTTAGGTTACAGAGTTCTGAATATTTATCCATATCAGAGATGATACAGGTTTATTAGCAATCTTATGGAGCTGTTCCTTGATCTCTACTGAGTCAAGAGAAAGAGAATGAAGCAGACAGGCAAATAGAGAAAGAAGAAAAAGGAAACTATAACTTTAAACAAATCTAATAAGAAAACTAGATTTTTAAAAAGTTCTAAGATAGAATTCTGTATGTTAAAGAAACATGAATCTTTACAAATTAGATGAGAAATTGGTTTTCAAATGATAGAATTAGCTCTACTGAAAGCTTAAAGGACTTTGACCTGGAATAAACATTCTAATTATAACACACTTATTTATTAAATTCAATAAATTCTAATGCTAAACTAGAAAACCAAATTATTTCAAAGTAATGTCATTCAAGTTTTGTGTGTATTAAGGGCATAGACAGGAAATATGCATATGCAATAATTATAATACAAGAATTTCACTGAAACAAAAAAGGCTCATGTAGACAAAGTGTAAGACAATGATACAAAGAATATTATCAATGCTTTAAAATTTCCTTACAGAAAAACTTCCAAATGTGAAGACCTGTCCATCCATTAAAAGTACTGCCGTATGGTTGCTGCCTGCAGTAACTTGTGTGCTAGGACCTGGCAATGCTTGAACAAGAGTGGGACATCCCCTAGGTTAAAAAAAAAATTAAGTCAATATCTTAAAAGATCCAACTGAAATAATAAACAAGCAATGCATAAGGAAAAGAGATAATAGGCACTAATATGAATATTCAGTAAAAACTTATTTAAGTGCTATATTACTGTTTCCATTCTAAGTGCTCAGAATACAAGATGCAAATGGCATAATTATTTTAAGGAAATTATTTAAAAGATTTCCTGAATTTATTATCCTAATTATAGACTCAATTTTTAATTGTTCTGAAAGACTGTTGCTACTTTTGTTGTAGAAGAAAATTTCTTTAATCGTTATCATTGAATAGCATTGTTGAAGATAGTATTTATTGGATGATATAATTATGCAATAATTTAACAGGAATTCAATCCAGGAACTGTAAGAAACAACTGATTTTATGTCCTCTTTTTTATTTTTCTTCACTGGGCTATAACTTAAGATTTTAACATAGTAGTCAATGAATCAGAATGCAGCATCATGAAGGCTATGCAGTAGTTGCTAAAAGCTTAAGCTTAGAGATATGGGTGTGAATCCTGGCTCCAACAAATAACACCAACATGACCATAACTTAGAATAAGTTACTCATCCTTTCTGCTTTTCATTTTTCTGTTATAACAAAGAAGATAATAATAATCCATAAGGTTCTTATGAACAATAAGGAAGCTCACATATGTCAAGTGCTTGGCACACAGTTAACATAATAAATGATAACAATTATGATAAATAACATCCTTAGATCCATTCTTGTATCACTCTATTTATCATTTATTAACCATTTTTAGTAATCATTATTTGTAATTAGAATAATCATCTATTATAGAAATAATCCATTCGTAACAGAAGGGCTAGATTTTGAGACAATGTTATTATGATACTTTAAACTTTAAAAATTATATAAAATATACTTTTAATTTTTCAGGCTGCAATAAAAATGAATGGAAAGAGGCAAGATTAACAAGTGGAAACCTAGTTTTAAAAAATTCACAATAAAAGGGTGAGATAAGATGAAGGCACAAACTAGGAACAAAGTAGATTGAAAACAATGAACTTGACAGCTATGTAAATAAATAAATGACTGATTGGACTTGGCAAATGATTGATATGAGGCCAGGAAGGATTTTTGCTTATGCAACAAGGTACACGGTGGTAACATTTTTAAACTATGAGAATGAATGAAGATGATTAAAAAGAGAAAAGAAGAAATCCTGGTTTTCATTCTGAATCTCTTCTAACACTGTTAGTATGGACAGAGAAAGAAAAACTAGTAGAAATCTAGGACATACCAATGAGGAATAATGAATTCTGAAAGATGAAGTGAGTTATTGGAAAAGAGGGTTTCAAGAAGGGGGAAATAATCTACATGCTAAGTGCTTTAGAGAGACATCAACTGACCACTCAACTTTTTAGCAAGAAGAAAGTCTCTGGTAGGAGTAGGCAAACACTGTAGCAGATGAGATACTCTGTAGGGTCAGAGAATATGTAAAATCCCTTCAGGCATCTCAGCAGTAAAGAGAAAAAGAAAGATCCAACAACTAAAGGGAAAATGAAGTTGAAGGAAAGACTTTGGTCCTTCAAAATGATGGAAAGTTGAAGAAGTTTAAAAGAGTAAAAATAATGAGGCTAACTATACAGGTGGAGAGGAGAGGAGAAACAGAATTTGATCCCTAAAGAAAAGAGATCAAAAAGAATTTCCCAACTAACAGTTTTATTTTTGTTCTAATAGAGGTCATGTGTTGAGATGAAAAAGGAAACAGAGAATCTGAAGATAACAGAAAAGGAACGATGCTGAATGGAACAAATAAAGTACCGAGATCAGAAGTTTTTAAACCTGATCTAAAGGGCTTCTGGGAAGTCTTTTAATGAGCTTCAGTAGATATGTGAATCTCCTAAATCTGTAAGTCAATTTCTATGTATATATTCATGCATCTATTTACTCTGAAAAGAGAGTACATAACTTTCATCAAATTCTCAAAAGATCTTAAACCAAATAGTCTAAAACTACAAAACAGGAGTATTACTGCCCATCATAGTGAAATTAATTGGATCTGGAAACCATATAACAAACTATACAAGTGTATTTTTTTTTGAAACCTAAGTTAGACATGAAAAATACAGACAGATTGCTTCATGCCTGAAGTTTTGTCATGCTTTAGCATCAAGACCAAGAGGTTAAGAGAATTGAGGATATTGGTAAGAGTATAGGTGAAGAGAATAAATAATCTCTAACTTAGGTAAAATGAAACTTTTACCTAAAAAAAAAAAAAGAGTAAAAAAGCAGAGGGCTATAGGGAATTGAGTACTGATAATGTCAATGGCCAATTAAACTTAAGTAAAGCTAAGTAAAAGAAGGAGAAATTGTGATCAGATTATGGTTGTGTAAACTTAAAGAATTCAAAGTTTGAGATGTGCCAGATTCAGAATGGGTGCTGGGAATAACCATAATGAACGTGGAAGTAAAGTTTACTAGATATACGGGTGTCATATAATTATATTGTATGGTGTCATTCACATAGATATTGCAGTCACTCATGAGTGTGACAAAACTCAGACTGATAAAACACTGTGAGGCAGACACTAAATTTTTAATGAATGAAAGACAATGACTGAAAGGCTGATAAGTAATAAAAGGGAAGAAGAGCAGAATTGCTATCCCTCAAAAGAACACTAGTGGTTATTTTATTTTATTTTATAATGGAGTAATACAGCTAAGAACCTAAGTGAAAGGTAAAATAGTTTTCAACTCAGATATGGAGAGTTTGGCAAATAAACAATTATCCCTTCACACTTCTACATAAAATATATCATTGATTGCTAAAATAACTCTATGAGTAGATCTGAAGAACTTAAAAAGATTTTTCCAAGAGTTGGTGGCAGGTCTTCTAATGCAAGTCTTTGATCACTTTCCCTGATGCTAGTGACCCCATGTATTAAATTACTAGTAGCCCGGTGCACGAAATTAATTTACAGGGGAGAGGGAGAGTGGGAAGGGTATCCCTCAGTCCAGCCTGCACCCTCTTTAATCCGGGACCCCTCAGGGGATAACTGGCAGTCGGACACCCTTCTCACAATCCAGAACCAGAACTGCTGGCTCCTAACCACTCGCCTGCCTGCCTGATTGGCCCTAACTTCTCCTGTCTGCCAGCCTGATTGTCCCTAACTGCTCACCTGCTGGCTTGATTGACCCTAACCACCTCTGCCTCGGCTCCACATCTGGGACCCAGGATTCCCTCCTCCAACTGACCACAGGCACCAGGGATCTGGGCTTCCCTCCCTCTGCTCAGCCATAGGTGCCCAGGCCAGCTGCAGTCACAGGGATGGTGGGAAGGTGTCTTCCTCTGGGCTGCAGCTGCAAGTGCTGTATTTTGGCCTGAGATCAGCGGGAAGGCGGCTTCTTCATCTCCTGGGCTGCAGCCAGCCTCAGGCCCGGTGCCTGACTTCTCTGACCCCCACAGGCCCAGAGCAGCGGGGAAGAGAGAGGGGAGGGGTCCCTGCCATATTTTCAGGTTAATTTGCATACTCACTGACTGGCTGGTAGCATAGTGGAGTGACAGTAATTTGCATGTTTCTCTTTTATTAGTGTAGATTTGGAAAACATAGGAAGAGCAGAAGAGAAAAATTGTGTGTGTGTGTGTGTGTGTGTGTGTGTGTGTAGGTACATGTCAGGTACTTTACATATACCATGTTAATTCCTCAACAATCATTATTTAAACTAAGGCTTAGTAAATTACAGTCATATAGTTAGTAAGAGATAAAGCAAAAATTTGAACCTTGTCTACATTGTTCCAGACACAATGATGGTATAACAGTGGTTCTCAACCTTGTAATGCCTCAACCCTTTAATACAGTTCCTCATGCTGTGGTGACCCCCAACCATAAAATCATTTTCATTGCTACTTCATAACTGTAATTTTCTACTGTTATGAATTATAATGTAAATATCTGTGTTTTTTGATAGTTTCAGGCTCTACAGCAGCGGTTCTCAACCTGTGGGTCTCAACCCACAGGTTGAGAACCGCTAGCAAGGTCGCCCAGGATGATCGAAAAACACAGATATTTACATTATGATTCATTAATAGTAGCAAAATTACAGTTATGAAGTAGCAACAAAAATAATTTTATGGTTGGGGTCACCACAAAATGAGGAACTGTAAAAGGGTCATGGTATCACAAAGGTTGAGAACCACTAGTAAAGAATAGTGAAGGAGCACAGTATAGCAAGAAGAAGATAAAACTCAGAAACATTAAAAAATTGCAAAATTCTATTAGAAAAGGAGAATAAAAACATCTAAACTATATAGTCCATTTCCCAATATCCAGGTTTAAATTTATTGAAAATGATGAAAGGATTTGGAATTCAGAAATTTAGGAGCATACTGGACAAAATAAGCAAAAAAGTGGGTTGGTATACTCAAGTCATGAGTGAATGTATAAAAGCCATCATAAACTTTTCTTACATTCACTTTAAAAAGCGACAATAATAACAGCTAACATTTATTAAGCACTTACCATGGGCTATACCCTGTGCTAAGTAAATAACATGAATCATCTCACTGAATTCTCACAACAACCTTCTGAGGCAAATATACTTACTCCCATTTAATAGAGAAAGCAAATGAGACATACTTGGCCAAGGTTATATAGGTGCCAAGTGACAGAATCAGGACCCAAACTAGAGATTGAGCTCAGTAATTTTGGCAAGTCAATACATTAAATAAAGAGAATATGAATAATATTTATCTATCTTTATCATCATGCACACTGCAATATTTATCTGACATTAATCACACATTATCAATGTGTGCTATACAATAAATTCCAGTTAAAAGCACTTGATTACTGGAAACTTAAAAAAAAAGACTCACCAACTCTATACTATTTCAACTGTCTATAAATGTTTTGCTTTCTGGTAGTTAATATGTATGCTATAGAGACTATGCTCCTCCTGGGATTGCTCCTCCATAAAAGTAAATCAATTCCTTTCTGAATTAATAACCCAGCTCTTTACTCCTGCCTTCCAAATCCTAATACATCTAGACAAAGAGGGTAACTAGAATGCTTACAGCAGAAATGGTTTTGAATAATTGCTTAATCCTCTAGGATTGTAGCAATGCCTACACACTTAATACACACTGTGTAGGCATTATTTCACTGGGCTATCCATCATAACTCTCCACACAGCACATATATTCAACCTTACAGTTACAACTCAATCAATGGAAACAGAAGTGGACATTTACACATTAGAAAAGAACAACTTTGGGCAGTTATAGCACATCTCACTAGAATTTAATTTTCTTAACAAATCCCAGTATTTTATTTTCAACACCAAAAGCTATCATATTCACAATATTTAACATACTTAGAAGGTTGTATTATCACCTGAACAAGTCATTGCTAATCAAGGAGTGGTGCTCACTGGTATAATCAGGACTATGAGGTCAAATTTTTGGGTAACCTCTTCATATTAAAAGCTGACATGAGCACCTTCCCTTTCAATAGCCATTATACCTCAATATGGTGTGGCAGGATCTTGGCTTATGCTGTTCATTCTTCATATTTCACAGTTATCAGAGGTCTGTGATTTGATTATATTCATGATTTTCACAATTTCCCTTCCAAGAAGTTAAGACCATGAAATATAACCATTTACTAATTTTCTGTGGAATGACAACCAAGTACAGATCTGTGGAGAATTGACCTCCTTGCTGCACACATGATTGATGCTCCATCATGTCTAATTATAATGCACCTTTCCCAGTTTATATCATGACTCACAATATAATCACCAGCTAAATAACAGCAGCAACACTGATGTCATAATAATAAGTTGTGAGTCTTCAGTGAGAAACAGAAGACTCACAAGACTTTGCTAAATTTTCTTCCACACAAACTATAAGCCCTGACTCAGTATCTACATTATCAGTGAAGCCATTCAAAGATGAAGCAAAATATCTGCTGCCTATAACACCTGTGGAAGTAATTGCTCAACCCTGTAAGTCATTCATATTGGGTCATATGCAGTGTCCAATATCCATGTCACATCTTGTGACATTTGATAAAAGTAATTTTGCCAAAGACCTTTTGCTCTTTACAAGCATAGTATTTGTCATTACGACTGTGATAATCTTACAAACCTCTTGACAATGATGTCAAATGTATGTTGCTCTGGTCCTTTTAGTGAGTTCAACTCAATTATACCTCAATCATCCCTTCTGATTAGCAACAACATTCATCAGAGTAACTGAGGACACTCTATTTCATCCTTATTTTATATGCAAATGAACCTGACCCCATTCTCTTAAGGACAGATAGGAGTTCTCAATTCTGAACGAGCATTAGTATCTGGAGTTTTAAAAGATAGATGCTGCCATTCTATATCGGACTGCACTAGTCACCTCTAATACCAACCCTCACCCTCAACACAAACCTATTAGAAATTCTAGCTGTAGAATATGTACATGGTATTTCTGAAGTTGCCCAAGTACATTTAGTGTACAGCCATAATTAAGAATCACGGATCTTGGAACAGAGTTGTTCATAGTATTTTTTCATAATTGTTTGTATTTCTGTGGGAACGGTTGTTACTTCACCTCTTGCATTTCTGATTTTGTTTATTTGGGTCCGTTCTCTTTGCTTCTTAGTGGCTAGAGGTTCATCAATCTTATTTATCCTTTCAAAGAACCAGCTCTTGGATTTTTTGAATTTATTACCATCCTCCCTACCCCCCCTTGGTCAGTAGAGCTATGAACTTCCCTCTCAAGACAAAGGCTTTCACTGCGTCCCATAGATTTTGGATTGTTGTGTTATCAGTCATTTGTTGCCATGATAGCTTTTATTTCTTCTTTGATCTCTTTGGTAGCCTAATCATTGTTTAGTAGCATGCTAAATAGCCTCCAGGTGTCTGATTTTTTAAAATTATTTTTATTGCAGTTGATTTCTAGTTTTTTGCCATTGTGATCTGAAAAGATGCTTGATATGATTTCTATATTCTTGAATTTGAAGAGACTTTGCCTATGTCCCAATATGTGGTTTATCTTTGAAAATGACCGATACAATGGACAACTTAGATGAAATGGACATATTCTTAGAAAAATACAAGCTCCCAAAACTCAATCAAGAAGAAGCAAAAAACCTGATTTGGTAGGCCAATAACTACCAAAGAAATTGAAACAGTGATTAAAACTCTTTCAGCAAAAAAAGCCCTGGTCTGGATGACTTTATAGGGGAGTTCTACTAAGCATTCAAAGAAAAACTAAAAACTATCCTCTTCAGACTACACCAAGAAATTCAAGAGAAAGGCACACTTTCAAGCTCTTTCTATGAAGCCAGTATTGCCCTAATAACAAAACCAGATAAAGACAACACAAAAAAAGAAAACTACAGGCCAATATCCATGATGAACATAAATGCTAAAATCCTTAACAAAATTCTAGCAAATCGGATTCAGCATTACATTAAAATGATCATACAACATGACCAAGTAGGGTTTATTCCAGGCATGCAAGGATGGTACAATATCTGTAAATCAATAAATGTGATATATTACATAAACAAACTGAGAGACAAAAATCACACAATCATATCAATTGATGCAGAAAAAGCATTTGACAAAATCCAACACCCTTTCCTGATAAAAACTTGCAGCAACGTGGGAATAGAAGGATCATACATCAATATAATAAAAGCCTTATATAACAAACCTACAGCCAACATCATACTCAATGGGCAAAAACTAAACTCATTTCCCCTAAGAACAGAAATAAGACAGGGATGCCCACTTTCACCATTTCTATTCCATACAGTACTGGAAGTACTAGCCATAGCTATCAGACAACAAGAAGAAATAAAAGGCTTCCAAATTGGAAATAAAGAAGTAAAACTGTCCTTATTTGCAGATGACATGATACTATAATAGAAAATCCCCAAAACTCCATCCATCAAAAAACTACTAGACCTAATAAATGAATTTGGCAATGTAGCAGGATACAAAATTAACACCCAGAAATCTATGGTCTTTTTATACACCAATAATAAACTCACAGAAAGAGAAACAAACAAAAAAATCCCATTTACCATTGCACCAAAACAATTAAGATACCTAACTAAGGATGTAAAAGACCTGTACTCAGAAAACTACAGAACATTAAAGAGAGAGAGAAAGAGAGAGACAGAGAGAGAGAGAGAGAGAGAGAGAGAGAGAGAGAGAGAGAGAGAGAGAGAAAGACATAAATGAATGGAAAAACATACCATGTTCATGGATTGATAGAATCAACATCATTAAAATATCCATACTACCCAAAGCAATTTACAGATTCAATGCAATCCCCATTAAAATACCAAAAGCATATTTCAAAGATCTAGAACAAACGCTCCAAAAATTCATCTGGAATAACAAGACTCCGAATAGCCACAGCAATCCTGAGAAAGAAGAACAAAGTTGGAGGGGTCACATCACCAGATATCAGGCTATATTACCAAGCCACAGTTCTCAAAAAGGCCTGGTACTGGCACAATAACAGACGCATAGACCAATGGAACAGAATAGAGAACCCAGAAATCAACGTAAGCCATTATGCTCAATTAATATTTGACAAAGGAGGCAGGAGCATACAATGGAGTCAAAACAGTCTCTTTAATAAATGGTGCTGGGAAATTTGGACAGATACATGATAGAAAATGAAACTAGATCAACCAACTTACACCACACACAAAAACAAACTCAAAATGGCTAAAGGACTTGAATGTAAGATGGGCAACCATAAAAATCCTACAAGACTCCATAGGCAGCAAAATAGTAGATATGTGTCCTAGCAATATCTTTAAAAACACAGCTTCTAGGGCAATGGAAACTACAAATAAAATAAACAATGGGACTACATCAAAATAAAAAGCTTTTTCACAGCAAAAGAAACCATCAACAAAACAACAAGAAAGCACACTGCATGGAAGAACATATTTGCCAATGTTATCACCAATAAGGGTTTAATCTCCAACATTTTCAGGGAACTCATACAAATTAACAAAAGGAAGATAAGTAATCCAATAAAAAAAAATGGGCAATGGACCTAAATAGATACTTTTCTAAAGAAGACAGAAAGGAAGGCCAAGAGACATATAAAAACATGCTCAAAGTCACTAATTATTCGAGAGATGCAAATCAAAACAACATCGCAGTATCATCTCACACCTGTCAGAATGGTTATCATCAATAAATCAACAAATGACAAGTGTTGGGGAGGGTGTGGAGAAAAAGGAACCCTTTTGTACTGCTGGTTGGATGCGGACTGGTTCAGCCATTGTGGAGAACAGTATGGAGTTTCCTCAAAAAACTAAAAATGGAACTCCCATCTGACTCTGCGATCCCACTTGTAGGAATATATCCCAAGAAGCTAGAAACACCAGTCAGAAAGGATATATACACCCCTATGTTCATAGCAGCACAATTCACCATAGCTAAGATTTGGTAATAGCTTAAGTGCCTATGAGCAGATGTGTGGATTAGAAAATTGTGGTATAGTTTCTCTGAGAGATCATTATGTTTTACTTAAAAAAATACTCAAAAGCTTCAATATCTTCAATTCTGGACCAACATCAAGGAATATAAATGAATCCACTACTAATTTTTAAAATGCAATCTGGAGATATTCACTGTCTTTTTCATTTCCACAAGCAATCTTTAAAAAAATAATTACTAAAAATATAGGATTTTTATGGTAATCATAATCACTTATATTTCAAATGTGTGGAATATAAATATTTTTTCTATTGAAACTACAAATCTATCCCCACAAATATCACTCAACTATAAAATCAAGAATCAACTGTAATTTTTATAGGCCGCACTCTTTAAAATAGTGGTATAAATACTATTTTAAGTATAGAAATATATACTTAGACAAAAAAAGGAGGAAAGGAAAAGGAAAAAAAAACATAGTATCTTCAAACAATAAGTCAGAGCAGCAATTGCCAACCTTTCGGACCAACAGTGGTCTGCGGACCACCGGTTGGCAACCACTGAGTCAGAGTACCTGGAATTGACATCTCCATGTCCTAGCTGCCCATGCTGTCCATATCCAAATGTATAGACATCTCCATTTTCCATTAAAACCACTGAAACCAAAAGGAAGAACTTTATTATTTTATTATGTACATTTTATATTTCTATCACACTATAGTAAAAGTAGTGCAATTTTCGCTATTTAAAATTTATAGAGCCATTAAAATAGATAATTGAAGTATAAGTTTATATTTAATGATAAATATAATTTTAGGTCAGGAAGATACTTTTATAGGTTATAAATGCAGTGTTTTTAATAATAAATAGTTTTAAATTTAAATAAATATCATTTAATAAGATTAAACATTGGTTTGTGTCAACTGTAAAGTTTGTAATAGTAAGTAACTACATATAAAATATTTTTCTCTCAAATCTAGGATAATTAGAAAGGTCCAGACAGATTTGAGCTCTGCATAATTATGTAAAACATCAATGAACTGTCAGAACTTCAATAACTGCCAATGCCTTATTGAATGAGGAAATATATTTGGCATAAAAAATTAACATTTTTCATTTTTATAAAGGTTGAATAGTACAACCTAAGCTATATAACCTAAATGCAATAATTTACTAAGCATTTAATTATGTTTAACATTTTTTAAAAAATAAAGAAATTTATTGATATACATTTCTCATTAAACAGTAACAAAATAGGTGACCTGATTATAAAAATTAAGAATTCTAGAGTCTAAAAAAATTTCAGGGATTATTTCATTTTCAGGAATTTTCTAAATAGAATTATAATGTAAGTCCATCAGAAGACAGAATAAAAGTTAGATCTCAAGACAAGTACCTATTTCATCATGCCCTAGTTTTTAAAAGGAATTCTGTAAGAAATTCAAAGCTTTTTTTTTAATATTTGAGAGATACTGCCATACTACAGATTTTAACACACAGTTAACAGACTCCATTCGTCTATACTAAACAAATAACTGATTTAGCACAATTGTAAAAATGCAGTTATACCCTAAAGTTCCAGCTGCTACCTGAATGGTGAAATCCACAGCTGACTTGTACTGCCCGGAGCTCACAATCAAATCGCACAGAGCCTGGAGGATATGTTGTGATTTTGCTTGCATCCTTTTCTCCTCGTTCTCCACTTCCATCTGTAAGTGTTATAATTTGTAAGTAAGCCATTATTCATCTTCAAAATAAAACTTTTAATCAGTTTACTATGAAGAACAAGAGAAAAATGTTAAAAGGAACAAGCAAGAAGAATCTGCAACTGTTAGAAGTGATAGATCAAGAATCTACCTGCAAAGAAGCAATTTTGAAAAGATAATAGTACTATATACACTTCTGCTTGCAAAATTGCTAAATCAATAAAAACAGAAATCTAATTATGAATAAAACTTATTAAGCTAATCAGTTATGTAATATAAATTCATGTTATAAAAATAAAATTATAAATAATTTGTATGGAAAAGTTTAGTTTGCACAAAAAATAACTGCATGCAATGTCATTTAACAATTATTTTATACTTAGTGATACTGTTAGTACTAGCCATTAAAAAAATTCCAAGTTGACTCAAAAATAACTTAGATTTCCCAATTTTAGAAAGACTATCCTATCTATCAGTATTGCTAAGCTCAATTAAACTTTTAAAAATGTACGAACACTAACTAGTTCATTCCTTTTCCCTGTTCTATTGTCTGGCCCCAACCACTAACTACTCTCAGCCAAATCCTTCTGCTTTCATTTCTTTTTTCCTCCTCCCTTCTTAAAATTTCCTCCCTTAAGCTTGCTTTACACCTTCCCTGATTTCTACATTTGATTTTAAATATTCTGGCATTCTAACTATAAAGTTAAAAAAAAAGACACTCCAGAATATAAATATTTTTATTTAGAATGTATAAAAATGGGAGATAATCTATTTTTCCTAATCTAAAACTACACATCACTAAAACATGACCTCTGTATCATCAAGATTCAAATTCCTTATACAATTGTATAAGGAATTTATTCCTTGTAATAAATGTCATCCTAAGCCACTCTACTGTGTCACAGCAACTCTAACCAAATCTATATAACATGCAGGTGCACACGTGGATCTACACACACACATTTTTAATTCTACATTTTCATTGCCCATTTTAGAAAGCTAAACAGAATATCAAATCATGCTTATGTAGCCTTTTTTTTTTAATCTAGTATTTCTCACATTAATAATATTCAGGTCAGACTGAATTGGCTTAACTTATGACTTTCCTTTTCTATAACAAAATGATTATCCTTCTGAAAAGCTTTCCACTCCTTATAACACTAGGACAGTAAAACCTCACTAATTCGGAATAGCATAGAAAGGTTTGGCCTATATGACTTACTGAAAAGGTCTCAATCATAGAACCTTTAAGAGAAAATTCAATTTTATTACCTGGAAGCAGTACAGACTGGTAAATTAAATGCTACAATAAATGAAAGGTGGTTACCTATATTATAATTCAAAATAGGCCTATATTACATAAAAATGTACCATAAACATAAAAGTCCTTTAACATACAAGAATTAATTGCTCGACCCAGAGGTTGAAGGCACGTTGAAGGAATACTTCATTTCTTGAGCCCTTGGTTTGAAAAGCTAGTGATTTTAGACAGGTTTCCCCTTATAAGTATGACCCTGAAAATTCAGAGGAAGAAATTACTTTGAATTTTTACTCAAAAAAGATAACAAATACTGCATCTGTAGTATAATAAATTCTGAATTAGTGAGAGGTTTTACTTTAATAGGATAAAGAATACGATTCCACTTCTGCTAAATTATCTAATGTGGGTTTGACAAGATTGGATGGGCTACAAAAAAATTACAACATTAGTTTCACTCTACCCAAAACAAAATATACTCTTAGTTCAAAGACTCCTCAACTTGGAAAGACAGTGGAATGATTCTTCTATATAAAAGAAATAAGCAGCTTCCAAAGACTATTTAAAGAAGATGAAAGATGTATAGAAATTTCACAGCTTCATTTCTGTCGTTAAAAATATTTAATTATTAAAATAAAATCTGATTTAACATAGAAAACAAATTGTTCATATGATGTTACCAAATTTAACTAAATTTAATATTACAAGTATCATTCCACTTTATATGAATGGATTGAGGCCCAGTACAATCTTTTACCTCTGAATTTAGCAATTTGCCCTCTTCCTTAAGTCAGAGATTAAATATAGATACAAATCCCACAATAGAGACATAGCATCAGGGAAGGAGAAAAAAAACCTAGTAATTTACCGATTAAAACCACAGTGATTAACAGAGTCTCAGCTAGTATTTAAAAGTAAAAATACTAGAAACATTTTGTTCAAGTTCATCTAAACAAAGCTATATCTATATAACTTCTCAATTATTATAGCTGGTTACAATATTATTTATTATAGTTGGTTAAAAGAAAAAAAATAAGGACGAGGCTTTTGATCATTTCAGCAGCAGTGGCAGAATTAAAAAGATATCTGTATTTGATGTCAATTAAATCCAATACAATTTTAATAATTTAGAAATCTATTAAAGTTTATTTTAAAATGTGCCTAATATGTAGACAAAAATTTAGTGTAAATTACAAGTGAAACTCAGGGAGATTAATTCTGATCAAGTTCATTATTCAGTAATGTGTTAATAAGCAGTAGTAAAATTAATCTCACATTTGTATGAAAAATCATTGTTCTTAATATTCTTATTAGTGGCCATTAGGTATAAGAATATCAATATTTTCCCTAATGTAAGTGGTACATATATATAATTTAAGATATTTAGATTATAACAGCTATAAAATTTTGACAAATATATCTCAAACATTGTGTAGATATGTATATATATATATATATATATATATATATATTCATGCACATTTGTATAGACACATAGAGAAAAGATTCAGTATCTAAATGACTCCAACTTATTTTAATTTTTACTTAAATCTGTACTTTTTGCGATAACTTTATGGTCATGTATATCACAAAATGTATCTTAGAACATAGTGAGCACTTTAAGCAAAATCACTACATAAAAGAGTAAAGCAGTAGCAAGTACAATTTACTAACCACTTGGCTCTGTGCTACACACTGAAAGCTTAAATAGCACAGTGTATAAGTGCTTTGGGGCACTAGAGCCTAAGAGACCTGGATTGGAATTCTAGCTCTCCTATTTACAGGTTGCATGATGTCTGGATTTTGTAAGTCTTACTTAGCTTTCCCATCTATTAAATAGCAATAATGGTACATGATCTCACAAGACTTATAAGATTAAGTAAAATAATGTACAAAAAGTGCTCAATCAATATTCACTACTGCTGCTTCCTTTAATCAATACAATAATCTGATGACTTAGGTACTGTTACTGCATTTTGAAGTTGGGAAAAACTAAGGCTTACAAATAGTAGGGCAATTTTAGAGTCTGATAAAAAATAAGGTTCATGCATTTTACCACCACCAACTGGCTTACATTCAAACATTTTTGTAAAAATAAACTAATTATGTATTTAACAAATCCCAAATTTTGTAACTTTAGAATAATAATAAAAGAGAAAGCAAAAAATTCAATTTAAAGAATTATAGTGTTCATGGAGGATTTCTATTTGCAAGGAATATATACAGTGTTTATATACATCAACATCTATATCTTATATCCATATAGTCAGAAATTATCATTCTTATTTTTAAAATAAGAAAACTAAAGCCAAAAAATTTAGTAATTTATGAATGTACAGTCCTAGTACATGAAAAATTTAGGATTAAAACTAAGGCCTTTCAAGACTACCTCTAAAACAATTCAGATGTTCCTAACTAAAATACTATGTTAATAATGCTTTTACATGCAAGGCACTAAACTGCTAAAAAAATATATACATATTAACCTAGATATCTCTTCAAAATATAGTCTATGGCTACATTTAAAAAATAACTTACTATATATTACATGGACTATATATATTATACTTATTGATTCAGCCTTAAATACTCTATTATGCCTCTAATCAAAATTTGCCTGCTTAGGATGGGTTCCGTGACCTTCTCTGAATTCTCTCCAATCAGCCAGAAGCTCTCCAACATTCCATCTTAGAACTCACTCCTGTTAACAATAAATCCACAGTGCTTACCCTCCACATACCCCCCACACACACAAAAAAATCATAATCTAGAAAATTTTACCATCAACATAACTGAATGTAAAGCAAAACATAGCAATATATACAGTGAATTTTTCACTGGAATAAAAATAGAGTTGAGAAAGAGCAGGGGGTGGGGAATGGGTAGAGAGAGAAAATGTAGAAAAAAATATTATTAAAAGACTGAGTATGCCCTGGCAGGGTAGCTTAGTTGGTTAAAGCATCATCCCAATATGCCAAAGTTGCAGGTTCAATCCCTGGCTAGGGCACATACAAGAATCAACTAAGGAATGGGTAAATAAATGGAACAACAAATAGATATTTGTCTATCTCTTTCTCTCACTGTCTAAAAATAAAAATTTAAAAAGTCAATCAATAAAAATAGTTTGAAAGACAGTAAGTATATGTATCAAGAGTAAAATACAGTGAATAGTGAGAGAATTAAATGCCAGTTACTAATAGTGAATGCTATGGGAGAAAAGAGAGAAGAATTTATGAATATATAGGATTTAATTAGAAAAGGTTAATATTCTTTATATAAAATAGAGCACCATTACTTTAAATTTTGATAGTAAAGAGATAAATTGTTTCACTCAATGAAACTATAAAATCTGATTTTAGAAAACTGGCCCTCCACCATATTATAAAATAAGTCCTTTCAAAAGGTTGCTACGAATATACAAAGAGTCTTGTTGTAAAATAATCCTGTGGCAGAAAAGATGGAGGGCTAGCTATTGTTGAGTAATTTCTATAGCTAATCAATATGACACTGTAAATTGCGTTTTAAATTTGTGACATTAGTCTTCATTTGGTATTTCATTTTAATCTTTTGGAAGTTAAAGATATTTGTCCACAAGGAGCTGAAACATGGAGCTGAAAAGGTTTTAAAGTATTTTATGTATTGTCAATGTTTAACCTCAGGTAAAGCATTGGAAAAACTTCACTTTTATGTAATTAGGGGCAGAAGGAGAGACACTGAGAGTATCTGTTCTAATAGTGGCATAGTTGAAAATATGAGATCAGAGATTCTGGCAAATACTAAAATATTTTTACATAGCATACCCCAAATATCATTCTTTATATTGAAATATTTATGGTATTGTTACAGCACTCAGTAAATAAAGCATTCACAATCTTCCTCTGGTTAATAACATTAGATTTAAAATACTCTCAATTTTTAATTCTGCAGAATGCATCTTAAGGATTGCTCTACTTGTTTTTTATACTAAAAACAGGGGTTTTGTCTCTTTAGCTTTTGCTTTGAGTGGCAAACTGACAAAGTGAGAGAGACAAATAAAAATAAAGTTAATTATATTTTATGTGAAAGTTTAAAAATAAAATTAGTCTATAATAGTTTTGCAACCCCCCCCAAAAAAAAATTTGAAGGCAGACACATTAGATAAATTTGACTATATACAATGTGTGATTTTAAAATTTTCTATTCTATTTGGTGGTATTTAAGAAAATAGCAAGTACAAGTTTCACTAGTCAAAGAACCCTTGGTTCATATGCTAGGATTCAAGGCAGAATTTATATATCAATTTATAAATTATCTACATTCAGTTCTTTCTGATCTTAGTTGACCCATGATCTGTGGTTTAAAAGTAAATAAGCTTGTTTAGGAATATTTTTAATTAACACATAACCCTGATACCTCAAAGATTTGTGCATAAACAATTTCCTAGTTCCTCACCAACTTTTTTAGACTTCTGTCATTTTCTGAGAACTAGAGTAGGTCTACATAACTGTTTGCTTTCACCTATCACTACTTAACCCTCCACTGTCAAGTAACTCAGGTGTGTTGTATATTAAAACATAAAATTTAATATTAAAACAATGGAAAACTGCAATCTCAATAAACTCATTATTACTTTATAAATTATAAATGAATTGAGTAGTTTTGTTAATTCTAAAGCAAATGAACAGCATTTAAAAAAGTAAAATGCCAGATGGCAGTCAATTAAGAAGAGACAACAAAGGATAAAAATAGAAAGCAATAATTACTTTTCCCACCTTTCCTTATTAATTATATGAAAATTGAAAAGAAATGGAAAAGAAAAAGATATACCATAAAATGACTTAAAATTAACAACAAAAAAAGAAATAAGATTGATAGTCATCAATAAACAGTACAACTTCCAGCATGTTCTTTCTCCTCAGGCTATATATAGTAATGAGAGAAGCAAAGTGGAAGAATTAGGTTTGTGCATTTTCCCAGAGATGAAACTCAAATGAGTGGAAGAAATTGGGAAAGTGTCCCACCTAGTGATAAGGAAGACCAAATACCTTTGTGCTTGTCCCGTTTATGCTTTAGCTGTGCTGGATGGGATCTGAGTCTGGCTAGAGCCTGTTCTCGATGGTTCATAAAAATAGGACCAGCAAATACAAGGGGGCCTGAGGAGAAACATTTTGTATGTGCATAGACAAGCTCACAAAATGAAAACACTACAATGAGAAAAAGTAAGTCAAACTAAAAAGCATGGAAATTTATTCTTCGTTGTTTTAGACATTATACTTTTCTCCCAATTCCCCCACATTAACCCTCCCACCTCCAACCATAACCTATTTACTGTTCCATACACAACTTGTAATATCTTATAGTTTATGCAGTACAAATTCTATTTTCTATACTTATAAAATTACCAGGTAGCTAACAGTCTCAAGTAAACAATTAGAAAGCTCAAGCAGAATAAAATATTTTACCTTACAAATATTTTTAACATTATATATACTCAAATTTAGTAGTCTACATGATCATTAAAAACAAATACCTTTCATACTACAATACCAAAAATCAACTAATTTTTAAATTCAGAATTAAATTTAAATAGGATCTTGAAGATTTAATATCCATGTCAGTCTTACTATAAAACTAAGGTAAGTGTTACTGACTTAACTACATTCTGTAATAGAAGTTAAGGAAACAAAGACAGCCAAAACAAAAAAACACACAAAAATTTTAGTATGATCTGATATAGACATATTTAATTTCTAAAAACATTACATCTAAATTTATAATTTCTTTAACCACATACACAAAATCAGAAGCAAGGATAAACTGAGCTTCAGATGATGCTGAAGAGGGGAATTTAAACCCAGTAACATTTATGGAACAGTAGTCATCTCTCATAAAATAATTTCTTTCTGAAGCTCCACTATGTACATACACATACATACACAAATACATAGCCACATAGATCACCATTGTTTCCATTTTTTAGTATCCAATTTAAAAAATGGATAGCCAAATTAATTTTAATAAAATTTAAAAACTGCTTTTCCCCAATAACATAAGCTTGAAAAGAAACTTTAAATTATACCTTAAGTTTTCAATTTTTTTAAACAGAACAGAACTACAGCTTCCTTAAGTTTTAGCAATATGCCTACAAATTTCAAAACACTCTGAATTTGACAGTTAGGAACTATTTGAAAAGAAAATTGACAGTAGATGAACAGTGAACATTTTTAATTTAAGCAATTTTCTTCATAATTCTCTACAGATCTTTAGCTATAATTACTTTTTCTAACAATGGAACAAAACAAAACTATTGCCCGTTTATAAAATTTGACAAATGTCATATTAAAATACCAAAATACCCTTTATAAACATTTATAAATAGGTACAAAAATATATTTCATTATGTCTTTAGATATAAAAATACAAGCAGTACTAGTTCTATTTAAAAAAAACACACCAAGATTAACAAACGTATTCTATGATTATTACAAGAAATATGCTAATCCAATAACAAATGGGGCAAAAATAGGTTTATAGTTATGAGTATACAAAACAGTTTATATTTGTATTATTTATTACTGTATTATTTTGCACATGAATAATTGTAAATCTACTTTTGCCCACCCTGTATTATTTCCCAGTAATACAAGTATCAGTTCTTTTTAGACTAAGGTTATTTAAATTGAGCTCTTTTTAAAATGTAGTGAATGAGAAGGAACCATGATGGCAGCGTAGGTAAATACAGTACTCACATCCTCCCACAACCACATCAAAATTACAACTGAAAAACAGAACGACCCTCTTTCAGAGCCACCTGAATCTGGCTGAATGAAAGTTCTACAACTAAGAAATTAAAGAAGAAGCCACACTGAGACTGGTACAAGAGGCAGAGGCTCACAATGGGGTAGTCCCACACCCATGTTTAGTGGATAGAAATCAGGAGGGATACCTTGGCTGTGGAGTCCCCCTTGAGGAGCATGGGGTCCCAGTCCCACACTAGGCCCCTCAAGCTCAGTCCCTGGAAGTAAGTCCCCTTAACTTCTAGCTGTGAAAACCAGTGGGGATAAAGGCAGCTCCTCTTAAAGGGCCAGCACAGAGTCACTTTTTCTGAGCTTCAGCACAGGGATAGCAGCTTGAAAGACACCAGATACTGAATTGTTTGGGATCAGATTGAGAGCTGGAGGGACAGCTTTCTCCTAAACAGAAATGCTTACAAAGGCATTATTCCTTTGATGAGCCCTCCCTTCTAGAACTATATCTGAGGCTCCATTAACTTGGCTCACAGGGTTTGCAGCACACTGTTGATTCCCTGAAACCCTGCTCACCCAACTGTCAGGCCCACCCAAGCTGTTTCCACTGGCTTTCCCACTGGAATGGCCTGTTTTGCTCATGCTTCAGATTTAACTGAAATCTCTCAAATGAGCAGCATCTGGCCTCAGCAAGCCCTATACCTCAGCAAGCCCTTAGCTAAATGGCCGCAGGCCCGGCACTAGAAGCAGCTGGCCTTACCTGAGCTCCTTCAAACACAAGAAATAGTCATCTGCAGATCAATCTGTAGCTTATGCCTGGTGGCCCTGGGCAGAACACAGGCAATGGTTGACCTTGGCCTGCACCATTGGGAAGGCTCCAGAGCCAGTGCACCCAGTTGACAGCTTCAGACCATGTCAAAGCACCACCACCCAACCACCTCCATAAGCAACACACACAGGCAGACTCAGCGGATATCAGAGCTCTGATGAAGTAAGTCCTACTCTGTGTAGTGGGCCACTGCACAGCTGAAACTCCATGAATGCTGGAGGTCAAAGCCAGTCCTTGATTGGCCTGGATAAATCCTTCCCTTTGACATGCCAAAAGCAATCAAGATTTAATTACAATAGGAGGGTGAACAGTCCACATGGGGCCCACCACAAGTGCCCAGCTGGGATGATCAAGAGGCTGTGCCTTTGGACCCTACAGGACATCTATATTAGTCCAAGCTATCAAGCCTGGGAGATGTAGCAGCTCTACCTAATACATAGAAACAAACACAGGGAGACTGTCACAATGAGGAGACAAAGAAACATGGCCCAAATGAAACAACAGAACAAAACTCCAGAAAAATAATTTTAAAAAATGGAGATAAGCAATCTACTAGATGCAGAGTTCAAAACATTGGTTATAAGGATGCTCAAGGAACTTAGTGAGGCCCTCAACAGCAAAAAGAAAGAACCAGTTAGAAATGAAGGCAATATTAATTAAAATAAAGACTAATTTATAGGGAATCAACAGTAAAGTAGCTGATGCTGAGATTCAATCAGTGAATGGCAATATAAAGAAGCAAAAAATACCCAATGAGAATGGCAAAAAAATAAAATAAGATAATGAGGATAGTGTAAGGAGCCTCTGTGTACCAACATTCACATCATTGGGATGCCAGAGAAGAGAGAGAGCAAGAAATTGAAAACTTATTTTAAAAAATAATGACATAAAACTTCCCTAACTTGGTGAAAGAAAAATATACAAGTCCAGGAAGCACAGATAGTTTAAAACAAGATGAACCCTAAAGACCCACACCAAGATACATTATAATTAAAATGCAAAAGGTTAAAGATAAAGAGAGAATCTTAAGATCAACAAGAGAAATGCAGTTAGTTACCTACAAGGGAGCTCCCATAAGACTGTCAGTTGTTTTCTCAATAGAAATCTTATAGGCAAGAAAGGAGTGGCAAGAAAAATTCAAAATGATAAAAAGTAACAACCTACAACCAAGATTACTTGACCCTGCAAAGCTATCATTTAGAATCAGAGGACAGATAAATAAGAAAAAGCTAAAGGAGTTCAGTAGCTCCAAACCAATATTATATGAAACTAGAGGCTCAGTGCACAAAATTCGTGCACAGGTAGGGTCCCTCCTGGCTGGGGCCTTCCTTCGTTCCGTGCCACCCCCTGGTGGTCAAAGCACATCATAGTGAGCAATTAAATTTGGGTCAAACTCCCAAAAGAACACTTTGTATATTATGCTTTTATATATATAGATGTTAAAATGTTTTAAGAAGAATAAAGATCACCGGCTGGTGTGGCTCAGTGGTTGAGCATAACCTATGGTTATGATTCCCAGTCAAGGCACTTGCCCAGGTTGTGGGTACAATCACCAGTATGGGGCATACATGAGGAAGCCAATTAATGATTCTCTTTCATCATTGATGCTTCCATCTCTCTCTCTCCCTCTCCCTTCCTCTCTGTGATGAATTAAAAATAAATAAGAAAGAAAAAAGATAAAAATAGGAACAATAAAATGGCAATAAATACATATCTAGCAACTGAATCTACAAACAAAATGAACAAGCAGAACAGAAACAGACACAAAGATACAGAGAACTTTGTGTTGGTTGTCACAAGCATGGTCCTAAAATTTTGATGCACTTTGAAACAGTTAACACAAGCTTAGTAAAGAAGATATGATAAACAAATCAAGGAAAAATATTTAATATGACATAACCCTGAAGTTAAGAAATTTCAACATAGATAAAAGCCAATTGCTAATGAGCATAATTATTAACATATTATTAAACTGTTAGTATCTGAAAAAGTAACAAGCAAAAGCTCAGAAGAAAAACAAAACAGGTACGTATGGCAGTTGGAACACTAAATTTTTTTAAGTTCCTGTTCCTCATGAGGACAAAACAAGACTAACTATCCTACCATGGAGCCAAACAAGAGCCCTACAGCACTGTACATGCGACTCAAATCTGTATTCAGGACTCTCATGCAGAAATTCTACTTCATTAGACCCATTTGATGCTGATGTAGAAAATCCCGGGCAGTGGTTCTGACACTTCAGCACCAGCAGCATCACCTGGTGGGCTTGTTTAAATAGTTTGCTGGGTCCTGAGTTTCTGATTCAGTAATTGTGGGATGGGACCTGAGAACAGGTAATTGTGTGGTTTTTTTTAAGTACTACATTTCTTGATTAAATGTTATGTGTACACTTTTTGAAATATATTTTTATTGATTTGAGAGGGAAAAAGGAAGAGGGAGAGAGAGACGGAATAAAAAACAAAAACACTTAGTTGCCACCTGCATATACCCCGCCTGGAGAAGAAACCCACAACCTGGGTGTGTGCTCTGACCTGGAATTGAACCTATGACCTTTTGGTTCATGGAATGATGTTCAACCAACTGAGCCAGAGCAAGAATAGGCAAATTGTAACTAGAGCCCAAGTCATGCTGAGCACTTTAATAACCCGTGACCGGAAATAATTAAAGCATAGTACCTAAAAGGGATTTCTCTCTCTCTCTCTCTCTCTCTCTCTCTCTCTCTCTCTCTCTATATATATATATATATATATGTGTGTGTGTGTGTGTGTGTGTGTGTGTGTATATATATACATATATATGTGTGTGTGTGTATATATATATATATATATATATATTAATCCTCACCTGAGAATGTTTATTGATTTAAGAGAGAGAGAAATGGAGAGAGGCAGAGAAACATCGATGTGACAGAGAAACATCTATCGTTTGCCTCCCAACCTGAAACCTAAGTCTGTGCTTATGAAGTCAGATACAATAACATAAATTCTGTAAATATTTAAATAATGGAGTTTTTAATCTTATGAAAGATTAGAGTTTACATTTTAAAAATAAATGGTATGCTGGAACCGTTTTGGCTCAGTGGATAGAGCGTCAGCCTGCGGACTGAAAGGTCCCAGGTTTGATTCAGGTCAAGGGCATGTACCTTGGTTGCGGGCACATTCCCAGTAGGGGATGTGCAAGAGGCAGCTGATCGATGATTCTCTCTCATCGATGTTTCTAGCTCTCTATCCCTCTCCTTTCCTCTCTGTAAAAAAAAATAAAATATATTTAAAAAATAAATAAAAAAATAAAAATAAATGGTAAGAGAATATTCTGCAATTAGAAAGTTTTGTTAAATAACCAATGCATAAATCAATGTTTTTATTTTTGATATGCAGAATATACTGTAGTGAGAGAAGAATAGCTTTTTATAGAAAAAGATTAACAAAATATACAGAATTAGGCAAGTGATTAAATGTCATCACAAGGATTTGGTGAGTTTTGTAGGTCAAATCATATGATTCAACCTAATAGTTCTAAAAAGAGAAAAAACAGGTAGTAAAAGGATACACTGATAAGTAACTTTAGGCAAATCATATCATTATATAAGGGAATAATCACTCAATTACCATATGTTATTAAGACCCAAAAGTTAAATTTTATTCTATTTTCTATAAAACATTTCATGTGCAATTTTCCACATATTTATATTATGTAATTAATGACAGTATATACATTAATATCATTAAAATATCATTTAAAGGCAAAGACTTTATGTAAGCAAAGCCAAACTAACAGCAAATAATCACCGTTACCAATTAATCAACACTACTTATCAGGCTCTTATAAAGAGCAATCCAAGCTTATATTTTACAACTTAAATGTAATGAAAATGGAATATACCACTTGTGCTATATTGGAATGATGGTTAATGAATAATAGTTTCTATATTATGTATTAAATAATATATCATTTCTAATGAGAATTTAAAATATACAACATCAGTAAATGTTTCTAATCAATCTCTGCCTAGCAGAGAAATAAAATCATAGACCTGTGCAATAATCCATCTTAATCCTAAAACAAAACTATTCTATTAGGCATAAAGAACTTTAGTAACATATTTATTTCTGTTCATTGGATATATATACTCAAACATCTATTATAACCACCATTAAATGTATCTTAGTCTCAAAATTATCACAAACAATGAGTACTAAATAAATAATAAATATATCTTCACAATTAAAACCTGCAGACACTCCTTCTTGTACATAACCAGAATAAGATTTTCAAACAAAAACAAAAAACATATAAAAGCATAGTTATGCACTGGATTGAAATGAAGGGTAGTAGGACTATGCCCAAATGATAATGATTACAAATTAGTAAGAAAACAGAAAACCCAGTTTATGATTAAACTAGAGGCCCGGTGCACAAAATCCGTGCATGACAGGGTCCCTAGGCCTGGCCAGCAATCAGGGCCAATCAGGTTCCCCACCTCCCTGCCTCTTCCTTCCCTCGCCACCCACATACCACCACCACGTGGTCCCTGCTTCCCAGCCTCCCGGCTTTCCCACCTCCTCCTTTCCTTACTCCCTCAGCAACCCACCTCCACTGCTGGTTACCCACCATGTTCCACCCTGCCCTCTCGTGGTCAGTGCACCTCAGAGTGAGTGATCAAACTCTCGGTCTGCCGGTTGAACTCCCAAGGGGACAATTTGCATATTAGCCTTTTATTATATAGGATGGAGGAGTCCAACATCTGGGAAAAGAACTAGTCCTTAGAATTTATAGTTTTTAAATAATTGCCATTGCTAATAGTTTTTAATGCTTGTCTGATAGCATAACAATTCTTAAAACAGTGATTTTTGCCATAAATACTCCATTGAATTAAATGTATGTTATTAAATAGCACAATCATAAATACCCTGAATATTTTCACGAGTAATAGAATGTTACTAATTTTAACTTCGATTTCTTACCAAATCAGCCTATCCTGTATCTTTTCAGTGGTCTCAGTAGAGGGTAAGAAAATGGATTTTCAAATACTTTTTCTCTGCAGCTACATCTTACCTCTTCCTTCCTCTAATCTGTGTCTCCTGATTACTCGCTGCCGTTTTTCTTCTTGTCTTAACTGAAGGTGTTCTTCAATGTTAACCCCAGGCACTGGGACAGCTAATGATTGATCAAAAAAATTTATATATAGACATGTAAATATATATACATATATACTTATGCATACACACAAACACATAATATAATAGATATGATAATAGATATAACAGAACTATATGAAATTCAAGAACATAAAAGCTAACAAACAGTCTAAAACAAATTATTTTTAATGCAAAAATCTTAGCAAAAAAGAAAGTGTTTCTCCCCTTTATTAATGACATATTTTCAGTTACAATACATGTGGTATTATATTATTAACTACTAGAGGTGGTGCATTACATTCATGCACGGGTAGGCCCCCTAGGCCTGGCCAGCGATCAAGGCCTTCCTTCATCCCGTGCTGCCCCTGGTGACGAGTGCAAGTCATAGGGAGCAGTTAAACTCCAATCTGTCGGACTCCTGAGAGGACAATTTGCATATTAGCCTTTTATTATATAGGATTATCTTCGCTTTTTAGCACATGTCTAATAGAAATTATTTAAACTATTCTTATTACTGAGTTGAGTATAAGATTTTTGGTATAATAAAGCAAATTACCTAATAGAAGGTCTAAAGGTATCATCTCTTTCACTGCATCAAGAATTCCTCTTTGTCTTGCCTCTTGACCATCCAACTCTCTTGCACAAGCTTTGCAACATCCACACACAGCACAGCCAGATTCTCCGGAACCACAACCACAGATACTTAAAAAAAAGAAGAAGAAGAAAAAAAAAAGAATTAATTGAAATCCTCCTACTCTTTCCTTAAAACACTTTTCTGTATGAGGTACAATCTCACACCTGTCAGAATGGCTATCATCAACAATCTATAAGTGCTGGCGAGGATGTGGAGAAAGGGAACCCTCATACACTACTGGTGAGAATGCAGATTGGTGCAGCCACTGTGGAGAACAGTAAGGAGTTTCCTCAAAAAATTAAAAATGAAACTCCTATTTGACCCAGTAGGAACTCCTATTTCACCAGTAATCCCACTCCTAGGATTATATCTCCAAAAGTCAGAAACACCAATCAGAAAAACATATGCATCCCTATGTTCATAACCAATGGACACAGACAATGGGTGGTGTGGAGGGACCGGGGCTGGGAGGAAGGGGCAGGCTAGGAGAAGACAATGCAGGGGAAGGGAAGGGGACAATATGTAATACTTTCAACAATAAAGAATTGGGGGGAAAAGCCAAAACTTTTCTGCATTTTTGAGATTAAATGAGGCAAAAATGAAATCAATTGTTCAGATCAGGATCAGGATGTGTCAATTTTTAAGGAAAGGTATGAATTTATATATATAAAAGCCTAAGTGACTGGGCAACCGGATGGTAGCTATCATGAGCACTGAGCACCAGGGGGGCAGATGCTCAGAGCAGGAGCTGCCCCCTAGTGGTCAGTGGGCTTCCACAGCAGGAGCACCGCTTTGCTGACAGACTAGTGCTAGACACCTGGGCTGAAGGCTGGTGAGTGCAGCTGCGACTGCATGAGCATCTCCGCGGACATCCCCGCTGCACAACTGAGCAGCAGAAGCAGACACAGCTAGGCCAGGATGAGTGGGAGTGGTGCAGTGCTGTGCCAGCCCAGCCTCGGGCTCCTTCACCCACCGCTGGTTCCTTCCCACACTACTTCGTGCTGTGCAGGATCGATGCAGACAGTAGGCTGGAGCCCAACAAGCTGCTGGGTGAGGCCAGGCTACAGTGGCACAGAGGTCCACTGATACCCACAGGCCAGGCCAAGGGGCCCCACCGGTGCATGAATCCATGCACTAGCCTCTACTAGATGAATAATTAAAAACAAAAGTTTATTATTAAGTTCCTCATATTTCTACAGAAAATACAAACGTAGTCTATCTTCAAAGCTGCTAACAAATACTCTTCACTGTTTCATAATTAGTGAAGGACCAGCAGCTTTACTATTAAGTGGTCTGGATGGCTTGGTTAGTAAACAAACATTCCTATCTACCAGATAAGTTAAGGGAGGTGTGGGCAGCCCACCTTGCCAGCTTATTGTATTAATCTCCATTTTCCTCCCTATCCTTTATATGCTATCATCTCTCATTAGCTCCTTTCACTGTGTCCAATTACCTGTTCTTTTTGCTCTTCTTTATCCTTTCTTACCAGCTGTGAACTAAGCATATGGCATGTGATTATAATATAAAGAAAACAAGAACAGTCCCGGAAGTTAGCTAGAGGGTCAGTGAACAATTAACTTCTTAGTCACATATTTTACAGATGCAGAAGTTATAGCTTTAAAGACATTTGTTGGATAAGTCCTGAAAAACTTTAGACAGCCTTACTGAAATCCTGGTTATCCAGATTTGCAGAGGTTCATGAGGAAGGATTTATCTGGCAGCAGACTTAAAAGACATAGCCAGGTGCCCTGTGAAACTTATAGCTTTCAAATGAAAATACTCCTGACAACTGGAGGATCACTAACTACAACATTAAAAACTGATACAATAAAAAGCCCTACTGAATTGCATGTGGGCACTATTTAAAAAATAATGTTTATTTCTAAACCTATTCTAAGATACATAGTCAAAATTTTATAACTAAAATCATTTTTATTTTTTAATATATTTTATTGATTTTTTTACAGAGAGGAAGAGAGGGATAGAGAGTTAGAAACATAGATGAGAATCATCGATCAGCTTCCTCTTGAACACCCCCCCATTGGGGATGTGCCCACAACCAAGATACATGCCCTTGACTGAAATCGAACCTGGGACCTTTCAGTCCGCAGGCTGACGCTTTATCCACTGAGCCAAACCAGTCTTGGCAAATGAAGTCATTTTTAATAGTGCTTAGTGTCCTGGCACAAATTCCTATGTTAACTTTATTCAAGTATTCATTTCTGCTTCAGTAGTAAAGAAATTATTGTACTTGGTTAGGTATTGTCTATTTGGTCTATAAATAATTGTTGAAAACTGACAGTAAATCTTAGGGGGGGAAGCATATAAAGAAGAATGAATAATTTCAGGAAGGAAAAGGGAATTATAAATTCATTTATAATATGCATCGATTACTTAAGTTCAGATATTGGGGACATTTAATTTTAATGGAAATAGATTGAGACATCTCCAGGAGGATAAATTTCAACTCCTTGTAAAAGAAATATTATTTTTAGTTCTGGTTGGTATGCTCAGTGGTTAAAGCATTGGCTCATCCACCAAAGGGTCATAGGTTCAATTCCCAGTCAAGGAATACCTTACCTTACACATACCTTAGTTGCAGGTTCAATTCCTGGCCCTGTATAGGCACGTGGTATGGGAGGCAACCAGTCTATCTTTCTCTCTCTCTCCCTTCCACTCTCTCTAAAAATCAATGGAAAAAACATCCTTGGGTGAGGATTTAAAAAAAAGGAAAAAAAGAAAAAAGTATACTTTGATAGAGAACCAAAATATTTTAACATATACTAATAAAGCAAATAAAATGTACTGTTTAAAAATCATAGTATTTCAGTAGTTTAAAAGAAAAGACCTGTTATTTAAGATCTATTTCACTATGTCAGGCCATAGTATAATTCCAGAAATGTACTCACAGTAGATCCAAACATCATTTGGGAAGAAGCACCTGACCATAAAGGAGGTGTCAAATAGGAAGGGCTGTCCTCACCATGGCTGATATTTTTTCTCCAAGATTCCCTTTAATTTCCACATTAAGCTAATTATCAAAATCTTATCTTAAAAAGATTAGATCTATCATAATACAAAGCTCTAGCATAATTAACTTAATCTTACAAAGGATAGCCCATTATGTTACATTGGCTACAAAAGGCAACACAAAAATATGAATCAAAATCTTCCCTAACATTCTAGGGAAAAATCTATCTGCATTCTGATTGTGCCTAACTCATACCTTAACTTTAAAATGAAAAAACAGACCCTGAAAAAAAAAATAGTGGTAAAGCAAGAATAAAAACTATATATAACAGGTGCAATGCAACTTTAGCCGCAATAGTTCCTAGAATTCCTAAAATTGCAAAGAGTCAATTCAATTAAAAATGATATATCCCTAATAAAAAAACCCTACATTTTTTTAAATAATTCTACTCAGAATAAATTCATATGTTATTAAAGTAGTCTTAGAAAGTATAAAAATGGTTCAGTGGTTGAGCTTCAACCTATGAACCAGAAGGTTATGGTTCGATTCCTGGTCAGAGTACATGTCCCAGTCGCAGGCTCCAATCCCCAGTATGGGGCATGTAGGAGGTAACCTGTCAATGACTCTCACTCATCATTGTCACTTTCCCTTCCTTTCTCTGAAATCAATTAAGACATATTTTTTTTAAAAAAAGAATACAAATGAAGGCATAACCCAAGCCTTGAAAAAGATGATCTTTTAAAAATCATGCTTTAAATGGATCAAATGATATAAAAATGACACTAAATTAGAATTTATTGTAATTTCCCACCCCTGCTCTAAGTATGTCCTCAGGTGAGGATTAAAAATAAAAAATAAAAAAAGAAATAACAGAATACTCTGAAATAATTTTGAAAAGAAATGTGTTGTATGCATCTTCTAGTAACATTTTATTTCTTCAGTATTCTTTTTCTTACCCTCCAGGAACTCTGTCTGGACGCCCACTACTGACACAGCTGGCTCCATAACCTGTGCAGTCTCCACAGACAGTACACACCATGCACTGCTCCAGCTTCCACTTATGCATGCCGGGAGGGCACATCATAGACTTCTCATCTTTTTCATCTAGTTCTTCTTCTAGGTCTTCATCCATTGCTGTGGCCATATTTTCAACTCCAAACCCTATTTGAGAGAACATTTTATAATTTTTAGTAGATTATTCCCATATCTTAAAAAAACTGATATTTATATTTCCCAATTAAGTATGTATATATAACATATACCAATCCAAATGCGTATGCAAAGAAATGCTAAAATGTAAGAGCAAGAAAAATAAAATTTACTTGAGGGCCTACTAATAAGTGCTCTCTCTCCACATTTCCCTTTCTGCAAAAAGAGTCAGGAAAGACAGAAACATCTCCTAGCTGTTGTTGCTTCTTGTCAATCATACTTTTAATTTTTTTGGATTTTAAAAATCCTTTCCATCATCACTGCCAACACTTTTGTCCAACTGACTACAGAATGATTACTAACCACACTTTAAGCCAAGAGTCCCTCCAATCTAGACCATCTTTCAACTGCTAACAATTAGCTTTGTAAAACATTCACAATTTACAAAATTCTTCAGCAAGATGCAGTCATTCAAAATATGGCTCCCAATTTTCTCCAAACTACTTCTCCCATGAAAACTACATTCTACCTAAACCTACATTTCCTCTGCTTTCTAAACATCTTGTGTCCTTTCTCATACTCTGGGCCTTTGCTCATTCCTGTTCTCTCTTTCTACCTCATATACCTGCCTCTCCATACCTCATCAACCAGAGTTTTTCAGACCTCAAAAACTCAGCTCAGAAGTCATTTCCAAGGAAAGCACTGACCACTTTTCTGAAGGAAACAGTCATTATCTCCTCAAACCTGTTTATGTCTCAATTACAACTTAATTGTGCTATAATTCCTTCAACTTTTTTTTACTTTTTTTTTTTTTTTTTTTTCTGGATACCTCCCTAAATACTGCAGGCATTTTCCTTGATGGCAAAGACAGAGAACAGACTGTGAATAATACAGACCTTATGGGCCATATAAGTCTGCCACACTTAAAAAAAATAACACTTTAGCATAAAACCTATTTTTAGCCTGGAAGGCCATACAAAAACAGGCTATTGTTCAGATGGCTCATAGGTCTCTGCCTTAGGCACTGAGAACTATGATAATGAACTATTTATTATAAACCTTATAACTTAGTGATAAAGACATGCATTAATTAAATAACCATACAGAAAAGAGTAAATATATAACTTTGATAGACTTATATTGGAACATATAGTGCTAAAGAGCATATAATAAAAGAACAAATCTGTGGGAATCAGGTAATTATTTTTAATCTTTGTCTTTTCTACTAGACTTAGATCCTCAAAGACAAGGTATTACCTTACTCAATTTACCTCTTAACTTAGTTAACCTTACTCTCTTTTATCACTTATACCTATAATAGACTCAGTATATAGGTCTGTCTAATCAAGGAATAAATTCATGGGATATATAACTTTTTTTTATTTTTGCCACTTCTAATCTATGGACAGGTTGGAAAATTAGATAACCATGTATTGGATAACTACGCCTGTCTAGTTAAAATAACTAAGAAGTGCTGAACTAGAATTTTTGGGAACATATAGGTAAAATTGTATACTTAACTAGTGCTCTAACTAATTATAGTGCTCTAACGAACATATAGGTAAAATTGTATACTTAACTAGTGCTCTAAATAATTATAGTACTCTAACGAACATATAGGTAAAATTGTATACTTAACTAGTGCTCTAACTAATTAAGTATACAATTTTACCTATATGTTCCCAAAAATTCTAGTTCAGCACTTCTCAGTGGGATTCAGGAATCTGTATTGTAACAACTCCACCAGGTGATTCTCATCGTGAGAGAAGTTTGGGAAACACTTATCTAGATTTATGTGTACTAACATGGATATATTTCAAGCATAATGGTGAAGAGACAAAAAAAACTTGCAGAAAAATATGAATAGACTAGAGAGGCCCAGTGCATGAATCCATGCATGGGTGGGGTCCCTCGGCCTGGCCAGCCCCCAAACAGGGCTGCAGGAGGTTGGCCGACTGCGGGAGATTGGCTATGAGAGTGCACTGACCACCAGGAATCAGCTCTTGTGCTGAGCGCCTGCCCCCTGATGGTCAGTGAGCATCATAGCCACTGGTTGACTGGTCATCTGGTAGCTTATAGATAAGCACTTATAAATATATGTGTGTAATGTATTTCACATAAAATATAAGAGCAATCTCCAAGGAGTACACATATGACTGCAAGCAGATTTCTCAACAGAAACTATGCAGGCCAGAAGAAGTGGCAAGAAATATTCAAAGTGATGAATAAATAGCAAGGTCCTACAACCAAGATTACTCTACCCAGCAAAGGTATCATTGAGAATTGAATGTCAGATAAAGACCTTCACAGAGAAAAAAAAAGCTAAAGGAGTTCATTACCACCAAATCAGTATTACATGAAACAATAAAAGATATTCTTTAAGAAGAGGAAGAAGAAGAAGAAAAAGAAGAGGAAGAAGAAGAAAGATTAAAAATATGAACAATAAAAAGGCAATAAATAACTGTCTATCAATAATTGATTCTAAAAATCAAAATAAAGGAATAAAGCATCTAATGAATAGAATAAACTGGTGAATAAAACAGAATCAGAGACATGGAAATGGGACAGACTGATGATTCTCAGAGGGAAGAGAGTGAGGGGGTGGGAAGAGATTAAATAAAGATCTTGTAAGCATATATGCATTACCTATGGACACAGACAATAGGGTGGCAAAAGCTTGGGGCAGGGAGGGAACTGGGTGGAGTGGGGCAATGGGGGAATAAAAGAAGGACATCTGTAATACTCTCAACAACAAAGATTTAAAAATAAACAAGCAAACAAATAAGTAAATAAAATTTAAAAAAATAGAACACAATTGAAAGGATATTAATCAAAATCATGATGTGGTTAGTTCTGGAGAGAGATAGAGTATAATATTAAGCTTTGGAATAGAAATACAGGACACTGGAATCTTATCTATAATTTTTTAATTAAAAAATTATAAGACATGGTGGTAGACATACAACTTTTTAATATTAAATATTATTTGTTATACTTTTCAAGTTTTTTAAACTTTTAATAATGACTTTATGTTCTTTATGAGTCAGCAATCTATATTCATTATGTGTCTTACACTACTGTACTGGCATGCTTTCTAATTTAATGCTCACAGAATAAGTGTGATTTCTAGTAAATAAAAATGTTTTAGCAATTTAATTTTGGTTATTATAAAATTTACTCTAAGAATCTACAATATAGTTGTATGCCAAATTTCACAAAAGTTTCAGAATAATTAAGAAATAACTTTGTTAAAAAAAACAACAACTGTGTTCAGTTCACAACTCTTATAAAACATAATTTGAATACATCCTTAAATAGAGAAAACTAAAAAGGTTCTCTCCTCTTTGCCTAGTAGGTATTATCCAAAACTGTGGCTCACTAGTTTAGCAATATTTCTATTTTGGAGTTATCCATTTCTTTTGTTCTTCCTTCTTTAAAAAAAAAAAAAAAAGTAATATTCCTCTAACAGACTTACTCTTTTAAAATCAAAATAATTTTTTTAAAAAAACTAAAGAATTTTAAATACACACATATATAAATAAGCTAAGAGGGGGGAAAAAACAGTAGGCTTTAATATCCATATGCGTCTGTCATCAAGAAGACCCCCAAAGAGCTAAACTTATTTTTGTTAATTTATACAAATATTAATTCTGAAACTATGCAGGCCATAGTTTAAAGTATTTGTACTTTAAACACAGCTTAATACTTAGTTCTAATAATATGTATCTATTTCCTATTTTCAAGTCCACACAAAATTAAAAAAGACATTGGAGGGAAGGTATAGGGAGGCACTGATAGCAGCTACAGTAAAATATAAGAGCAAGAATGAAGTAGACACAAACTATTAAAAAAACAAAATCGCAGAAAGCATAGATCAACGCCTCTCTTACCTCCAATACCTTTAGTGTTTAGGCAAAGGATACAGTAGATGGGGGGGGGGGGGCATCCACAATTTATGACTTGATAAAGGGTCAAGTATTTTTAAGGATCATCTTAATTGTTAAGAACTGACTGAATTACAGGCAGTGTATACTGTTAAACGGGAAGATAATATTTGCCAAACAGACTGCTGCCAAAAATGGTTTGAAAAATTTAGAAAATTTTTTTAGAAAATTTTTAAGAAATATTTAGTCATCAAAGATACTAAATCAAAGAGGTGCTATTATCTATATATAGAGAGAGCCAGGATCCATAATGTCCAAAATGACTGAACAGACGACAGTCACCCAGCACTGGTTGCCATAGGGGCTGTAGATCAGGCCTGGAGAGAGGCCTGCAAAGAGAAGCAGGGCAGATCTGCAGCCTCCATGGCAGCTGCTGATCAGCCCATGCCTCTCTCTCTCTCTCTCTCTCTCTCTCTCTCTCTCTCTCTCTCTCTCTCTCTCTCTCTCTCTCTCTTTCTCTCTCTCTCCAGGACTTGCTGGCAGCAGCAGGAGCTGCTGATCAGCCCTGTCTCTCTGATCAGGCTCAGAGATGCTGACTGGCATAGAAACAGACCAATAAGAACCTAATCTGGGAGAACTGTAAGGCAAACCCTAAGGTGGGGGCTGAGGAGGAGTTTCAAGGGCAACAGTTGTTTGGTGTAATGTGTAAGAAAGCAGTTCAATTTTTAATGACCGATTTGGCAGTATAGTGCATATGGCTGGCTACCAGTCCAGTTATAGGGATTATGTACTTTTGTCAGCCAAGAGCATCTCCTCCTGCTGAAAAAGACTTTTCCTCCCTATTTAAGAAATCCTATTCTAATAATCTAATTATACTAATAAAAGGGTAATACGCTAATTAGACCAGGTCAACTGGCCATCTTCTGGACATCCGACTTCCTTCTGGACAAAGCCATGGTGGTAGGGGCCAAGGCAGAGGCAGTTAGGGGCCAACAGGCCAGCAGGGGAGGGTAGCTGGGGGTGAGATCAGGCTAGTAGGGGAGCATCTTTGGGGGTGAGATTAGGCTGGCAGGAGAGGGGAATTGGAGGTGACCAGACCAACAGGGGAGGGCAGTTGGGGGCGAGATCAGGCCAGCATGGGAGGACAGTTAGGGATGATCAGGCAGGCAGTCAGTTGGGAGTGATCAGGCAGGCAGGCAGGTGAGCGGTTAGGAGCCAGCAGTCCCAGATTGTGAGAGGGGTGTCTGACTGCATGTTTAGGTGGGATTGGGCCTAAACCAGCAGTCGGACATCCCCCAAGGGGTCCCCAATTAGAGAGGATGCAGCTGGGCTGAGGGAACTCGCTCAACGTCCCCCCCCCCCCCCCCAACACACACACACACCACTCCCCCATACCAATTTCATGCATCAGGCCACTAATATTCATATAAAATTAAGAAAGCATACAAGTAAAAAACATTTGCTCAGAAATTAAAGGTGTAAAGTATATTTATTTCAGTAATATACTGTCAAAAAAATTTCCTAATTTGTGAGTACGAAATCAAGGAGTCATTTGTTTTGAAAATAGTAAGATTCTTTACCATGTTGTTCTGAAAAGCTAATGAAAAGGCTACACACAATTTAACAATACAGTAACACCTACCTTTCCCACCTTGGTTCATGGCACCAGTGTCTCGTCCACACTGTCCTTTATTATTTACACCAAAGGTCCAAACTTCTCCATTCTTCATTAAAACACAAGTGTGTGCTTTGCCCATAGCTACCTGAATTACAAAATGGCCCTTCAAATCTGTTACCAAACCTACAGGAAAGATATGTATTTAGTAAGAACAACAAAAAAGCTTTTCTGAGCCTACTACCTCAATGCAGAACTCCTTTCTTTCCTTCCTTCCCTTCCTTCCTTCCTTCCTTCCTCCCTCCCTCCCTCCCTCCCTTTCTCTCCCTTTCTCTCTCTCTCTCTCTCTCTCTCTCTCTCTCTCTCTCTCTCTCTCTCTCTCTCTCCCTCCCTCCCTCTTTCTTTCTCTCTTTAAATCCTCATCCAAAGATAATTTTTCAATTGATTTTAGCGAATGGGAGGGTAGAAGAAGAGGGAGAAACATTGATGTGAGAGACACCGGTTGCCTCCCACACTCCCCAACTGGAGCCGTGTTTCAAACACACTCTTGACAGGGAACTAAACTGTGACCCTTGGGTTTAAGGGTCAATGCTCTGACCACTTAGCAAAACAAGATCAGGGCTCAATGCTGAACTTTTCATTTCTGGGATAAAATAACTCACCAAAATGAGAAATAAGTGGCCATAAGACTGGTAGTAAATTAATTTGTGACGTTATAATGAAGCTCTAGCCAAAAGGATTTTAGCAAGCAAGAGTTACACTGAGTATTATTTTTAAACTATACATGAGCCCATCCAAAAATTTTGACTCATTTGACATTGAGGCCAACCACAAATGTAATTACTACATTAAGATATTCACTTATCACCTGAGCACAGTTCAACTTAATAACTGTTATGAATGTTTGATATGTCATTTCCCCAGGCCCATGGCCGGCAAACTGCGGCTTGTGAGCCACGTGAGGCTCTTTGGCCCCTTGAGTGTGGCACTGCCACAAAATACCAGAGCCTGGGCAAGTCTATTTTGAAGAAGTAGCGTTAGAAGAAGTTTAAGTTTAAAAAATTTGGCTCTCAAAACAATTTCAATCATTGTACTATTAATATCTGGCTCTATTGACTAATGAGTTTGCCAACCACTGCCCTAGGCTTTACATATTTATGTCATATAACAGCTTCTAAGTGGGTTTCCCAATCATTGTACTTAATTCTAAGTGCCAGATAGAAAACCTAGCAACCAAATATGTTTTTAAAAATCAAAATTCATAAATATAAAAGTCTTTATCTGGTTGGTTCATATCCACTTCTTAAACTTCTGTTTTACATGTCACTCAATCACTTAACAAGTAATTCTTGAGCCCCTATTATGCACCAGATACTGTGCTAGGCAGTGGGGATATAATCCTACATAACAAAAGCCTATTATGCTAAGTGTCCAACCATTCATTTGACCATTCAACCAGTCGCTATGACGTACACTGACCACAAGGGGGCAGATGCTCCAAACAGTAGGTTAGCCTGCTGCTGTGGTCCGGCTGGTCGGGACTGGGTGAGACGGGCCCAACATACCCTGGAACTCTCCCATGGTCTCTCCCCAGCCCTGATCCTGCACCGATGGGGTGACTCTGCCTGGCCTACAAGCTCTCACAAGCTGGGACCCCTTGGAGGATGTAGGAGAGTCGGTTTTGTCCTGATCCCTGTAGGCCGGGCCAAGGACCCCACCAGTGCACAAATCCATGCACCGAGCCTCCAGTAGTAAATAAGGGAAAGAGAATCTCTCCCTACCTAATGATAAGTAATTCATCAAATATAAACCAGCTATGTTATAAAAATAATTCCCCCATGACACTACCAGAAACATGTCACATGAGCATCTAACTGAGCTTAGGGAAAGCTTTCCAGAGAAAGTAACAGCTGAAATAGAGTTGCACTAGCCAAGTGCCATAATTCATTCTGATAAAACTAGAGAGTGTTCCCAGAAATAATACAGGAATCACAAAATGTTGTATTTGTAAATGTGAAAATGTAGAGAAAGCATTCTACAAATAATTTTCTAGACATAGCTATGCAATACATAATGTCTAGTCTTGAACTTTCTTTGCATAAAATTGAAATAGTGTTTAAATTTAACTTACTTGAACTATCAGAGTAAATGGCATCTTTTCCAAACATGTATAACTCTCCATCTTTAGAAATGACAGAACTACTTCCATTATTGCAGGCTGTATACACCACAATTTTTCCTTCCATCTTAATTATCTTTTTAGGTTTATAGGGTTTTGATTGTCGTCGGCTCTTAGCTTTAAATAAGGTAAATTAAATTAAGACATCAATGTACAAATAAAAACAATTTGTATTATGAACCACAAGGGAAAAACACATGTTGTTTGCACTTATGATACACTTTATTTTCACAAAGGCCTAGGTTTCCCAACATATTAATTAAAATGTGTCAATCTTGCAAGCCTCATCTAGTTAATTATATTTAGGCTATCAGTGTCATATCTTCTTCTTTGTGGCACAATGAAATTCCCAATGGGAAACACAATCCTCTATCAAACTTCTGGGAAGCCCAATCTTAAGATTAGCTATTTACATTATCAAAGCCATTCCATTATCATATATTTAAAAATTCCCTTTCTCTTAAACTCTATCTCACATATATTCTTATGCTAGAACTTTGAAAGTAAGATCAGTTCCTCATTCATTCAAAACATATGTATTAAGTAGCTACACATGGTCAATGAGAGACTGTAAGAAAGGGAAATATACATAAGGAGAAGTAAATAAGTTAAAGGTGGAGAATTCAAGCAACCTCTACTTTCAAAACCTAAATCCCTAAAATCAGTAAAATATGGGAAATATCAACCTTCCTATTTCTTTATTCAACCCGAATTCTGCATGCCTTTCAGAATAAAACATTCTGCTGTGTGGGGTACCGTTCTGGGATCTTAAAATACAATTATGTATTTTCATATAACATAGCAACTATTTTATCTAGTACTCTGAATGCTAGAAGGAAAAAGTGGCTATGCTCAAGTTTCTGACTATTTTAAGGGATTTCTTTCAAGGTCTTTTTATTTTACACATGATTTTTACATTAAATGTTGACTTCAAACCTATTCCTCATAAGATGCTACACTGTATATAAAAGTAAATGAGAAGTTACAAAAAGAGAAACATGACACTTTGAGGAAGACTTCATTGCTAAGGGTTTGCTTTCATCTTAAAAAGAAATAACACCAAGAGCAGTGACCCATCAATTACTGACACTAATACAGAAGGTTATATAAGGTTTCCTTTATTCTGAAATATATATATATTACTCTCAAAATTTGGGGTTACTTAAAATAATATATTGAAATAAGTTTGTAAAAATAGTAATTGACAAAAACAGAGAAATAGCTAAGTAAACACAAAGCATATAAAAATTCTTAGTATGAACTGCAGAATACAATCTGCAATCACAGTTCTTTAATAAACAGTATACCACCACCATTAACTGAACAAGCCCCCATGTAAAATTCTCTATTACCTTGGTGAGGTAACTGTGGTTGAAATTGATATGCCTTATGTTAATAAATTCTACGCTATTTTTACTGACTGGCCAGTTGATTAGTAAACTTACTTGACTCTCCATCTTCTCCTTTACTAGCAGATCCTGTAAAAAATATGCTTCCATCTTCTGCAACTAAAAGGGCATGAGAGCCATCATGTCCAACGGAGAAATGCACAATCTTTGGAGATTTTGTAATTGGTAGTTCAACCCATTTTCCTGCTGATGGACCACCTTGTTTGATTCCAAGACTCTGGTATTTTCCAGTGTAATATATCTGATATGTTAAAGAAGGATGAGAAGGAGGAGGAGGAGGAAAGAAAGGAAGAAAGGAAGGGGGGAAGGAGAAGGAGAAGGAAAGGAAAAGGAAAAGGAAAGGAAAGGAAAGAAAAGAAAAGAAAAGAAGAATTATGACGACTTTTGGAATAATGCACCAGGTTTTACTTGAGAGAGAGAAAAAACAACCTTCCATGTTTTATTGAAGAACAAAAATAACAAGAACCCACTCTTTATTAATACTATTTTACTTATGTGAGCTGAGGAGAATAACAGGCATATTTTTCCAAAAAGGCAGAGTTCATAATGGGTTTTTCCTATCTATTCAGAATACTTATCTTTTGTCTCTCAATTTTACTTTAGTTTTCAGTATTTCTTTTAAAAAACTTAATTATCTTTATTGTTGATGTCCCCCATTTTCCCCCACTGCCCCACCCCAGGCCTTCACCAAGTTATTGCCTGTGTGCATGGATTGTGCATATAAGTTATTTAGTTATTCTCTGTGTGTCCCCCTCAAACTACTCCCCCCCTCACTTCCCTCTGAGATTCATCAGCCCCAACCATGCTTCCATGCCTCTGGGCCTATTTTGTTCCTTGGTTTACTTTACAACTCAAACTCAACAAAAAGAAGACAAATAATCCAATTTAAAAGTGGGCAAAGGATCACATAGATACTTTTCCAAAAAGAACATACTGACAGAATATTAAAAAAGTGCTCAAAGACACTAATTATCAGAGAGGTTCAAATTAATATGATAATAAGGTATCACCTCACACCTGCCAGATTGGCTACCGCCAGTAAATCAACAAACAAGTGCCAGCGAGGAAACAGAGAAAAGGGAACCCTAGTAGGCTACTGGTGAGAATGCAAACTGGTTCAGCCACTATGGAAAAGAATATGGAATTTCCTAAAAAATGTAAATATGTGATCCAGTGATCCCACTTACAGGAATATATCCAAAGAATCCTGAAACACCAACCAGAAAGAATATATGCACCCCTATGTTCACAACAATGCTATTTATAATAGCTAAGATTTAAAAACAGCCTAACTGTAAAAAAAAAAAAAAAAAAAAAAAAAAAAAAAGCTGTTATCCATTTGTAGAATGGAATACTATGCAGCTGTACAAAAGAAGGATCTCTTACCCTTTGAGACACCATGGAGGGACCTGAAGAGTATTATGCTAAGTCAGAGAAAGACAAGTATCACATGATTTCACTTATAGGTGTAATTTAATGAACAAAATAAACCAATAAAACAAAATAGGCCCACAGACAAGGAAGCATGGCACAGACTGACAGATCATCTTTCAATTTTATAAGATACTTTATAAGTATCCTAGATAAGAAAAAAATGTTTAATAAGTATACTCAAAACACTTAAGTTCAGAAAATTCTCAAGTCAATTTCTCCAGTATAAAAAGCTCTACATATAAAAACACTGTGTTTGCATAGAAGTTTTAGAATTCTTTTAATTACCTTACTTTATCCTCACAGGCACTAGGATAAGAAAAAAGTTGTCAACTCCACAGACTGACCTCTAAATTCTATTACTGAATTACACATGCTCCTACTTCCTCCAACTTAAAATCAGTATATTTCTGTTCATTTACAGAAATTTGCAATGGATAGTTTATTTATCAAAATAAACACAAAATGTGAACTTATCCCCAACTCAGAAAATTACCTGGAGTTCCAATCAAAATTTAAAATGATTGTTTAAACATGTGAACTCTATACTAGTAAACTAATCAATTGATGTACGACTATTTTAAAGCAGAGAATGTCAATTTTTAATCCTAAAATAGTAATTTACCTTTCCATTTGCTGTTTTCATTAGTGCAAACTCTCGTCCTGCACCAAGAATTGCTGACTCCTCATCAAATCCTGTACCTGATAATACAACAAGACTAATAAATTCTATTATTTTAATAGAAATAAGTTCACGCACAACTTGCACTATTTTGAGTATTTAAGTCAATTCACTTAATATAAACAAAAACAAGTATAACAAAAAGTCATATGCTTGAATTAAAAAAAAAAATTTAACAATATGTGCATTACTCCAAAGAAAGATAAGGTTACCATAAGCTTCTTAATTAGTTCCAAACTAATGCTAAATTAATTTTTTAAATATAAAAAAGTTTTTTAAAGCAATGCCAGCAATATTCCTTGAATTACTGAATGAATAATAACACATTTTTAGTGTGCAGACATTATAGAATGCATTTAAACTTATTCTATTTGATCCTCACAATTATACCGTCTAGCTTGTAAATAAATGAATATAAAGCTTGATGAGGTTTGTCCAGGCCTTTCAGCATAAATAATGCCAGGCAAATATCTGAATTAAGGTACTTCAGATTCTCCATTCCATGCTTTTTACTACAAAACACTTTTATGAATTTGAGTACATATGTGTGCATTTTCAAATTTTAAAACTAATAGTAAATAATTATATGTGGCACATTTTATGATTTTTGTCCAATTACACAAATTATTAATTAGCTCATGGCCTTGTTAAATTTAAAAACTATAATATCAATTCAATATCTTTCTATGAAAAAATACTACATAATTCAATTAGTATGCAAAGTAAATCACTAATGTCAAGTTTATTAAATTTAATAAGATAGTCAAAGATGAGGGTCTTGCAAAGAATCTTATAAGTTAAAAAAATGGCACTATTAAACCTGCAGCAGGCTTAACCCAAAAGTGAGACCCCCCCCATGGAAACTAGTGGTATTAATTACTACTGTGACATTGTAAGAATAATTACACTAAGTCTGAGAAATACACTGAGGTTGTCTGTATATCTGTATCAAAATGAAAGATTATTAATCAATTTGCTAGGTCAATTACCATTTTCACAATTTATAGGATCATTCTATATAGCTATCCTGAAAATATGTTCAAATCAAAATTAAATGTTTCAAAAATATTAACTATGTAATTACTGTAGTAAAATTTTACAAATGTGTAAATTTTAAACAATTGAATACAGATGGAACACATAAACTAATGATGTCCACAATTGTTGTCCACCTAAGTCTTACCAAATATAAACTTATTTTCTTTTGATCTATTGAAAATGAAAATGGAAAATTATTAGTCACTTCCTTAAAATGGCTGTTTCAAAACCATATTTCCTGGCTACTTATACATATTAATTCATAAGTGTGCTTTAAAGTAACAGACAGCAAAATAGCTGCTAAAATATAAGCTATACTGCTGAAAACAGTGCTAGTCCTCAAAAGAATAAAGAACTTAAAAATTAAAATATGGAATAAAGGCTTATTTGACCATCCTACTTATAATATGCAAGTCCTTTTCCAGATCAAATAGCGAGATACCACAGGCATGTAAGCATTTTCTGGCCAGTTTAAGTTGTAATTCTTGTTGTAGAACAGGTTCAGTGCTTGTGGCAAATATTCTGACAACAAAGCCATCCTAAAACAAAACATCCACAGTATTAGGTTGCATATTTAAGGCTCTATATTCCATTTAACACAAAGTAATATTAAAGAAAGAAATTCCATTTACATCAGCTACTCATGATTCAGAGTACTTACATCTCTTGAAGCAGCTATCTGATTAATATATTCTCCATCAGTGAATAAAATATTTTGACCTTCAGTGTGGCAATCTGTGCAGAAGGAAGAAAAAGTAATTATATTACAATATAAACCAAAACCTTACAAAATGACTTTACTCCTCTGATGAAGTCAGAATGAGAGTTTTCCACACAATAAAATAATCTTAAACTCAAAAGGAAACTGTGCTTTTTAATAAAGAATTACAAATTAGCAGGAACTAAATAATTCAACTACTAATACTTATTACATTTTGTGCTTACATTTATAAATCTTCTATAATCAAGAAACTCAGAGCCCACCTGCTTTCAAAATGAATTAGTATTAAAGTCTGATCATAAACATGCACCACGATAAACAATCTACAGTCACTGATTATAATCATTTCAATACAATCACATGCGAATGTAAGCAACACTCTTCCTCGGACATACATAACAGTTGTTAGTGTCACAGAAAAATACAGACGGACCTAAAACTTCTGTACTTGAGTCTATGGTGTCCAACTACTGATATCCCTTGCTTTATAAAATAGAACTGGGTTCACAGTTTCTACTTAAGACGTTTCATGCTTATTCCTAGCATTTTTAGCAATTAGCGTGTTATATAATTTGTTAATGTTCATCCTTCATACATCAGACAAATCTATGCTTATGTAGTTCTTTTTGTCTGAAAGTGTTCATATGTTTTGGCTGGAATACCATATTTTGTCAATATGTCCATATTTGGAACAATATACTAAATACTTTGATTAAAATAATGCACGAGCGCGATTTTAACAAGGGATACCAGTATTACATAAGGATCACTAGGGCATGTGTTAGTGACTGCTACTAAATAACATGAACTTACAAGCAAAATCAACATCTAAGTATAAACTGTATCCTTTTGGAAAAATAAATGTTCAGCAAGCAAGAAAAAAAGCACACACACTCCCAAAATAACTGCAGAGAACTAGGATGAATCACTCCATTAATTTACAATACCAAGAAAATAATATTTCATTTCTATTTGCACCTGAATCAACAAAACATAAAATTCTGTTTTTGGAATGCAGTAATGGAACCCACCCAAATAAGATGGATTACTCTATATCTTTGCCCAGGAGCTTCATACTAGCATACTTCTTTATTATAAATATGCAAAACACAGGCAGACCCTTACCAAATAGAGAATTCAGTGATCACAAACTGGAAATAGAAACTGGGAGACAAGGCCCACTGGTAGCCCAAGAGACTTGGTAATCAAAGAGAGGAGAAATCGAAAGAAAGAGTTCCTAGTCCACTGTACAGAATACAAAGAGGCGCAAGAAAGATGCTTCTCAAGCTCTAAGCAGTAAGATTTTAAACTAAAAAGCAAAGAAGAAAAACTCATTATAAGTCAGGTAATTGCAGGGGTGAGGACTGAAGCGGCGCAAGAAGAGTAGCAAAAACCCTCATTATCTGAGGCACCCTGTCACCAGACATGTGGAGTAAATGACATAAGGATACAATACAAAAGATATGCCAACACATAAAAGCTAAAATGACAATTAATAGGGGAAAATAACCTACGTTTTAAATTCGTCAATGCTAGGTTTAAAACAACTAACTTATAAACTAGACTATAGGACAAGTTGGATCATGAAGATCAAAGAATTACCAGATTTACATCAATTGTAAACATGGTGTCCAGTTCTGTCTGTATCCTGACAATTCCCTTCTGCTTGTACTTGATAGAAAGCTACAGGTTAGAGCTGCCTGTAGCTAGAAAGAGAGAAAAATAAAAGTGCTATTGAAGAAATTGCAGTCCAGGTCAAAGAAATAGAAAGATAGAAAAAGACTTCTTCAGGCTTGAAGGCAAGTCTTCCTGTTGGGTGGTTTCAAAAAGGTTTTCTCTTTATCCTTTCTTTATCCATCATGTAATGTTATAAGACAGCATCTTCAGGAAAATATCAAGCAACATCTGCCAGTTCGGAAGACACATGTCATAGGACTATCCTCCCAAAGTTTGTTTCATTCTTCATCGTGAATACAATATATATTTATGAAGCACAGAAAGCCACACTTGTATTGGTAAAAAGCCGCATTTCATATGTTAAATAATGTAAGCTGAAGACAGTAATAAGTTATTTTTTATCATGGTGTAATAAATACAACAGCTGAAGACAGACCATTTGAAAATGGTCTTCTCATTCAATCTCTATTAAATGAGAGTTTCTCAGAAGTAAATTGTATACATTAGTATCCACCTAATGGACAAAGGTTAAGAATTTCTTTCAGTATATTATCCTAAAATGATTTGAACAAAGACAGAACAATAGGGACACTCATTATGGTGTAATTTATGTTAGAAAAAAATTGGAAGAAGCTCCGATCTTAATATGTTAATGAATGGAATATATTTTGTAATATGAAAATTATATTGTAGAAGACTAACAGCCTGGAAATTTACTCATAATGATTAGTGAACAGGATAGGTTAAAATGCAGTATATAGCATAAAATCATTTTTTTACAAGTATGTACACATACATAGGAAAAAGACAGGAAGGGCATTCACCAATATGTGATAATGTTTATATATGGGAAGTGGAGTTACAATGAATTTTTGTATTTTAGATGATACAATAAATGCAGGGTAGGACAAAAGTTGGTTTACAGTTGTTTATATGGAAAATGCAATAATTAATAAATCATAATACAGGAACAAACTGTGTTTCATGTACTTACAATTATAAATCTACTTTCCCTACCCTGTATAATCCCTTTTATATGGGGGCACACTTTATTACTATAAATTATGTGATATTACTATTATTATTATTATTCTAACTAGAGACAAGGTCCAAACTTGTGATATTAACAAAATTTCTGTACAGATAACTAAAAACAGATGACTATGTACAAATTGTTTTAATGAGTCATTTGTTTTCCAAAGTAGTTTTTTTGTGAAACACAGATAAAATGTGGCATTTTCTTTAGCCGAGTGTCATTTATACTAATTTGGATACGTGTATATATAGCAATGCTTAAATAAATGTTTGATGAAGTTATAAAAATATATTAAAAAAATTAACAAACAGGCTGGCAGCAATTATCCTTCCCAACGTGATCTTCAAAAATAGTTCTCCATTTTCAGATGACCAAGTGCACAAGAGGACTGTTGCTGCTTACCATGAAATTATTGATAAATATATTAAGTATTCAATATTTTAATATAAAATCTTTTAGAATCTTTTAAAGGTAAAAACAAATTCAAAGACTTTCCAATTGAGAATATACTATACATCTGCCCAATATTAAACAAAATTTATGACCTACTTTAGACAGCCCAGTGATCTGAGTGATAAATCTGAGTAAAATCTCACAATTAAACCAAAGGAGTTGTTCCCAAAGTGCCTTATCAGAGTATTATTAAAAGTACAAATGATGGAATTTTAAAAACTTCCTGACCTGCCCTGAAACTTTGTCTGTGAAAAACCTTTAAAAATAGAAGAAAACCCAAAGTGCATTGTTAGAGTAAAAATAAGCAGGAGGTTCTTTATTCCAGCCGTATGAGAGCCAGAGCTGTGGTTTAATCAAGGACAACAAAATCACCCACTGCAGCAGCTGAAACAGCCTGGATGGGGGATCAGGCTGCAGAAGGGCAAGAACTTAAAATATTAAAACACTTTATACTATATCCTTGATGTTTGTTTTCCTTAGATGTATTAACTTTATATAGACTATATTTTGCATGTCAAGATTTTTTGTAACCTATTTGTAAGCAAGCATATTTTCTTGCTACTCATTCTTTTTATGTCCAAATGGCCTAACACGCACATGTCTTAAAAATCAAATGTGAAGGAAAAAATGAGGTGTTCACTGACATACCTGGTAACATGACAGTACCATCTTGCTCCAGTGTTTCAGGGCTTATTCTCAGGGCTGTCATGCTGTGGTTATTCACATCTCTATACAATAAATAACCCTGATAACAACAAAAAATTTGCTATGTTATGTGTTAAGTTTTTTTTTTCCATTACCAATTTATCAGTAACAGTAATCATACAGTTGTGTATTATAGTTTTTTGAGATACAATAATACATCACTATTGATGTGTAAAATAGGTTAAAGATTAAAAATATAAGAACATGGGTAAACTTTAATAAGAAGAGAAATTATATATCACTGGATGTCAATTAACCTGTTATATTCTCAGATACATTTATTAGACACTAAAGGCCCACTGCAAGAATTCATGCACGGGGATGGTTGGGGGGGGGGGGGGGTCCCATGGGAAGTTGGCCAGCTGGGGAAGGGACTGTGGGAGGTTGGCTGGACAGTGGGGAGGGGCCACAGGAGGTTGGCTGGCCAAGGGAAGTTGGCTGTGGGAGTGCACTGACACTCCCAGGCGGCAGCTCCTGCATTGAGCTTCTGACCCTGGTGGTCACTGTGCATCATAGCAACCAGTTGTTCCAGTCATTCGGCCATAATGGTCACTTAGGCTTTTATATATATAGATTCTGCACAGGACAGCACATTTTGTTCAAAATTATTATATCACTTATAAGTAAATAATAGAAATAACCACTGTTAGTTTTACAAATATTTTAAAGAAAAATAACTGAAATGTTTAAGTTAATATTTAAAAGTAAAGTAGTAGTTTTAGATAGTGATATGCCCCTGAATATATTTTTGTAATGATTATTTTCTATGGCATTATTTCTTAGATAAAATATAGTAATGGCAAATAAAATTTAAATGAGACATTTTAAATCAGATTAAGCTTTAAGAGACAATTACTGAGAAACTGACATTTAAAAATTTTAATTTCAAAATCCCAATAATTGGTATAGAAGGATTATTTTTCATTTAACATTAGTAATTTCTGTAATTTTCAAAATTCTTTTGAACATCTTTTACTTTTGATACTAACAACAAACAGTGAGCTGGGCAAGGGACATCTTTATTCTGTATCTTCCAAAAGGGACCTTGGCCTCACCTCTCAAGTAGGGATAATATAGGAATTAACACTTCTGCCCCCTCTGTGCATCATTTATTTGCTTCTCTCCAGAGGAGGAGTGATGTATCTGACTGGGGACACCCATTTGGCCATGTTAGTCAGGTAGTAAGACAGCAGCATTAAGAAAGCAACATTAGGCCCAGCTCTTTTTCTCTTTGGTGATACTATGCATGATCCTCTATGCAGGTAGCTATCTACTGGAAAGACCATACACTGTTCCCTGGAAGGTGGTGGTTTAGATGAATAAATGAGTTTCTAGGAAGAAGTTCTAACTTGGCCTCAAGTTACAGCTATATTCCCATTACAGATTTGCTAATGATAAAGGCAGTTTTTAATTTTTATCTAGAGGCTCACTTAAAGGAGAAGTCCAACAGAAGAAATTTTTATTCTCATTTCACAGCTAAATCACAGACAATCAAATAATTAACTGAGTTTTCCAAGGTCACATAGCTAGTAAGAAGCAGGGCCAAAACTAAAAGTAGGCATCTAATGAATTCTAAGCCAAGTTCTTTACACTATACCATACCACTGTTATAGGCATATTATTAAAAATCTATTTAAATAGAAGCGATACTATTTATTGATTAAACAAGTATAAACCACATGTTTTTAAAAAAATAAGAAAGAAAAGTTTGGTTTATTGTTGATATTCTCCTACCTGAGCATACCCTAACCAAGACTTTTTTTCTTTTCTGTTTCTGATGCGAGATGTAGAATTATATATATGGCCCTGCAAAATAACAAAAAGTTAGTCTACCAAGTTTCATCATTAATAATGAATAAAAAATAGATGAATGACATTTAACACGTTTGTTCCCATTATAATTTTTCAAAGAAATACTATTATATCAAAATTAGATGGTACTCTGAAAATGAAGCTAGAAACAAACAGAACACAAATCCGTGTGGATAAAACTTCTGTTATGATTAAGAATTGTAAGAAATCACATTACCCTAACTGTTCCACTGTATCCAGAGCCTATTTTGTATAATCCATCCTTGCATAACAGATAAAGAAAAAATCCATCATTCTGAAGTAGACACTGATCATCTTCATCAACAGATATTTCTTTTAATGGCCACCTGTGCATTAAAGCTGCTTTCTTAATGCCATTGCTAAACCAGTCTTGAATTTGAATTTTTCCCACCAACACTGCCTGCACACTTCTCTGTAGTGAATTTAGTATTGTTGGCACCTATACAAAAAAAGAAGGAAAAAAAACACACATAAAAAGTCATTGTTAAATATTGCAAACATAAAAGATACAAAATAAAGACACTTTAATCATGTATCATCGTTTATAAGAAAATAAATTGTTACAGTTGCATCAATAGGATAAAATACCTAGGGATAAATTTAACCAATGAGGTTAAAGTCCTGTAACCTGAAAACTATGAGACACTAGTAAAAGAAATTGAAGACAACACAATAAATGGAAAAATATACTATGTTCATAGATTAGAATATTGTTAAAATGCCAATACCATCCAAGTAATCTACAGATTCAATGAAATCCCTATCAAAATACCAATGGCATTTTTCACAGAAATAGAATAGTCCTAAAATGTATATAAAGTCACAAAAGACCCTGAATAGCCAAAGCAATCTTGAGAAAGAAGAACAAAGCTAAAGATATCACATGGCCTGATTTCAAACTATACTACAAACCTATAGTAACCAAAACAGTATGATGCTGGCACAAAAACAGACACAGAGATTAATGGAATAGAATAGAGAGCCCAGAAATAAACCCATGTTTACATGATTAATAAATCTCTGACAAAAAAAGCAAGAATATACAATGAGAAAAAGTAAGTCTCTTCAATAAGTGTTGTTGGCAAAACTGGACAGATGCATACCAAAGCATGAAGCAGGACCACTTCCTTACACCACATATAAAAATAAATTCGAGTGGATTAAAGACTAAGATATACAATGTGAAACCAAAAAATTCTTCTAAAAAAACATAAGCAACAAACTCTTTGACATCAGTCTTAGCAATAATTTTTTTTGGATTTGTCTCCTATGGCAAGGAGAACAAAAGCAAAAAATAAATGGGACTATATGGAACTAAAAAGCTTTGCATAGTGTAGAAAATAATCAATAAAACAAAAAGGCAATAAATAAGAGAAGATATTTAAATTAAATAAGAGAAGATAATAAATAAGAGAAGATATTTGCAAATGCTATATCAAATATCCAAATATCAAATATCCAAATATCCAAAAGAACAGAAAAAAAATCTGATCAAAAATGGGCAGAGGACCTAAATAGACATTTTTCCAAAGAAGATAAACAGATGACCAACAAATACATGAAAAGATGCTCAACATCACTAATCGTCAGGGAAATGCAAATTAAAACCATAATGAGATATCACCTCATACCTGTGGAAATAACTATCATCATAAAAATAATTAACATTAGTGTTGGCAAGGATCTGGCAAAAAGAAAACCCTTGTGCACTGTTACTGAGAATGTAAATTGGTACAGCCACTATGGAAAACTGTCTCTCTCACATTGATGTTTCTCTCTCTGTCTCTCCCAGTCCCTTCCACTCTCTCTAAAAATCAATGGAAAAATACCCTAAGGTGAGGATTAACAACAACAAAAATAAAGGATCATAAAGAGGGAAAAGAGGATTTCGGGCAGGGCAGAAAGAGGAAAAAGAGTAAGAATAGAAAACTAAAGTAAGGGCACAACTCATGTTTGACAAGGAGAGTTCAGTTATCACTGAGTAAGTCCCAGAAAATGACCCATTATACTCCTTTTGCTCTCTCTGGCCTGCTAAAAACAGGATTGAGGGAGCCTTTCCATGTGCTGTGGAAGTTATCCAAGGGGCCAGAAGAATAACAGACTTAAAATTGTAACTTCTTACTCAATTTCCAAAACTATCCAAAATAATTAAATGAAGTTTACATCTTATATTTCCCACCACTAACAATGACAGAAAGTTTATTCCATAAATATTAAAAGCTTAAAATGTAATATGCAAAGCTAAAGTAGCTCAGGAATAAATCAACCAATCAAAAATACAGTAGAATAATATGATATCTTTTTCTTTCAACAGATAAAAGATGTTTATAATCTATGAAGAAATTCCATACTTGAAAATTTAAGGCAAAAGAGGAGCATTGTGAGATGATGGAGATCAAGATGCCGCAGAGAAAGATGAGGCTGTGGTGCTGACACAAAACTAAGCTCAAGATTTGTATTTTTGCCAAATTTCATTTATTACCTTTAATGCTACAGAGTTAAACACACATGTAACTTAGCTTGAATAATATACATTACTTATATATCAACTTTGGACAGATCAAACTATTACACAGAATGATAAAAATCAGGAACTCCTACGGACAGAAATCAAGATGAATTAGACATCTTATAATTTTCAAAGCAGCTATAAATATGAAATACCTGAATAGTCTGGCAAGCATGGCTGCCATTGTTGGTGAGGATAGCAGAGATGGCCTGCAGTGTCCTTCCTGTTTCTCCCCAAGAAGCCACCAGACTAAAGAGGCAAGCACAGGAGAGTGCTGTCAGAGACTGCCCTGTGCTGTCATTCATGCCAGTACTTCGAACAGTGATTTCCAAAAGGAGCTGGAAGAGAGACTCTGCGGATAAAATAGAATTCAATTATATTCACTCAACAGACAGAAGATTATATACATATATTTATTTATTTTTACCTTTGCCTCATTACAAAAAAGAATATTTAAGACAGCTTTGAATACTTATTTTGCATTAGTTCCTCTCTAGTTACCCTTTTTTCAAAGAAGTTAGAAGATTTATATAAAAAGGACCTTAAAAAACATTAGTTTAGTTCCTCATTTTTATAAAGACTTGGAATGTATCCAAGGTAATTTATAAGAAACTTCCCTTGAGGCATTCACATATGCCAGAAACATCATATTAAGTAATAGACTATTTATTGCACTGATTTTACCTTTAAGGGAAAAATACGAGCTTTTTAAAATGTTAAGTGCCCAGAAATTTATGTATTTATTTGCAAAACAACAGAATACATAAAATATGTGCCGCAACTTTATTATAAAATTACCTTTATTACTAACATAGCAGTTCACACTTACAGAGGTGATATGTAATTAATGTTATAACCTAGAACAACCTCCAATCCAATAAAACTGATGTCCTCCTCTTTTGATTAGTAATAAAAATGGAAGCACAGGGAGGTTAAAAGATTCTCCCTAAATTATAAAGCCATTTAGTGGGAAAGATGGGAAAATAACACATGAATGTCCTATGGCTATCGGAAGTCTCCACACAAAATTCCCTTGAACAACTCTGCCCAAGATTTAATCATCAGACTTCTGGATACCTCTTCTCTAGAAAGGCAGGGGAATTTGAAAATCCTTAAAAAGTGACTACTCAGAATCAGAAAAAGACAGAAAAACTGAGAAAAATGAAGATATGGAGAAGGAAAGGGGAAGGAAAAAGGAGAACACGAGAAATAATATACCACAATTCTCTTAAAATTACAAGGCCGTGTGTGTGTGTGTGTGTGTGTGTGTGTGTGTGTGTGTGTGTGTTTGGTATGTTTTTTGTGGGGATGGGGACTTTGCTAACTTATGGAAATCTAGGTTTCCTCAATTCCTCATCAATCCATACCTAATCCCTAATTAAGTCCTGCCAAATTTGCTTCCTAGTTAATTCCTCCACTTTTTCCTATCTCATTACTATCGTCCCAACCCATGCTATTTTCATCTCTTAATTACCTACTAAAAAGTGTTCATAAATTTTAGCTCCTACCATTCACTTTCTCTTTATAGCCAAAGAGAATTTTCAAACCAAAAATCTGGTTTTCCACTTAGTATCCATTCTCTTCATTAATTACTTTTTGCTCCTCTTCCTTCTTTCTAGTCTCAGTCCCTTCACTTGTGTTTCCTTTTTCCATCTAACCTTCCCTTTTGCCTTCCCTCCACCTTTCCCTCCAACTATCCTTCTTTCCATCCTTTGTCCTTCCTTCCTTCTATTATTATCCTTCGGCACATTAATCTTTTAATTATTCCCATACATCAGGATCTATTCAAGGTTAGCATAGTACATTGGCAAACAAGACAAAGAATGCCCTCTGTCATCAAAATGTTAGATTCAAGTGAAAGGAAACAATGTAAGTGATATAAAATAATGTTTTAAATCATAAGGAAATAGAAGGTAATTTTCCATTGCTTCTAGAGCACTAACCAGACTCCTTTAACATGGCCTATAAAACTCCACATAATCTAGTCCCTGACTCTTTCCTCACCTTTGGTAAAGCCGTCTCTCTTCTGAGTCATTTTCCTTCCTGTCTCAGAGCCTTCCCAGATGCTGTCCTTTCTGCCTAGGAACTTAGTTAATTGCTTCCTACTCATCCTTTAAATCTCAAATGCTACATCTTGAGGGAAACCTGTTATAGACTCTCAGAATTCCCTCTACCTTCTCCTATGCTATTCCACATTTGAAATCATGTATGTGTCCAACTGTCTGGAGCCAAGTCCCATAATAACAATAACAATGTCTGGATTGATTACCCTTGAATGACAGCTCTTAGCACAGAACATAAGAGGTGCTATTGCATTTAAGAAACTACCTGAGAACATATATTATAATCATAAATTGAATAGTAATATTTATATATATATATATATATATATATATATATATATATATATATAAAGGGATATTTGTTTAACTATACAATTTGTAAACCAAAATCCATTTATAAAAAAGAAACTTGGTGTATAATAAGCATTAAGCTATTCCAATAGTAAGAGTGAAACATATACATACATTTCATGAAATATACCAAAATGGGGGGAAAAGTATAACTAAGGTGGTTATATCAGAGCAAAAGAAAAAAGCAGACAGATTTCAATATAAATTTAGTTTTAAAAAAACAAATTACTTACATCTTTGATCTAATGAAACAAAATAAAATAGATGAAGTGATCATAAATCCTTCAAAAGAAAAATAAGTCAAAGTAGTAATCAGAAAGCATTTAAAGGATAGGAGAAACTAGCAAATTAAATCCAGCAATGTGATTTTTTTTAAAATACAGGAGATAATGTAATCAATAAAAATATTTCCTCAATAGGTATTGTATCATCAAATGTCGATCCTAAAATTAAGTTATGAATTTAATTCAACACCAAGTGTTTTTTTTTTCTTTTAAATGAATCCTAAAATACATGTGGAAGAATAAATAAGTACTGAACTATTAAAAAGAAGGATATAAGAGAGAACAAAGACAGTAGAACAACATTTGAAGCTGTTAACAAGAAAATAAAGGCAAACAAATTAATCAGGTGGAATTTTGATAGAAGATGATTAAACTAAAGCACACATAATTTCAAAACCCAGTATTATGAATAAGACCTATTTTTAAAAGAAAAAGAGAGTATTTAGGTATAGACTGGATATAGAAAAAAGTATATAAACAACTGATAAAAGACAGCAAAATAAGTAAAAGGTCCAGGAGAAAAATGACTAGCATGTTGTTCAAAGAAATAGAATATACAGGTGTTAGTGGATATCCTATATAGTAAAGAGATAATATACAAATTGACCCTCAGGCCATTGCCCAAGATGGCTGCCCCATGTGGTTAAAGATGGCCACCACAACATGGCCGGTAGGGGAGGTTAGTTGTGGGTAACGAGGCATGCAGGGGAGGAAGGGCAGTTAGGCCAATCAGGCCGGCAGGGGAAGGCAGTTAGGGAGGCCAGTCTGGCAGGAGAGGGCAGTTAGGCATCGATCAGCTGGCAGGGGAGTGGTTAAGGGCAATCCAGCAATTCCAGATTGAGAGTGGGATGTCCGACTGGGATCAAGCCTAAATCAGCAGTCAGATATCTCCTGAGGGTTCCCAGATTGGAGAGGGTGCAGGCTGGGCTAAGGGAACCTCCTCCCCGCCCCCCAGTGCACGAATTTCATGTACCGACACTCTAGTTTTTAATATTACAATATGTTAATTAACAAACAATAGCTAAGAATAACTAGTAAAAGATTCTTAAGTAAAATTAATCAGCTAATCAACAAATTCTTCAGTAAAATGCCATGAAGCCAAGTAGTGCATTATAACAGAAATTCTTGTGTTAGATTGATAATAACCAACAAGGATTATGGTTTTTATTTGGTAGTAGCACTTAATAACATGGGGTGGGAAGTTGGGGGTGATTGGGGGTGGCTATTGTTTTTAAAAATCCTCAGCTTGCTTTCATGGCCAGTACTCCCTTTCCCCACTACAACAAAACAACAAACATCAAATACAAAAACGAATCACCATATATGACCAAAAAGGAATAATCTGACATGTAATTAGATTCATGACATTACTTCTCACATGTAGATCTAATGAAATCCAAATAGTCAAGTAGAGAAGAATGATCAAACTCTAGTCCAAATCAGCAGTGTGATCCCCAGACTGGGAGTGTTGGCCTCAGCCAAAAACTATTCTAAAGGCAAATTCTTGGGCCCCACCCCAAATCTAGAAAACCAGAAATTCCACATGTAGGGCCCATGTGACTGATACATGCTGATGCTTGAGATTAAAAAAAAAAAATGCAAACTCTTCAAAATCATGGTTAGCATCAGAGAAAAGCAATTACAAATTTCACAATTAGGTCTCCATCTCTATTTCTATTTCTTGAGAACTCCTAAGTCAATGGCATGTAAGCAAGTATTTATAGAATTCTAATACATTTTAAAAGCAAGCAAAGATTTTTGTTTAATAGAAGTTGCTACTAATTTAGAAGCTTTATAATGAAACTATACTTTTATTTATTAGGGATTTTTTAAAAAGCCTTTTGTTTAAAAGCATATTGTATTGTTTGGGTTGGTAGTATTTGTCTTCTTTTTCCTTTTTAATTGTCCAGAGCAACATGTAAAGTTAGAAAAAGTTAATATTAGATATTCTGGCCAAAAGTTTAGTAAGAATAATTTAAGTTAATCATGACTATAAAGCTTGAGGATTACTTCTGGGTACCAAGGATTTATGTTTTGCTATTTATCATCAGAATAATGAAAATGTCTGTCTGTACATGAATTGTAACTCGTGAACTATAACTATGATAGAATATAACAAAATATCTTAAAATTTACATCCTTGCTATTTCAATACCATAATTAAACAAAGACTGCATTACAGGTTGCTATATGTGCGTCATAAGAATGCCTCTGAGTTCTTACCTAGGACCTCTGGTGGCTCTGACTGGAGGCCTTCTGGCTGCTGACCCTGAAGCACGTTCAGCAGGGCTTGGAGACTCCTGAGGCACAAGGATGGATGAGAAAATCGTGTCTCCTTGATCAGTTCAAAAACTTCACAAAGTCCAACCTCAATGATCTATTTAAGATGGGGGGGGAAATTATACTTTATAACCAGGCAGTTTAATAGAAACAGCTTACTTCCAAAGCAAATAATTAGTGTTGCAATACTTAAAAAGCAAAAACAAAAAGAAACACTTTTTTTAAAAAAAAAAAGGAAAACCCAATATGTTTAGTTTAAAGATTTAGGTTTAAAAAGCCATTCAGTTACATGGATGGTTAAAAAATAGTGACACTGTTTAAAAAGCAATTTTAGAATGAAGCCATAATAAATTATCATGAAAATTGTAACAGTAAACTAAGTACTATAGAATGCATTTACTCATAAAAATAAACTATTTTTTACAGAGTTCATTTGGCTGTACTCAAGCAAATCAGCATTCCTTTTGTAAAATTCATGTTAATTACTACTTATAGCCCGAATAAAAAAGTCAACAAAGCATATAAGGTGAAAAGATGAAAGTAGGAGCTTTTCACCTTAGTCTTTCCTATAACGATACAATTGTCATAATATTATTTATAGACAGTGCCCCTTCTTGTTTTAGGTTTTATCATGAAAATAAATTAAAACTGCCTCACTAAAATATCACTACTACTTATACTTTATCTTATCATACCTTATCAGGATATAGCCAAAGATAAATAAATCAGTAACTAAAGAACTAGAGAAATGTGATGAACTGGTAAAGGAGATAACTTCAGAAGACTGATATAACAATAGATAATGAAATTCCACTTCTCAGTAAATGCTATATGTGTGATATTTTCAGGTGTTAAATTATTTGAATAAGTAACATAAAAAGTAAAAGTAAGAATAATTAGTATAAATTTATCAAAGCATTAATAACATTAGATATAACAATGAAACAGTATTCTCTCTATTGAGATATGTGCATTAATTCATACACATTATATAAATATTTCTTAAGCATCTATTTTGTATAACTTGCTACAGGAGATATAAAGATGAATTATACTGGACAGTGGCCTCTAAAAGTTTATAATGTAACAATATAAATGAGCCTTATATACCGTATTTGCCGGCGTATAAGACGATTTTTTGGCCCTGAAAAATATGCCTCCAAGTGGGGGGTAGTCTTATATGGTAAGTATATAACAAACTCTGTATTTTTAGTGGAAATGTTAGGGGGTCGTCTTATACACCCCGTCGTCTTATACGCCGGCAAATACGTATTTTTCAGGGCCAAAAAATCGTCTTATACGCCGGCAAATACGGTATAACTAGAGGCCCACTGCAGGAAGATTCCTTTTGACTTTGAATCATTTTATAGTTTCAATTATATTTTTTAAATGCCTAATATTTTATTTCTTTAATACTCATTAAAACCATTCTAAGGGTTGGTTGTTTTCAACTGTGCAGTATCTTTTCATTTAAACTACAGATTACTGTTTAAAATCTGAAGACCTGTGTGAAAGATTTCTCTAGTCAAAAAGTTTGCCCACCCCTGGACTAAAGGAAAGAGAAGAGATAAGGACACCTGATGGTTGTTAAGAGGCTGAATGAGGAAAGTCAAAAAATGAGAAAAGTAAAAAATTTCTATTATCCTATGAAATAGGAAGCAAGTCATCTGCTGAGAATAAGATGAGAAGAAATCAACAGTAATAATTAAGGGCAGTGATACCCTTAGGAATATCCACCATGAAATGTATGAAAGAAACCAGATCAGAAACACAGGCTGTATCTTCACTGCTATTTCCAAGTAATAAAATATTTATATGATATGCCATATGTATACATAAAGACATTTTCAAGGCATAGTTTTAAGGTATTAGTTTAATAAAAGGGCAATATACATGAATCATTTATGAAAAAAATAATTTTAAAATGTCTGTATTTAGAAAAAAGCAGATGCATACATCATTTATGACAAAGGTATATTTTTAAATGTCTATATTTTTGGCCATTCTTGTTAGAATTACTAATTACACCTACTATACAGAAAAAAAGAATATATAATAACATTATAGTCTTGAAATACTTCAATATAACAGAGTACTTTAAGAATAGTTTGTTCTACTATCGTACCTATTTCTAGCACATCAATTAGCTTATATGCCTTTGGTAAATAAGGGAGTGATCACAGAACAATGTGGAAGTTTTGTTGGTTCATATGTGATTTTTCCTAGGCAAGGGAGCCAGAATAGCAAGAGTACAACAATAACCTTAGGCAAAAAAAGGTAAAAGCTCTCAGCCCAGCTGCTGCACCGACAGGAGCCCTTCCAGTTCTATTTTAAGAAAAATAAAAATGTGTACCTGTACAAGAGGTCCCTCCCCAGCAGGCAGCAACCCCAGCTTCCCATGGCTTTTCTTGGCTTTGTGGTAGCTGGCACTTCCTTAGGGGCCCACCATAATGGCAGCCCACAGGCTCAGATCTCCACCTGCATCAGCAATAACTCCACGCCTTCAAAGCACCATTTCCACTGTATAGACTCCAACTCACTGATCTCCCTTTCCTGGGCTTTCCAAGTACTCCCTTGAGTTACCAATTATTAACTTTGTTAGCACTCCAGTTATAAAGTTGCATAGGGCTTTCCTGGTCTGTTCCAAACCTATTTTTACTCTTGAGCATGTCGTTTTTAGTGCACAATCTTATAAAATACAAGGTATTTTAGCAATGCAAACATATGTGTGATAACCAAGACACCCATAGATTATGCATCTAAGTGGAACTTAGTGACTTACCTTTGGAAGCTTGATAGGAGGCTCTTTGGATTCCTCCTCTTCATCACTATCTGATTCTCCACTCTGAACAGAGTTCTTAGATGCAGCTGCCAACGATGTTTCCTTTTTCTGCCATTCCAGAACGCAATGGCGTACATTGCAATAAATATTAAACGCAGAAGGATTGCTATGTAGTTTGATATCTGGTATGATTACTGTATTCTCCAAGTTTTCAGACTGAAATACAAGATATAATCCTCAATTTCATATTCCTTTCCATCAATTCTAATTTTAAATAAAAATATTAGAATTAGACATTTTAGATAACCTGCAGAAGTCACATATTGACAGAGTAAAAATAATCTAAATCTACTTATAATACCATTTCTATTATACTTCATTAGTCTCTGAGTAACACAGCAATAACCAACTTGACAAGGGCTAAAAAGGGCAATGAAGAACTTAGGAATATCCTTTTATTCCCATGAACCAATATAGTGTAGTTGCTATAGTCTCAAAGGATATTAATTGGGGGCTTTTCTAAGGAACACTAAATGTATTGTAGAGTCAATGACTTACCACAAATGTTGTATTACATTTTTATTTCTCTTAAAAGTAGATATAGGGATTTAAACAGATAGTAGGGCTTAAAAGAAAAACCCTTAATTTTAATTAATTCTTTAAATTTCATTCTCATTCAAATAGTGGTAATGCTAAGAAAACTGTATATTATGAACATATGCTTTCCTAAAGTTCCTTCTTAGCTATCAGTCTTGATAAATGCTAAAAATCACATGCTTAGTAACTTAAATGTTAAAATTAAATAATTTCTGTCTAGTCCCAGCATTTTATTCATCAAACCACAACCACTCTTTTATATCAACATTTACATTATAAATATACAGAGAATTGGTTTAAGATATTCTACAAATGCAAATTCCAATAATTAGAGTACTTACAGGAAGTATGCAAGATAAATATGAAAACTCAAGTACCAAAAACACTTGATCTCAAAAAATTCTATACTTCTTCCATAAATAATTGGTGAAAAATGAAAAACTCTTTATTAAATAAAAAATGTACTAAAGTTAACTAAGACATAATATGTTAATATGTCCTCTAGAGATACTTAAAAAAGCAAATAGTAGCAATCCAAATGTAACTATATATAAAAAGATAACAATAACCCAAAATCAAGGTTGGCTCAACACTGGAAAAGCAGTGTAATTCCCATACGCAATACCATAGCTAACATAGTAATAAACAATGAGTGCCAACTGCAAATAAGGCAAAGATGTCTATTCTAAGCAATTTGATTCAAAACTGTACCAGATATGCCAGTGCATTAAACCAATAAAAAGAAATAAAAGGTATACTTAGAATCATCTAGAAAACAAATGCCTTTATTTGCAGAAGTTGCTTAAAGAATCTTAAGAAGTCTGCAAAAAAAAAAAAAAAAAAAAAAAAAAAAAAGCCATGAGAAATAAGGTGTGGACTTAGCAAAGTCACAGGATACCAGCTCTCCATATAAAAATGAGTAATATAACTGTAGGAGTGAATAATTGAAAATGTAATTTTAAAATAACATTACAGTTACAGACTGGGAGCCCTGGCCAGAGTGAATCGGTTGAATCAGTTGGTTGAACATCATCCCATATACTAAAAGGTCAGGGCACATTCCTAGGTTTCAAGCTTGATCCCAACCCACCGCTGTTCTCTGCCACATCAATGTTCTACTCTCCCCTCCCCTTTCTAAAATCAATAAGCATAACCACTGGAAAATATTGGCAAACCACATACCTGACAAAGGACTTGCATCTAGAATATACAAAGAATTCTCAAAACTCATCAGTAAAAAAACAGGTAATCCAGTTTAAAAAATGGGCAAAACACATTAAAGAAGATATACAGAAGGCAAATAAAATAAGCACATGGAAAAAGGTTCAATATCATGAGCCATTAGGAAATATAAATTGAAACAAAATTATATATATAACATACTGAAAACACTGGCTAGAATAAAAAATAGTGATAACAAATGCTGGTGAGAATGTGGAGAAACTGGATCTTTCACACATTGCTAAAAGGAATGTAAAATGATACTGCTATCCTGGGAAAGTGTGGCAGTTTCTTATAAAATTAAACATGTGCTTACAGTAAATTCCAGTAATTGCACTCCTGTGAGGAAAGAGTTAACAGAGCAGGTATGATTTCTTATTCCTTGGTCAATCCTTGAGAATGTGATCTTTAGAGTTTTCTCTGTTAGCTATTGATGATTCTGGCTTGTCCTATTGTTTTGTACAATTATCAAGATTGAACCTGAGTTTCAATCTGTGACATACTATGTGATATTATCTGAGATTCACTTGCCATGCTGGCTGCACAGCAGGATATGATTATATGACCAGACCCCCATAAAAGTCCTGGATCCTGACTCAGCTGAACTTTCCTGGGCAAAAACATTGCACACATACCCCTATAGTTCACTGGCTGAAAGGAAGCATGTCCAAGGAAGAATTAGGAAGCCTATGCCATAACTCCTTAGACTGCTCCAAAACATTTCTTTTCCCTGCTGCCTACTCTGTATGTACCTTTTGTTGTAGTAAGTCTTAGTCATTAATATAAGTTCCTTTTGGGTCTTCTGAATCCTCTCTGGCAAGTCATGGAAGGAAACACTGCCTAATCATTCTACTCCTAAGTATTTACAACACCACCTCCCCAAAAAACCCTAATCATATATTCACACAAAGGCTACTAGATAAATGTTCATAAAAGCTTCATCTGCAATGGCCAGAAACTGGACACATCATGTAAATGTCAAACGGGTGAATGGATTACCAAATCAGGATATCCTATATAATAAAAAGGTAATATGCAAATTGACCTTCACTTCATCATGTCCTCATGAAATGGCTGTACCCACAGCAGAGGCAGGGTTCCTGTAACACAAGTGGCTGCTCCCACAGCAGAAGCAGGGTTCCCGTAACGAGACATAATGAGTGATCAGCAGGGACCCTAGGCTGTGTGACACTGGGCCAGGGGACCTCAGGCCGCACCTCACCCCCCAGTGTCAAGGGACCTGAGGTTGCGACCCCAGCCTGAGAGGCTTGAAAGGGGACCTGAGGTTGTGCCCCCCGCCAGGCAGGGCTTGACAGGGGTGGGGCCAGCCAGGTCTGGATCTCGAGTGATTTCGAGGTGCATGTGGGTGGGCAGGTATTTGACTCTGGGTCCCACAGCGTGCCCCAGACTCTGACAGGAGAAAGATTTTCATATACATTTTACTAATTTTCTTTAATCTCTGACACTTCTATTATATAGAAGGCAAAGAGCAATATTAAAATATTTCCTCTAGCCGAAACCGGTTTGGCTCAGTGGTAGAGCGTCGGTCTGCGGACTGAAGGGTCCCGGGTTCGATTCTGGTCGGGGGCATGTACACTGGTTGCGGGCACATCCCCAGTCGGGGGTGTGCAGGAGGCAGCTGGCCGATGTTTCCCTCTCATCGATGTTTCTAGCTCTGTCTCTCACCCTTCCTCTCTGTAAAATGTCAATAAAATATATATATTTTTTAATTTCCTCTAATTCCCTTTTAATGTGCATGAATTTTGTGCACTGGGCCACTTGTATCCATACAATGGAATAACTAATCAGCAAAAAAAAGACTAAGCTGGTTAATATGTGTAACATGTACACAACTCAAAATTACTATTCTGATGGAAAGAAGCCAAATATTAAAAAGTACACACTGTATGATCACATTTATATGAAATTCTAGAAAATGACAACTAATATATAACCACAAAAAACACAACTGTGGAAGTCTATACCCAGGGCTTCAGGGAGAAATGGAATGTAGCAAAGGATGAGGAAACCTTTAGGGATGATGGAAATTTTCTAATCCTTGTTTGTATCATTCAAAACTCACTAAAATGTATACTTTAAATTCCACTCTCAGGTTCTGCTATTAAGGATATTGATCTAAGACCCATTTTTTAAGCAAGAAGTTGAGGAAATTTCCTGTGTAATGGATTTTATTTCTCCTATAAAAAAGTGAAGTCATTTGCTGGAGGATAAAAATTTATCAGAAGTCTGAGGAGACTAGCAAAGGTGTGAAATAGTAACAGGAGAAAATTAGGAATCTAATTGACCAGAAAAAATAAGAAGATAGTCTGGCTAGGGAAGGTCCATTTGAATATGTACTGGTACCAATTAACTCCTTTTAAACTCCTCTTAGCAGCACATGACATTCACCTGAAGGAATGAGAAAACAGCTGGATTTGTATAAGATTGAGTTTTGTAAAATGGATGCAACAAATATAAATGGAAGAAAGGAAGATGTGGTAGGTAGAATAACAGCCTGCAAAAATGTATTCACCCTAATCCCAGGAACCTGTGCCTATGTTGCCTCAAATGGTAAAAGAGACCTTAAGACGTGATTAAATTTTGGGATGGAGAGATTTTTGTAGATTATCTGAGCGGGTCCAATTAACCAAAGGGTCCTTATAAAGGAGAGAGGGTGTCAGGACAATCAGAGCAGGAGAAAGTGTTGGGAGTGATACAGGATGAGAAGACTCAACCAACGATTGCTGGTTTTGATGATGGAAGGGGACATAACCCAGGGGATCCAGGCAGCCTCTAAAGCTGGAAAAGGTAAATAAATAAATAAATAAATAAATAAATAAATAAATAAATAAATAAATCTCTCCTAGAAACTCCAGAGGAATTCAGCCTTACATATATATATTAACTTCAGTCCAGTGAGACTCATTTTAAACTTCAGACTTTGAGAATTGTAAGATAATTTGCATTGTTCTAAACCAGTGTTTCCCAAAGTGTGGTATGCGTACGCCCAGGGGTACAGGAAGAGTTTGGTGGGGGGTACGCGTTGCACTGTGCTTAGCTGCGCCTAATTCTACGTTCTCATAAGTCAAGTCAATTTCATCCTTTTCATTGATCCAAATAAAAGTTATTTATAATATAACTTTTATAACTTTTATTTATATTTTATTATGAATAATTTTATTTTTTTGTTTATTATTATTTTGTGTATGTACCAAAAAATAAAAAGTAAATATATTTTGATTATTATTAAAATACATCCTTTTTTTTATGAGGGATACTAAGCATTACGAAAATTAAAGAAGGGGTACACATATGTCAAAAGTTTGGGAAACACTGTAAACCATCAAATTTGTGTGATTAAGCAAGAATTATTCTAAAAAAACTGTGATAACTAAACTGAATAAAAAGGATATTAAATAAAGGACATGGCTAATGCATGAGGAGAAATAAAGGAGACAATGACAGTAAGAAAGAAGATATGGTAGTATAGATAAATGAATTTTTTTGTTTTACTGAAAAGAAATGTGTTTTACAAAAAAATATGGAAATAAAGCTTAATGGCATTTTTTCATAACTTTTTAAAAAAGAGGGTGGGTGAAAAATAGTGCAAAAACAGTAATAGAGAGTAAGGAGACTAATAAAACTTTACTATTTTATATACTTATCATAAGTAGGAAATGTTTATCTTTCTATCCCAAATATCTAGCATAAAGCCTACACATAGTCAGCATGCCATTAATATTTGAGGAATAAAAGAATGCATTTTTATATCATCCTTATTAAAGCAGCTCCTAAAAATCAGATAGGAGATACAAAACCTGAAGCTAGATAAGAAGAGTGAATTACTAAGGACACGAAGTTAGAGACAGAATTGAAAGGAACAAAAAAAACTTGACTTTCCCACCTTATCCGGATATCATAAACTACCACTTGTAGGAAATCACTAAATTAAAGCTTAAAATAACTTAAAAAGATCTTCAAGATTCCCAGACTGACTCTGCACATAGCTCCAAAAAGTGGAAAAGGGGTAGATGTTGGAAATCTAAATGAGTATCTGTTAAACTATTTTTAATATATAATAAGTATATTAAGAGTGTTCTCCACTTTCCTTTTCTATTTCAAAACCAGAAGTAGTAAAGGTGAGAGTGAAAATACATTATTTGTCCACCCAGCAACATTTTCCTTAGGATAACCCTTCCACGTAGCCTGCTCATTGGTGTCCTCAACTCTAACCAAAGTCCCTAATCTCCAGCACCAATGTAATGATACAGGTTAATAAAAAAAAATCATACCCAAGACATTCTCCTAGAACCAGTAGGAGAGATGTCTCTTGCTCAAAGAAAATGAAGACGAAGCTGCCAGCAACCTTAGTGCTCAGCCACGGGCAAAAAGCCCACACTGAGAGAAAAACAGAAGCAAGAGACAAAGACATAGATTTGATGAATCACTTAATCCCTGGGTCCATCTCTGTCTCAAGATATAGCCATCAAGTAAATTTTGTCCCTTATTCTTTTGTAAGTTCTTTGTTTACTACTTAAAAATTAATTTCTCTCAATTACTATAGCAAGAACACTAATTGGAAAGAGCAGGAAACTGTCTCTAGAACTGAAATATGACATATAGGTCAAGCTAAGCTATATTAACCAAAAGTGGAGCTGTTCAGAAATCATAGTTATGACTCTTCTCTTCCTCCTGGCTAGGCTTCTTAGTACTGTTCAAAAGAAAAGAGACTCTTATATTGAAAGCAGAATCTGGACCCTGAAAATGTTTAAGTAAAAACTAGATGGATTTTATAGCAAAATTTTTTGTATTAGGTAGAAAATTAGATCTTTGATTGCTATGATCCCACCTAATTAAAATATTCTATACTGCATTTTATTTTGCACTGCCACCCACAGCCAAAAGAATCTCAGAGCAATACAGATGCACCAAGATCCTCCCTAATTCATGACACATGCATATGCACATGGTCCCAACTCACAAGCCAATTTTACTCAATTTATAGTACAGATAATCAAAGTGAGGAAAAAAAAAAGGAAGAGAAATGGTTATGATCCTCCCAAATCAAAAATAAGAATAAACTATTTTCAGGATCTAGTTATTAACTTCAAGGCTACTGATCAAAATATGAAACTAAGCAGTGTAATTAAATACTAAGAGGCTTCTGAAAAATTACTTTAACATGGAGAAGTGAAATGGCTTGCTAATTATATTCACACCTTTTTAATCTCGGCATTTTAATTCAAATTACTATATTAAAAAAATCCTTATTTCTGACAAACTGCCAGCAGTTTTACCTTGCTTCTTGTCTTGACTTTTGATTTGCTCTTCTGTTTTCTTTTCAACTTCTTCTTATTTAAAATTTTCTTATTTCTAAAAATGCAAAAACGTGGAAAAATTATTAAAGTTCAATATGAGGACATACAAAGAGCTATTAAAAATAGATACTTCCAAAGTAGAGACTTAAATATGTATCCTATAAACTTTCTTCCTATGAAACAATATACTCTAGATATACATGAAAGATACTACCATATAATGTAGCTATTGAAATAATTCAATACTAAATTATCTAAGCAATATACACCCTATCTAATAAAAGAGTAATATGCAAATTGACCATACCTGTGCTACACCCAAAAGCCACACCCACCAGCCAATCAGGAGCAAATATGCAAATAAACCCAATCAAGATGGCTGTGGCCACAGAGAGCAGAAGGGAGGCTTGGGTTTCCCGTGATGGAGGAAGCCAAGCTTTCTCCTGTCCTTGCCAACCTAGGCCTCCACTCAATGCTACAAGTTTCAATTACAGATCCAAATAGAAATGGCAGCAGCCACAGAGCTGGTAGAGCAGGAGTCTAGGGTTTCCCCTGGCGATGGAAGAAGCCAAGCTTCTAAAGCCCTGGCTGGCCTAGGCCTCCACTCCAGGCTACAAAGTTTCAATTATAGAAGACACATAAATCCCAACAGAAATGGCTGCCACCACTAAGCAAGCAGAAGGCTTGGCTCCACTCCAGGCTACAAAGTTTCAATTGTAGAAGATAAATAAATGTCAGATACCAGGGCCTCCGTTTGGGTCGCCGGGGGATATGGTCGGCCTGCAAACCACCACAGGTCCCTTGCTCAGGCCACCCCATGCCCCAAGGGAACTCCCACCCTCTATCCTATCTAATAATCCTATCTAATAAAAGAGTAATATGCAGATTAACTATCACTCCAACACACAGGATGGCTGCCCCCATGTGGAGACAAGATGGCCCCACAAGATGGCCAGCAGGGGAGGGCAGTTGGGAGGGACCAGGCCTGCAAAGGAGGGCAGTTGGGGGCGATCAAGCCTGCAGGGGAAGGCAGTTAGGGGTGACCAGGCTGGCAGAGGAGCAGTTAGGCATCAATCAGGCTGGCAGGCAGAAGCAGTTAGAGGCAATCAGGAAGGCAGGCAGGCGAGTGGTTGGGAGCCAAAAGCTTTGGGTTGTGAGAGGGATGTCCAACAGACAACAGACATCCCTCAAGGGGTTCCAGACTGGAGAGGGTGCAGGCTGGGCTGAGGGATATCCTCCTCCCCCCGCCCCCCTGTACACAAATTTTGTGCACTGGGCCTCTAGTGAAATAATAAAAGACTTGAGTTCTGCAAATAGTTTTATAAAATTTAAAAAAATTAAAGGCATCAAATGGAGGTTTTTAAACTTTAGTAAACAGTATAAATGCTAATAAATATCAACTATGATCCCTTCCCACAAAAAATCTGCTCTTTGTAGTAGTGAGGGCTACAGTGCAAAATGGTCAGGAGTCCATTTTACCAAATTACGATAGGAAAACCCCAACTCATAGACTTCTCACATCCAGCAGTTTTTTATTACCTCACAGCCCTGAGGCCAAATTATTCTTATAAGCAAAAGGAATTCCCTAAATGACTCTGAGAAAGAAAAAAATAGATGAGGCAAATAATGAGAATTAGAGTGGAAGAAATAAAACTCAATGAAAACATTTTATTTAAATTTCATTTAATATTTTTATGTCTAACATGCTAAAATACACACTTCTAGGTGCTAACTATAGATACAAGGTAAAAAAGAAGAAAAAAAGACCCTTTTTACCCAAAAGGAGCTCAGAGACTTGAATAAAAAACAAGAGGGTGCTACTGATATAATATAATAAAGACAAAATTTGAAGAGGAAGGAGAAGAGGGAGAGAAAGAGGAGGAGAAAGAAACTCTACATGATACAGAGTTCAAATCCATAACACATGTTAACCAATTTAGTGGAAGCTGTAGTAAGGCTAAGTCACTTAGAGGTAGAGATGTCATTCACAAAAGTATATAAATCAAGGGGAAGAGTTAGTTTGAGAAAGAAAAAAAAAATGGATTTGATTTTGAAGATGTTTTACTAATGAAAAAGATTTTGAAAATTCTAAAATATTAACAAGATAGAAGTTAACAAGCATATGTAAATATTTTCCTGGACAATTCCATCAGCTTCAATCCATAAACCAAAATAATCACAAAATCCTGTCAATTTATCTCATAGAGTTCTTGAATCCATCTACATCTCTACTGCTTCTATGCAATAATCTAATTTACTACCACATCCTGCCTGTACCACTGCAAAACCTTCATAGCAGATTTCTGCACATTGATATTTGCACCCCCTTCAATCCATTCGTCACATTAAAAACCCAAGTCAACTTCTTAAAAAACAGATCTGAGTAGGTAATTCCCCCACTTAAAACTATTAACAAAAAGAAACAAATGAAAAAAACAACCATAAAACAAACAAAAAAACAACAACATGCCAAACTCTATTAATATCTTAGGATAAAGTCTAAAGGAAATGACGCGGCTTAAAAGCTCCTCTACCGATATCTGACCAGTCTCTCCTGCTCATTCTGCAGTCATTTCCAACTTGTTCTTCATACTCCAGCCACAAAGACATCTTTTTCAATGGTCTGGACTAGCTAAACTCCTCAATGACTTTCACAGAGGTTCTTCCTCTACCTAGAATTCTCTCCCACATTTCCTGCTAACCACTCTTATTCTCTGAGGTCCCAGTATGAGTCACATACTCAGGAATGTCCCAGACTGGGTTATTTTCCCTAATACACATTCTCATTTCATTTTGTACTTGTGCCTCATTGTGTAATCTACAACTATATCTGTTAAATGCATCACTGCCTCACAAATTGTATACCTCAAGAGTGCAGAAACTGTGCCTTTCTTGTTTACTGCTCCAGCTCTTTGCCCAGAAAAGTACCTAGAACGCAGTACTATTTTGAGAGAAAGAGAAAACAGGATGAAGGAGAAAGGAAGTGTTGAAAAGAAGTTCAGAGCTATAGCTATGAGCCTTACACAAAGAGTAAATAAGCAGAGGACCAAGGATCGATACACCAAACATTAAAGGATATCTAGCCAGAAATGTACAGTAAGGAGTTAACCATGGGATTATTCTATGCAGATTGTGGTGCAAAAAAGGTAATGGAAACTATGCATGTGAATGAGATTTCCCCAGCAGAGTAAGCTACAAAAGTAAAGAGAGTGACCAACAGCTATCAAATGCTACACATGAGAAGATATACCTGCTTACATAATCTATCCAACTACTGTGAAAGCACGAAGAATGTCTATACTTCACCTCCACACTTCCAGCACCCACATCAGTGTCTGACACATCGTGGATGTTCAAGAAATATTAGATGAACAAATACATTAATGAAAATATTTCTCATATATGGCTTAGAAACCAACCTCCCTTTATATTAAAGTTTACTTGAGTGAAATCAGTTATTTGAGCAACAGGAGTATGTAACTGCTAAAAGATTAGCTCCTTCTATGCAATTTATAAAAGTATCAAAGTTCACTCAAACTGTCAGAGGAATGGAATATATAATCCAAATTAAGATGAATTTCCTGAAGTCTAGTTATCACGAACCTAAATTTTCACCCGTTTACATCAATATTTTTATCTGCTTTGCTTAATAGACTTTAAAAATATTTTAATTGATTTCAAAGAGAGGAAAAGGAGAGGGAGAGAGAGAAACATTGATGAGAGGAAGGCTGCCTCCTGCACACCCTCTACTGGGTATCAAGCCTGACCATGGTATGTGCCCTGACCAGGAATTGAACCTGTGACCTCTTGGTGCATGGGACACTCAATCACTTGAGCCACACCAGTCGGGCTTTAATGGACTTCTTGAATGCTCAAATTACAAAATAGATTTATTTCTATGCATATGACATTTGATCAGTTATAACAATTTAAATGAAACTGAACCTACTAATTCCTGAATAAGAATGAGCTTTCCCAAATCCCCAGAAATTAATTTTATTGTATGTGTTCTTTGTTGATTTGGATTGTTTAGAAGTAGAGGGCTGTCAAAAAGAGCCAGTAAATAAATTTAAAATTATATAAAGAAAATTCACTTCAACATTAGAAACTAAAAATGCTATGTTAGTAGTAAAAGATCCCATTATATGACTGCATTTGAAAACATTTCATAATATCTGAGAATGGATAGATAAAAGAGAAACTCTAGAAACCAGTCTTACACATGAACAATTCTTCTTGGAATTTCTGGTGACTTCGGACTTTAAATCCTGTATCAAATAGGAGCTTAATGAAGAATGTTTGGAATTGATCCTATAAGATTTTTGGTCTTTTCACAAAAAGAACCCCATACCCATGAGATTTGAAAGAATTATGTGTAGTAATGGAAGGCAAAGGCTATTAACATGCTTTAAATATTTATTTTAAAATATTTACTTTAAAAATGCCAAAGAAGGAATATTCGCAATGGCAATCACTGTTTAAGAAAAACCAAACTTCCGCAATATGAATTTTGCAACTTATTCCATGATATAGTTCATTAGTTTCTCTACCAGATTACTACTGAGTCTATTTCCTAACAAAACGAAAATAAGTCATAATTTAATTTTAAAACCTCTCTCTGAATCTGTTTCTTCCTCTGGAAAATAACAAGAGTAAGGAGATTATCTCTGAGGTTCCTTTTAATTCTAAAATGCTAGGATTTTAATAAGTCCAAATTCAAAGAACTTCAGAAATAAGAGGGTTTCATTTTTTAAAATATATTTTATTAATTGATTTCAGAAAGGAAGGGAGAGGGAGAAAGAGACAGAAACATCAATGATGAGAATCACTGATCAGCCCACACTGGGGATCAAGCCCACAACCAAGGTATATGCCCTGACCGGGAATCAAACTGTGACCTACTGGTTCATAAGTCAATGCTCAACCACAGAGCCATGGGTTTCAATATTTGTTTAATTTGCCTTAGCAATGAGAAACTTAAAAAATCCCGAGTCTATGATCTAAGGCAGGAAAAGGCAAGTATTTTTTTCTGTAAAAGATCAGAGCAAATATTTTATGCTTTGTAGACCACTGAATCTCTGTTGCAAGTAATTTACTTTTATAACATAAATTAGCCATAGACAGCACATAAATAAATGAGCATAGTTGTATTACAATAAAACTTTATTTCTGGGAGAATAATTTTTTAGCTCACAGGCCATACAAAAAACAGGAATTGGGCTGATTTGGTCTGTGGACCAGTTTGACGACTCCCAGTCTAGAACAGATTTTGATTAATAGGCTCATGTCAGAAAGAAAAAAACATACATAATTAATAGTATGCAACACAGATAAAACTATTCAAAACATCACTATATCACTATGCTTATACAAATAAGCACTCTAAAATCATCTGCCTTTTTTTTTTAAACCAAGATTAATTCCTGACTTCCACTTTCCTAAAGTCGGATACTAGATAGGGACAAGCCACTACTCTTCCTTCAAAAATATGTCAGAGAAAGACAGATATCACATGATCTCACTCATATATGGAGTCTAATGAATAAAATAAACTGATGAAAAAAATAGATACAGAGACATAAAAGCATGAAACAAACTGACAAATCTCAGAGGAAAGGGGGGGAAGGGGCAGGAGAAGATTAGCCCAGCCAACCCCAAAGAGGCCACACGGGTGTGGAGCGGGCTCCTCGCGGGCCTGGCACCTGAGCGTAGGGACTTCACGACTGCATGTGAACCTTGGTGTCCCCGGGGGAGGGTAGCAAGGGGAGTGAGAGCGAGAGCGGCGGACACCCCGCATTCTCTCCTCTTGTCTGTCCCCATCGCCCCATCCCCAAGTAGCTGGCAAGAGGTCTCAGCTCCTCAGCTCAAGACCTACACCTGGGGCAGCCAGCGCACATCATAGCCAGTGATTGAATTCCCAGTCTCCAGGTCAAAGGACTGCCAGAAGGGACAATTTGCATATTTTTTATATAGGTTATACATAACCTATATAATACAGACAATAGTGCCATGAAAGCGGGGGTGGAGGGGGGGTTGGAGAGAGTCAATGAGGAAAAAGGGAGATATCTATAATATTTCAATAATAAAGATTAAATTTAAAAATAAGAAGCTATGGAAGTAATTTAGGACTAGATGAACTAAAAATTCAGAGATAAAAGAGCACTTCCAAGGGTGATCAAATGCAAGGGGGCATTTGCCGAGTTTGGGGACAAGTGAAAATCAAGTTTAGCTTAAACAAGGTACTCTACTAAGGGAAACCAGAAGCTACTGGTGCTTTAGATGTCTGCATGGGTTGGAATGATGGTCTTGAAATTAAGAAAAGCCCCAAATATGTGACCAGTTTTCCCAATGGTAAAACTTCTTTGTGATGGGGCACTGAGGAAGAATAGGTGACTATGCCAACAGGTCAAAGTCAGTTTCTCCCAGTCTCCCATTGTTTAAAAGACAGAATCCCAGTAGAGAGAGAAGCCTATTTAATCCTTGATTGGACTGAGGTAGTCAATACTTCACCCTACCTGTCTAACACAGCAACGAGGAAACTTCTCTAAAAGAAAATAACTATTCTTTTACACACAATGTTAGGCAAATAATAAACTTATTACGAGACATCCAAAGAAGCAAAAGAATAAACATATTATGAGATATCCAAAGAAGCAAAAGAACAGATAATGAAGCGGTTCAATCCCCAGGCAGGGTGCACACAAGAGGCAACTGATGTTCAGCTCATGTGGCTCAGTGTTTGAGCACCAACCTATGAACCAGGAGGTCACGGTTTGATTCCCGGTCAGGGAATATGCCCAGGTTGCAGGGCTTGATCCCCAATAGGAGGTGTGTAGGGGGCATCTGATCAATGTTTCTCTCTCATTGATGGTTCTCTCTCTCTCCCCCTCTCTCTTCCTCTCTGAAATCAATAAAGATATATTCTTTAAAATATATATATTAAAAAAAGAGAACAGATGAACAAAATAGAGAGTATAACATGAAGGACACAGTCATATCGCCTCATATTTATGTAATAGGAATCCAAGATAAAAAAAAAAAAAAAGGAAAAAAGTATGAACCAAAAGCACTATGTGAAGAGACAAATAAAAGATGACAATTTTACAAAAGTGAGGGGGGGAAATCAACCACTCAGATATAAGAAACTCAGGGAAATCTCAAGCAGGAAAGTGCAAAGAAAAACTACACATTGGCACACCAATGCTAGGCACAAACTGCTGAATTGAAGGATAAAAAGAAAAAAATCTTAAGAGCATCCAGAAATAAAAGATAGACTCAAGGGAACAACAATAAGACTGATCACTTCCATTCTTTGTGTGAAAAGTACTGGGGCTGGGGGGAGAAGGGGAGGAAGGGAACCTAGTAATCTAGAATTATATACCTATTGAATATATCCTTTAAAAACAAAGACAACAATAGAGATATTTTTAAACCCACAAAACCTGATATAATTCATTATCAACATGCCAACACTATCAGAAATACAAACTTAGATGCAAATTAAAACTACAGTGAGTATTGTGCTAAGTGAAAAACGCCAGAGAAAGAAAAATATCACATGATCTCACTCATATGTGAAATCTAATGAACAAAATTAACTGATGAACAAAATAGTTTCAGAGACATACTACCCTGTTTCCCCGAAAATAAGACAGTGTCTTATATTAATTTTTGCTCCCAAAGATGCGCTAGGTCTTATTTTCAGGGCATGTGTTATGTTTCCATGAAGTAGGTCTTATTTTCGGAGGATGTCTTATTTTCGGGAAAACACAGTAGTAGAAGCATGAAACAGACTGCTGAATCTCAGAGGGAAGGCAGAGTTGGGTGGGTGGATGGGAAGAGATCAACCAAAGAACTGGTATGTATATATGCAAAACCCATAGACACAGATAATAGGATTCTGAAGGCCTGGGGCAGTGGGTGTGGGTGGCTAGAAGGAGTTAACAGGGGAAAATGGGGGACATATGAAATTCTTTCAACCATGATGATTAAAACCAATGATATATCACTTCACACCTGCCAGAGTGGCTATCATCAATAATCAATAAACAGTAAGTGCTGGCAAGGATGTTGAGAAAAAGGGATCCCTAGTACACTGCTGGTGGGAAGACAGACTAATGCAGCCACTATGGGCCAGCCAGACCCCATCCATGCACGAATTCCTGCACTGTGCCTCTAGTTAATAATAATGAACTACAACGTTTGCTAATGACTGATTAGGATATTGTATTTTGTTCATTTCCCTTACGTGCCTTACATGCAGGTGCGCCATTTCTCTCCACTAATACTAGCAGCGAATATTTTAGCAGCTGATTGCCACATCATTAGTCTTTTACTGACTTGTTTGGTGTGCACAACAGGAAATATTTCACTTCAAAGAACAAGAAAAATAGATTTATTTCCATTACACTTATTAATTTGTGCAGTTATTCAGTGTCTGGTGAGTTAATGTTCAAAAAAATATTAGTTTTTATTTAAATGTCCTATTATCTTATGTTAATGATTACTCATTTATTTCAACCCTTTGTATTCAGCATTTCTCTATCGAAATAAACCTACGTTCCTCTGATAATTGAAGCTTTGGGTTTTTTGCAGCCCACATAAACTTAAACCTTGTTTTCTTTGCCCATGTTGAGTTTGACTTAACCTTTGAGTTTGACATGCTTGCACTAAGGTACACATAGCTAAGTAGGTGAGGAAAACTCAAGCCATAAAGCAACTGTAAAACTTTCTGGAAACAATATATTAATCGCAGGTTTCAGAGAACCACCACAAGGGTAATATGAGTGAGTTACAAGTTACATAACCAGGCACACAAAGATACAAGGCAAGACACCATGGGTGAGAACTAGCAGAAACAAATAATAGAAAGACACCCAAACAGACTTCAGACAGAATTTTTAGATACAACTCTGCTTACCAAATTTAAAGGAAAAAAAGAGTGGCTTTAAAATATTTGCAAAATATGGGGAACATAGCGCATGTAAAAAAGAATCAAATCAATAGGTAGGTGGGTTTGTAGTACATTCAGATGAAAATAATACCTCTCCCATTGGAATGAAAGCCTTTAGAGTTATGATGGATTCTTAGTAAGTTCTAACAATTTTTTAAAGTAAAATGTCGCCGAAACCGGTTTGGCTTAGTGGGAAGAGCGTCAGCCTTTGGACTCAAGGGTCCCAGGTTCAATTCCAGTCAGGGGCATGTATATTGGTTGCGGGCACATCCCTGGTAGGGGGTGTGTAGGAGGCAGCTGGTCGATGTTTCTCGCTCTCTATCCTTCCCCCTTACTCTCTGTAAAAAATCAATAAAATATATATTTTTTAAAGTAAAATGTCTATCTTGGTTTGGATTTCCTCAGAAGCAGACTTGATTCAAAGATTCAAGTCCAAGTACTTATTTTGTTAATGTGATCATGAAAAATACTGGTAAAGGAATCAGAAGTGAGATATAGGATGCAGACACAAAAGAGTGCATTAGTAAGGCAGTTATCCTGAGATGGGCAATTAGGAAACTCTAGTAGATGGTATAGAACATGGCTCAGCTATCCTAACTAAAAGATGAGAAAAATGAGGTATTTATGTATCAACTCCTCACCCATCACTGGCTGAAGCCTTTCTGAAGTCATTAACCTTCTGTTACTAATAACTTTCAAGCATGTCTCTATGGACAGTATAAACGCTCTCAGGCAGAAAGTCAAAGATGTAAGTAGATAGTATGGAGATGAATGTCAAAGACATATGGCTAGGACACTAAGAACACCAGCTACAAAGTCTCTTATCCAAAGATAAAATAATTCTTTGTCCCTTCTTTTCCTTTAAACATTAATTTCTAAATTCTCCATTCTCTAACTTCAATTCCCTTTCCCAATAAAATGTTGCTTCTCCCTTTCTTCTGCACAAAAGGTAGGAGTGAGTTAATGTTAGATCATTATGATCTCCTAAGGCCAACTTCAAGATAATGTCTCAGACTTCTGTTGAGCTGAAGTAATAGTATTCATGAGGAACCTTTGAATATATTGACAGAATTGAGAAACTCCCAGCATTAGAACTGTCAAAATCCAGGTATCATGGGAAAGGTTTTAGCTACAAACCACAACCAGGAAGTCAGAAATATCCTATCTAATAAAAGAGTAATATGCGAATTGACCATCATTCCAAGACACAAGATGGCGGCCCCATGTGGTCAAAGGCCTCCACAAGATGACCTGTAGGAGAGGGCAGTTGTGGGCGATCAGGTCAGCAGGGAAAGGCAGTTAGGGTTGACTGGGCTAGCAGAGGGCAGTTGGGGAAAACCAGGCCTGCAGGGGAGGACAGTTGTGGGGGACTAGATCTACAGGGGAGGATAGTTGGGGGAACCAGGCCTGCAGGGGAGAGCAGTTGGGGGCAACCAGGCTGGCAAGGGAGGGCAGTTAGAGGTAACCAGGCCAGCAGGAGAGGGCAGTTGGGGGCAATCAGACCTGCAGGGGAGGACAGTTGGGAGGCACAGGCCTGCAGGGGAGGGTAGTTGGGGCAACCAGGCCTGCAGGGGAGGGCAGTTGGGGGCAATCAGACCTGCAGGGGAGGGCAGTTAGGGGTGACCAGACTGGCAAGGGAAGGCAGTTAGGAGTGACAGGGCCTGCAGGGGAGGGCAGTTGGGGGCAACCAGGCCTGCAAGGGATGGCAGTTAGGGGTGACCACACTGGTAGGGGAGGGCAGTTAGGTGCCAATCAGGCTGACAGAGGAGTGGTTAGGGGGTGATCAGGCTGGCAGGCAGAAGCAGTTAGGGGCAATCAGGCAGGCAGGCAGCGGTTGGGAGCCAGCAGTCCTGGATTGTGAGAGGGATCCCAGATTGGAGAGGATACAGGTTAGGCTGGGGGACACACCCCTCTGAGCATTAATTTCACGCACTGGGCCTCAAGTTTAGGCAATAATTGAAATCATAGGACTGACTGAAATAGCCAAGAAAGAAATTGATAGAGAAGAGGTACCAAAAATGCACTCTTGAGAAATTAGTTCTTCCTCCCACACTATCTAGAGGAAAGGCATTAATTATTTCTTGAAATCAAGTTACCTGTTACACATTCTTTCTTCATCTTCTAATACCAAAATACCTCTCAAATTTGTTCTGTCATCTGTTCCGACTGCCATTTCTCAGGGTTCACCACCTGTCACTAGTGCTACTTTAAAGATAGTCCTGCTTTGGGATCTGCATCTTTTCATCCTCTAGAATGTTTAATTAGAGACTAGGAGCCTAGTGCATGAAATCGTGTGGCCCCACCCACCCGCTGCCCTGCCTTGACACCCAAACCTCTCCACACAGAACTACAGCACGTCTGGCCCAGCCCCCCACCACTCTGGCCTTCTCTGGCTGCTTCATGCCCCGCCCTCAGTCCCTTGAGTCTCCTTGGGCTGGTCATGCCTTCTCTGGGTGCCTCCCCTCTCCCACTCTGTCTCCAGAGCAATATGGCAGCTCCACCCCGTCATAGTGCTGGAGGAGAGCATGGAAGCAACATGCCTGCTGTGCTGTGCCCCTTCCCCAGGCAGGTGGATGGCAGGGCGCTCTGAGTGTAAGCAATGGGTGGCGAAGGACTGATGAAGAGGGCACTACGGGCTCTCACCCACACCCTCCCCGGCACCGGATGGTCCCTCCTTCTCCGGCCACCTCCCTGCTTCCGCCCCATCTCCAGAGCAACACCCCACTGCACATATGCAGGCAACCTCCTGCGATCAGTTGTTACGTGTTATGGAGTCCAACCACTCGCTTATTAGCTCTTTATTATTATGATACTTTTACAAATTGAAAGTTTAACTACTGTTCTCAAATAAACCAGGACCTGAAACATAATAACCCGATACTAACCTTTTCTTTCTAGTCTCCTCTACACCCTTATCCTCATTCACCCAGTTCCCCAAACTTTAATTATTGCCAATATTTGTGCTTTTCAGTTATTTAATTTTACCCCTGAATTCACAACAGTGCTCCAACAACTTTCACTGTCTACTTCAGGAATCGGCAAACTACAGCCAATATAATCCAAATCTAGCCTGCCAACTATTTTTGTAAATACAATTATAGTGAAACAAAGCAATGCTCCTCTATTTACATACTAACTATAGCTGCTTTCAAACTATAACAACAGAGTAAAATAGTTACAACAGAAACTATATTGCCTGAAAAGGCTACAGAATTTATTATCCTGAACTTCACAAAATAAATTTGCTGACCCCTCAGCCATATCAAGCAGTCTCATATAGGTAAAACTGGATTCTCAGAAGGAAATAGGCTGAGTGTGAAATAACATTTGAGGAAATTATGGCCAAAATGTGCCAAATTAAACAAAAATTCACATTATGCAGATCTAAGAAGTTCAATGAACACTAAGTACAGGATATACACACAAATAATACTTAGGCACTGTAGTTTAGTAATACTTACTAAAAACTAAATATAAAGAGAAACATCTTAAAAAGGAATTCTGGTTGCAATGTGATACAGCTTGTCTTTCCCACTGTTTACAACTAAAAACAAGACAAAATACCAAAAAGAAAAGGAAAGAAGGAAGGGAAGAGGGAAGGAACAAGAGAGGGATGAAGAATTACTTGAGAACTCTGAAAACAAACAAAAGCAGATTTGTGAAGGGGAGTCAAACTTAGAAAAAATGACCCATAGTGAGAGTGAGCTTTCCATCCTGGCTTTGGTTTTTGTTTCTGTTTTTGTTTTGTTTTTTCTTTTTCTAATAGCTTTGCCCAAAGGCCAAGAAGCAATCACTGTATACACAGCAATAATCCAGAAATTAAAATTCCAAGAAAAACCTTATTTTTATGGCCACAGAAATTGAGGGAAAGGGCCTCATGCCTGTTGGAGAAGGTCGAAGAAATCCTGGAAAGGAGAAAAGATGGAAACTAAAGAGAAAATAAACAAATAGGACTACATCAAAATAAAAAGCTTTTGCACAGCACAAGAAACCATCAACAAAACAACAAGAAAGCTCACTGCATTGGAGAACATATTTGCCAATGTTATCACTGATAAAGGCTTAATCTCCAACATTTACAGGGAACTCACACAACTTAATAAAAGGAAGATAAACGATCCAATAAGAAGATGGACAATGGACCTAAGTAGAATCTTTTTGAAAGAAGATAGAAGGAAGGCCAAGAGACATATGAAAACATGCCTCAAAGTCACTAATTATCCAAGAGATGCAAATCAATGCGGTACCATCTCACACCTGTCAGAATGGCTATCATCAACAAATCAACAAAGGACAAGTGCGGGTGAGGATGTGGAGAAAAAGGAACCCTTATGCATTGCTGGTGGGAATGCAGACTGGTGTAGCCACTGTGGAGAACAGTATGGAGTTTCCTCAAAAAACTAAAAATGGAACTCCCATTTGACTCAGTAATCCCATTTCTAGGAATATATCCCAAAAAACTAGAAACGCCAATCAGAAAGGCTATATACACCTCTATGTTCATAGCAGCATAATTCACCATAGCTAAGATTTGGAAACAGCCTAAATGCCCATCAGCAGATGAGTGGATTATAAAACTATGGTACATCTACATAATGGAATACTATCCTGCTATAAAAAAGAAGGTATTCTCACCATTTGCAGCAGTATGGATGGAACTGGAGAGTATTATGCTAAGTGAAATAGGCCAGTCAGTGAAAGAAAAATACCACATGATCTCATTCATTTATGGAAAATAAAGAACATTAAACCTGATAAACAAATAGATAGATACAGAGGCAGTAAAGCATTGAACAGACTTTCAAATTACAGCAGGAAGGATGGGGAGTGTTGGGGGGGGGGGGGAGATCAATCGAAGAACTTGTATGCATGCATATAAGCACAAACAATGGACACAAGACATTGGCTAGGGGGGCTAGGATGAGGGCATGCGCCAGATGGTAAGGGTGCCTGGGGGAAGGTCAATGTAGGGGGGAAAAGGAGATATATGTACTACTACTTGTAATACTTTAAACAATAATTTATCCTATCTAATAAAGCAGGAATATGCTAATTGACCCTCTCGCTGTCACAAAGATGGCAGCGCCCACAGCCAATAAGGAGGGAATATGCAAATTGACTGCTATGCCCTTAAAGATGTCAGCGCCCAGTCCCCTCAGACCCTCAGCCACCCAGGGCCAGCCTGGGGCTCAGATAACCAGGGTAGGCCGAGTCTTGTGCTGCTAGAACTGGCAACAGTAGAGGTGTGATGAGGCGTCACCTTCTCCTGATCGCCAGGTCAACTCCCACCCTTGAGGGCTCCCAGACTACTGTGAGACAGAGCAGTCTGTGCTGAGGGACACCCCCCATCCAGTGCATGAATTTTCATGCATCAGGCCTTTAGAATATATATACATCCTTAAGGAATTAAATATAAAAGGACAAAGCCAAAAAGGCTAATAGATATATTAAAATACAATATTAAAATACAATCCAAAAGAAGAGGAACAAAAAAATAAGAAGGAAACAGAAGGCAATTAAATGGTATACCTAAAGCCAACGATATCAATAATTAATTACATTAAATATTAATACACTACACTCTCCAAATAAAAAACAAAGGATTGACAAGGTGGATTTGAAAAACACAACAGCAGCAAAATCCTATACATGTTGCCCACAGGAGAAAAACTTTACATATAATGCTGCAGATAGGTCAAAAGTAAATGATGGAAAAAATTTACCATGCAAACAGTAAGCATAAGAAGGCTGGAGAGGCTATTTTGATGTCAGGTAAAATAAGATCACGACAAAGAATATTATTAAAGAGAGATGTGACATAATAAAATAAAAAAGTAATTCATTAGGGAAGTTTTAACCATTATAAATGTATATAATAGCAGAGCCCCCAAATAGATGAAACAAAACTGACAAAATTAAAGGAACAAATACAAATCCATAGTTACAGTGGAATATTTTTAATATCCCTCTCTCAGCAAATAACAGAACTAGACAAAAAACTAGTATACATAAAAGATTCAAATAACATTAACAACTAAACTTAATGCTTCACATGCAACTCTACATGCAAAAATGGAAGAACACACATTGTTTTCAAGTGTCAATGGTACAATCTCCAAGGAAAACTTACATATCCTGTGAGATAAAGCACATCTTAATAAATTGTAAAAAAATCAAAATCCTATCTAATAAAGGGTAATATGCAAATTGACCATAACTCCAACACACAATATGACCATCCCCATGTGGTTAAAGATGGCCTCCCCCATGTGAACACAAGATGGCCACCACAAGAAAGCCAGCAGGGGAGGATAGTTGGGAGGGATCAGGCCTGCAGGGGAGGGCAGTTGGAGGCGACCAGGCTGGCAAGGGAGGTCAGTTGGGTTGACCAGGCCGACAGGGGAGCAGTTAGGTGTCAATCAGCCTTGCAGGGGAGTGGTTAGGGGGTGATCAGGCTGGCAGGCAGAAGCGGTTATGTGCAACCAGGCAGGCTGGCAGGTGAGTAGTTGGAGCCAGCAGTCCTGGATTGTGAGTTGGACATCCCTCAAGGGGTCCCAAATTGGAGAGGGTGCAGGCTGGGCTGAGGGACATATACACCCTCCATGCACTAATTTTGTGCGCTGGACCTCTAGTCTATAATAATAAAAGTGTAATATGCTAATTAGGCCTGAGAGCTGGACAACCTTTGGACAAAACCACAGCTGCAAGGGCCAAGGCAAGCTACTGCCGAGAGCCAAGACGCTTGCATGAATTTCGTGTATTGAGCCTCTATGGTGCATATAAAATAACAATAATATATAAGAAAACCCCAACTATCTGAAGGTTAAATAAAATAACTCTAAACAATATATAGCACAAAGCTGAGATTACATAGAAAATATTTTACACAAAATGACATAAAAATATAGGGTGAAGTAACAGTAGGTTTACAGTTATTCATATGAAAAATAATATAATAATTATTAAATAATAGTATAATAATAAACACTTATACTACAGTTTCACATACAATTGTAAACCTACTTCTGCCCCACCCTCTAAACAGAGCATCAAAATTTGTGGGATACAACTAAAGCAGTGCTTAGATATTTAAACTCAGTTTTAAATACTTATGTTAGAAGAGAGAAAAAAATCTAACATCAATAACAAAGAGGTACGATTCTACCTACGAAACTGAAAAAAAAAAATAGCTAACTCAAGTAGAAGTAAACTTTAGTGAGAGAAATGTCAATAAAATAGAAAATAGATTAAAAATAGAGAATGTTGGTTCTTTGAACTTATAGATAAAATTGACAAACTTCCAAGCTGATCAAGAAAGAGAAAACTGCCAAAACCAGTTTGGCTCAGTGGATAGAGTGTCAGCCTGGGGACTGAAGGGTCCCGGGTTCAATTCCGGTCAAGGGCATGTACCTTGGTTGCAGGCACATCCCCGGTGGGGAGTGTGCAAGAGGCAGCTGATCGATGATTCTCTCGCATCGATGCTTCTAACTCTCTATCCCTCTCTCTCTTCCTCTCTATAAAAAAATCAATAAAATATATTTTAAAAAAATAATAAAGAAAGAAAGAAAGAGAAAACCCTCAACATAAGGAATGAAAAAGAAATTAGCACCACAGATCCCTCAGACATTAAAGGATAAGAATGTTATGAATTACTTTATGCCAAAATTTTCCACAATTTAGATAAAATGATGATAGGTAAATCACTCTAAAAAAAAATTTACCAAACTCACATAAGAAGAAAAAATCTGAATATCCCTATATCTCTTAAAGAAACTAAATTTGTCAAAAGCTTCCCTAAATGAAAATTCCAGGAACAGATGGTGTCCCTGCTGAATTCTATCAAATATCAAGAAGAAATAAGTTCAATCTAATGCAAACTTTTTAAAAATATAGAAGGGAGCCCTAATCAGTTTGGCCCAGTGGATAGAGAATCAGCCTGTGGACTGAAAGGTCCCAGGTTTGATTCCAGTCAAGGGCATATACCTTGGTTGTGGGCACATACCCAACAGGAGGTGTACAGGAGGCAGCTGATCAATGTTTCTCTCTCATCGATGTTTCTAACTCTCTCTCTCTCCCCCTTCCTCTCTGAAAATATCAATAAAATATATTTTTTTAAAATAAATAAAAACGAGTGCCCCGGGTGAGCCGAGTGTCCCCGGGGGCCGAGTGCCCCGGGTGAGCCGAGTGTCCCAGGGGGCCGAGAGCCCCGGGTGAGCCGAGTGTCCCAGGGGGCCAAGTGCCCCGGGTGAGCCGAGTGCCCCGGGTGAGCCGAGTGTCCCAGGGGACCGAGTGCCCCGGGTGAGCCGAGTGTCCCAGGGGGCCATGTGCCCCGGGTAAGCCGTACCCCCCAAAGGGGAAGGGTGTCCTGGGTGAGCCGAGTGTCCCAGAGGGCCGAGTGCCCTGGGTGAGCCGTGTGTCCCATGGGGCTGAGAGCCCCGGGTGAGACGAGTGTCCCAGGGTGCAGTGTGCCCCGGGCGAGCTGTGTGTCCCAGGGGAAGCAGTGGGACCCAGGGGAATGGGCGGTGAAAACCAGAGGAGGAGCTGACTCTATTCATATGGTCCTGAGATAGTCACCATAAAACAAGCAGACTGCCAAATGAGGAGCAGATTTTATTCATGGGGTCCTGAGATGGTCACCATAAAACAAGCAGATTGTCAAATGACAGCGGGGAGGGGAAGGAGACCTGGGGGGAGATAGGAGAACAACCGAGGAACTGGTATGCATGAACATAAGTACAACCAATGAACACAGAACTCTGGGGAGGGAGGGCATAAATGGGAGGTGAGGGGGGGCAATGGTAAACTATGTACACAGAAAATACCTTAATAAAATAAAATTTAAAAAAATAATAAAAATAAAAATAATAAAATAAAAATAAATAAAAATATAAAAGGGATTACTATCCAACTTATTTCATAACTATAATACTAAAGCCTAACAAAGATATTGCCAAAAACAGTAATAACAAAAAATATTACAGACCAATATGCTTCATGAATATAAACCTAAAAATTCTTAACAAAATATTAGCAAATCAAATTTAACAATCCATCACATATGAGGTTTAATCCCAGGAATGCAGGGTTGACTTAACATTCAAAAATTATTTTTTTCTTTTATTCTCTTAATATATGATCATTTCAATAAATGCAGAAAAAGCATTTACCAAATTCAATACATATCCTATCTAATAAAAGGACAATATTCAAATTAACCATCACTACAACCTACAAGATGGCTGTCCCCATGTGGACACAAGATGGATGCCACAAGATGGCTGGCAGGGCAGGGCAGTTGTGGGTGATCAGGCCAGCAGGAGAGGACAGCAGGGAGGGCCCAGGCCTGCAAAGAGGGGCAGTTGAGGTGACCAGGCCTGAAGGGGAGGGCAGTTGATGGGAACCAGGCCTGCACGGAAGGGTAGTTGGGGGGAACCAGGTCTGGAGGGGAAGACAGTTGGGGGCAACCAGTCCAGCAGGGGAGGGCAGTTAGGGGTGACCAGGCCTGCAGGTAGGACAGTTAGGGGTGACCAGCCCTGCAGGGGAGGGCAGTTGGGGGTGACCAGGCTGGCAAGGGGTTACCAGGCCTGCAGGAGAAGGCTGTTAGGGGCAATCAGGCCAGCCGGGGAGCAGGTAGGCATTGATCAGGCTGGCAGGGGAGTGGTTAGGGGGTGATCAGGCTGGCAGGCAGGAGCATTTAGGTGCAATCAGGCAGGCAGGCAGGCAAGTGAGTGGTTGGGCACCAGCAGTCCTGGATTTTAAGAGGTATCTCTGACTGCACATTTAGGCCTGATCCTGGTGGGATCTCAGATTGGAGAAGGTGCAGGTGGGCTAAGGGACATCCCCCTCCATGCTCAAATTCCATGCACTGGGCTACTAGTTACTTAATAATGGGACATGTGCACCTTCTAGGCACTGCACAACTTCCCAAACTTGGAATCATATTGCACATGCCACAATGATTTTTGTGCAGTGCTTAATTTGTATCACAGCAAATACCAAGAAACTTTGAAAAAATAGGACATCCTCAAAAGGAATGTTAGCATGAGCTAATGTCAAAAATGTGAATTACCTCAAGCTAGTAGTTTGCAACAAATGTTGCTGTTTTTCCTTTGAAATTTTGAAATACCCCATTCTATTCATGTGTTTCTGCTGTGGAGCAGGCCTAAGCATTCACATCAGTTGGACATTCTTAGTGCTGCTGTGGAGACAGGGAGGCCCCTGCCACCAATGCTCCACTTACCAGCTGTGAGCCTGTGAGAGCACACTGACCACCAGGGGGCAGCTCCTACACCAAGCATCTGCCCTCTGTGATTAGTGCATGTCATAGCAATTGGTCATTCTGCCATTCGGTAGATTTGTATATTAGCCTTTTATTATATAGTATGTATAAAAGCCAAAGCAACCAAACAACCAACCGGTCAATAGGTCACTATGATGTGTACTGATCACCAGGGGATAGATGCTCAATGCAGGAGCTGCCCCTTTGTGGTCAGTATACTCCCAGAGAGTGACACTCAGCAAGCTTATCGAGCTGCACGGTGGCAGGCAAAGCAGGGCTGGGGTAAGCAGAGCGGCACACGCTTCTCCCTGGCCACCTGCTGCTTCACACTCTACTACACTCCTTGGGGGATGTCAGCCCTGAAACTGGCAGTCCGACATCCCCCAAGGGGTCCTTTTTGTGAGAGGGCTCCAGGCTGAGGGACCCCCCAGGTGCACGCACCCATGCACCAGGCCTCTAGTATCCTTATAATTAACAACTTCCCAAAACCTCTTAAAAGCCTGTGATTTTATAACCATAAGTACATTTCCTTCTACAGGAGTCCCATTATAATTCACCACTTGTGAAAGTTTTAACAGTTGTACAGCTAAAGGGCATGTCAAGGGTTATCAGTACCAGTGCTCCATCTTCTATAACCTGTAGTGGGGCTCGCACATTGACAGCCAGCCACCAGCAGATAATCTAGCCCCAAAATCCCATTTTAAAGTCTACTTCCTCAGACCATTCCTGGTACCACAATTGTCTTGGGAAAGGTTCCCCAAGAAACAGACTCTGAACTGGAGATTTGCACACCAGAAGTTTATTGAAGAATGCCTTCCAAATCAACAACTGTGGGAGAGTGAAGGAAGTTAAGATCTGAACAGAGAAAGGAGTTGAATTACAATACAATCACAGGATGGCCTCAGCCAATCCCCTGGGGAGTTCTGGAGTTGGGATCTTCAAAGTTATCCTGTCTTAATGTAAAAGGGCAAAGTATTCATATCCTCACATAATACAGGCATTGGCTACTAACTGACCCTGAAGAAGCATGACTTAGTCTTAGAGGGAAGCAGCTCTGTTGGCTAAGGGGAATGCCTGGAGAGAGACTGGAGGCAATCAGTTTTAGCTGCCAATATTCACAAAAGCTAGGGGAACCTGTACCTGAACAGAGGGATCTGGGTGGTGAACCACAGCACCTGCTATACTACTACTGGACTAGTACACCAATCTAACTAACGAAGGGAGATAATGAAGCATTGGCCCTGATTTCTTAGGAGAAATCAGTTGATGAGAGAAAACACTGCTTTGCAGAACAGAACCAGCTCATGAACATGGAAGAAATAATGGAATTATAAAAATCATCATTTTGAAAGGTCTAATAAAATTATTAACTCAGACAAGGATTATCAAAGGATGTTAAACCCATTAGGTGCAAGACATACACAGTATGCAAAAGTTATTATTAGCCATGATTACTCACTTACTGCAAATGGAAAAGGCATACATTTATGAAAAAGAGATCTAATGGGTACCATCTTACCCAAGTAATTAGACTGGGCATCATTAAACAATGAGACAATCTGAAAATCTCTGATGGCCTTAGTCAACCTCTGGATAGGATGCAATTTGCAGTACCCATAGCTATATACAAAATACAATTGCTAAAAAAATGTTTAACCAAAACCTAATGAAGTCTTAAAACTAACTTCCATTTACAGAAAATACAGGACGGAAGACATAGAGATTAACAATATCTGGGGAACTGTCCTTAAGGAACTAGATTTATAAGACATTCTAGAAAAGTGACAAAAAATAGGTTAGCAGTAGGAGGCGGGAATTAACTGAAGAAACTTTTTAGAGGGATGTAAATGTTCTATACTTGACTGGTGATATTTCTAAGACCCCCTCTTAGAAACACTTTTAAAGGGTGAATTTTATTGTGTGTAAATTAAACCTCAATTAACAAATCCCTTCCTCCAAAAACCTGAATATTTAATGTTTTTTTAATAAAACAGTGAGACTATTCTGTTGATATTTTAAGTGAATATTTTAAAGTACAAAAGTATTTTTAAATTAAAATTTTATTTACTTTATAAGCTCAAAGGCAAGATTTTCTCTTATATTAAACTAAGAGAGTAATTAACTTCATATTTCTACCTACCAATATACCAAAACAGTTGTCTTAACATGTGTTGATATACAATTCCATAGATGTAACAGCTATGTGAAACAAATTTCTACCTATCAACAAATACAGGTATCAATCCTACATCACTTCCTAAAACACTCCTACAATAATCTCCAATAGCTCAAACCCATTAGTATCTATTGAATAAAACCAAATTCTTACCTGGCTGTTCAATTTTCCCTGCCCTCTGGCCACAGTCTCCATTTCCAGAATGAATTGCCACTGTCTGCCTCGTAACACCTACATTCCAGCTCTGATGGGATTCTTACCATTACCTACACACAGCTATGCTTTCTCACCTCTTGCTCATGCTTTTTTGAGCCAACAGAGAATGCTGTCCCTTTGTCATAATACACTAGGCTTTCACAATGGATTCATTTAACACTTTTATCAGTACCTCCCTTTATATCTTTCACCCCCATTCAGACAATAAACTGAAGTGTAGAAACTTTTGTCTTATCTCTACAGGGCCAATGGTTTCCCCAAAAATAAGACATCCTCTGAAAATAAGACCTACTTACAGGTTTCCTTCTGAGTGAAATATAAGGCATCCCCCCGAAAATAAGGCCCCAGGCTCTGTCTCAGAATGAAACTTAATTTACCGTAAACTGGTCGCTAGGGCCGCCCTGACTGGCATCTAGCAACCAGTGATGTTACGGGGAGTCCTGAGGTCACTGCTGTGTGAATGGAGAGAAATCAGCGTGGAAACTTTGTGAAACCTAAACTGCAAGAAGTTGTGACTTGGATGAAGAATTCATGGGAGAAAATCACTGATAGTTGCATTGCAAATGCACTGAGAGCAGGCTACCTTGACAAAAAGTACTCATTTAAAGACAGTGCTATTGCTAAACATGAGAGATTTGGTCCACTGATTCTGAAAGAAATAAGAGTCACAAGAAATTCACCAGGTAATTCAGGAATTGGATTGTTATGATGATGTTCCAGAAGATAATGACATGATTGTCATTGAATAAATGAGTAAATTCTTGATACTGTAGGATTCACAGTTTGCCTGGTTTGTGTTGACAACTACCGAACTACCTTACCATATACAGGTAATAAATTTCCTTTATTTCCATTTAACAATAAATGTATACTATATTCTTCTTCATGGAAAAATAAGATATCCCCTGAAAATAAGACCTAGCGCATCTTTGGAAGCAAAAATTAATATAAGACACTGTCTTATTTTCAGGAAAACAGGGCAGTAGTAATCCCTGAACCTTTGTTGGATTAACTGAATACTTAACTTTTTACAACCAAAATTCCATGCATCTGAAATACAGGCTCAAATACAATTTTTAACAACAAAGATATAAAGCATTTAACAGAACTGAGTGGGTTTAGCTTAGAGAAGAAAAGCATTTCCCCCCATTAACCACAACATCACTTTTTTTCTTTAATCTTCGCTCACACTTCAACTCTGGGGAAGGGGGTGCAGTGAAGAAGGAAACTTGATTTAGTGCAAAACAGTTCAACTGTGATACAGCACAGATGGGAAAATAGCACAAGTATAGAAGGGCCCTGGGGCCAGACCCCTCTCTGGTTAGACTGGTTTGCTTTGCAATGCATGAGTTTGCACCTTACCATAACGGTCTTCTCTTAATTTTTGTGCCAATCTACTTCACTCTGCTCTGAGAGACATCTTCCATGCTTCAGCTCAGACAGGGAGACACAGTCTCCATAAATCAATGGGAAAGGAATGTACTTTCAAGAAGCTGGCTCATAAAGACAGGAGTCCCCACCCGATCCCTGATTGGTCCATGTTCATGCAAATGAGGACTCCCAAACCCGTATTTGGTCCAAAAGGCACTGTCCTGATTGAGCGGCTCAGATTGGTCAGAGCTGCACAGCTCTGATTGGATGAGGACAGCCTCAATCCTAATGGTTGAAATAGGATTCCAAGAAACCTTTATAAGGATTGGCTCAGATGGCAGAAACACAGTATAGGCAGGCAGGTTAGCCCAGGATTCTCCAGGAAGTGCAATTTGCATGAGAGGCTCCTTTGCAAAAATGGCTGGTAGGCTCTGTGTTGATTTTTTTTTTTTAATTTGAGCCCACACTTCAACTTTCAAAATCAACTCAACTAGCCATTTTTCCAATTCTCTTCCGTGTGGAAAAACCTACATTATCATGCTGATTAGAATATTAAATATGTGATTTTAATGATTATAATAACCATAATGATAACAGCAGCAGCAACAGCTAACTTTACTTACTAATAAGCAGTTACCATGCAAGGCACAATGTCCTTTCAATACCAATAAAGTTACAAGTAAAGAAACAGACAAAGAAATACTAGTTTACTTGCTCAACTTAAGATAGAAAAAGGTAGAACTAGATTTGAACTAAGATAGTCTGTCTCCAGAGTAGATTTAGTCACTGAGTTATGGTTTCATCCAAATGCAATGTTATGCTACCATTCACACACAGAACTGATCAAACATTTCGTTATTCATTTCCTTTTCCATCTCTTTCCCCAACTGAATGTTCTCATTGTGATTGGTTCATTAATACAAAATATATTTATTCAATCACTGAATAAATGAAATAGTTAATCCCATGTTCAACAGTCACTGAGACCAAAAATAAAAGAACAAGACATGATCCTTGCCTTCTCTTTAAGTCTCCAAATTCCATATGCTCCCTCACTCTCACCAGAAAACAATAACTAATATTTAATAGCAATTAAAGTACCAAGCACTTTACATATATGGATTCATTTAGTCTACAAAAACCAATTCTTATTATTATTAACTTCATCTACATAAAAGAAAAAAAGTAATTAACAAAGGTAAAATAAGTGGAACTACAACAATCTAAAAAGCTCTCATGTAGCAAAAAAAATCAACAAAATGAAAAGGCAACTTACAGAATGTGAAAAAATATTTGCAAATCATATATCTGATAAGAGGTTAATATCCAAATTATATGTATTTATATACAGGGTGTGCCAAAAATGTATACAAAAAATGTACAAATGTATACATTTTTGGGAGACAGCCTACACACACACACACACACACACACACACACAAATATAATTCAGTAACAACAAAACAAGCAATCCCAGGAAAGAATTCCAAGAAAAAAATACAAATGGCCAGCAGGCATATGTAAAAGGGCACTCAACATCACTAATCATCAGGGAAATGCAAATCAAAACCACAATGAGATATCACTTTACACCTGTTAGAATGGCTGTTATCAAAATAAAGAGATAACAACTGTGGGTGGCCATGTGGAGAAAAAGGAACTCTTGTGCACTGTTGGTAGAACTGTAATTTGGTGCAGCAACTACGGAAAACAGTACTGAGGTTCCTGAAAAAATTAAAAATTGGACCAGCACATGATCCAGCAATTCTACTTCTGGGTATTTATCCGAAAGGAAAGGAAAACACTAACCCAAAGATATCTGCACCTCCCTCCTTGTTCTCTGAAGCAGCCAAGATTTGGAAGCAACCTAAGTCTAAGTGCCCATCACTGGATGAGTGGATAAAGAAGACTTATTATTCAGCCAATAAAAAACAAAAAAAGGAAATCTTGCCATTTGCAACATCATAGATAGATCTTATGTGTCAGACAAAGACAAATACCATATGATCTCACTTATATGTGAAATCCAGAACATAAAAAAGCAAACTCATAGATACAGAGAATAGATTAGTAGTTGCCAGAAGGGGGTGGGGGATGGGCCAGGGAGGGAAAATTGGGCAAAATTGGGTGAAGATGGTCAAAAGGTACAAAATTCCAGGTATAGATAAGTCATGGAGATGCAATGGGTAGCAGGGTGACTATAGTTAATAATACAGTATTATATACAGGGTGAGATAAAAGTAGGTTTACAGTTGTAAGTGTGCAAAACACTGAGTTTATTCTTTTATTATTATTGTTGTTATTATTTATTATTGCATTATTTTCCATATGAACAACTATAAATCTACTTTTGTCCTGCCCTGTATTTGAAAATGCTGAGAATAAATTTTATTTTTCATCACAAGAAAAAAATTATAACTATGTGTGGTAATGGATGTTAACTAGCCTTACTGTGGTGAATCATTTCACAATATATACAAAAAAGGATTCATTAATTTATATACTTGAAATTAATGTTATAAATATCAATTACATCTCAATGAAAAAAATAAGAAAACTGAGGTATAAAGTTATGTAACGTATGCAAGGTCACAAAGCTTACAAGTGACAGAGCCAATATTTAAAACTAGTGGACTTCAGAATCCAAGTTCTTAACAGTTCATAATGCCATCAAAGTCAGTAACTCCATTAGGCTTGAATCCCTCTATGTCGCTACTATAAACCTAAGAAATAATCCACGGTAATGAATTCTTTCAATAATGACTGATAATAACTCACCTTGTTTTGTTCTTTAAATACAAGCTTGTTCTCACCTCAGAGCCTTTATTGTAATTACCTAAAAGACTCTTCCTCTAGATCTGTCTTCCCATTATTACAATTTCACTTAAATGTCAATTCCCAGAGACCTATCCTGACCACCCTACCTAAAACACCCTCCACTACAAATTATCTATCAATAAAATTAGTTTTATTTTCTCTATATTTATCACTACTTATCAGTTTTTTATTTCTCCTCACTAGAGTGGAAGTTCCAAGAGAGTAGTTCTCAGGAGAGTAGAGTCTGTCCATCTTGCTCAATGCTGTATCTCATGCATCTAAACCAGTGCCTGGCTCACAGGAGGCACTTGATATTTACAGAATGGATGCCAAATATTGTCCTAGATATTTGGATTACCAAAATAAATAGGATATAATTATTAATCTCAATAAACTCTTAGTTTCTATATTTTTAAACAGCTCCTCCCCTTGTATATTAAAGACTAGCTCCTAACTTTTTTCAATAGGTAACCGCTCTATCATTTAAAAATAAAAAGTTTTATTGATTTTAGAGAGGAAGGGAGAGGGATAGAAAAGGGACAGAGAGATAGAAACATCACTAAGGAGCGAGAATCGTTGATCAGCTGCCTCCTGCACTGGAAATCATGCCTGCGACCCAAAGCATGTGCCCTGACCAGTAATCAAACTGTGTCCTCCTGGCAGGGATCCCCCCACCTCTGAGGCTCCACCTGACACCTTAAGCCAATCCCTGAGATCTCCCTTTGACCTCTCCCCATCAATTATCCCTCTCTCACTAAATTCTTTAATTTCTCCTTCTCTACTTACTGATAACCTGTTAATCTCCCCATTTCCTCAACATCTCCCACTGACTCTGCACCACATTTCTCTACCATGACCACTTCCTCAAAAGTCATCAGTGACCTGGAAAGTGTTCTCACTTTCTTCAGCATTTAACACTGCTGTGGACTTTCAATCTATTTTCTTAGGACCAGAGGTGATATGATCTCATGGCTCTCTCCCTAATATTTTTATTTTATCAAAAGCTTTCTTCCTATTCCCTTTCTGTCATCTTTTAAACTTCATGCTCGCTACAGTTTCATCTTCTACTCTTGTTCTCTCTGTCTCTGAAATATCTCATCCGCTCCTCCAACTCAGCTAGTTATATTATTCATTCAGTACCTAAATCCCATTTCCACTTTCCCATTATACTTAATAAGAAATACGATTGAATTTTAAGCAAATTCTCATTGAAGGTTAGTTGCAGGCTAAGACTTAGAAAAAGCAATGTGAACGATAATAAACAATAATGTTCTGAACAAGCTGTTGAAGGTAATACTATACAACTTAAGGCAGTTTCCATGAGTACTTCTTAATATACTTGAACTAATTCTTCATTAGTTTTAACTGAAAGCTTGTACAAGAATGGGCCAAAAGCTAAAATCATTCACAAATTTTAAAACTTTAATACACTTCTAGATATACAGAAATTGCATTACACAAGTACACCAGTAAGAAATAAAAATAGGATTATGCCAGACACAAGTTATTGTGTAAGTTGGAAAATAGAATACAAAGTAAATTCAAATTCTTTGGCAAGAGCTTTGTAATATGTATCCTTAGTACCATAATTCAGAGACTCACAGCTTAAAATTATACCTAATTATCAGAGCACAGAGTCTAATAAGGTTTTCTGCTATTTTTAAAAACATTAGCAAGAAACAAATTTGTGCCATTATGGCCTTCAGCTTAGAGAGCAAAAGGTAGTTTACATACATTTATAACCATATGATAAAACTACTCATGTGTCTAATCCTGCAAATAATCACAGATATGAGAAGACTGGTTTAACCAGGAAAAAAAAAAAGTGAACAAAACTCCACCTTTACAACTCTGCAAGAGATAGAGCCACAGTGCATACTGGTAAAATTCCAATACCTGACTCACAAGCTACCCCCTTTCATAATGGGAGAAAATGACATCTGGTATTACCTAACAAACTGCGCATTCAATAAATACAGTAAACTCTGTGACATTTCACAAAATTCTACAATGCTTTCCCCCATTTCCCCATATATTGCAAGAAGCTGTGAGAAAAAATGATGATGCTAACTCCCAAATGCCATTGTCAAAGCCAAGCTGGTGAAACAAGTCAGTCACCCTCCTTCAGGGTGTGTGGCATGTAAGGGCATGGAAAAGAAAACAAAAGAAGAGCCCTCAGCAAAAAAAAAAAAAGACACCCACATTTTAAGAAAAAGAAAATGAAAGTGATTTGACATCGTCTACACATCAAGGGGGCTAAAGGAGCAGGGAGCCTAGGAAAAGATCTAGGAGCTACTCAAATTTTCTAGCTGGCGCCCGCTGAACACTACCTACCAGCTGTCATATTTTTAAGTTCAGCGTTCCCCTTTTCCCACAAAACCCCGCTCTACGCTACAGCCTGTGAGTGACAGACTAATGAAATGGCTGGTGGGACATCAGAACACAAGAGCAGCTGCAACCACATTTCTAGAAGAACAGTTATCAAAGTGCAGCTCTAGAGATCTGAATCAAATAAAATACCTTTGGCATCGACATAAATCTCCATCTGCATCCCTCTTGCTTCATTCTCTTAAACTGAAACTCCAAGCCCTTATCCAACTGCCTGATTATCTACAACTCGTCCTATACATAAATATATGAATATATATGTGTGTGTGTGTGTGTGTGTATATATATATATATATATATATATATATATATATAAACACTATCCTTAGCTTATATTATTCTACCCTTAAGTGAAAGATTTGGCAGATTTTCATTTTATTTCATTTTTAAAGGGGAGCTGCATAGGGGAGGATGGAATGTCACGGGGGGGGGGGGATGGGAGGGGTGAGACATTCGTGCAAATACTATTGCGACAGACCCTGGAAACTGCCACTGCCTTCACCCCCTCCTGCCAACTCCCTTCGTGTGTATTAATTACCCTCTCGCTCTTTACCCATCGTCCCTACCTCCTTTCTCAACAATACACGCTACACGTGTCAGAACCGACCCGCGCCGTCACCTTTTCGGGAGCATCGCACGCTATACCCTCCCACCCTCGCTAGCCACCCACAAAGACACACACAGAACCTGCTGCCACCGCACCCTCCGGCTTCGATTAGGTGTTTCCAACCTCACGGCACCAAGCGCCGGCCGAAAGGGAGCTCAGTATGTACGTAGACACGCGCGCGCGCGAACGCACACACCACACATACACACACACACACACGCACACATATACACACACACGCACACGCACACATACACACGCACACGGGAGCGCACGCAGCATGCGGCGCCGGGAAGGGCACCGGGACACGCACCTGGAGGCCGAGTGTCCCGCGCCGCCGCCTCCCTGGTCCCTGTCGCTGAGCGCCGCGGTGTAGATCCTCCGGTAGCGGTCGGCCAAGGCGCGGCCTGACAGCAGCAGCTGGTAGTGACCCCGGGAGTCCGCGGCCGGCAGCCCCAGCCCCAGCCCCAGCCCCGCCGCCGCCGCGGCCCCGGAACCCTCGGGGAGCGGCATGAACAGCGCCCCCGGCGCCGCCGGGAAGGAAGAGATGGTGGCGGCGGCTGGGAAGAATCCGTCCCCGCCGGGCCCCGAGGCGGCGGCGGCGGCGGCGGGAGAGGCGGTCGCGGCGCACATCATCATCCTCGCGGCCGCCGCCGCCGCCGCTGCAGCCGGGTCCCCGCGGGCCGGACGGGCAGCCACGCGCGCGCGCGCGCTCCCCCCGCACACACCACGCAGCCCTTTTCCAACGACGACGGCGGCCCCGGCAGTGGCCTCTCGCTCCGGCAGCTGGGAGGCTACAAAGACGGCGACGACCTCCTCCGCCTTCTCCTCCGTCTCTTCCTCCGCCCCCCCGCGCCGCCTTCGCCGCTACTGGGGCCGCGCATCGAACCCCGCCACCTCGGGGAGTGTGTAAGGAGGAGGCGTAGCCGCCGCGCTGCTGCCGCCGCCGCTGCTGCCGCCGCCGCTCCCACCGCCCGGACTGAGCCGCAGTGGGAAGCCGTCGGCGGCACTGGGCATGCGCCGCCCGCCCGCCGCGCATGCTCAGTAGCGCCAGCCTGTTCCCCTCCCCGCCCCCTCCCCGCCACCACTCCCTCTGCCTCTGGGCTCTGGGGGGCGGGGCGGGGAGTCCCTGCAGAACCTGGGAGAGATCCACTTCTCCGGGCCTTACCCGCAGCTGGAGGAAGAAGAGTAAGGAGAGTGCTAAGGCAGGCAGTCTGTCCACTGACAGACGTGGGGCTGCAGGTACTGGGTTCGGACCAGGTGGGAGAGCTGGGCCCCCCCAAAGCAGAGGGAACGTGCCCTCCCGCCAGAGGAGGAGTGTTACGTAACCCCCCGACACCTCTCCCGACTGGAGCGGTGCTGATTAATTCAGAATCCAAGGCCCAGAATGGCAGAATTCTTGTCTTTAGGATTTAAGTCCATTGAAAATAGCATTTCCTTACAAAAGACAGGTAGTTAATGAGTGCATTCTTTTTCTTTTTTCTTTTTTTCTTTTTTCTGTGAAAGTAGGATTCACAGTTAGGACAGTATTCACAAGCTAGCGTCATTCAGAAAGTATTGCTCTCAACATTTACATCGGAGTTAAATCTTAAGGCATTATACTATTCTTCAATGTTCTTTTGTGGACTCCACATTCCTCCTAAAAGGGCACGCTCATCTCTTGAGTGTGGTTACTTAATGGCTTATCTTTTTCTGCCCAGGCTTACATTACTAAAGATAATTCTTGAATGTGGCCTGAAACTGTAATTGTGACTACAACACCTGGAAATGTCATATCTACCAAAGATCTTGTCATTGTTATCTATAAAATGTAACACTTGCTGAGTTCCCTCTTCCAAGCTATTCTACTAAACCCCTTCTAAGTAAATACTCTACAATTCTATTCGCCAACGCATGCTTCCTATTAGTCTCATCTTTACTTGAAGAGTATAAATTTATACTCCTGACAAAACCATTAAGTCCTGTCCTCAGTACTATGTTCTTTATCCAATGACTAGCTCCTATGTCTATGCCTCTTCTCTGAACGTTCTCTTAAAAAGAAAAAACAAAAAAAACAAAAAACAAAACAAAACAACTTGGGTAAGTAAATGAATTCTAAGTTGGGGGGGAACTAGAGGGGAGAAAGTGGTAAAGGAAATCTTTTTTTCTGGAGCTTTAAATGATAGATGAATGTCGTTTTTAATAACATTGAAAAACAAAATAGCCAGAAGTGGGACAATGAAAACATAGGGGCCAAGGGCAGGCCTGCAGAATCATAATATTTCCACACAGTGAGTAGCCCTGTTAAACAGCTTTTGTCTTATTTCTTCAGCTCTCCCATAAGCTCCTTCAGAGATTCTTATTTATCTTTGTGCCTTCCTCAGCTTCTTGTATAGACCCTTGTACAGAGAAAGTATTCAATACGTATTTGTTCTTAAGTTTCAGTAGAGTTACAAGTTCAGTATGGAACGGGAGGCCCTCTTCCCCAACCCGGGGATGAGAGCTAGGGCACAGGTAGAGAGGCAGCGAAAGGCAGGTGGAATTGAAGGCCTGACCTGCATGTGGGAGCTGCTGGAAGGGCTCCACGCTGTTGAAGAAGTTAAGGAGGCAGCTAAAGCCCCTGACAGACTAGGATTTGTATCCTAGCTCTATTTGTGTCTTTGGGCAAGTTTTCGACCTCTGAACGAATAATGGTCAAAATAATACAGCATGATATTATGGGAGAGCTTCAAGCATCTGAGATGTCCACCTTGATACATGACTTCATGCAAGTGGTAGCACACACAACAGAACATTCTAGATATTTTTCATAAGGACAAGTATGTCATCTGTGTCTCCCCCCCCCCCATACACACACACACACACACACACACACACACATCCCCTCGCGCCCGCCCCCCCTCCCATTTTACATTCCCAGATCCTTTGACACAGGCTCTTGCCCCAAGCAGGAGGGAAATCTGCAGGGGTTGAATGGATGGACAGAGGATGAGTAGCCAGAGAAACATTTCCAGCTTAGGCTTAGGTGGTGGCATGTGCAGTCATCGTCCATGTACAGTTTCTAGTGGGGACTGGCGCTCTGGGCTGCACTGGTCTCATGTCCTTCGCGCCCCTTCCTTCCTTTCACTGGGGTCTTGACCATACCCTCCAGTCCCAGGCGGGCACTTTCCTGAGCCCCTGGGCACACACAAAACCCGGCATCTGGATCATTGCCGAAGGAGCCCGTCGTCGCCGGGCAGCTCAGCTAGGCGTGCGCCATGCCCACACTCGCTCACTTAGGTTTCCGACCGAGGGTGGCGGATCCTTCCACCGCCTCGGCAGCCACGGCGGGCGGGCGGCAGCCAGCCTCCAAAATTAATAGCAGACGCTGCGTTTTCCTCCCTCCTCCTCCTCCTCTTCCTGCCTCTGCAGTGTGCGCTCCCGGGTCACTGCAACTGCTGCAGCTTCTGCCTTTGGCAGCTGGGCACCTTGGAAGGCTTCCCTGGGTGGTCAGGAAGAAGGGAAAAAAACAAAACAAAAAACCGATTGGAGTTTCCTTTCATTCCACTATGGAGGGGACTTGAAGGGAGGGAACCCCCCCCCCCCAAGGCATGTATGTAGCAAGGGTCCTCTGAACCGTCCCAGCTAACGGGTGGTTTGGGGTTTCTGGCAATATGCAAAGCAAGCGTCCCCTCCCGCCAAATATTGCGCCCCCTGCTACTCAGTATCTGAGGCTGCGGCGCTGGAGGTGAGGTGGGTGGGGTCTGGGTATTAAAGAAATGTGCCATTAAAGAAAGGAAAGAACGTTGCTTTGTGTTTCCCGTCCCTCTGAGTGCGGCTCCTGCACTCTCCGCGCTGCCATCTTAGCTTTATCTCCTCCCCTCTCCAGGCTGGGGTGTGCGCGTCTGGGTTAGGACGGGGCGCCGGAGGCGTGGGGGTGAGCGGATGGAAGGAGCACGGGGCAGGTTGGGTGTCAGAATCGGCTAGATGGGAGTTCAGGGCTCAGCTGCCCTCAATATTGAACTAAGGCAAACCCTGGTTTTCACCATTTTATCATTAAAACACGTGCGTAGTATTTTGTAGTCTTTGTGGTTGGTGTCATGTTCATTTCTCAAAAGCATCTCTCTCTCTCTGGTCGATGATCACATAAGGCTATGGCCTCCTCGTCTTTCGTTGGTGTGGGCACAGATTTTGTCACTCCTTACATTGACATTGCAAACCGGCGACTCTATAATGTTCTAAACTCTTTACAGATTTACAGATTTTACACTCTGTTTCTTTAAGGGTTTTTTTTGTTTGTTTTTAAAGGACATAAGCACTGACATATTTAAAAACATGGCTGAAGTGTAGGTAAGTGGACAATGATTGATGTTGTTAGATTCATTCTAAAGGTTAATACTGTACTAATGTTTCAAGATTACAAACACAGGAAGCATGTATGTTCTTAGGAACATCTAGGCTGCTGAAAATGCTGTGGACAAGAGCCTGAGATGGTTTCTCCGATTTGTATTATGATGTATTAATAAAATTGGTAGTTGAGAACATTTTAAAACAAACGTGGGTAGCTGAGAACAATGTGGAAGGGAAAAAATGCTCAAGCTTAAAGAGAGAACTGCTTCACCCTTCAGTCATCTTTGAAGGGCCACAGGATTCTGGATCCTTTACAAATATGACCATATTGCAATTTAAAATAAAATATATTTTATATAATCTATTTATAAATAAAACTGAACAGGAAAATTCAACATGGCAATTGAAATTCTTTTAAACATAAATGACATGTCGGCTTCCCTTGAAATCTTGACTCTTGCTTTAAACAGCTGTATTTTTAGAGCCTTGGAAGATTCAGTAATTTGTAAGCGTGAAGATTGAATCTTTTTCATTTTTACTCATATTAGTTTTTAAAGTTTTACATATATACAAATTATATATCCAAGTTCTTCTACAAGTAAAAAAAAATTATATTTAGGGGGCCTGACTTATAAATGAACATTTTTGTCCTTGAAAATTTATAATAAAATATTTGTTAGCGGGTGAGGATATTCTTTGAAGTAGTGAATTCAATAATATATACAGAGTGTCCCAAAAATAAGTATATTCACTTTAACAGCCAATTGTTCAATTTTGAAAATGAAATGTATTTTCAAAAACACTGACTTTATGATTATTCAGCATGTGTGTATACATTTTTTGAAAACTCTATATTTAATGCATCACATTTTTTAAAAATCACATTGTTGTGATGCATTTTAGAGCATAGAATGCTTTCACAGATGGTATAGAAAGTCATCCTATCTAATAAAAGAGTAATATGCAAATTGACCATCATTCCAACACACAAGATGGCCAGCAGGGGAGGACAGTTGGGAGGGACCAGGCCTGTGGGAGAGGGCAGTTAGAGGCAAACAGGGTGGCAGGGGAGCAGTTAGGCATCAGTCAGGCTGACAGAGGAGTGGTGAAGGGGTGATCAAGCTGGCAGGCAGAAGCGGTTAGGGGTGATTTGGCAGGCAGGCAGGCAAGCGGTTGGGAGCCAACAGTCCTGGATTGTGAGAGGAATGTCTGACTGCCTGTTTAAGCCCGATCCCTACCTGGATCGGGCTTAAACAGGCAGTCAGACATCCCTCAAGAGATCCCAGATTGGAGAGTGTGCAGGCTGGGCTGATGGACATACCCCTCCTCCCCCAGTGCATAAATTCCATGCACCAGGCCTCTAATATAAAATATAACTCATTGAAAGAGAGAAATGGAAGAATCACATCACTATAACTTCAAAACTTCTTCAGTATAGTGAGGTTTTAGAGGTTTTTAAAAATATATATATTTTTATTGACTTCAGAGAGAAGAAAGGAGAAGGAGAGAGAGCTAGAAACATCAATGTTAAGAGAGATTCATTGAGTGGCTTCCTCCTACACAACCCCTACTGGTGATGGAGCCCCAAACCGAGGCATGTGGAAGAAGGGGTTGGGGAGGAGTCATGACCCCCTGGTTCATGGGTGGGTACTCAACCACTGAACAACACAGGCAGGGTGGGTTGTTACAATTTTAACTAATGGCTGCAATTTGACACACAATATTTAAAACAGATTATAGTTTCTCATCCAGTGGCTATAGTACACTTTTAGGGACAAAATTATCATTCATGGCTCGCATTCTCTGTTAACTTATTTGTAGTAACATCAATATTTTAGCCCCACCTAGTTCAACTTCCTGTTTTGATCAATATTTTTACTTTTATATTTTGAAAGTAAAAAGGAGTCCATTTACTGGTTGTTCATAAGTAATTCTCTTAAAAATAGTTCAAATAACACATACATTTTTTTTTTTAACAAATCATGTCAGGTTTGCCTTTAAACGGGGCCAAAAACTATTTTAAAAGTATTTAGAACACCCAATTTTTGAAAATTTTTTATTTTTTTCTAAACTAATTGATAATATGTGAAAGCTTTTCTTCAGTGTAGGCAGAATAATCTTATCTGTAGGATGTCAAATATTAGGGACTGGGTTAATTCTTCATGTGGTAGAGACCACACTGCTTCCAGGAAAGAAAAACAAAAAACAAAACTGTGGTTTCCCTACCCGTATTCCTAAAGTCCACCTCTACGTGGGCGTGGGGCGGTGTGCTTGTCGTTCTCTTGTTTGCATTTGAGTCCCTTCCTTTTCATTTCCCGGCTCTGCTGTGTACAGCAGGGGAACGACTTTTGCAAACTACGTTTTTCCAGCTTCCCTTGCCAACTGGTTTCAAGTTGGGTTCAACCTGTGCGTGAGACGGAAAGTGGGAAGGGGAGAAATCCCCCTTCTTCGCCTCTTTCTGCTTGCACAGTGTCATCTCTATGGCTCCAACTCCTGCTGGGCAGCTTCTCCCTCCATGATCCAGCCCCCGCCGGGTAAACTCTGATGTGGAACCAGTTCTCACTGGGCAGCCCTTGCTCCTGGAATCTGGTAACAGCGTCTCCTCCTTGGGTCTCTCCAGCTCTAGGGATTGTAGTGGCTTCCTGCTGATGTTAATCTCTTAGATGCCTCTGTGCCTTGTTTGGCTTCTCGGTTCCTTAATACTCTTGCCATTAGTTCCCCATACGTATTCCGTTCCCTCTCTTAATGACCTGGCATGAACTTCTCTGTGTTCCTGTTAGGATCCTGAATGATACAGATAGTCTTCCATTCAAATGATAGCCCTGATTTGACTTCTCAGCCAAATGATGGTATCTGTCATTTTCCATCTAGCCTTTGAAGTTTATGGATCTGACCTCAATCAGCAAAACAGAAAAATGCTTTGAAAGCCATATGGATTGACTCACCTGTATCTAGTCCACATTCCCTTCTTCCTTGCCTGCCTCTACAATAAAGGCTAAAAAGTAAGAAATATTCTCTCCATAAACCTCTCCTGCCTCTAGGGTTGGCTTTGGGACACCATTTGAGCCGGTTAGATCAAAGAAAGTCTGCTGGCACCACTTCTGTCTTTCTTTCTTAAAGAGGACCAGGATGGTTGATGCTGTAGCCATGAGACACTAGGTCTGAGATAAAGGCCAAGAGCAGCACTGACTTAGCCTTGATATTGCAGGGCAATTGAACAAAGTTTCAAACTTATTTTGTGCCAGAAAAAAAAAAAAAACCCTCCTAATTGTTATCAAAGTAAGTATTCTGTTACTTGTAATTAAAAATGTTTTTACCAGATATACCAACCCCAACATCTTATCAAAGAGGACACTCTCTAGCTTCTATCAGTAGTCTTTCTGGGAGGGAGGGGGGAAGTATTTATGGAAAATAATAAAAAGCATAAAAATCCATTCTCTTTCCTAGGGCCTGCATTGTTTGTTTTATTCAAGTCAATCGTCAGAAAGTTCCCTCCATTTTATTTTACATCATACTTTTGGTTTATTAAAGAGTTCTACTGTGATGTGTCTCCCAGATAACCTTCCAGGTCCGAGGCACTGAGTCCTCCAGCTGCAAGGAGTTTTAACTGCTGGTTGCCTACAGCTGTGCCTCCTCCCACAAATTGCTCTGGGCCTTAAGGAGTTGTCTCACCCAAAGTTCCAACCCTCCCCCATGTGGTAGGCAAAGAACCGACCCTCTTGACCTTTATTCAAGATGACTCAGAAGAGTCAACCAATCTCTAGAACTCCCCCATGAAGTTAGCTAGCTAAGGCTTTTGTTTCAACTGTACTGACATTCATTTTCTTTTTTTTCTCTTGACTGACCCTGTTTTTCTCATTCATTCACAGACAACATTATTGAAAGCACTCCACAGTAATATTCCTTGCATGCAAGTCTCCATCTCGGAGTCTATTTACCAGGAAGAAGTGGACTCTGAAATGGGATTTTGGAGCTGGATCATCCACTGGTTAGGTAGCAATAAGGACCCAATCTGTAACAGGCTGTTTCTAAGGTGACAGACCCCATGACATCCATCTCTTCGTATCCTGACCCTGTATAAATTTCTCCCCTTACGTGTGGGCAGGACCTACAAATTTCCCCTAACCAACAGAACACGGAATGAGTGACAGGATGTACATGATGATACATATGTGATTAAGTTACATAATATCATCCCTCCCATCTTGCTGGAACTCATCTCCCTTGCTGACTTTGAAGATGTAAGCTGCCATAGTGTGAGCCAGCACATGGAGAGGTACATGTGGCTAGGAGCCGATGGTAGCCTCTGGCCAACAGTCAACAAGGACCCAGTCCCTCAGCCTGGCAAGGAACTGAATTCCACCATAAAACATATATGTTTGGAAGTAGTTCCTTTCCCAGTTGAGTCTCAGATGAGACTGTAGCCCAAGCTGACACCTCGATTGCAGCCTTGCAGAGGACAGAGCTAAACCATTCCCAGTCTTCTAATGCACAGAAACTGTCAGCTAATTAATGTGCATCACATTAAGCCACTGTGTTTGTGGTAATATTGCTGTGCAGCAGTAGAAAAACTAATAGACTACCATCGATGACAGATGGAACATTAATAGGCCTGTGCAGCTGAAATTTCACTGGAGGTGAATTAAGATGTGACACTTGCAGGTGGGAATGCACTTGCAAGCTTTTGAGTGGTTCTAGGTAAGTGTTCATTATAAAGACATTGAAGTAGAATTCTTTTGATGACTTCCATAGATGCCCTGAAGAAAGACAATGAAATGCTGAAAGTTAAGGTTCTCATGGCATGAGACATGATCAGCATCTTCTACAAAGTAAAGGGTAATTTATCACATCTTGCACTTCCTACCACAAAGGAGGAACAATACCCACTAGGCTTCTCTGGGTTCTGCAGGCATAACATCTACTTGAGAATATTGCTCTGACACATTTCCTGAATGACTCTAAGTGGTGTCCAGAGCAGGAAAGCGCTTAACATTATCTCTTAACTTTGGGGTAAGCATTTCTGCCTCTCACACCATACAACACAACAGAATCTATGCTATTTGATGTATCAGAGGTGGGGAAAGGTGGTGTAGAATGAATGGGACGTTTCAATGGGGGAATCCAAAGGTTCTGGACCAAGGCAATATAAAATGTTTAATTCATCTCAGAGAGAAGAGTATGGGGGAGAGAAAGAGAGAAAGAAACATTGATGTGAGAAAAAAACATAGTGATGTCCCTACTGGGGGTCAAACCCACAAACTGGATATGTGCCCTGGTGTATGGAATGATGCTCCAACCAACTGAGCCACACTGGCCAGGGCCAAAGGCAAACATTTTTTAGCAATAAAACAAAAACAATACAAACCACCACACCAACCAACCAAACAAACAAATAAAACACTATTTAGAAATGATTCCTGGAAGGCTATTTCAGCCCTGATAGAGGTACCTCACCATGATTTATATTCTACCTGGATGGGCCAGGGATTCACCGTGGCTGGAACTGGTATGTATTCTGCTACAGATTTTCCCTTTTTCTGCCCACATTGACGAAAACCATTATCTGAAGGCTTACAGCATTGTTTCAGATCTGTATGGATCCTAAAAAGCATTGTCTCCGACCATTAGGCATGCTAGCATGCATATGTCCATTGTAGACTAATGACTCCTTCCAAAATTATCCACATTGTAATCCTCAGAACTTGTGAATATATTACCTTACTAGAGACCCAGTGCATGAATTCATGCATGGGTGGGGTCAGACCCGCCCTTCCCAATCCGGCCGATCTGGCTGGAGCCAGCCAGGGGGAGGAGCCACAGATCTTTGGCTGGCTGGCCTTATTCCCTGGTCGAACTCCTGGTCGAAGGGACAATTTTCACATTAGCCTTTTATTATATAGGATGTGGCAAAAGGGGCTTTGCAGGTGTAGTTAAGGATCTTCAGATGGGGATATTATCCTGGATTATTCAGGTGGGACCAATATAGTCACAAGAGTTCTTATAAGAGTGAGGCAGGAGGGTCAGAACAAGAGAAGGTAAAGTAACAATGAAAAAAAAAGAGATAGCAAAGAAAGATGTGATGACAAAAGCAGAGAAGAGAGATTTGTTGAAGATGCTGTGCTGCCAGCTTTGATGGTTGAGGGGGAGCCATGAGCCAAGAGATATAGGCGGTCTCTAAAAGCTGGAGAAGATCTCCCCTAGAATCTCCTGAGGAAATATAGTCCCACTACAACTTGATTTTAGGACTTCGGAGTGCCAGAAATGTAAGTTAGTAAATTTGTTACTTTTTTAACCCAGTAAACTTGTTATAGCAGCAAAAGGAAACTAATAATGTCCATTGAAGACATTTCTATCACATAAAATGCCGCTCAGAACCTGCCATTGATAGAATTTCAAATGCTGTTTGGACACGAGTTACACATAACACACTTTGAATTAGCAGCTGGGTCTCTAATAGGTAGAACATATGAGTCTGAGAGCTCAGCGTGGACATAGAAGTGGCCCTACTCCCAGTGACCCCTTGAAGAACAGGTGCTTTTTGTCCTGCTCAGGCTATGTAGCTTTAAAATTCCTGGTTCCCCAATGTCTGATGCTTTCCCCAGAGAACACAGTTAAGTATCCCATTGGACTTTATTTCATTTTTTTCATCACCATTTATCCCCTCGATGCCCTCTTACACCTCCCTCTCCTCCCACTCCCCAACCCCCTGGCTCCTCCCCTTGGCAATAAGTTGTCTTTTTCTCTTTTTTTGCTCAATTCCCTCCTCCCCCTTGCCCCCCTCCCCCCAACACACATACCACCAGAGCTGTCTGCTTGCTCTGTATGCATGAGGTTGTCTCTGTTTTGCTTATGGTTGCTCTCAGTCACTTCAGGCTCCTCAGTCCAAGAGGCCAGCAGACCAAGAAAGGAGGCGCTACACTGGCAGGAGTACCTGACCCCTCTCATCAGAAGTAGACAGTGTTGCTGTTCCGTGTGGGAGCAGAGAAGAGTACCTATGGCACTTAGGTGAGCCGTAGGTGTGTCTCTTTGTGCTCCTCACACCATTTTGAGGTTAAATGAAGAGCTATCAGGATGAGGGTGTGTAGGTGACCCTACACAGTAGAGCAACGGTTTTAATTGAGGGGATGGCAATCTAGAGCAGGGGGAACAAGGCTCAATGTGAATTTGTTTTAGAATTGAGACCAGATGCAGCAATTAGGTATGTGTTTCATCCCACTTCTCTTCCTCTTTTATGTTTCTGCACATACACACACAAAAAGATTACCCAGGGTCCTTGATAGAAAATGAACTCTCCAAAGTAGCAATGCTCTGGGTGGATTGAAATGGATACTACAATTATTGCTCTGATTATTGCTCTTTTGGGATTGAGTCCATTATTCCCTGTTGGTTAGAAGTGTTGGCTGCTGACAGCTCTCAGCTGAGCCCTCTCTGAGCCTTGTCCTCAGCCGAAGGTTGCTGCCTGAACCATAGTTAAGTTTCTTACCTGGGGTGCAGTTGCTTCAGTGACTTATTGAAGAGGTACAGAGGCCTCGCCCTGTTGCCTTCATTTGGGGAGAACTCTAAGGACCATCGCAAGTCCAGAGCTCTCTGTGGGTTGGGCTGATGCTTCTCTTTTTTAACTGATCTTCGGTTCCACTTCTCCCTAAACCTACCTAAACTGTTTCCCTCACTTCTTTACAGATTTTGTTCCTAAGTGTACTCCCTCATGTTCTTCCTGAATTCAAGTGTTTGTTTCAAGCTGACTTCCTGGGGAAGTTAAACTGAGCTAATTACTATGATTAAAATATATAAAATTTGTCATTGCATTTGCTTGAAATACTTTGGGTTTTGTTTTCTTTTCTTTTTAAAAATATGTATTTTTATTGATTTCAGAGAGGAAGGAAGAGGGAGAGAGAGGGAGGGAGATAGAAACATCAATGATGAGATAGAATCATTGATTGGCTGCCTCCTGCACAGCCCGCCACTGGGGATCAAGCCTGCACCCCCGGCATGTGATCTTGATAGGTATTGAACCTGGGATCCTTCAGTCCGCAGGCCAACGCTCTATCCACCAAGCCAAACCAGCTAGGGCTACTTTGTTTTGTTTCTGTGGGCTTTTAAAAATCTTTATTGTTGAAGTATTACATATGCTTCTTCCCCCCGCCCCCCATTGACCTCTTCCAGCCAGCCCCTGCCCGTGACCTTCACCACCCTATTGTCTGTGTCTACAGGTTATGCATACATGCATACAAGTTCCTTGGTTGATCTCTTCCCATCCACCCTCCCCTGTCTTTCCTCTGAGGTTTGACAGTCTGTTCCATGTTTCTATGTCTCTGGATCTTTTTTGTTGTTCATCTCAGAATGGCTATCATCAACAAATCAACAAACAACAAGTGTTGGCAAGGATGCTTGAAATTGTTAATATTTATGACATGCCATGTTCCAAATTTTACCTAACATTTAAATACCCAGAAAAAATTACTTTTCCTAAAACCTGTTCTTTTTCATAAATGATCATGATCCCATTTACATTTAGCTACTGAGAAATATTATATTTGCTATAGTGCCTTTTCAAGTTCTTGGGTGGGGGGCAAAATGGTTTGTAGCAAATTGAGGCAAAAACTCCATCTTCATTACAATAATAAATGATAGGACAGAGCTTAATAGAAAACCTGAGGATCAATCTCTCTGCCAAGACCCAGATATTAACAATTTTAGCTGGGGAAGAGATTGTGTGCTCACTGAGGTCATCTAACTCCCAACAGGATAAAAGGAAGAAGGGACTAGGGTATAAAATGCCCAATTTCTGCACCTCACCCTCCCACCCACCCACCCACCCATCCATCTTCTGTCATCATTGCTGTACCTGAGGATAGACTGTACCTGGGTACCAGGAACAAAAGATACCAGTTAGGCAGTTATTGTTCTAGTTCACCATGACCCGTTGAGGGTCTCAACTAATGCAGTAAGCATAGAGAGGAGAAGGATGTTCAAGAGGTAGGATGCACAGCAAAAAAGGTGATCTAATGTGGAGGGTGAGAGACATGGAGGATTCTGATGTGACTCTCAGGTTCTTGGTGGATAATGATGTCGTTCATTGCGATGGGAACCCAGGAAAAGGAGGTTATTTTCGGATAGGAGATGAAGAGTGCTACTTATCTGTGCAGTGCCAGCACAGCCAAGGGTTCAGCAAGGCGGGGGGGTGGGGGCGATGAAGGATGTAGAAAAGACAGACAAAGAGAATAAGCTGGATCTTCCTGTGCCTGGCTGAGGCCACAGAAAAAAGATCCAGACTGCAAGCTGGGCCTTTATTTTATAGTCAGAGGTAAACAAGGTAGTGGTCAGCATAGTTACAATGTTCTTGTGAGTTTCACTTGCTTTGGCATCACTTGCTGCACCTCCCACAGCCCATTAGCTACCCAGGAAGGATCTAGGGAGTGTAATAAGGTCAGGCTTAATTATGCTGAGAGCTGTGCCTTCTAAGCTGGGACTTGTTTGTGGCTTTGCCATCAGGTCAGTCCAAGGCTTAACCCTATAGCCGCTCTCACTTATTTCTGGATCTTAAAATAATTTGAGAGAATGTTTTTAGAGAATGTGATCACTCCCCAACTTACACACATTCCTCGGCCATTGATTTTTGGCTCCCTCCAACCTATTCTCTGCACAGCCGTCATCTTTGAAAACTGTACCATATGCAATGAAATGTTACTCAGCATTACAAAGGAACACATGCTATAACATGGATGAACCTTGAAAGGTGTTATGCTAAATTAAAGAAGCCAAACATAGAGGCCACATACTATAAGAGTGGATTTAAATCCAGAATAGACAAATGCACTGCGACAGAAAGAAGATTGGTGGTGGCCAGCGGCTGGGGGGGGATGGGGAAGATGAGGAGGGACTACTTGATGGGTATGGGATTTGGGAGGTGGAGAGGATGTGATGAAATTATTCTAAAATTAGATAGTGTGGGTGATTATACAACTGTGTGAATATACTAAAAACCACTGAATTGTACACTTCAAAAAGGATGAACTTTACCGTGTGTAAATTGTCTAAGAAAGCTTGTTTTAAAAATCTGCTTTAAAACCTCCAGTGATTTGGTATTAGTGTAATTAAAGCTAGTTGCCACAACAGACAAACTTCAGGAACTACTTACTCCCCCCCCCCCCTCTCCCCCCCCAGGAGCATTGCCTGGGCTCCCTTGGGGCTGCATTCTGATTTCCTCTGGCCAGTAGGAACCACCTCTCAGGAGACTACAGGACAGGAGAAGAGGCAGACAGGGTATATTGTCCCAGCCCTCCCCCTCCCTCCGGCAGTGGTGCTAATGCTCCATGACGGGAGTTCCCGCTGCTGGCTCCTCCTCCTTGGCACCAGTTCTCCGGGCTCTAACAAGTCTATTTCCTCTCCTTGCCTCTTCAGTTCTAAGAGTGAGAACAGCTTCCTGACGCCCGTGTTTCTTCCCTTACTTCCCCTGTCCACACCTCTGAAAGGATTTCCTTCATTAGTCTCTTCATGTGAACCATATGGAGTGATTTGTTTCCGGGCAGAATTCTGATGGATAACCCCCCAAAATCTCAGCGGCTTAATACAATAAAAGTAGACCTCTCACATATCTGATACCGGTCAGATAGCCTTCTTTCGTCTTGGAGCGTTGCCATCTGGACCATGTGGCCTCCCACATGAGGCAGGGGGGGAAAAAAGTGAATTAGAGGATTGCAGGGGATGCTATCAGGAACCAGGCCTGCAACTGGCTTACATCTCTTCCACCCACAGTCAGTGCCCAGAGCAAGTCGCAGGGCACCAAGCCAAACTGCAAGGGAGGCTGTGATAGTGGCGTGGTGACTATAGGACATTCACTCTGGCTAGGACTACAAAATTGCCTTCAGGTTTAAATGAACTGTTTAGCAAAGCATTAAAGGCACATCACCATCTGGCCCCAGCCTACCTTGTTACCCTTGTGGCTGCTAGTGTGTCACTGTGCAAATTTTGCACAAGCTCTTTCCTCTGCCTGAGCTTCCATTCAACCTCTTCTCCACCTGGCTAACTCAACTCAATAATTAACTCCTCCAGAGAACTTATCCTGACCCTTCCCAAGGCCAGTTTAATTATTGGTTCTGTGTACTACCACAGGGCCAGGACAATGTCTCCTGGCACTGTGAAATCTTTATCATTCTGCTATAATTCATTTTTTTTTTTTTAGCTTGCCCATTGAGCTGTGAGTTTCTTGACGGTGTGGATTAGATTTCATTTCTATCCTTCCACTCCCTAATATTGTAATCACTTTACAAATAATGATTCTAGTTAGTGGTTCTTAGTAAAGTCAGTACCATCCCCCTAGAGAGCATTTTGGAAATTTCTAGAAGTGTTTCTGGTTGTCATAATAACCAGGAAACACAACTGACATTTAGGGTAGGGACTAGAGACAATAAATATCCTGCATCTATAGGACAGTCTCTCACAATGAAGAACTCTTTTCTATCTGCAAGACTTTTTTAGGTCCCACTAGATTTTCAAATAGAAAAAAAATTTTTTTTTGTTCATATGGGCCGGAACCTAGAATCCACTTCAGTTTTATATACCAATGCTGTTTTTATTGCTGTATCATAAAACAGTCCCAAACACAGAGGCTTAAAACAACCAGAGTTTATTGTCTCCCGCGCTCCCGTGGCATGACTGGCTCAGAGGGCAGTTTTGTTCCAGGGCATGCTGACTTGCTGCAGTTGGGCTTGAACAATCACTGGCCCTTGGGAGGAAGTTGACCTGGAGCTGTCAGGAGCGCCTCCCTCATGTGGTCTCTCCACATGGCGTGGTCGTCTCCTAACATAGTGGCTGGTTCCAAAAGGTGTCACATGGAAGTTGCCAGTCTCCTGCGGGCTTAGGCTCACAAGTTTCAGAACAGCACTGGGCTGCTTTCCATTGGTCAAGCCCAGTCCAAACTTAGGTGAGGACAAATAAAGGCCCTCTCCTCCTTGCCTATACAGGAAGGAGGAGATAATAAGGGCAATCCTTGGAGAGTAGGGAGAGTGGACACTAAATTATTTTTGTTCTGTTTTAAGAACTTTCCAGATATCTAACAAAGGTATGAATCAAGGGGAAATTGACCTTTGTTTTGTTTGGCATTTTATTCATTGCATTTGAGTCACCACTATAACATACCAGCATCAGTCTGCCTTTGCAGTTGTCACATTCATGGTGAGGCAACATGTATATCCAAGTATCAGATTACTTCTTTAAATCTCCTAGTAAAATCTTTATATATATATTTATATGCCTACATATAATTATAGATATAGATATATGTATGTACTTCACTTTAATACAGTTTAGGTATATTTATATATGAAAATAATTATATTTTGCTAGAGGCCCAGTGCACGAAATTCATGCACTGGTAGGGTTCCTGGTGGTTGCTGGCTGCCAGCCGGGTACTCCACCCTTCCCCTGGTCGCCTGCTGCCACTGCTAACCAGGGCCTCCCTCCCTTCTCCCAGCCAACCCATCCCCTGGTGGAACTCCCAGGAGAACTCTGGTCTAGGGGACAATTTGCATACTATGCTTTTATTATATAGGATAAAATTATAAATATAACTGTATCTATTTTATTTATTAAATATATATATATCTATATATATGACCAAAATATTTATATATAGAAAGGTAGATAGTTACAAACTTTCATTTTAGTTTTTCTTTATCTTAGGGCATGTATTTTTTATAACACATAAAGATGTTATATTTATTAATTTATATCATGATAATAAAGAAGTTGTTAGTACACCGCTACTCATAGCAAATCTCCTATATAATAAAAGGCTAATATGCAAATAGACCGAAAGGCAGAATGACTGGTCACTATGATGCACACTGACCACCAGGGGGCAGATGCTCAATGCAGGAGATGCCCCCTGGTGGTCAGTGAGCTCCCACAGGAGGAGTGCCACTCAGCCAGAAGCCAGCTCATGGCTGGTGAGTGCAGCAGTGGTGGCAGGAGACTGTCCTACCTCTGTGGCAGTGTTAAGGATGTAGAACATCCCCCGAAGGCTCCTGGACTACAAGAGGGTACAGGCCTGGCTGGCGGACCCCCACCCCTGAGTGCATGAATTTCGTGCACCAGGCCTCTAGTATTATATAATAGTGTTGAAGAAGATCACTGATCTATGGGATCCAAACTGATACTCTGGGATTCCCTTCAGTTTACATGTTTGTTTTCTTCTTGATCTTAATTTTTTACTCTGATTTATATTTTGTTAACTCACAGTATGTACTCCTGACACAAATGAACTCCAATCTCTAAGGAATAACACAGGGGATATAAATAAATGAATTATTAAGTAAATAGAGTTCTGTGTCTATATTTCCCCAATTATTAAAATGTATAATTCTTATAGAAAATAAGGCATTTATCTTTTAAAACTGCCTTTTCTCACAAAATAATCATGTGTTACTTTCTAAATTGGGCCAGATTAAAAAGAATGTCTAGATATGTGTTATATAACTTATATTTTATTAGTGTACATGGCTATGAATCATTCCTTGATTTATCTACTACATAATCATATTTTTAAAATAAGACTGAAATCATACCTATTTTAGATTTCTGGCATTGCAAAGTGCTTTACCTCATATTAAGGTATCCTCAGAAAAAAAAAAAAAGTCATTATACCTTTTAGTGAAGCCAGCCTATGTACAAATGTACTTATTCCGTAGCTTTCCTTAAGTATCAAGCTGAATAGATACTGTACTTAGGATACCTTTTTCCATCTGAAACTAAATGCTATAGAGCTGTAAGTACTGATAATCTGTTCTTGTGACATCGTATTGCTTATACAGGTTTAATACATTACTCTGTATTTAAAAGCTTGCTTTCTAATATTTATACTTTCATACCAAAATATACAAATGAGTCTGATTATGAAGTCACCAGAATTTCCTATGACATGATTTTTTAATCAAGGAGACAAATATAAAAACCACGTAAGTTTCCTTAATGTCCTGTGCTCTGGGCTCTGAAAAATGCTACTCGCCCTGGTCTGGTAGGCGGAAGCTGTCCTCCCAGTTGTTGGATAGATGTTAGGCACTAGAGGCCCGGTGATTTGTGCATGATTTGTGCATGATCGAGGCCTTCTGGCTGCCCGCTGGGGCCTTCCTTCCAGCCCACACGGCTGCTGGCCAGGGCCTTCTTTTGTTCTGCGCCGCCCCCTGTTGGTCAGCACACATCATAGAGAATGATCAAACTCCTGGTCTCCTGGTTGAACTCTTGGGGGGAACACTTTGCATAATAGCCTTTTATATAGATAGATAGATTGGTTCTGGTAGACAGATACCACCCTCCTGGTCTAATAGATAATGCCCTCCTGATTTGACCGGCAGGTGCTGCTCTCCTGGTCTGCTTGGCAGATTCTCCCTTCCTGGTCTGGTAGACTTGTGCTACTTCCTTGTGTATAGATAGATGCTACTTCCTCATCTAGTAGGCAGATTTTGCCCTTCTGGTCTGATAGAGCAGCAAAGGAGCAAGGTCTCAAACTACTAAATCTGTTCTATAAACCATCACTCAGATTCTGCTCAGGAAACAGAGTACCAGTAAATGATTTTTTGTTCATTTCCACTGGTGTAAGGCATGAACGGCCCCTAAAAAATATACCATGAAAAAGGATGGAAGAGACATAATTACTTAACTACTTTTCCATGGCAGGCTCAGGTACCCTCCTAAACTATTTTGAGCAGGGGCAAGAGAAATTCAGCTTCTCATCAAGCTTTGTTGACTTGCTTCATTAAGCTGAAGACTGGTGTGAGAACCCCTCGAATGTTCAACCACAGAGAAAATCCCCTCTCTAAGCCAACCACTGCATCTACTTCAGTTTTCGTTTGGGGAACTAGGTCAGCCTCCGTTCTGTTGTGGTAAGAGAAAAATTAGTCTGGCTCCTTAGAAGTGCAAATAGTGACTAATTTAACCGTTAATTCTTAAAACACTGGCAACATACAGTATTGAAAGCTATTACAAAAATTTTCTTTTTACATACTCATTTCCTTTGTCACCTTTTTATTCCCCCTGACACAAACCATAGAATTCTTTTCTTCAGTGTGTTGAAAAGTTAACTTTATGGTGGTGGGGGGCAGATTAATTGGGGAACTTACATGCATATATGTATAGCCCATAGACACAAACGATAGTGTGGTGAATGCTTGGAAGGTGTCAATGTTGAAAACACACAAATACATATATACACACACACAAACAAAGCAGACATCTGTAATACTTTCAACAATCAAGATAAATTCTAAAAAATTTAATTTTTTAAAAAAAGTTAATTTTGCTCACCCTGGCCAGTTTGCTCAATGGTTAGAGTGTCGGTTTGAGGACCAAAGGGTTGTGGGTTTGATTCTGGGTCAAGGGCACATACTTCTGTTGCAAGCTCAATCCCCAGTCAGTCGGGTGCATGAAGGAAACAACCAATTGATGTGTCTCTCTCACATCAATGTTTCTGTCTCTCTCACACAGATAGATGTTTCTCTTGCTCTTTTTTCTCTCCTTCTTTCCCTCCATCTATCCGTTCTGTCCATTCTCTCTAAAAGTCAATGGAAAAATAACGTTGGGTGAGGAATAAAAAAAAGTTAACTCTGTTTAATCTTTGAACCAAGGAAAATATAAGAAGAAAACCAAATAAAGTAAATTTCAGAATAACACACCAATAATGTTCATAATATGGGTGCATAGACTTTTTGAGTTATTATATCTCTGATATTCTTTAATTTATTATTTCAAAGCAATATAAGGTTCTAGAAATAAACATTGGTCTATTCTAAGGATGTTTACAGAATGCAAGAGAAAATTCTGTTGACAAACAGAAGCATTGTCTCAAAGTGCACGTGTGTGTGTGTATAATGTCTTGCCTCATGAATCCATTTTCTAGCCACCATTACAGAACAGAGCACCATCCCTCTGTCATTACTTTCTTTACTATGGTATAAAAACATAAAATAGTACAAAGGAAAGAATCAACTTCCTATCCTGTACAGGGAAAAGGTATCCCCAAATCAAAGTGTAGCATGAGACTCATCTATAATAATAAAAGGGTAATATGCTAATTAGACCAGACGTCCTTCCGGATATCATTCCGGATGTCCTCCTGGACAAAGCCAGTGGCTGGAGGGAAGCCTGGGTCCCCGGTGCCAGTGGGAAGCCAGTTCGACAGCCAGGGGAAGGAAAGCATACTCTTAAACAAATTTCGTGGATCAGGCCTCTAGTTTAAAAATAATAAACATATTAGTCAATAGTAGTATTATAATTTTAATATTCAAAATATTAAGGTTATTTTATGGATTTTTCCACTTATTAGTTATTAGTGTTATATGATTGCACAGTTCTGATAACGATTAAGCTATGTAATGCTTACTACTATGATCCCGTACTCTATGTAATTAGTGATAGAACAATACAGTTGTAGAATATCACAGTAAATAGTCTTATATGAAATGAGCTTATTACCATGTGGGATTATGTGGGATCATGATGTAGCCCTACTAATAAATTTTAAAAAGCCAAAATACATCTGGGGCTATTGTACCATTTAATTTTTCAGACTGCTTAATACAGCTAATATTCAGAAAGAAAACAACCCTAGTTTGTAAAGTGATAATAATCATGTTGGAGAGAGAAAATGCGAGAGGATAGGACATAAAGATAGCATGAATTTTGAAGAATTCATAAAACATCCCATTCTCATTCCTCTCATTCCATTCCACATACTGCATCTTATGGCGTCACTATGGTATCTTATTCTTTATCACCATGATAAGTTATTTGTCAGAAGAACCTCAGTAAGCTGATTCATTGTCATGGCTCCCTTCCCAAGGATGTGAACTTGGAAGGCAGTAACATTTAAACTTTGTTACTTATTTCAGTTCGGGTAAGATGCATTTCATTTGTAAATCTGCAAGTATACAAACAGCATGCATATGGGAGAGAGAATGAAAATAATTGGCTAAATTGATTTTCAGTTGATATTTGGCTTTATTACATGCCTCCAAATTTAGAACTTTATTGTATTCTATAGCTATCCCATGTCTTAAAATTTAGCTTCTGCAGCACTAAACTAATGTTAATATCTCTTTTGTATAGCATGCTATAATTTTAAATATAACTGCAAATAATGAAGTGCCATTGCTCTCTTCTAGTGGAGGGAACTTAGTCCAAAAAGGTTAAAAATTGTGCCAGAGATCACAAAATGACAATGTGACGGAGTCCTATATTTCATTCTGTTTCCCAATATATTTTAAAACGCATTTAGAATAGAGTCCCTAAATCATATATGCATACAACTAAATTTGAATAAAAAAATTTTAAACAACTTGGTCATATTTCTTAATTTTGCACCCCTCAATGTCCTCATCTCTAAAATGGGGATTGTGCTATCTTGCTTCACAAGATTGTGCCAGTTAATCCATGGGAACTCATGCAGCAGTGCTCAGTGAGTGTTAACCTTTGTACTTACTGAGACAACTAAATTTTATATTCTTTTCCTTGTTCATAAATAATCCTGTTTTTTAGGAGATGGCCTTACTTTTCTAAGTTCAAGTCCATGTTCTTCCTTCTATTCCATATATTTGAGGTAGATTTTTTTTAATAAACGACTTCCATATTTTTGTTTATGTGTATGTATTATATGTGTGCCTTTGTGGTTTTTTTTTATTATAGTAGAAATACAGTTTTATATCAGTTTCAATTGTATAAAACAGTTATTCAACTTTTATATGTCTTTCAGAATGGTAACTATAATAAGTCTAGTAACTGTCACTGTACATCAATTATTACAATATTATTGCCTTTATTCTCTATGCTGTTCATTACATCCATGCAACTTATAACTGGAAGCTTGCACTTAATCTCCTTTCCCCTTTCACCCAACCTCCCACTTCCCTCCCCTCTGGCAACCATCTGTATCTGTGAGTTTATTTCTGTTTCATTTTGAATGTTCATTTATTTTTCAGATTCTACATATAAGTGGAATCATATGGTATTTGTCCTTATCTGTACAAGTTATTTCTACATATAAGTGGAATCATATAGTATTTGTCCTTATCTGTACAAGTTATTTCTCCTAATGTCATACTTTGTAGGTCCATCCATCTTGTTGCAAATGGCAAGATTTCATTCTTTTTATAACTGAGTAATATTCCATTGTATATACAGGGGTATACAAAAGTAGGTAAATTACCAGCCATCATTACCTAAAAGACAAAACCATTAATAAGGATACAAAATAATAATAATAATACAAATAATATAAATAAATTATGAAATATAAATAAATAATAATATAAGAATAAATAGTTTTTTTTAAAAATATGTTTTATTTATTTCCAAGAGGAAGGGAGAGAGAGATAGAGAGAGGGGGGAGAGAGAGAAAGAGAGAGAGAGAGAGAGAGAGAGAGAGAGAGAGAGAGAGAGAAACATCAATAACAGGAAGGAATCTGTGACTGGCTATCTCCTGCACACTCCCCAATGGGGATAAATCCCTCAACCCAGGCATGTTCCCTGACTGGGAATCGAACTCGGGACCTCTTGGTCTCTGGGATGGTGCTCAGTCCACTAAGCCACCACAGCTGAGCAAAAATAAATTCTTTTGCATACTCACAACTGTAAATGTACTTCTGGTCATATATATATCGTATCTTCTTTCGCTATTATTGATGGACCCTTGGTTGCTTCTATATTTTGGCCATTATAACCAATGCTGTAATAAACAGAGGTACATATATCTTTCTGAATTATAGTTTTTAAAAAGAAAATAAATACCCAGAAGTGGAATTGCTGGTTAAATAGTAGTTATATTTTTAATTCTTAGATAAATCTTCATACTGTTTTCCATAGTGGCTGAACTAATTTGCAACCCCACCAATAGTGCATAAAGGTTCCCTTTTCTCCACATCCTCAAATAACACTTGTTATTTGTTGTCTTTTTTATAGTAGCCATTCTGGCAAGTGTGAGGTGATCTCTTTGTGGTTTTGACTTGCATTTCTCTGATGATTAGCATTTTTTCATGTGTCTCTTGGTCATTTATATGCTTTCTTTGGAGAAATGTTTATTCATATCCTCTGCCAAATTTTTAATTGGATTGTTTTATTTTAATGTTGAGTTGTATGAGTTCTTTATATACATTTGAACATTAATCCCTTATTGGATATATCATCTTCACATATTTTCTATCATTCACTAGATTGCCTTTTAATCTTGTTGATGGTTTCCTTCACTGTGTAAAAGCTTTTTAGTTTTATGTAGTTCCCTTTTTTATTTTTGGTTTGTTGCCTTGCCCAAGGAGTTATATCCCCCCAAATATTGCTAAGACTGCTCTTAAAAGAGTTTTTTTTTTGCCTATGTTTTTTTTCTAGGAGTAATTTCAGGTCTTACATTAAAGTCTTCCATTCATTTTGAGTTTATTTTCGTACATGGTGTAAGAAAATTGTTTAGTTTCATTTGCATGTGTATCTTTGTATATTTACACTGAGAGTTTCCTTTTTAGTAAATTGCCTGTTCAAATCTTTCACAGTTTCTAGCTGTTTTCTTCGTCAGTTTGGTTTCTCTAGGAAGTAGATGCCAAGATGGATATATACAGAGACATTTATTATTAACTAGAGGCCCAGTGCACAAAACTCATGCATGGGTAGGGTCCCTAGTGGCGGCCGGCTGCCGGCCAAGGCCTCTCTCTGTTCCACCAGCCGCGTGCCAGCGCCGGGGCCTCTCCCCCTTCTCTGGCAGCGTGCTGCCACTGGGGCTTCCTACCACTGGGGCCTCCCACTCTTCCCCTGGCCAGCCTGTCCCCTGGTAGAGCTTCCAGAATAACTCTGGCCGAGGGGACAATTTGCATACTATGCTTTTATTATATAGGAATAGAGGCCCAGTGTATGAAATTTGTGCACAGGTAGGGTACCTAAGCCTGGCTGGTAATCAGGGCTCATCAGGTTTCCCACATCCCTGCTCCTTCCCTTGCCACCCACACCCCTACCCGCCACCATGCAGTTCCCTCTTCCCCATCTCCTCCTTCCTTCACTCCCTCAGAGCCCTGCCACCACCACTGGTGGCCCGCCATGCTCCATGCTGCCCCTGGTGGTCAGCACATGTCATAGTGAGTGAATGAACTGTTCTGGTTGAACTTCCAAGGGGACACTTTGCATATTAGCCTTTTAAATATATAGATTTTAATTGTATAACAAACTTTATGGGGAAAATGTGAACTGCTAGTAGAGTACAATGGGGGGAGGGAGGGTTCTTTTCTGTGTGTGTACTTGTGTGAGTTCAGTGAAGCTGTTGCTATTTCTTTGGCTGGCTGTTCATGTAATGAAGTATTTATCTGTCTGGAGTGGGAAAGATATTGCTGTATCTGTTTCTGCTTTCTGAGATCATTTGTTACATTATCTTTTAAGAATAGCATCCATTGTAACAGTTGAAAAATTTTTAATATTGAGATGTAAAGCTGCCATCTTTATACTCTTTGAATTTACTATTATGAGGAAAACATAATTGTGTTTACCTTCAAATTTTGAAATAAAAATATATAGAATTGTTTGTTTTTTAAAAAATGAAGAATAAAAGTGATTAGGAATATAACAAAAGACTCTGACCTTAGTATCAATTTGACCCTTGCTACAGAATGCTATCTCTCTGTACATAAAATAAAATTTAAAAACACTTCTCAAAAAAGTAAAAAAAAAAAAAACAAAAAAAAGTAAAGGAAAAATAAAAACTTTCTTGAGACAAATAAAAATGAAAACACAATGTGCCAAAACTTATGGGATGTAGCAAAGCAGTTCTCAGAGGGAAGGAAGTTCATGCAATAAATGCCTGCATTAAGAAGCAAGAAAGAAATTTAAAATAGCTAAGATTGGAAAGAACCTAGGTGCCCATCAGTAGATGAGTGGATTAAAAAACCATAGTACATCTACACAATGGAATACTGTGCCACTTTAAAAAAGAAGGAACTTTAGCCAAGACTGGTTTGGCTCAGTGGATAGAGTGTCGGACTGCGGACTGAGGAGTCCCGGGTTCGATTTTGGTCAGGGGCATGTGCCTTGGCTGCGGGCACATCCCAGGTAGGGGGTGTGCAGGAGGCAGCTGGTCGATGTTTCTCTCTTGTTGACATTTCTAGCTCTCTATCCCTCTTCCTTCCTCTCTGTAAAAAATCAATAAAATATATTAAAAAATAAAAATAAAAATAAAAAAGAAGGAACTTTTACCATTTGCAACAGCATGGATGGAACTGGCGAGCATTATGCTTACTAAATATAGAGAAAGATAAATATCACATGATCTCACTCATATGTGGAATATAATGATTAACATATTTGAGCAAGAATAGATCCAGAGACAAATGGCAGGGGGGATGGGGTTAGAGAGAAACCAAAGGACTCGTATGCATGCATATTAGCATAACCAATGGACACAGACACTGGGGCTGTGGGGGGCTTGCCTGGAGTGGAAATGGCTTTGGGGGGGATCAAGAGGGTTTAAAAGAGACATAGGTGAAACTTTAGACAATAAAAAAAAGAATATAAAAATACATATACAGTCAATACATTTAAAAAAATGCAAGAAAGATTCCAAATAAACAACCCAACTCTATGCCTTAATGGACTAGAAAAAGAAGAACAAACTGAGCCCAAAGGTAGCAGAAGGAAGGAAACAACAAATATTAGAGCAGGAATAAATAAACTGGAAAACAATAGAAAAGATTAACTAAACTAAGAGTTGGTTCTTTGAAAAAGATAAAGAAAATTTATAAAACCTTCCTTTACTAACCAAGGAAGAAAGGGGACCCCTTCATCCCCCCCTCCCCTCCCCCCTGCATGAATCTTGCGCACCAGGCCTCTAGTATTAAATAAAATAAAAATTCACCAAAATACTAACATTATTTCTGGGTTGTGTAATTATGGGTGAATTTTTATACTGTATTCCCAAAATTTTCTGTAAGTGTGCACATGTTAATGTATAATAAAAAACTATAAACCTGACATTTTAAATGTAAAGGTTTAGCATCTTGTTTTGATATAATAGTATTAATGTTTCCTATTAAAAAATAAAGTCTCAACCCTTGGATTCACCTACTTTTAAAATTTACTTGCCTATAACATTTTGTGTATTTTCACTCTTCTTACTAGTAATTATTCAAATTTTCTACTTCTTTTTGATTTTGTCATAGCATGTTGTATGTTTCTAGGAATATTTACATTTCTTCTAGGTTGTTCAGTTTGTTGGTATGTAGTTTTCATAGCAGACTCTTATGACCCTGTATTATAAGCTCTAATATTTCCTTTTTCATTTTTAACTTTGTTGATTTGTGTCCTCTTAATTAACTGATAACATTTTTATTTCAAAAATTTAAATATAGAGAAAAGTTGAAAGGCTAATACAAAAAAATATCATATAACCCCACTAAATTCAACAATAGTTTTTTTTATTTTTTAAAATATATATTTTATTGATTTTTTACAGAGAGGAAGAGAGAGGGAGTAGAGAGTTAGAAACATCAATGAGAGAGAATCATCGATCAGCTGTCTGGGTATATGCCCTTGACTGGAATCGAACCCGGGACCTTCTCTCGGTCTCCTTACTTGATGGGGGAAGGGTTAGAGAAACAGAGGGAGGGAGAGAGAAAGAGAGAGAAAGAGAGCTCTCTGAGGTCTCTTAGCAGTTAGGCAGGGGAGCAGTTTAGGCCCACTGTGATCAGCCTTAAAAGGGTAGTCGGACATCCCTCAAGGGATCCCAGATTGGAGAGGGTGCAGGCTGGGATGAGGGACACCCCCCCTCCCAGTGCATGAATTTTGTGCACCGGGCCTCTAGTTATTAATAAAGAGTGAGTATTGTTGAGTATACATCTTTCTACTTAATGTAAATTCATTATCTCTTCCCCCACCTTTTTTGAGATTTAATTTACATATAGCATTGTGTATATTTACATGTTTACATATTTACAAATATAACATATTGTATTATATTTACATATAATACAATGTGTTAATTTGATATACTTAAATGATTTTCACTATAATACTAGCTAATATCTGTAACACATCATATGATTACCATTTATTTTTTGTGATGAGAACATTTAAGATCTAGTCCCTTAGCAACTCTCAAGTATATAATACAGTATTAACTATAATCATTATGTTGTATCTTAGATCCCCAGAGCTTACTCACCTAACAACTGGCAGTCTGTATAGCTTACTCACCTAACAACTGGCAGTCTGTATGCTTTGACCAACATCTCTCCTTTCCCTCACCCTCAGCTCCTGGTAACCAACATCTAGTCTCTGTGTCCATGAGTTTGGCTTTTATAGATTACATATATTTGACATCACATGGTATTTGCTTCTCTGTCTGACTTATTTTCCTTAGCCTAATGCCCTTCACAGCCCCTCGATATTGTTGCAAACAGCAGGACGTTCTTCTTGTCATGACTGAATAATAGTCCAGTGTGTGTGTACATGTATACATATGTACATCCTATATAATAAAAGGCTAATATGCAAATAGACCAAACATTGGAACAACCAAACAAGCAGTCGTTATGATGTGTGCTGACCACCAGAGGGTGCATACTGAACATGGCAGGTGTTGGCAGCAGGCAGCAGAGCGTGGAATGTGGCAGGTATTGATCACTGCGAGATGGTGGAGCAGGTGAGCAGGAACGCCAGACCAAGGCGGGATACCAGTTGCTGTCATTAGGACGAGACTCTGGTGGTTACTGAAAATTCTTTGCTCCTGTAAGCCACAGTCCCACCCAGTACTTGCACCTGCTACCAGCGCCCAGCACCAGTCCTGATTGCTTGGCGCCGTCAGTGGGTGTGAGCAGCAGCGCTGGCTCTGATCACCCCTGAGGGCTTCTCCACCTTCCCTTGTTCCTGAGGGGCAATCCCGCTGCTTGCACCTGCTGATGGCGCTGGTCTCACTTGCTCTGCTCTGTCAGCAGGTGCAAGTGGAACTGGCACTATCAGTGCATGGGAGTGGCAGTGGCAGAAGTGGAGCTGCAGGCAGACAGGGGAATGGGGGTGGCTGCAGAAAGAGCTGGGAGGGGGCATGGAAGATGGGCCAAGACCCATCCTTGTGCTCATTGTAGCATCGTAGCCTATAGTTTCTTTCAAGGTGCACAAATTCATGCACTGGGCCCCTAGCCCCATATAATAAAAGGCTAATATGTAAATTGAGCAAACAGCAGAACAACTGGTCACTATGACACACACTTACCACCAGGGGGGCAGGATCTGCCCTCTGGTGGTCAGTGCGCTCCCACAGGGGGAATGCTGCTCAGCTAGAAGCTGGGCTCCCAGCTGTCAAGCACAGCAGTGGTGGCAGCAGCCTCTCATACCTCCAGGGCAACACTAAGGATATCCGACTGATAGCTTAGGCCTGGGGGTAGTGTGCCTAAGCCATCGGTTGGATATCCAGAGAGTTCCTGGACTGTGAGAGGGCACAGGCCAGGCTGAAGGCCCGAGTGCATGAATTTTGTGCACTGGACCTCTAGTACATATATATGTATAAAACATCTTCTACATCCATTCTTTCACTGTGGACACTAAAGTTGTTTCCATATATTTGCCATGGTAAATAATGCTGCAGTATACATGGGAGTGCAAATATCTCTACAAGGTCATGTTTTCATTGCCTTTAGATATCTACCCAGAAGTGAGATTGTTAAATGATGTGGTAGTTCTATTTTTAACTTTTTGAGAATTCTCTTACTATTTTTTCATAATGGCTTCACCTTTAGGATAAATTCTTAAAAGTAGAAAAACTTGGTCAAGGTTATAGACCTTAAGGATTAGGATTTGAATTTCTGGTTAGCTTTCCATAAAGAGTGTATTAAGTTTCACTAACACTAGCTGTCTGTGAATGTTCATTTAAATATCACACTTCTCAGTGCTAATCATTACAATTAAAACTCTTTTCTGAATATAATAGAAAAATATTTTATTTGTATTTCTTTACATTTTTCATTTTATTTTGACAAGTGTAATTTTTCTGTACATTATTTTGGTTATACCATTTCCAACTTTTCTACTGCAGTTTCAGTATTTTCTTCTCTTTTTTATTAGCCCAATGCTATTTTGGACTACAACATTATTTAAAAAAAAAAAAAAAAGGGAAAAGGATAAAAAATGCTGACATAATTTTCCAAATTCAAAATTTTGCAGTCATTTGACTTCAAATGTTTGATCTGTTTTAATGTGTATAATGAATGTTGACTAACAGTATGTAAAATTATATTTCAATGTAAATTATTTTTTTTAGTTTGACTTTTGAGGAAGGCTGTTTCCATGATCTTGCTAGCACTAGAGGGACACTAGGAAATGCCGGGGGGTGGGGGGAGGGAGGGGGAAGTGTTTCTTTGCATCTAGGTTCCAGAAGCTTGTTTCTAGCACATACATATGAGGATCAGGCAGGCTAAGTGAGTTCAAAGGCAATGCCATTTCTAAGTGATTATTTGATTTTAGTAAATATTTCTTAGTGAATCTGCATGTATACATACTAAGGATCCAAAGCATAGTACTGAGCATGGAACAAGTTTTAAAACTACTTTCATTGCTACTTGTCTCCCCTGTAGAGTGTCCTTATGGTATTTTTGATACGGTCATGCTTTCAATGATCAGAGTTACATATCCGTGGACATACTGGAGAAATTTTAAAATTATAATTATTCTAGGCCTATTTTTGAAATTGGAATTTTTGAAATGTAAAATCCTTCTTTAAGCACACCTCCTTCCTTCTACAAGCTGTGCTAACTTGAAACCTTGTCCTTCGTTATATATTCACTTCCTCAAAGATGAGAAAACCAAAAATGCTCAACCCTGCTTACCAAATTGTGTTAAATAATATTTCTGTACAGCCTAGTCAAATGGCAGCTTCTTTTTATTTTCTATAGTGGGTTCATCTAATGGTCATCAAACCAAAGCTCAGCTCCTCTCTGAGAGGCAAACAATGCTCTCTGGGCTGAGACCTCTGAATCACAGTTTTTGTCAACAGCATTATAACCTGTTAAGTTATTATTACAATGACATGACCTGAGGAAATACAGGATTTTTTTTTTTTTTGGTGTTTGCCGGTTGTAATTTGCTGTATTTTGCAATTACTTTTATATTTGGCTAATTCTGTTCAATCTCCTTTCAATGTTGTAATGCTCTGATAGCAGAAACATGTCACATTACTCCATCCCTGCAAAGAGTCTTGATGTGGATTTTCATTTTAGAAAATTTAACTAATCATCTTATTTTTAGTTTATGTTAAAAGTATTTAAAAATAGCGACCAACTCTATCCTGTTTTTTTTTTTTTAAATACAACTTATTGCTTTCTCAGAGGGAATCAATGTCCTTCCCTCAGTTGTGAGTTATTCCAGTTATCCAACGATAATACAATGTTGTAATTATTTATCAAAAAAGACTATTTATTTTTGTTTTTATCCTCACCTTAGGATATTTTTTCCATTGATTTTTTTTATGAGACAGTGGAGGGGAAGGAGGAGAAGGAGAGAAAAAGAGAGAAACAGCAATGTGAGAGACACACACCTTGACTGGTTGCTTCCCACACGAATCCTAACTGGGGTGGGGATCAAGTCTGCAACTAAGGTATGTGCCCTTGACTTGGAATTGAACCGGAAATTCTTTGGTCTGAGGGCCAACACTCTAACCACTGAACAAAACCATCCAGGGCTAGAAAGATGTTACTTTTAATTAAAAATGATATATTAAAAAACTATAATCCGTGGCAATATATACCCACAATTCATAATTCTTAGAGAGCTTCTAATACATAGTTTAAATTCTCCATGCTATAATTTTTGTTTGCCATATGTTACTAAAAGTAACTGTTTTCTATCATTTCTAGAAAACATACTAAAAAATAACAGTCTGTCTCTTTTAAGCCTTTTTTTACTTTAGGTCATATAAATTCAACTCCTTTACTCACACGTCTAACTATGAAACTTTATATCTATTCCTTTGGAATGGACTTTCTCAAAATTGCCATGCAGAACTTTACAAAAGTTCTGACTAATGCATTGTTGTTTGCACAGTGTGAGTCATTTGTATACTTGTGGGATCCAGAGGTCAATGGAATCATAAAAACAAGAGCAAATTTAGGGAATGAAAGAAATTAGTAAAGGCCTAATAACTACCCACACCAGCCTTCTAGGGCAGAGGGTTTGTTTAATTTGGGTTCCTTTGTGTTAATCAGTCATCCTGTGAGCCTAATAGTGGGGAAATGTTTCTGTTCCCTTAGTGTGCTGGTATAAGTAGCAAGGAAGTGAGTGCCAATTCCAATTTCCTGAAACAAGTGGAACTTTCTGCGAGATTAGATTCTAAGGGACAGATGTAGTCAATGAACTCTAGTTCAATATATAAAAACACTCAAACTGATTCACTGAACCATGCATTTAGCATGTGATCTTAAAATTGACATCGACCCAAATATTCTCTTATGCTGGGACTATAATTTGACTACATGCCACCTCTGGTGTGTGACCAAACAGCTCAGAGCAGCTGACTTACCTTTCTGGCTTTCAGAATAGTGGCCGTTTCCTCATTAGTTCTGAGCTTGGAAAAAAAAAAACTATCCGGAAATAACTGGCCGAAGATAAAAATCTTCGACAGGACCGTCCACTCTTTTCTCTCTTGCATGGCAAAAGTGAATACAGGTTTATTTGGGGCCTGTTGATTTTGCCATTTGACTTTTCTGTGCAGCAGCAAACCCCATTTCCTCTTCGTCGGGAGCAGTCCCTCCAGCCAAGTTCACGCAGGGGAGGCCAAGAGCCAGCTTGCAGCTCCAATGCCACTGGCACCACTGCTGCTGGCACTGACACCACAGTAGCCCCTTGGACACTGATGCTCCTGGAGCAACCAATGTGGTGCATTGCGCTGCCCCAACACTGGCAGATGTATCCGCCATCTCAATGTCTTTTTGGCTGTTTAAGCCACGAGCTCCAGAGTTTTAACCTACGGATTGGCTGAGCCTTGCTCATGTACCCATGTTCTAACCATCGCACTGTTTGGTTCTTTGTAGGTTCTTTAGCGAGAGGTAGACTCCGTGGTCTATGAAGATTCAAAAGGTGAGGGGTTCCCAGGCATGAAAGGCAGGGCGTTAGACAAAGACACCACACGTTGGGAGATGCTCTGTGCTAGTGTATTCTAGGGATGGAAAACATGGAGAACGAGTGGCGAAAGCACTCTGAAAGTTGGACCCAGAACAAGGGAAACTCTGGAAATCAAACTAAGGCATTTAGATTTTATTTGGTAGGCAGAAAAAAATCACTGGAAATTTCTATACCAAGAGATCAAAGTGGGTTTTAGGAATACTTACGTACTGCAGTTTGTGTAGGAGAGCATTCGGAGAAAGGAGATTTTCAAGGCAGAGAAATGAGCAATCCAAGGAGTTACCCAATTATAAAGTGATAGGTACCCAAACTCAGTATCTGTAGCAAAGGAGGTGAAAGAATAGGTGAGGTAATTGTAGATATTAAATTCTAGAACTTCCTTAAAGGATCTACTTCTCGCTCCAGCTAGTTTGGCTCAGTAGATAGAGCACCAGCCTATGGACTGAAGCAGTGTTTCCCAAAGTGTGGTTCGCATACCTCCAGGAGTATGGGAAGAGTTTGGTGGGGGTACGCGTTGCACCAGAGTTTTGTGGGGATATGCACTGCACCGTGCTTAGCTGCGCCTAATTCTACCTTCTCATGAGTTAGGTCAAGACAGTCTTGTGAGGCGTGAGATGGTCCGGTGAGCAAATAAATGTTATTTATAATATAACTTTTAATTATATTTTACTATGAATAATTTTATTTTTTGTTTATTATTATTTTGTGTATGTACCAAAAAATAAAAATAAATATATTTTGATTGTTATTAAAATATATCCATTTTTTTACTAGGGGTACTCAGTATTACGAAAATTATAGAAGGGGTACACATATGTCAAAAGTTTGGGAAACACTGGACTGAAGGGTCACAGGCCCTATTCCAGTCAATGGCACGCACCTTGGTTGCAGGCTCGTTCCCTGGCCCCAGTCGGTGTTTGCAGCCAATTGATGTGTCTCTCATGTTGATGTTTCTCTGTCTCTTCCCTTCTCTTTCACTCTTTCTGAAAGTCAATGGAGAAGTCCAAGTATGGAAAGTATGGAAAAATGCTCAATGTCACTAATCATCAGAGAGATGCAAATGAATATAACAATGAGGTACCACCTCACACTGTCAGAATGGCTATCATCAATAAATCAACAAACAAATGTTGGTGAGGATGTGGAGAAAAAGGAACCCTACTGCACTGCTGGTGGGAATGCAAACTGTATAGCCATTATGGGAATCAGTGTGGAATTTCCTAAAAAAATTAGAAATGGAACTGCCATTTGACCCAGTTATTCCACTTCTAGGAATATATCGATATCACCAATCAGAAAGAACATATACACCCCTATGTACATAGTAGCACTATTTACAATAGCTAAGATCTGGAAATAGCCCAAGTGCCCATCAGTAGATGAATAGATAAAAAAAATTGTGGGACATTTACACCACGGAATACTGTGCAGCTGTAAAAAAAGAGGGATCTCTTACCATTTGAGGCAGCATGGAGGGACCTAGAGAGTATTATGCTAAGTGAAATAAGTTAGTCAGAATAAGACAAGTATCACATGATCTCACTTATATGTGGAATCTAGTGAACAAAATAAACTAATGAACAAAATAAATCCAGAGATATGGAAGCATGGAACAGACTGAGGATCCTCAGAGGGAAGGAGGATGGGAGGGAAGAGATCAACCAAAGAACTTGTATGCATATATGCATAACCCATGGACACAGACAATAGCAGGGTGAAGGCCTAGAGTGGGGATGGGAGTGGGGAGGGGTCAATGGGAAAAAAAGGGGGATATCTGTCATATTTTAAACAATGAGGATAAAGTTAGAAAAGAATGTCAATGGAAAAATATCCTCAGGTGAAGATTAATGAAAAAAACCAACAAAACAAAACAAAACAAAACATCCACTTCTCACCAAAGTATCTCATTCAATTTTCTTGATAGTATACACACAAATATATCTCATTCAGAAGTATTTTATTCCATAGTGAATTTATCTAGGGCAATCCTCAATGTATGAACAGCTGGAGTCCTGAGACACTTGCAGGAAATCTGCTATGTTCATAACAATACTAAGAAGTTATTTGCCCATATGACCACGGTGAAAAGCAATAGTGGCTAAAATTGCTTCTTAATATAAATCAAGGAAGTGGCTCTCCTCCCCCCAAAAATACCTACATTTTCCACTTTTAGCAAAGTTGAATGAACTTAGTTACAGTGACGAAAGTCATCTGATTTTATTAGACTTGCTGGCATCTCAGGGTATTGATTATTAGGAGGAGAAGGAAGCCAGATGAAGGGTGCTTGGAAGTTGGGGTGAGGATGGGGTGAGTGGTAGTCTTATTTTAAAAATATATTTTTATTGATTTTAGAGAAGAAGGGAGAAGGTAAGAGAGAAATATCAGTGATGTGAGAAAATCATTGGTTGGTTGCCTCTTGCATGCCCCACACTGAGGCTCTAGCCCAAAACTGGGGCATATGCCCTGACTGGTAATTGAACCATCACAACCTGGTTCATAGATTGATGCTTAACCACTGAGCCACGCTGGCCAGGTGAGTGGTAGTCTTTGTGAGCATAGCAGCAGGAATATCTTGGCAGGGATTGATACTCAAACCATCTGGCTAGAAGTGACATAATGATTTGCAAAGGTATACTCAGTATGGAGCAGAACTTGGCTATCAGGGTCATTCCCCTAGTGAAGGGACCAGCAAGAATGTCAGAACCAGAGTCCTAGCAGGAAAGGGTACAAACCTTTGTCTCAATGCAGGAGACAGGACTTGGGCCACAAGACCAGCCACAGAGACTAGATCATATTGTGGAGCACGAGGAAAATTCTTCATTTTTAGGACTCATGGAATTCGGAAGTTTGTTTAAGTACTAAGCATAGGTTACAGAATTAACTCCAGATCCAATTAGCCAGGATTAAAAAAAAAATTCCTAGCCTTTTTGGCTTGGGAGGAATTTTTAAAAGTGTTGTTAAATGCTTATTTATCTTCCACATGAACTCCTGTTTGCTTTTTGTATAAGTTGTAACAAATCATGGAGATTTACTATTACTGAAAGATAAAATTACTAAATTACTGAACACTAATGAATGACAAAAAAACACAATACAAATTGTGGGGACACTATACTGACAGCGGAGAAAATGGGGTCACTAAAAAGTGTTAATTATAGAAAACAGGCTTTGTAATTTTGTTGTGTTTCATTGTATTTTTAAAATTGGTTTAATTTCTAGTTTTAAAAATAACTTTTCTTTTTCACTGAGAACAAGCTTAACAGAAACACAACAGCAATTTGCATAACAATAATTTCCTTGGCTTTAGAAAAGCTTGGCATTTAGGTTTCTCTCTCTTTTTTAGTATATTTTATTGATTTCAGAGAGGAAGGGAGAAAGATAGATAGAAACATTGATGAGAGAGAATCATCCATCTGCTGCCTCCTGAATGCCCTCTACTAGGGATCCAGCCTGCAACTCGGGCATGTGTCCTGACAGGGAATCGAACGTTGACCTCCTGCAATTCATAAGTAGGCACTCAACTATTGAGCCACACCAGCCAAGTTGGGTTTTTCTTAATGAAAGGTTTGGTGTCTGTAGGACACATTAATATTTTTTAATCTTTCCATTATTTTCTAAAATCTGACTTTGGGTATGTAATACACCATCACACTACCTATCAGCATGGCTAAATGCCTCTTAAACTTTCGTAATATGATTCAGCCTCACTTTCCATTCATACCACCTGCCTAGCCACAGAAATTAGACTTCTCCAAATTAGCTGTGGTCCTTAATGTTTGTAAAAAGTAAGTAATATTTCTCTGTCTTTTCTCTGAGATTCCCTTCCTCACCTGAGCCTGACCAGTTTCTGTTCATTTTCTCTGTGAACACAGACCTGGCTCCACCACATAGAATCTATCTCTGCTCTTCTAGACATAGTGTCTGACAGTGATTTTTCACACTGTATACACTCTAAGGTAATGTATGCAGAGGTGCTTCCAGATTTACCTTCATTCATTGGATAGAGAAAAGAGCAGGTACTGTAGAGTCAGACCTATCTTAGTTGGCATTTAAGCCCTATCACTCATTAGCAGGGTAAAGTTGATGACTCATTGAGTCTCTCTAACCTTGGTTTCCCACTTGTAAAATTGGACAAATAGTACCTAGCTCATGGGGTCATTGTGAGGATTAAATAGGATTCTGTATCCAATGTGCTACACCCATTAATAGATGCGAACAACTCTTTGCTTCCCCTTTCAGCGTATAACATGTATAATTTAAATATGCTCATATCTCCCACTAGATGATGCAGGCAGGGAAAGATGTAGTACAGCCTCTGGCCCAGAAAAGGCACTTGGTAAATCTTTGAGGAATGAATGAACAGCTCTGATTTCTCTCAAATTTCACAGAAAGTTGTGGCTTTTTACCTGGTTTAAGTGAATAGTTCTGTATTCACACCAGAAACTTGCCCATTTTTAATGGAAAAATGGATAAAGTTGAAGCTATTTAACTGTCTCGCTCATCTCCAACTTGTTTTAGATTCCAAAAGGTCATACTCTGTAAAATCTTACATGGAAATTTTAAATGAAAAATATTGTTTCATCATTTATAATAATAAAAGTATAATATGCTAATTAGACCAGACAGCTGAACAACCTTCTGGACATCCTTCTGGACAACCTTCCAGATGAAGCTGTGACAGCAGGGGCTGAGGCAGAGGCAGTTAGGGGCAATCAGCAGGCAGGTGAGAGTTAGGGGTGATCAGGCAAGCAGGTGAGCAGTTAGGGACAATAAGGCAGGCAGGCAGAGTGGTTAGGGGTGATTAGGCAAGCAGGTGAGCAGTTAGGGATGATCAGGCAGACAGGCGATGGTTAGGGGCAATCAGGCAGGCAGGCAAGTGGTTAGGAGCTAGCGGTCTTGAATTGTGAGAGGGTGCAGGCCGGGCTGAAGGACCCTGTCTCTCCCCTCCCCCAGTGCATGAATTTTGTGCACCAGGTCTCTAGTATTTGTATGAATTTTATTTAGCTTTTCATTCCATTTAGACTATTTTGCTCTATATAAATCCCTGACCTACTCTTCCCAGTTTCATCATGGTTGGTTTCCAACTAAAAAGGTCATTATTGAGAATCTATAAGTACTTTCTGTTTTCTCTCTCAAAACTAACCAGGCTTAATGATAGCTTTAAGTTATGAAGTCATTAGATCCTGTAGGTATCCTTACAAAACAAAAAAGTGACAACCTTATTGCTATGAAAAACTTATAAAGATAAAGGTCTGGTGGTTGGGTAATAGGTTTTCATTCGACAAAGAATGAGATATTTAATGGAAGAAGATATTTTTCTTTCTTTATAAAAATATATTTTTATTTATTTCAGTGAGGAAGGGAGAGGGAGAGATTGAAAAATCAATGATGAGAGAGAATCATCGATCGGCTGCCTCCTGCATGTCCCACACTGGGGATCGAACCCACAACCCCCACACATGCCCCTAAACAGGAATCAAACTGTGACCTCCTGGTTCACAGGACCATATTCAATCACTGAACCATACCAGCTAAGTTTTTCTTTCAATGTTACACTAAAATTTTTCATATTTTAAATTTAGAGTTATTGTCTTAGAAGGTACAGTGGTTATTTCAAGTTTTTATTTTTATCTTTTAGAAAATTTTATTAACCATAAAAAAGAACTGTTACTAAAGGCCTGATGCATGAAATCCATGCAAGGGTAAACCTTCACAGCCCTGGCAACCAGAGCCCTCGCAGCCCTGGCTGCCTCATGGCCCTGCCCCCCTGCCTGCACCCACCTTGGCCTGGCACTGCCAGTGCCCTCCACTACTCTCTCCTGGTCCTGGTTCTGCAGAGACCCCACTACCCTCCCCCCCCATCGGTTGCCCTGTAGAAGGTGCCCTGGACCTCCCTCTTTGGGACAATTGTGGAGCCCAGCCCCCTCTACCCCCCTGGTGGCCTGGGCTTCCCTTTGCTGTGGGGTGATTGCAGAGCCCCCTGATTGGCCTGGATCTCCCTCTGTAGGGGTAATCATGGGGTGATGGCTTGATCCTGAACAAGTCATATATATATATATATATATATATATATATATATATATATATATATATATCTTCACTCTTTTCATGATCTATAACTTGTTACATATATCTCCCATTTATTCCATAGAAAAAATAATACCAAGTAGCTTCTTAAAAATAATTATACAAATTAAGATACTATTGAAAAGATAGTCTTTTTAATTATTTTAGAAGTTTAAGTTCAGAGAAGGGTCTGGCTTTGCCTGGACTGCTTAGAAAAAGCTATGTAGAGTCCATGTTTGAGTGGTGTCTTAAAAAATGAATGAGCATCTGCACAATGAGGAAATGGGGGAAAGAATTTTGGGTAGAGAAAATACTATGTGATAGTCCTACAACTATTGAAAACAGGTATTATGATGATTTTCAGTCTTTGCTCTTTCTGGAAATGTTCATGTTAAGAGGACAAAAAGAATAGGCGATTTCCTTTAGCTTCTTTTCTCTCCTGGAACAAGTTACTCAGCAAAATGGACTGGGAAAAGTTCCAGGTTGCTTCTAGAATGTTTCTAAGGATGTTAGGTTACTGTCACTTCCAAAGAACATCTTAGCTCTGAAACTTTCTTTTCCTGCAGTATGTGTAAAAATTACAAAAACTTACATAATGCAACCTTCTAAAAACTGTGTTAGAGGACACACATGGTCTTGCTTGAAACCAGACCTTTAGTCTTTTCATGATCTATAACTTGTTATATATATGGGCAATATATATATATCTGAGGCTTTAGGCTTGGGCAGTGGGCTCCATCTCTCTGATGGCCAGCTCAGAGTGACCTGGATGTTGAGGATGTTCCAGGGACTCAGGTACGCATGCAAATTAACTGCCATATTTGTTTGGATTAATTTGCATACTCATTATGATTGGCTGTGGGCGTAGTGGAAGTACGGTCAATTTTACATGTTTGTCTATTATTAGGTAAGATTGAGTGGGAGAGAGGGAGGGAGTGGGGAGGAAGGAGAGCAAGTGAGAGAAAGAGTCCATGTGAGAGAAACACAACAATTGGTTGTCTTCTGCACATGCCCTGAACACTCAGGAATGAACCTGCAATCCAGGTATATGCTCTTGACCAGGAATCAAATCTGAGAACCTTAGGTGCACAGGTCAACATTCTAACCACTCACCCCTTTTATACAAGAGAAAGCTTGCTGAGGGATCCCTTTGACTATTAGAATTGTTATGTAGATAAGAGTGTGAATTAAACCTTTGTGAGAATAACAAGTGATAGTCACACTGACTTCGTGGTATTTTTTTCAATAGTGAGTCCTAAGAAAGTTCACAGTCCTGTTAGAAATGACAAAAATATCTGATCTTTAGGAAATTCTTGATTTATGAAAGAATAAGATAATCCTAAAATGTTACCATTGTTATTGTTTTTTCTTTCTTTTTTTTAAAAATATTTTTTATTGATATTTTACAGAGAGGAAGGGAGAGAGATAAAGAGCTAGAAACGAGATGCGACAACAAGATGGCGGCAGAGGTAAAAGCCTAACTGCAGCCGCACTCAACAATTTCAAAAAATACAACTAAAATATAGAGTGGACACTATCCAGAACTACAGGAAAGTTGACTGACTGGAAATTCTACAACTAGAAGGAAAGAGAAAACTAGAAGGAAAACCAGAGGAGCTGTAAAAGCCTAAGGTACGGAGGCAAGGTGTGCGCGGGGAGAGGACGGAGCTGGAGAGGAGGGGCGGCTGAGTGCCTGGCTGGTGTTCCCTAGCGGGAAGGAGATAAAAGCTCCGGACTGTGCTGAACCCTAACTCCGACTGCACTGAACCCCAGTTCTGGGCGAGACCCCGGGGGTCCCAGGCTCACACAGAGGGAATCTGAGCTGTAAGGTGGAAACTCAGGGGAGCGGCGGCGAAAAGCAGAGCTCCGGAGTCGCGCACATTGCGCGCACAGGAGGGACTGTTCACTGAGCTGCTGGATTGCCCCAGCGGGAAGGACTCAAAAGCTCAGGACTGTGCTGAGCCCCAGTTCTGACTGCACTGAACCCTAGTCCTGGGCAAGACCCTCGGGCTCCAGCCTCATACAGAGGGAATCTGGGCTGTAAGACAGAAGCTTAGGGGAAGCGGCGAAAAGCAGAGCCCCTGAGTCGCGCACATTGCGCGCACAGAGGACAGACTGTTGTTTGGGCCGAGAGATTGCCCTGGCGGGAAGGAGACATAAGCTCCAGACTGTGCTTAACCCCACTTCCAACTGCTCTGAACCCCAGTTGTGGGCTTGTTGGGGGAGAGACTACACTGTCTGGTAGCGGGCGAAGCTCTAGGGCGCCTTTCTCTCAGAGGTGCTTGCAGGGAGCACCAAAGGACACTGAGGAACTCTGAGACTCAGGAACCTCAGAGGGCGGGGCTAACCGGAAGCCAAGGCTGTAGGCTCCACCCTGAAACTCCGCCCCATCCAAGCTGAACTCAGAGAGGCTTTTGCAGGTTTCCAAGTCTAGTGGAATAAGGTTGTCTCCTGGCATAGACACAGCTGATCCTCCCAACCTACCAACTCAGGGAAGCAGCAAAAATGCCGAAATGAGGAAATAGATCACAAACGAAAGAAATGGAGGACAAAAAGCGACTGGATATAGAGTTCAAAGCCACGCTTATAAGGTTGTTCAACAATCTCTTAGAAAAGGCCGATAAAATAAATGAGACCTATGAGGATATGATAAGGGATCAACAAGAAATAATGAAGGGTCAACAAGAAATAAAGAATACAATCTCTGAAATAAATAATATTATACAGAGTCCTAAAAACAGATTGGAAGATTGTAAGAATCAAGTCCAAGATTTGGAACACAGAGAGCCAGAGGACACTCCTCCACAGAAGCAAGAAGACAAGAGAATCCAGAAAGTTGAAGATGGTGTGAGAAACCTCTGGGACAACTTCAAGCGAACCAACATCAGAATTATGGGCATCCCAGAAGATGACAGAGAGGAAGATACCGAAAACATATTGAAAGAAATAGTGACAGAAAACTTCCCCCACCTGGGGAAAGAAATAGACTTGCACGTCCAGGAAGCACACAGAACCCCAAACAAAAGGAATCTAAAAAGAACCACACCAAGACACATCATAATTAAAATTCCAAGAGCTAAAGACAAAGAGAGAATATTAAAAGCAGCAAGACAAAAGCAGGTAGTTACCTATAAAGGGACACCCATACGACTGTCAGCTGATTTCTCAACAGAAACCATGCAGGCCAGACGGGAATGGCAAGAAATATTCAAGGTGATGAATAACAAGAACCTACAGCCAAAAATACTCTACCCAGCAAAGCTATCACTCAGAATCGAAGGCCAGATAAAGAGCTTCACAAATAAATTTAAGCTAAAGGAATTCATCACTGCCAAGCCAGAATTATATGAATTGCTAAAAGGGGTTCTTTAGGAAGAGGAAGAAAATAAAGATAAAAATGATGAACAACAAATACGTAACTATCAACAAGTGAATCTAAAAACCAAGGGAAGTAAAAATCATGATGAACAATATTAACTGGTGAATATAATAGAATCAGAGGTATGGAAGGGGAGTGGACTGATGATTCTTGGGGAAATGGGGAGTAGAGCGGGGCGGGAAGAGACTGAACATAAACTGCACCTATGGATGAGGACAATGGGGGATGGGGAAAGGGCAGAGAATTGAATGGAAATTTGGTCTAGGGGAGCAATGGGGGGGGGATGAGGAACATTTGTAATAATATGAACAATAAAGATTTATTTAAAAAAAAAAAAGAGCAAGAAACGTCGATGAGAGAGAAACATCGATCAGCTGCCTCTTGCACACCCCCTACCGGGGATGTGCCCGCAGCCAAGGTACATGCCCTTGACCGGAATTGAACCTGGGACCTTTCAGTCCGCAGACCGACGCTCTACCATTGAGCCAAACCGGTTTCGGCTGTTATTGTTTTTTCAAAAAAGAAACATTCTCTTTTAGTTTATCAGATATTTTGTTATGATGTATAATTTTTATACTCATACTACTATAAATAAGATAAAGATCTACTGATAGCAATGATACTTTGACAGTAATCTTAAGGTTCTCTCTCTTTTTTTGTTTCTTTATTGATTAAAGTATTACAAATGTGTCCTTATTCCTCCAATGTCCCCCCACTTCCCCAACTCTATCCTCACCTTCACCCTCACCCCCTGTTGTTTGTGCCCATCGCTTATACTTATACACATGCATAGAAGTCCTTTGGTTGATCTAGGTTCTATTTTAAGGTTGTTTTCTAATTTGTACTAGGAATGTATACTTTTGAGGCATATGGAGAAAAATATTTCTCTAGAATGTTCTTTCTTTGTTTTTCTCTTAGAGCCAATCTATTGTTGAGTTAAAAAAGAAATCTCTCAACCTAGCTAGAAGCTATCATGGTCAGAGTTCAAAAATCATAACATAAATGAATGGTATTTTTCTATACAACTTTAGAAATAGCTTAATAAAGTGTCAGAACAGCAATATAAAACTAATACACTCATTTATTCTAGTATAAAATATTTGAGTGCCTTCTGTGTTCCAGGCCCCACACTAGGCACTAAGCATAGATAGTTATCTGTAAAAGCCGTTGTTATGGGAATATTACTTGTAATCAGGAGGAATATTTAAATATTTAACTACCTATGCATCACAGTCCCATGTAATCAGAAGCAAAGCCATCAGTGAACAACAGATTTAGATGGACCAGTGCATTCCAGCAGAGGATCCCAAGATCTAACTTTCCTTGGTTTCATAACTTGTAGCCTCTGGGACATTCACTGGGGATTTTTACTTGCCCCTCAGTCAATACCAGGACAGCTGGGTCTCCCTCCCTCGCCTCAGTGTCCTCTATTCCTGTGATTCTGGACTGTGCCAGGTATTTTGACCTACCTCTGCTCCTTCGAGTAATTCAGTTCTTTCGTTCTCGGTGCTAATCTGAATTTTTGAGTTTTCCACTTCTTCAGCGTCTAGTTACTCCCTTCCTTTTTTTGGGGGGGGGTCAAATGCTTCTGTATTCCTGATTATATTATAGTATATATTCTACTCTTTCAGTCTCCATTACCACCTCCCTCTTCTGACCATTACGTGGCAATTTTTCTCTACTTTTCTTGGAGCACTTCTCTTGTTTATTTAAGTAAAGTTGATATCATTCCTTCTAAATTGTAAACTCTTTGATAGCAGGGTGAAAGTCTTATAAAACTGGATGTATACCAATCACTTCTAACATTATTGTTACTTTGTTTAGTATGATAATGATTTTATGGTTATGGTTTTATAATTCTTTATCTAATAGAAAGATATACTGAAATATTTATAAGATAAAATATGGTATCTGACATTTATTTAGGAGTGTCCTAGGAAACATATTTTGGGATACAGAGAAAATAAAATAAGGATAATAAAATAAAATATTGGTAATTAGTAAAGCTGGTTGATGAGCACATTTGGGCATTGTACTTTTTTCTCTATTTTCATGAGTTTGAAAATTTCCATAATAAAAGTTAAATTATAAACATAAATAAGAAAACCTCTAAATGCAATACTCATTTGTTAACAGAATGGACCCCTGAAATTACTCCTTCTTGCATGACTTACCCTGTCCGTATCTAAAAGGGATTCCTCAAGGTTGGCCGCTTTGCTCACAATAGTTTCTCTTTCCTGGAAATGGATCAAAACACAGGAATGGGCCTCTAATCACCATGCCTATACTATGTGACTACTGAGACTTCAGCCACAGTTGACTAACCCAAGTATAGGCAGACAGTTGACCCATGCTGGACCAATCACACCCTTTCTTCCTACAATTTAAAACTTAAAAGAGAAAGGCATGTGGACTAGTCTAACTGGAAACCTGGTGTATTAATGGCTGTGCCCAGAGTGAAGGTCTATGAACTCTTGCTCTGGGGTTTCCTAGTTTACCTTGCCTCTGCCTTCCTGGGGTTTGGTTGTCTGTTTCTCCCACCAGACCTATGAAATGCCAGAGCATTCATTCAGTAAATTTCTCTCTTTTCACTGTTCATGTTTAAGTTATCCAGAATTTGTTTCTTACAATTTTAAAAAGCTTAGCTAATGTATCATGTAAATGAAATAAACTCATTCACATTACAAGGAACAGAATGTCTGAATGTAACACAGTTCTGTGTGGGAAACAGTTTTATATATTACTGTGCATAGGGCTTTTCTTCTTCTGCTCACTTTCCTGCCTTTAGCAAATAATTAATTAGTACCTACTATGTGCTTACACTTTGACAAGGGCTGACTATTCAGTGATAAGAAAAACGGAGAGAGTCCCCGCCCTCGTGGAGTTTAAAGTTTCATGGGGGAGACAGGTATTATTGTAAAGATGAATATTCAAAGGAAAGGAATATGTTTCTAAGAAGGTGGAACACCAGAGAACTTGGTTAAGAGTGGATGTGGAGTCAGGACTAAATTTGAGTTGCAGGCCGAAAAACAAACAATTTATGATTACATGGGATGCAGATGGAAGTGGGAAGCCATTCTTGAAAGGATGATTTCCAGGATTCTGCTCGATCAGCACAATGGATGGTGGAAACAGAACCTCTCCATGCAAAAAGATGTTTGTCACTGTCTGGTTAATTATTAAGACTAAATTGGAATTGGTTCAATGTTCACTATTAGGGCAATAGTTAAACTATTACTTTCACTTTATTATAAGAGCGAAAGCTCTCAGGTTTCATCTTGTCATGTCTGTCTTTTTGAGGTTAGGTAATAATAGTAAGGACAGTGGTGATACGGTGAATGGCTTAGAGACCAACCATGATGCCTGACCCTTGACCTAGAGAAAGGCCCAAGTCTCTACAGCATATGGCTGTTTTATGAACAAGGAATTTGATTGAAAGATATGGCTGTTGCTGAGACCACCCACACTGTATAATGCAGATAGGTCAATTAGCTTGGACCACAGCAGGTCCGCAGAAGGGGAAAGGGTGGAAATCTGCTTGGAGAACAAGTAAAGCAGTACATGTAGACAACTCTTTTGAAAAGTTTTTTTTTTAAATAAAATCTAGAAGAGAAATGAAGTGGTACCTGGAGAGAAATGTAGGGGCCAAGAGAGGTTTGTAGGTATATATGTACTTACGATTGGAGAAATTAGGGCATGTTAAATGTTGATGGCTATGAACCTATAGAAAGGCAAAACTTGAGATGCAGAAGAGAGAGGAAAGAATAGTTGGAGTGATGGCGATTAAGAGATGGGTGGTGGTAAGGGTGATGCACGGTGGAGGGGTTGGTCTCGTGAGGAAGATATTTCATCCACAGTAATGGCAGGCAAGAGAGAGTCCATGGCCCAGATGCAGGTAGGTGTGTAGATGAGGCAGTGCGGCTTGCATAAAATTCTCTCCTGGCTGCTTATGTACAACTCCAGTAGGTGAACCAAATTAAAGTAATGAATAGGTTTCTTAGGTTAAATTCTTGTTTTGCAGAGAATATTTCATCATTGATGTTAACCCCAAAGATGATTTCCATGGTGTTTCAATTCTGTATTTAACTAGGCTGATTGTTAGTACAGTAAGGTTATCATTCTAAAGCTTGTAGTCTAAATTCATCCGAGGAATCAGTGCCAGCTTAAAAGGATGTGATGTTGCACTTTTTAAAAAAAAATTTTATTAAGGTATTATGTATGTGTCCTTATCCCCTTAATACTCCCCCAACCTCCCCATTTATGCCCTTACCCCCCTGTTGGTCTGTGTCCATTGGTTTGGCTTATATGATCTCTCCCCCTAAATTCAAACTCCTCCCTATGAGTTCCCTGCATAACCTGATCTTTGTCTACCACTCTAAACTCATCCTATAGTACTCTTCTCCTTGCTTACTCTGTTTCAGCCAAATTGTCTTCCTTCCTTTCCCACCAATATTTCAAGCTCATTTTTAGTTTTAGGAATGTTGCATTTCCTATTTTCCTCTTCTTGTAACTTTCCTCAGTCAGGACATTCTCACTATCATCATTTAGGGTTCAGCAAGCCCTCCCTGAGCCCCCTATCTAAAGTTGCCTATACCTTATCCAGTTACTAGTTTACTAGTATTATTATATTTTGCTTCTTTGTAGCATTTAACACTAATCAAAGTTGTATTACTTCTTTCTGCATGTTCTGTATTCCCAGCAATTAATGTAGATTAAATACAAATATAATGTACATAATAGGAGCTCAAACTTTTTTAAGTGAGTGCATGCAAATGGCTCTGCTTGTATTCTTATTGTATTCAAACTTTTTATAAGTTGATTGGCTCTTAAAGCAAAATATTCCAAAATATATGCATGTTTTAAGGGGGATATGTCTAAATCCTCCTTTATTTCTTATTATAGTGCTTTGTATCAGGTAGGGGCTCATTAAAGATTCCTTAAATGACAGAACAAAGAAAACTTGGTTAGACTATCCAAGATAGTCCTGACTATGATCGAACTTTGGGAAATAAGCCTCAGTGATGAAAACTTGGAGCGTGAGTTTACCCCAACTGGGACACTTCATAAATGGATGTGGTGGTGTCTCAGTAAGCTTAAGTTGTAGATCTGGAATTCAGAGAAAAGGTAGTACAATGAACACAGAAGAGATGAAAATAAAATAAAATAAATTTAATCTACTAAATAGAAATCTTTAGACATAAAGAAGACTTTCTTAACCTTGAAGGCTGCCTTTGAAATTGGGTGTTTATAGAGATAATTCTCCTCTATAGATCTCTTCTTCTGTGGAGGAGCCTATGATACAATAGAAACTTCCTAGGATCTTTTAATATGTTTTGGACTAAAATGAATGCATCAAAACATACAAAATAAAGTCCAAATATTTTAGCATAATTCAAGGTCCTTTGGAAAACTAACTCCCAACTTTCTCATTTCCTACATGGTTCCTGTCCCACATCTAGTCTGGGTACTAGTCCAGAGACTTTCTGTGTTCTATGGAACTCTAGTGTTCCCTAATATAAAGCGTGTCCCTAAGACAAAAACATCTGATGTTAAAAATATTGCCTGGTAAAACAAGTTAAGGGAATGTTTCAAACTGCATCCCTAATCCATGTATTGGAAATTCAATGATAAATTAACCCCATTAGCCCAATTAGAACGACATTAACCCAATTAGAGGTTCTGAAGAATTATGCAGTGAGAAACCAGTTTTCAGCATCACTTACCAAACTTAGTTGGCCAAGGAATTTTTTTTTGGATGATAGAATAATTATTAACACAATAAAAGTACTGTGTTCCCTAGAATACTGTTTGCAAATGCTTTGCTTAACTGTCATAATGCTTGAAATGTCTTGAATGTCAGTCACTTCTGAATGGGATAACTTAATTTGTTTAGAAAAGGACTCATACTAAAAAAAATTGCAAGACACATATAAGATAAAAGGCATATAAGATGGGGAGGACCCATGAACTCATTTTGTGACTCAGACCTGGTCTATCTGCCCTCCCAGGCCTGTGGGCAGCTCTTCACGTTGAAGTTGGAAGCACAGTATTTATGTACAGGTTTCCTGTATTCCTTCTTCATTTTGGCTAATTTCAGTCTCTGTGTCATTTGCTTTTAAGTTTGGGGAATAAACATTTTTAGACTCAAAAGGCATAGAACTTACATGTGGCATGATGGAATAATATTTGAAACAATTGGTTTTTATGAAGTAGATAGTATTTGGTAAGTTAGGTTTTTCAGGATTTATCAAATGAGTACTGATTATTGGAAGAGTGACATACACTTAGAATAATAAAATAAGATGAGAATATTCCTTGGTGAACAGAAATGACCTTTGTTGACAGATGCTTATGTGCTTATTTAGAGAAGTAGAGAATGGATGAACTATTGAGTAGTCATTGCTTTGCCTGTTTTTCTAAGATGTCCGTAAATTGTGTCATTCACTCATTCCCTGATTTTTCAACTTATTATTAAAAGGCAATTTCCCTTGGGTTTCTCATTTTTCTTTGTATCTTGAAAGTCATTTGCTCTGGGTGATCTTTTCAAAGATGTTTCATAGTGTCTACTAGGAGATAGTATCTGCTTCAGGAGTAGGGTCAGCTCTTTTTCTGTCTAGTAAAATAAAAATAATATCTTCCTCTGGAACAACTTTGGACAGGTTTCCTGGCCGCCGAATCTTTTTTTTTTTAAATTCATTTTTATTTATTCCAGAGAGGAAGGGAAAGGGAGAGAGAGCTAGAAATATTAATAATGAGAAAGAATAATTGATTGGCTGCCTTCTGATGCTCCCTACTGGGGATCGAACCTGCAACCTGGCACGTGCCCTTGACTAGAATCGAGCCTGGGACTCTTCAGTCTGCAGGCTGATGCTCTATCCAATCAGCCAAATCAGCTAGGGTCGGAGCAATCTTTTATAATAAAGATTGGGGTGTCCAAAAGGTGTGGCTCAGTGTTCGAGTGTCAACTTATGAACCAGGAGGTCACAGTTCGATTCCAGGTCAGGGCACATGCCCAGATTGTGGGCTTGAGCCCCAATGGGGGGGGGGGGCATGCAGGAGGTCTATCTCCCTCTCCCTATGCCTTTCTTTCTGAAATCAATTATATATATATATATATATATATATATATATATATATATATATATATATATATATATATGAGTGGGTTTCCACAGCTCAGAGTTTCTCAGCTGTGATGCAAACCCAGGCAAATACCAAGTGAATGGGGCTTGTCTGGTATGTATTATCTAAGAAAAGCCACCTCAGCTCAGTTCAGAGTGGAATGAGGAGTAGTCACACAAGGAAATGGGTAGCACTCAGGTTGGGATGGCCCAGATAAACACATATCCCAGGCACAGGCTGTTGGAAACAGGTTAGCAGAAACCACCCGATTCCTTTTCATACAGATTGGGTTCTTTTCCCTCCTCCAAAGGGACCCTTAAGTAAGACTTTGAATTCTTTTTTTTTAAAAATATATTTTATTGATATTTTAGAGAGAAAGGGAGAGAGATAGAGAGCTAGAAACGTCGATGAGAGAAATATCGACCAGCCGCCTCTTGCACACCCCCTACCGGGGATGTGCCCGCAAACAATGTACATGCCCTTGACCGGAATCGAACCGGGACCTTTTAGTCCGCAGACCGATGCTCTACCACTGAGCCAAACCGGTTTCGGCGACTTTGAATTCTTAAAGTTGCTAAGTTCTTGGACTTTCCTAGCCCCAGACGTGGCAGGCTCTAGTCATTTGCACTGTGAGTGCTTAAGAGAAAATGATGTTTTTGCATGGTGGGGACTGTTAGCTGAGCCCCGAGACTTTCCTTTTTTAGGGTGTGTGGGTTCCTGGTGTCCAGTTGCCCAGGCTCTTTTCCAAGACCGTCTTCCATTCCTGGGGACCAATCACCCTGAGTGTCCGGGTGGAAGTCTGGCACTTTGGCCCTTAAAAGATTACTTTGGAAAAAAAAAAAAGTCAATTGTGGCTTAAATAGTAACACATTTCCAAACTATGTGTCATTCAGTTTTCTCAATATGAGCAGTTCCGGTTCCCTCAGGAATTTGGGACTGTTGGCTGTGCTCGTTCTAAAGGGGGATGTGGTTAAAATAGCAGCAGTGGCCCAGTCGGTCCAAGCTGGCAGCCAACGCGGTGGTGGCGAAGGCTCTCAGGACTCACAAACAGCCTCATAAAAACCGGCACCGGGAAACACAAAGGCCACAGTGTCATCACACGAAAGTTTGCGGGGAACGCTCCCAAACTATTTCAGACTCTTAATTTTGGTCTGATTTATGTGACCTTCTAAATAGTTGGTCAGCCATTTAGAATGGGCAAAAAATAAAATTTGTATTACATTGAGGGGACTATGGAGGGGTCGCTTAACTATTTTGGAAGTATATAATGTCGTACATCGCCCTTCAGTTTGATTACTCTTATCTTCGTTGGGAACATGCTTCTAGAAGACGAATTTGGAATAAAAATTTAAAAAAGCAAATGTAAGTGGAAAAAAAAACTCCTGGTCCAGAGCAGCACTGGCTGTCATAAACCGAATTTGAAAGGGGATGTGGAAATTGAAGGGTGGAGTGGGAAGGCAGTCCAAGAGAACAGACAGAATGACATGGCACCGGGAAGTTTTGGGTCGCACTTCAAGGACAGCTTGTGAAGAGGGAAGCCCATCTGATCTGAAGTGCAGGGAGACAAAAGAAAGTTTAGCTTCATGGCAGAAACTGGGGAAAGCAAATAGGGGCAGAAGGACCATTCAGGCAAATTTGGCAGCTCCGGGTGCAGATGGGATACTGTAGCAAAACACCACCAGAGAGTGAGTGCCTGACGTGACTGTTTTAACAAAGCACACTAGGAGGAGAGGGAAGCTACTAATAACCTGCCAAACTGGAACCCAGTGCGTTCTGGGGCTGGGCGGAACTGCCCGGAGAGAGCAGCGATGATGTTTGGAGCATCTGGAACAAGAAGGGCTGTTTGTGTCTCTCTCCTCTGGCTCGAGGACAGAGTTGCCCCACCTGGGAGGCTCCCCCCAGGGTTGTGTTGTCAAAAGCCTCTCAACCAAATACAGGGCGAGTACAAGCAGGAGGAAAGCTAAAGCTAAACGCAGTGATTCAGAGAGACTTGTATCCATTGCCAAACTGAAAGGCCAGGAGATAGCAGAATTCCTGGAATGGGGTCAGGGATAAGCATTCCTGCTTTCCTTCATCCATTCAGTGTCTAATACAGGGCCGGGGGGGGGGGGGGGGGGGCGCATGCAAAAGTAGGTTTACAGTTGTGGATGCACAAAACACAGTTTATTCTTCCTATTTATCAATTGTGTTATTTCCCATACGAGCTACTGTAAACATACTTTTGCCTCACTCTGGAACATGGCCTGGTCTATGCTATGCTTTGGGAATACAAAAATAAGACATAGCCCCTGCCCTCCAATAGTTTAGAGCAGCCGTGGGCAAACTACGGCCCGCAGGCCGGATTCAGCCCGTTTAGCTGTTCTATCCGGCTCTGTGGAGCCGAAAGAGCGGAGGGTTCTCTTGCTCTCCCCTCCCCTCCTTCACCAGCAGCCCAAGATGAGAGTGCCAGCATGGTCAGGTTGCTTTTGTTCCGGCCCTCCAGTCCAGTTTAAGAACCTATTGTGGCCCTCAAGTCAAAAAGTTTGCCCACCCCTGGTCTAGTAGGTCAACTAGACAAGTTGATTGCAATCCAGTGTGGTAAGCACAATTCTAAAGATAAGCACAAGGCCCTGGAGGTGCATGCAAAGTGGTGATGAGGAATGCAGATTGTGAAGCACGGCTTTCTGTAGGAGGCAGTGATCAAAAAGGATAAGTAGCCCTAGCTTGTTTGGCTCAGTGGATAGAGCATCGGCCTGTGGACTGAAAGGTCTCAGGTTCAATTCTGGTCAAGGGCATGTACTTTGGTTGCGGACACATCCCCAGTAGGAGGTGTGCAAGAGGCAACTGATCAATGTTTCTCTCTCATTGATGTTTCAAGCTCTTCTTCTCTGTAAAAAAATAAATAAAATATATTTTTAAAAAGGATAAGTAAAGGTAGGCAAGTAAAGGTGAATATTGTTCTGAACTGAGGTTTGTGCAAAGCCTGAGACTTCAGAGAGAGCATGATGCATTCAGGAACCTTCAAGATTTCAGGGTAGAGGAAGCTGGAGAGCCATAAGGAGCGTCTTGATTTTGGTAGAGACACTCAACCACTCATTTTTAGGTGTCTCAGATCAGCTCCAATCATGGGTGACAGTGGCTCTCTTAATTATATTTTGGCTCTTCTCTAGGCAAGCTTAACCTTGCTAGGATTTTGTTCTCACCACAAAATAGAGTCTCTCTTCAAGGGATGGTGGAGGGTGGGGGGGTGTTAAAAAGGGAGAGCAGAAATGACCTCTTCGTTGCATGTAGATCACATTCTAAGGTTCTAGCCCTCCTCCCTCTCAGGTCTTTGGAATGAAGTCACAAACCAGCTTGCCTGGCTAAACCCATGATGCCTTTTCTCATAGCCACCTCGCCCCCCCCGCCCCCCCCCCCCTTCGCAGAGGATGTGGAACCATACCTGTCAAAATAAATAGCAGACTCTGGGTCATGTGTTTATGGCAGCTGAACCTCTCCCCGTCCCCCACTATATCCTTTAGGTCCTACAGTCCTTGGGTTGAATTCATAGTTAGTATCTTCCTGTCTGATCTAAAGATGTTACAGAAAATGAGAATGTCATGTTTGTTTAGTATTGCTTAGATAGTAGCTATAGTGAAGGATAGTTGCTATGAATATTTGAGTTGCTATGAATGCTTGAGAAGGCAGAGTGTGTGTTAAAGTGAAAGTGCTACAATGCTGTATTAGCTGCAAGATTCTGATGGCCCTGGTGCTGGAATGCAAATGATGAGGCTTGCCTTGCCCACCTCCAGTGGTTATTTGAAAGGTTAAATTACAGGATGTATGTGAAAATGAAGTGTTACTAGGATGCTGTATAAACATAAGATGTTATTAGTTGACTTGCTCCTAAGCTAGTTGTCTAGCTTTTTAAAAATAATCATTTTTTTTTCTGAAATACATCGTTTAACTAGGAATGGGTTACCATGGTATTAGAGACACCTCAATGAAACATTGACATGCAAATGAAAAAAACAACAACTGTTAAAAGTGCTGTCATCTAGGACTTTTTAAATAGTGTCTCAACACTTTGAATAATATATAGGATTCTTTTCTTTATCTGTATTGAGGGCTTTATTTGCAAATGGACAGATATTTGATTCCATAAGTCAATATATTTTGATGCAGGAGCATTAAAATAGGTAGCAATTTTTTAAAAAAAAGATTAATTGCTTTAAAAGAGAGCTTTAGGTTTCACTGAAAGGTATTGGTAATTTTCAAGGGTGCATTTAAAAATGAGCACAGAAATCAGACAGGGAGCAGTTCAGATCAGGATTGGTAGGAGCAGCAGGAGCAGTAGAATCAGCTTGCCTGTTTGTCCTAATAGTTTAAATGTGCGAGGGAGGTGAGAGGTGAGGAAATAGGTGGAGGTGGAGGAAGATAAGCAAGATGCTTATTATATTTCAACAAAGGGAGGTGCTCCATGCATGAGTATTGTGAAAAGGGCACAGATCTTCCCTTTGACAATTGTCAATGTCTGGGATAAAATGAACTCCTCCTTCCTGCCTACCAAGCTGTCTTGGACCTCCAGAGAGAATCCTTTGTGAACCTCCAGAGAGAGGCCTTTGTGTGTTTCTGTGGGAAGAAGCATCTTTCATAATGTCCCAGGGCAGTGGACATTATCTTGGGCCTCGGAAAACTGCCAAGGAGAAATAACTAGAGCAGAGACTGCATCCCTGACCCCGATTTTTCTGTCCTACTAAAGAAGAAGTCATGTAATGACAGCAGAGGTGACCTGCTCCCACAGGAATCAAGGTGCAGGGCAGTGTGAGGTTTCTTTGGCCCTCCATGATCAAAGAAATACATTGCTTGTACTCTCAGCAGGGAGCTTTGACCTCATATTTATCAAGAGTATTATTTCTAATAATCTATTATAATAAAAGCATAGCTGAATGACCTTCCGGAGATCCTTCTGGATGACCTTCCCAGGTGCCAAAGGGAAGCCGGTGCCAGCAGCCAGGGAAAGGAAGGCCTACTCTTTCACATATTTTGTGCATCAGGAGTCTAGTCTATAATAATAAAAGTGTAACATGCTAATTAGACTGGACAGCTGAATGTCCTTCCAACGACCTTCTGAACAAAGATGGGGTGCCAGAAGCCAATTCCAGCATGTCATAATTACAAGAGTTTCATCAAAAGGTTGATGAAACTTGGGGGTTCAACAAGGGATGAGTCGCATATGAAATTACCTGTTGGAGTTGCTAAAAGGCACTTCCCCCAAACCTGAATAGAATTGTTTACTGCCAGACAGCTCAGAACATCTTAATCTACATGTTATTGCCTCCTGTTGGCCAAATACCTGAAAAACTGTAGACTATCCCCCAATCTGACAATACTTCTGTACTCTACCCTTTGAAGTATAGTATCTCCACCTTGCCTTAGGACAAATTGTGTTAATAAAAAGCAAGGGTCCTGAGTCAAGGACAGATCTTTAGCTCCTTCAGCTGAACCTCCTCTGACCCCCAGTGACTTTCAAAATTATCTTTCACATAATAATTTAATTTAAAAAATGTGCATTAAAAAACAAAAAACAAAATTATCTTTCATCTTTGGACTCTTACTTAATCTCTGAACATCCTTTCTCCAGATTGCTGAATCCTTCTTAATGCTGGAACAAGAACCCCAGCAACAGGGCTCTGAGGGCTGAGGCAAGCCGTGGCAGTGGAGAGGTCCAAGTCCCTAGCATAAATTTTGTGCATCAGGCCTCTAGTATTTATATCAGTAAGAAATTAGTAATTTTTAAACATACGCTTTTTTATTTTTAGAGAGAGAGAAAGGGAGAGGGTTAGAGAGATAGAAATATGGATGAGAGAGGTCAGTGATCGGCTTTCTCCTGCACACACCTGCGCTGGGGGTTGAGCCTACAACACTGGCATGTGCCCTGACCCAGAATTGAACTGGTACAATCTCTTGGTTGCTGGGTCCACACTCAACCACTGAGCCATACTGGCCTGGCTAAAGTTAGTAATTTAAATGAAGAAGCAATTTCCTAGCATTTTCTTTCATATAAATGATATAAATGGACCAGTGCCATACTGTATTTGAAATGAAAGCAAGAAAAAATTGAATTTCTTGAATATTTAATGCAGCTTAGAATTATGTTTATAATGTTTATCTGATGTTTTCAATGAAGTCTTTCTAATTAGCATTCACAGATCATCTAAATCTATTTATGGGGATAGAAATTTGGATACCTTTACAATATACATACAGCCACACCAAAAATGTTTTTTAAATGAAAATTCAAAAGTACACTATGAAAATTACCTTTTAGTACTTTAGTTATTAAGTTCTAGAACTAAAATACTGAATTAATTATTTTTCTCATAGCAATATTCAATTTCATGAATAAGGAACATTAGTAGTATCAATCAATAGATTATGGTAATAAAATGCATGTTGCGTAATAATTTAAAACATGCAGCTAATATAGACTTTTAACTTTATACAGTATTATGGTATGAAAGAACTAGAGGACCAGTGTATGAAATTCATGCATGGGGGAGGGCGGTGTCCCTCAGCCCAGCCTGCACCCTCTCCAATCTGGAACATCCCTCTCACAATCCAGGATTGCTGGCTCCCAACTGCTCACTTGCCTGCCTGTCTGATTTTCCCTAATGCTTCTGCCTGCAAGCCTGATCGATGATGCCCAATTTCTCTCCTGCTGGCCTGATTGCCCCCAAATGCCCTCCTTTGCTGGCCTGGTAACCCCTAACAGCCCTCCCCTGCTAAACTGGCCCCCCAATTTCCCTTGCTGGCCCAGTCACCCCTAACTGCCCTCACTTGCCAGCCTGGTAGCCCCTAAATGCCCTCCCCTGCAGGCCTGGTCCCTCCCAACTTCCCTCCCCTGCAGGCCTGATAGCCCTTAACTGCTCTCCCTTGCAGGCCTGGTCACCCCTAACTGTCCTCCCCTGTAGGCCTGGTCCCCCCAACTGTCCTCCCCTGCAGGCCTAGTCCCTCCCAACTGCCCTTCCCAGCAGGCCTGGTCCCCCCCAGCTGCCCTCTCCTACTGTCCTGATTGCCCCCAATTGCCCTCCCCTGCCAGCCATCTTGTGGTGGCCATCTTGTGTCCACATGGGGCCAGCCATCTTTGACCACATGGAGTGACCATCTTGTATGTTGGGTATTACCTCTTTGTTATATAGGATGTCAGAAACTTTTTAAAGATACTGCCTATGTAGTATACTAAGCAAATCTTGTTTTGAGGCTAGGGTAATACCATATGCTAAATAGATATTTCTTACTGAATGAGTATTGTGAGATGACTATTTGCAAGTAACTGTTTTTGGTTTTTTCCCCCCTGTAAGCCTGTTTCTGGAATAATGAGTCTGAACCATGCAGTGTCTGGTTGTGTGCGTGTGTGTGTGTGTGTGTGTGTGTGTTTGTATGTTTGTTTCTGCTAAAGAATGGTTCTAAATAGGCTAACTTAGTCTTAGATCATACACAAAACTGGGGGAAGGGGAGAGAGCGTGGGACCCAAACACACCAAAAAAGACCCTTAGCACACTAGGAGATTAGAGTATGTATTAGATTTTATTTTATTTTCATAAAAATATATATTTGTGTTGATTTCAGAGAGGGAGGGAGAGAGAAAGACAGAAACATCAATGATGAGAATCACTGATCGGCTGCCTCCTGCATGCCCCACACGGGGATGGAGCCACAACATTTGCCCTAACCAGGAATCTAACTTTGACCTCCTAAACCATGATCTCCTGGTTCATAGGTCGAGGCTCAACCACTGAGCCATGCCAGCTGGGCTGCATTAGATTTTAAATGAATGTTAAGAAGGATATAGAGCTGACTGGTTTATCAAGCATATTCATAGATTTTGAGATCCTTTGATGGTGTACAGTCAGAGACTGGACCTTGGGGAGCTTCCTTTTCTTTAAAAAATAAAGTTTTTAGGGGGATAGGAGATCAACCAAAGGGCTTGTATGAATGCATATAAGCATAACCAATGGACATAGACACTAGGGGGGTGAGGGCATGTGCTGGGGGGTGGGAGTGGCTGGGGAATGGTCAATGGGGAGAAAAAACATATGTAATAGTTTAAACAATAAATAATTTTTAAAAAGCTTTTAAGTAAACTTTTAAAAATTGAAGTAGAATATACTTACTTAAAAGAGGAGAAGTTAAAACTGAATGTTCATTTATTGTGATGGATGCTTGGATCATTGAATTGTAGCCCTTTGTTTCCCAAATGTCAGCATTTAAGGCTTTAAATCACAGTTTTAGTTGCATCTCGTACATTTTGATATGTCACATTTTCTGTTATAATTCAGTCCAAAATTTTTAATTGTGATTTTTTGACCAGTGAGTTAAGAAGTGTATTGCTTTTTACCTAAACATTTGGGCCTTTTCTAGTTATATTTTATTATCAATTCCCAGACTTATTTCATAATATTAATAATTTAAATGCTTTGAAATTTGCTGGGATTGATTTATGGTATAACATTTGGTTAATTTTGGCAAATGGTTTATGTGCACTTGAAAAAAAAGTATGCTATTGTATTATACATAGCAGTTAAATGAGGCTAATTAATCATGTCATAAAAATCTTCTAAATCTCATGATTTATTTTTGCTTGTTTTCTCCTTAACTGGAAGAGATGCATTCACATCTTCAAATGTAATTGTGATACACCAATTTTTTCTTTGATTCTATGAGGCTGTGTTATTATCAGCACATAGATTTTTATTCATTAAATCAATTTGTGGAATGACTCTTCGAGCTTTATAAAATACTAGAGGCCTGGTGCACGAAATTTGTGCATGGGGGGGGCAGTGTCCCTCAACCTGACTTGCACCCTTTCCAATCTGGGATCCTTCAGGGGATGTCCTACTGATGGCTTAGGCCCACTCCCCATGGTTCTCTGCTCTCTGTGGGACCTGCCTGCTCCATATTGCGGCAACTGCCAAGCAGGCCATGCTGTATGCGGCCTGCAAGCTGCGCTTCACTGCTCCTGGGTCACTGAGGCCATGCTGGGAGCTGCCTGTGGACTTGGCTTGCCTGCTCTCTGGTTGTTGTAGCTACCTCCAAGAAGGCTGTGCTGGTAGCTGTCTCTTCCCTGCTGTCAGTTTCCATGGAGGAGATGAAGTTAATTTGCATACTCATTCCTGATTGGCTGGTGGGCATTGTAAAGTGATGGCCAATTTGCATATTTCTTTTTTTATTAGTGTAGATTTACTACTTATAGTAATGATTCTTTACTTCCAGATATTAATATAGCTATAGCAAATATTTTTGGATTGTGTCTTTTTCCAATATTTTGTTTTTAATACTTCTCTGTCCTTATGTTTAAGGTATGTCTTTTGTAAGAAATACATAGTTGAGTTTTATTTTTTAATCTAATCTGATGGTCTCTTTAATTAGAAGATTTTATTCAAATTGCTGATATTTTTGGGTTTTAAATTTACCATATTATTATTTGTTTCCTATTAGTCTTTGTATTTTCTTTCATTCTTCTTCTAATTTCTTTTTAATTGATTATTTTTATAAATCTATTTTATTCTATATTAATTGTTGATTGTTATTTTATAATATTTGTTAGCATTGATATTACAACATGCTTTCTTGACTTACTAGAATATTGTATAAAGGTTAGTACTTCTACTGCCCCATACTAACAATGCCAGGGCATTAGAACACTTTGACTCTATGTATTATACTCCTGAGAGTTTCTTTATAATTTCATAAATATACACACACATGTACATATTCAAGAGTATTATCATTTCTTGTTATTGCAATTACTATAGTTCTTTCCTATTGCATTTCTTTTTTTTTTTAAATAAATCTTTATTGCTCAGATTATTACAATTGTTTCTCCTTTTTCTCCCCCATAGCTCCCCTCCACCTGATTCCCACCCCACCCTCTGCCCTTACCCCCTCCCCCCACTATTGTCCTCATCCATAGGTTATACAATTTTAATCCAGTCTCTTTCTGCACCCCACACCCCTTTCACCCTGATAATTATCTATCCACTCCCTTTCTTTGCCCCTAATTCTACCATATTCACCAGTCTATTCTATTCCTGAGATTTTTAATTCACTTGACCTTCTTCCTCTTCTTAAGTAATACCTTTCAGCATTTCATATAATACTGGTTTGGTGGTGATGAACTCCTTTAGCTTTTTCTTATCTGTGAAGCTCTTTATCTGCCCTTCAATTCTGAATGATAACTTTGCTGGATACAGTAATCTTGGTTGTAGGTTCTCGCTATTCATCACTTTGAATATTTCTTGCCACTCCTTTCTGGCCTGCATGGTTTCTGTTGAGAAATCAGCTGATAGTCGTATGGGTGCTCCCTTATAGGTAACCAACTGCTTTTCTCTTGCTGCTTGTAAGGTCCTCTTTTTGTCTTTTACCCTTGGCATATTGATGATGATGTGTCTCCAAGAATTTTTCTTTGGATCCCTCTTGTTTGGGGTTCTGTAGGCTTCCTGTACTTGTAAGTCTATTTCTTTCACCAGGTGAGGGAAGTTTTCTGATATTATTTCTTCAAATATGTTTTCAGTATTTTGCACTCCCTCTTCTTCTGGCACCCCCATAATTCTGATGTTGGTGCGCTTGCAGTTGTCCCAGAGGCTCCTTACACTATCTTCAACTTTCTGGATCCTCTTTTCTTCTTCCTTCTCCATTGGAGTGTCTTTTGGCACTTTGACCTGATTCTTGTGTTCTTCCATTCTGCTGTTGGATCTCTGCATAATATTTTCCAATTTAGTCAGTTTATGTATACTTTTTAGTTGGGTCTCATGAAGTTTATCAAGCTTTTCTTTTTTTTTTTTTTTTTTTTAAATTTTACTTTATTAAGGTATTTTCTGTGTACATAGTTTACCATTGCCCCCCCCCCCCTGACCTCCCATTTATGCCCTCCCTCCCCAGAGTTCTGTGTTCATTGGTTGTACTTATGTTCATGCATATCAGTCCCTCGGTTGTTCTCCTATATCCCCCCAGGTCTCCTTCCCCTCCCCGCTGTCATTTGGCAGTCTGCTTGTTTTATGGTGACTATCTCAGGACCATATGAATAGAGTCCGCTCCTCCTCTGGTTTTCACCGCCCCTTCCCCTGGGTCCCACTGCTTCCCCTGGTACACACGGCTCGCCCGGGGCACACTGCACCTTGGGACACTCGGCTCACCCGGGGCACTCGGCCCCCTGGGACACTCGGCTCACCCGGGGCACTCGGCCCCCTGGGACACTCGGCTCACCCGGGGCACTCGGCCCCCTGGGACACTCGGCCCCCTGGGACACTCGGCTCACCCGGGGCACTCGGCCCCCTGGGACTCTCGGCTCACCCGGGGCACTCGCCCCCCTGGGACACTCGGCTCACCCAGGGCACTCGGCCCCCTGGGACACTTGGCTCACCCGGGGCACTCGGCCCCCTGGGACACTCGGCTCACCCGGGGCACTCGGACCCGTGGGACACTCGGCTCACCCGGGGCACTCGGCCCCGTGGGACACTCGGCTCACCCGGGGCACTCGGCCCCCTGGGACACTCGGCTCACCCGGGGCACTCGGCCCCCTGGGACACTCGGCTCACCCGGGGCACTCGGCCCCCTGGGACACTCGGCTCACCCGGGGCACTCGGCCCCCTGGGACACACAGCTTACCCGGGACACCCTTCCCCTTTGGGGGGTACGGCTTACCCGGGGCACATGGCCCCCCGGGGACATTTGGCTCACCCGGGGCACTCGCCCCCCTGGGACACTCGGCTCACCCGGGGCACTCGGCCCCCTGGGACACTCGGCTCGCCCGGGGCACTCGGACCCGTGGGACACTCGGCTCACCCAGGGCACTCGGCCCCCTGGGACACTCGGCTCACCTGGGGCACTCGGCCCCCTGGGACACTCGGCTCGCCCGGGGCACTCGGACCCGTGGGACACTCGGCTCACCCGGGGCACTTGGCCCCCTGGGACACTCGGCTCACCCGGGGCACTCGGACCCGTGGGACACTCGGCTCACCCGGGGCACTCGGCCCCGTGGGACACTCGGCTCACCCGGGGCACTCGGACCCGTGGGACACTCGGCTCACCCGGGGCACTTGGCCCCCTGGGACACATGGCTTACCCGGGACACCCTTCCCCTTTGGGGGGTACGGCTTACCCGGGGCACATGGCCCCCCGGGGACATTTGGCTCACCCGGGGCACTCGGACCCGTGGGACACTCGGCTCACCCGGGGCACTCGGCCCCCTGGGACACTCGGCTCACCCGGGGCACATGGCCCCCTGGGACACTCGGCTCACCCGGGGCACTCGGCCCCCTGGGACTCTCGGCTCACCCGGGGCACTCGGCCCCCTGGGACACTCGGCTCACCCGGGGCACTCGGCCCCCTGGGACACTCGGCTCACCCGGGGCACTCGGCCCCCTGGGACACTCGGCTCACCCGGGGCACTCGGCCCCCTGGGACACTCGGCTCACCCGGGGCACATGGCCCCCTGGGACACTCGGCTCACCCGGGGCACTCGGCCCCCTGGGACTCTCGGCTCACCCGGGGCACTCGGCCCCCTGGGACACTCGGCTCACCCGGGGCACTCGGCCCCCTGGGACACTCGGCTCACCCGGGGCACTCGGCCCCCTGGGACACTCGGCTCACCCGGGGCACTCGGCCCCCTGGGACACACGGCTCACCCGGGATCCCCTTCCCCTTTGGGGGGTACGGCTCACCCGGGGCACATGGCCCCCTGGGACACTCGGCTCACCCGGGGCACTCGGCCCCCTGGGACACTCGGCTCACCCGGGGCACATGGCCCCCTGGGACACTCGGCTCACCCGGGGCACTCGGCCCCCTGGGACTCTCGGCTCACCCGGGGCACTCGGCCCCCTGGGACACTCGGCTCACCCGGGGCACTCGGCCCCCTGGGACACTCGGCTCACCCGGGGCACTCGGCCCCCTGGGACACTCGGCTCACCCGGGGCACTCGGCCCCCTGGGACACACGGCTCACCCGGGATCCCATTCCCCTTTGGGGGGTATGGCTCACCCGGGGCACATGGCCCCCTGGGACACTCGGCTCACCCGGGGCACTCGGCCCCCTGGGACACTCGGCTCACCCGGGGCACTCGGCCCCCTGGGACACTCGGCTCACCTGGGGCACTCGGACCCCTGGGACACTCGGCTCACCCGGGGCACTCGGCCCCATGGGACACTCGGCTCACCCGGGGCACTCGGACCCCTGGGACACTCGGCTCACCCGGGGCACACGGTCCCTCTAGGGTGTTGGGGTCACATATTGGAGGCGCCGCACTAGCTCCTTGCTAGCATGGCGGGAAGGCTGGGACAGCTGCAGTTGGGCTGAGATGGTTGCAGGCAGGGGGACCACCTTCAAAGGTGTCTCGTTCGGTGTGGGAGCGGAGCAGCTGCAGACATGGAGGCTAAGTTCTGAGGTCGCCCACTCCCTGAGCCCAAGGCGTGGTGAGCTCTGTTCTTAGTGGATTTCCTTTATTCTCAGCAGCAGTGGTGGGTGGCGGTGCCAGGTGCAATATTGACGGTCGCTCCTGTGGTTCAATTACCACTGTAGTTTTAAAGTTCACATGGCGGTGGTGGTGAGAGCTTCGGCTTGGCCATGTGGCATCGGAGGATGGGCTCGCCTGGGTGGGTAATGGAAGGCACCGTGCCATTTCCTCACCAGCGCGCTCCATCTCCCTCCCAGCATGGTGGGTGTGCTGGGAAGATTGTGGGCGGGCTGTGATGGCTGCATGGGGAGTCCGCCCTCAATGGTGTCCTCTTTGTTGCGGATGTGGAGCTGCTGTGGATGCAGAGGCTAATTTCTGAAGCCACACTCTCTATGAGCCCGGTGCGTAGTGAGCTCTGATTTCGGTGGATTCCCATTCTTGGGGGCGGCGGTGGGTGCGGCAGCGATGGTAGCTCCTGTGGCTCAATTTCCCCTGTAGTTTTAAAATCCGCATGGTGGTAGTGTCTGATGCTTTGGCCTGGCCATGTGGCAACGGAGAGAGGATTCTCCGGGTCTGCCGATGGAAGGCGCAGCGCCAGCACAGCGTGCGCGAAGGCCTGGCAGAGCCGGCCGCGGGCGGTGACGGAGAGTCCCCGCGATGTCTTAGTCTTTCAGACTTAGTGGAACGCTTCCCCTGAGCCAGGACAAGCAGCACCACCACACATATTGGCCAGCTCAGTGCTGCCCCTCTACAGGTGACAGTAGGGGCATCCTCACCTTGGTAGGCCTTTTCTCTTGGAGGTCTTAACCAGTGGAAGGCAGCACGGTACAGAACTGCCCCACCTTCTCAGTCCTCCGCTTATCAAGCTTTTCTAGGATATTGTTGCATAGCCTTAGAACCGTAGTTCTGAACTCTATATCCTCCATCTCTTTTGTTTGAGATCTATTTCCTTGTCTCGGCATTATCACTATTTTTCAGAGTTGGTAGGATGGCTTTGTGTGTTTGGTGTCCTATATAGCACAGTGGGTCAGCCTCCTCAGTTACCTGAGGTAGACACTCTTGGTGATCCCCTTTGTGGACTGCGTGCACAGCCTTGTTGTAGCTAAGTCTCTATTGTTGTGAATTGACCTTCAGGCCAATTGGATGTGGGTATCAGCTGTGTCTACTCTGGGATAACTTCTGTATTGGAGACAGTCTTATAGGATCAGACTTGAAAAACTGCAGAAGCCTCTGCTCAGTTTGGATGGGGCGGAGTCTCAGGGCTGGACTGACAGTCTTGGCTTCTGCCCTGCCCTTGTGCACTCGCCTGAGTTTCCGCCTGACCGGCCCAGTTTCCCCAAGCAAGAGCGTGGGTGCCCCAGGGGCTCACCCGGACTTGGGCTGGTCTCTGTAGTCTGGAGCTTCTGACTCCTTCTGCTACAGAGAGGCCGCCACCTTGTACAGAGAGGCAGCGGCAGCCTCCGCAGTCAGACCTGGAGCTTCTGACTCCTTCCGCTACAGAGAGGCCGCCACCTTGTACAGAGAGGCAGCGGCAGCCTCCGTGGCCAGACCTGGAGCTTCTGACTCCTTCCGCTCCGGAGAGGCGGCGGTCAGACCTCAGCGCGTACTTGCTCGCCGCGCGAGTCTGTAGACCCTGCAGACTGCCACTGCGGCTCCCCGGTCTCCCAGTCTCTGAGTCTCTGAGTCTCTGGGTGCCTTTCTCTCCAGTCCAGACCACCCGTATGAGCCTGGGACCACGGAATTTCAGCCTGGGCTGGGGTTCAGTACAGTCGGAAAGGGTTCCGTGCAATCGGGGATTCCTCCCCTCCCACCGCCAGGCAGGCATTCGGCGGCCATGTGCGCGAGCATCTCCCTACCTCAGTCCTTTTCGGCTCCCAGTCCGATCCGTGAGCCTCTCTCTTTCTTTCTAGTTGTAGCTATTCCACTCCGCCAGCTTTCCTGACGTTTTGGTGAAGTCCTTTTTGATTTTAGTTGTTTTTTTAATTAAATTGTTGATGAGGCGGCAGCTTAGGAGACTGCCTAGGCCGCCATCTTGGATGTTCTCCCTATTGCATTTCTTTATATATATATTGTGGCAACTGCCAAGCAGGCCATGCTGGATGCTGCCTGCAAGCTGCGCTTCACTGCTCCTGGGTCACCGAGGCCGTGTTGGGAGCTGCCTGTGGACCTTGCTTGCCTGCTCTCTGGTTGTTGATCTTTGGTCATAAATGTTAAAAGAAAAAAAAAAAAAATATATATATATATATATATATATATATATATATATTATTGATTTTTTTTTTTTTTTTACAGAGTGGAAGGGAGAGGGATAGAGAGCTAGAAACATCGATGAGAGAGAAATATCCACCAGCCGCCTCCTGCACACCCCGCATTGGGGATGTCCCCGCAACCAATGTACATGCCCTTGACCCAAATTGAACCTGGGACCTTTCAGTCTGCAGACCTATGCTCTATCCACTGAGCCAAACTGGTTTCAGCCCTTTCTATTGCATTTCATTCTCTCTTACATTTCTGTATTTTTATCTGGGATTTTTTTTTTCTGTCTGAAAAACTGCCTTTAATATTTCATTTAATGTTGGCCTGCTAAAGGATGGATTTTCTTATTTTAAAATGTCTATTTCTTCTTCACCTTTGTTTTAAAAAAAAAGCTTTAATGAAGTACAATTTACATACACAAAAGTTACCTTATTATTTACTCTATTTTTAACTCTTCTTCACTTTAGAAAGTATTTATGGTATAATACACAATATAAAAATTTACTATCATAACCATTTTTAATTGTATAGTTCAGTAGTATTAAGTATATCCATGTTGTCATGAAACCAATATCTAGAACTTTTTCAGCTTGCAAAACTTCTCCTTTGCTTTTTATGATTATTTTGGGGGGTATATAAATATAGCTTGACATTTTTTCTTTTAACATTTATGACCAAAGATCAGTCATCAATGTTATTGTTGCTTATTTGAAGGAAATGTTTCTTTGTTATAAATAATAACTCTTTTATTTGACTATGTGTGGATCCAATTCTGTTGTCCATTTTGTTCCTACTGTTGCTGTTCTTTTGGCTTTTAGTTGTTGGTAATTAAGTCGTGTCTCAAGAATGCCTAATGATTTTTAATTGAATGCTATATATTAGCTATAAAAGTTATAGACATTTGGATGATTTTATATTTTTTCCAGAGAGGATTTACTTTCCCATTGGAAGGCAGAAAATCTCTTTGACTTAATCCATGATTAAGGTGATTTGTGGTGGAATTTAAGTCCAGGAAGGTCTGGCATATTTTGGTTTGTTCTCAATGCTGGGATGCAGTATTTCTGGTTTCTGAGGCAAAGCCAAGGTGTGTACCTGATGGTTCTTGAGCATCATTTTTTTTCTGTTAACATGCTGAAAGCTTTGAGCTGGAAAGGCGAATGTTCTCCCTAAGCCACTGAGGCTTGTGTTGCTTAAATATTAGCCAATTTTTAAAGGGACAAAGTGAAGGGGAATAGCGATCTCACATTTATGTGCTTCCCTTATCTTCCCTCTAAGTGTTGGCTGCCTATATTGCTCTCTAGTGCCTTCCAGCAGTTTATTTCTTTTATAAAAATTTGTTTAGCTTAATGGTAAGAGTGTTGATCTGATACATACCTGGAGGTAGATGTCCTCTGGAATTTTTAAGAATCAGGTTGAAGCTAATGCATGCATATTCTCATACCCAGAAATTCAGGTGTGATCAGAACTTGTAGGTGACTGTTCATCTCTCTGGAATGTGCCATCACTACATTTTGTCTCAGTGGGAAAATGGGCAAAAAGGAAATTAAATTATAGTTCACAGAAATAATATAAAAGTGGTTAGGAAATCTCTAAACAAAAGTTAATGATAACTGACATTTATTGAGAACTTCCTGTATGTGTCATGACCTGTTTTATAGGAAGGAAAATACTCTCTACACCAAGTTAAGGGGAAAATGGGTGTCTCCCCAACCACTTACTACATCACACAGAGCACTTCTATAACCAGGTGTGTGGGGTTTTTGCTGCATTACCAATTCTCTGACACCAGCTGCATGTCCTACAATTCAGTTCGGGTTTGAGACTATCTACCTGGAGTTAGCATCAGATCCCACAAGCAAAAGGCTCAATCCCATAAGACTGCCCACACTTCAGACACCAAAAAAGTCCCAGGTTGTCACCTCTACAACTAGCTATACATTTTCTAGAATAGCTCACAAAAATCAGGGAAACCCTTATTTACATTTACCGTATTTGCCGGCATATAAGACGATTTTTTGGCCCTGAAAAATACGTATTTGCCGGCATATAAGACGACTGGGCGTATAAGACGACCCCCTAACATTTCCACTAAAAATACAGAGTTTATTATATACTCGCCGTATAAGACTACCCCCCACTTGGAGGCATATTTTTCAGGGCCAAAGAATGGTCTTATACGCCGGCAAATACGGTACATTTTATTATAAAGGGAGTAATAAGGGATCCAGATGAAGAGCTAGGTGAAGAGCTACATAGGGTGAGGCCTGGGAGGCTCTCAGTACAGGAGCTTCTGTGGCTGTGGAGGTGGGGTGTGCCACCCTCCCAGTGTGTGTGTTTACTAACCTGGAAGTTCTCCAAACCCTGTACTTAAGGGATTTTTATGGAGGCTTCATTATGTAGGCATGATAATAATTACTAATTCAATTTTTAGCTCCTCTCCTTTCTCCAGAGAATGGGGTAAGGGTTTGGGGCTGAAAGTTCCAAGCTTATGATCATGGCTTGGTCTTTCTAGCGGCCAGCCCCCATGCAGGACCCACCAAGTTACATCATTAGAACAAAAGAAGTTGCTATTACCCAGGAAATCCCAAAGGATTTTCTGTGTGAGATACTCCTATCACTCAGGAAATTACAAAGATTTTAGGAGCTCTGTGTCGTGTCAGGAAATGAGATCAAAGACCAAATAGTAGCAGGAACTGGGAAACACAGACCAATATGTATATTTTTAAATTATTTTACAGTTGTTCTAAACACTGTATATATTGTTTATTCTTATTATAATGTTATGAAGTGACTGAGGTTTTTGTTGATCCCATTTTCAGAAGGAAAACCAACATTCAGAGTGTTGAACAATATGCCCATGACCATGCAGATGGTAAGGGACAGCTCTGAGGATAGGACCCAAGGAGCCCAATGAAGTGTCCACACCCTTGTCCACTAATTTAGACTGCCTCTCAATTCTACTTGTGAAATCTCCTCCTACAGACATGGTCACACACATTTACAAAGAGGCGTGTACAGAACGCTCCCCTGAACTATTACTTGTAATAGTTAAACACTGGGAATAGACTAAATATTCACTCATCTGAGACTGTACAAATAAAGTCATCCATGAAAAATATACCAACAATGGAATACTCTGCATCAGCTAGTAAGAATAGCGTAGACTTAAACTTCCTGTCATGGTAAAATATCCAATATATAATTTTAATATAGAAAAAGTTAACAAGCATTTTGGTAAAATATTAAATATCTCTATATAAGTATATATGTAGATAGAAATGTCCATATTGGTATACATACCAAATAGTTAATAGTGGTTTCCTCCTATGAGTAGGATTGGATGATGGAGATCTTTTGCATTTTAGCTTACACATTCCTTGTATTATTTGTACTTTCACATGCTGAATATGTATCACTTTTATGTTATTTAAAATATTTTTATTATGAAATTTTTTCATGGATGTGAAAATAGAATAATGTATCTCCATATACAGGGTATAGCAAAAGTAGATTTACAGTTGTTTGTATGGAAAATAATACAATAATCCTATGTAATAAAAGCCTAATGAGCAAATCGAACAAACGGCAGAATGACACGTGGAACAACTGGTCACTATGATGTGCACTGATCACCGGGGAGCAGTTGCTCAATGCAGGAGCTGCCCTCAGCCTGCAGGCCCAGACCAGCCAAGGCAGGTGCCTGCAGGGGTCCTCTGATCGCCCCCTAGTCACCCCACAGAGGGAGGCAACCGGCAGCGGCAGTGGTAGGGTCATTGGGGGTTGGGGCTGGCAAGCAAGTAATACCAGGCCGGCCAAGGTGGGTGCCAGTGGGAGCCCCCTGATTGCCCCACCGGTTGCCCCACAGATTGGCCCTGATTGTTGGACAGGCCTTGTGCACAGGGTCTCTAATTAATAAATAATAACATAGGAATAAATAAACTGTGTTTTGTATACCCATAACTGTAAACCTACTTTGTCCCACCTGTATGTATCATAATAATTATCAGGATTTTATCTTATTTACTTTATATAGTGCCAACCTGTTTTTTTCTTTGTTAAAATACTTTACAGGTAATCTCAGACAGTATACCATTTCACTCCTAACTCAGTATGCATCAATAAGAATTATAGAAATTTTATTACTCAACCAGTTGCCATTATCTTACCTCACAAATTGACAATAATCCCTTGGTATCATGTAATACCCAATCCATAATCAGATTTACCAATTGCCTTGACAATGTCTTTATATAGTTGGTTTATTTAAAAGAAGATTCGAAAGAGGTTCTCACATTATATATAATTTTTAGATCTTTTCTTCCCTCTTTTAACCTAGAACAGTCTTCCTCAGTGTTTTCATGCCATTAACTTGCTATAATTTAGTAATAATTAAAACAATTAAAAGATGGGTTCCCACAGATACTTAAATTATATGGTAACTCCTGGCATACATTAAATCCTATGAAACTAAGATATTTTAATCCTATTTGTATTTCTTATCCATCAGAAATATACTTATCAATTAACCAATATTTATTGAATGTTTAAGATGGTTTGAGCAAAAGACATTTTGGGAGGATAACAGTAGAGGAAAGGAGGAATACAAAAATGGAAAAAGACAAAACTATTTAAGCTCATTAAGTATAAGAGCTGAACTAATTTTAAATATATAATATTTTTGTTTTAAATTCAAGATTGAGTTAATCAATTTCATGATTAAAATGGTCATAAATTTATTTTATATTAAATTATGCATGTAATGATCTTTGGTAAATCACACCCTATTTTTTCTTCCTCCCTCCCTCCCTCCCTCCCTCCCTCCCTCCCTCCCTCCCTCTCTTCCTTCCTTCCTTCCTTCCTTCCTTCCTTCCTTCCTTCCTTCCTTCCTTCCTTCCTTCCTTTTATTTTCTTCTCTAGCTACTACAATCAGAGGTCATTGGTATGAAACCTGACACCTTTTTCTAATATATTATAGTAAAATTTATATACCTTAGCTTTGAAAAGATCAGAAAGTTTAAGAACTGTCAAGGAAGAGTGGAAAGTCAACATAATTACAGTCTAAGACAGATTATTCAGGACAATTTAAGAGTATTTGATACATAATAAATAGAGCTGTGCATCATTGTTTTCAGCATTTGAAAGAGAATGACATGATGGAACAGTATTATCTCCCAGATCCAAGGGGACCTAATTAGCGCTAATGGGGGCAAAATAGCAAATGAGAGCAGGAGCTCAGTATTATTCTAGGGAAAATGTCCTAATGGACAGATTGATCAGTTAATGGGAAATTCCCCGAAGAGGTAATGTTAATGCAATTGAAATATATAATTAAGAGAGCAGAGAACACTACATATTTTCAGCTTATTAGCATTGAAAACAGTATACCATGCTTTCAGTGTGTAACAAAAGTTGAAAACAAAAAAAACCTGAAGTCTTGTTGATGTTTATTTACTCTAAGAATGTACTCCAGTAAACTAAATCAGTGTGTATTGATTTTACTTTGGTTCTTGATGTTAAAAATAAGCTTTCACAGCATCACTCTGCTTGCTATGATTGATGTTAACTAAAAATGAGAGACTTGCCTGGCTGGTGAGGCTCAGTTGATTGAGCATGGTCCATGCACCAGGAGGTCACCGATTTGATTCCTGGTCAGGGTACAAGGCTGGATTGTGAACTCAATCTCTGGTGGGAGGCAGCAGATGGATATTTCTCTCTTCCTCTCCCTTCCTCTCTCTGAAATCAATAAAAACTTTTTGTTTTGTTTTAAAAAGGAAAACCTTTTTGAAAAAAGAAAAAGGATGAGAGAATGAAACAAATACTTTAAAAGTGTTCTGTGACACAGACCCAGGATGGTAAGGGCATGAATGGGGGTGGGGTTTGAGGGGTAATGGGGGAATAAGGACACATATGTAATACCTTAATCAATAAAGAAATTTTAAAAAAAGTGTTATGTGAGTATGGTAATCTAGTTGCTAGCCCAACTAATCATCTTGAAAATAATATGTTATTTTGTATTACTAAACACCAAGTATAGTTTTTCTATTGTTCTTGCTTTTTATAGTATTCGGTAGAAAATTGAAATTATAGACACCTCTTTGAATTAAGATGGGACATGTTAACCAGAGGTACAATATATAATTATTTCTAATTTGTATTAGCTGAATTAATTTTTTGACTTTTAGTGGAAGAGACAATTTAGGATTGAATAGTGACTTAGCTTTCAAATGTAAGCAATATATCTGAATACGACTCATTCAGATTTACTGTAGCAAGTTTTATTTCCCTAGATCTTCAGTTTGCTCTGTGTTGTATATATATATATATATATATATATTTGATATTTTACAGAGAGGAAGGGAGAAAGAGAGAGAGATAGAGAGCTAGAAATGTCGATGAGAGAGAAACATCGACCAGCCACCTCCTGCACACCCCCGACTGGGGATGTGCCCTCAACCAGTGTACATGCCCTTTACCGGAATCGAACCCGGGACCTTCCAGTCCACAGACCGACTCTCTACCACTGAGCCAAACCGGTTTTAGCTGCTCTGTGTTGTATAGATATGGTTAGAGTATTTAGAATTTAAATCAAGTTTCAGAAACAGGATTAAGTGCAAAAAAAAAAAAGGCTTATTAGTGGGAGGGAGGGTTGTTGTGAAAGGTTACACACTAATGACAGGGAAATGCCTACCTAGTCACGCTCATTTACCAGTACTACACCCATTAGATGCATTTGTTTATTTAAACCTGTTGGTCATAATCTTGGACACAACTATGTGAATGATGCAAAATACATTCTTATTTGAGAAATGATCATTGAGGGAGTTAGTTTTCATCCTGGCATCTGCAAAATTCTTTTAAAAAGCCTTGAAATAGAATTTGAAGTCTATCACCAAGGTAATGAGTCAACTTGGAAACATTCTACAGATGTCAATAGAAAGTCTGTATGAAAGCAGCAATCGTTGCATTTGGCAAGAACAAATTCAATTTAAACTTAATTTAGGCCTAGTGAACAGATAATTTACTACACAATGTTAGATTTTAATTTTTCTTTGCACCATTTATGTTCTGTGCTTGATTTCTTTTACATTAAAATGCCTGATTGACAGGGTGTCCCCAAGTCAAAACCAGACTTCAGTAATCTTTATTCTTTCATGAGCATAAAACCATCTTCCTTATAAATTCAAAGCCATTATTTCTGCAATTATAGTGTTGCAACTTAGCAATATGTCTGCTAAATTATGTTCATTACATAATGGCATTGCTTGTTCATATTAAGATAATGCTAAAGTATGAGTTGCTTCAGGTAGAGACCTTATAATTACTCTTGTATGCTTGGTATACAAAGTAGGCCTGGCACATAGTAGAGTGAATGACCTATACTATAAATGAGATAAAAATGTTACCATCCTATTGCTATGTCAATGGCTTTCTTTACTCATTTAATGACTAGATTACTTGGTACCTAGTGGGTGGTTAAAACTTTCAGAGGTCATGTTACTAGCATAACCCACTGAAAATGCACTATGTTGTTTTTTTTGTTTGTTTGTTTTTTGCATTAAAGCTAAGGAGAGTAGACTCCTACTCCAGGATTCCTATAGTCATTAATTTATTCCTAATTCATTTAAGGCTTTCAAGTTAAAAGGTAGTGCTCTGTCTGGTTTTGCTCAGTGGATAGAGTGTCGGCTGGTAGACTGAAGGTTCTAGGGTTCGATTCTGGTCAAGGGCACATGCCCAGGTTTGGTCTCAATCCCCAGTAGGAAGTGTGCAGGAGGTAGCTAATCAATGATTCTCTCTCATCATTAATGTTTCTATCTCTCTTTCTCTCTCCTTTCCTCTCTGAAACCAATAAAGATATATTTAAAAAAAATAAAAGTTAGTAGTTTAACATATCCCTGCTTCAAAAAGAGTAGTAATTTACCATTTTACTATTTCAGTATGATGCAAAATAAAATCTTATTTTAAATATCATAATTCCAAAAATCTATTTATTTCAGGCTACTGCAAACTATTTAGAAGTTAGAAAGTTGATATGAATATTAGCAGTTTTTAATATTGCTGCTAATTTTGAAACTTCAAGTGATATTTGCCATCTGATAGTCTGAGAAAGATTTTTTTGTGTTTTTTTTTTTAAACAGAATTATTGTGGTATAATTGAAATACAATATACTGCATATATTTATAGTACAAAATATAAGTTTTAGCTTATTTATATACCAGTAGAGGCCCAGTGTACTAAATTCGTGCATGGGGGTGTGTGTCCTTCAGCCCAGCCTTCACCCACTCCAATCTGGGACCCCTTGAGGGATGTCTGACTGCCTGTCCCGGTAGGACATCCCTCTCACAATCCAGGACTGCTAGATCCCAACTGCTTGCCTGCCTGCCTTCCTGATTGCTCCTAACCATTTCTGCATGGTGACCATTTCTCACCTCTTAACCACTCCCCTGCAGCCTGATTGACGCCTAACTGCTCCTGCCAGCCTGATTGCCTCCAACTGCCCTCCCTTGCAGGCCTGGTCACCACCCCCCCCCCCAACTGCCCTTCCTTCAGGCCTGATTCTCCCCCCCCCCTTGCCAACTGCCCTCCCTTGCAGGCCTGGTCCCTCCCAACTATCCTCCCCTGCTGGCCATCTTGTGGCAGCCATCTTGTGTCCACATGGGGCAGCCATCTTGTGTGTTGTAGTGATGGCCAATTTGCATATTACTCTTTTATTAGATAGGATAATCATGATAGTGAATAAATCTACCACAGCTAAAAGTTTTTTGTGCTCTTTTATAAACCCTTCTCTCTACCCTTCCTCCCTTCCTCATATCCCTAAGAAACCATGATCTGTGTTTTTTTTGTTACTATAGATTATTTTGCGTGTTTTAGAATTTAATATAAAAGCAAATGTGTACTGTGTACTCTTTTTGTCTATCTTCTTTCACTTGGCATAATTAGTTTAGATTCATCTTTGTTGGGGAGTGTATCAATAATTCACAACACTTATGCAAATATAACGAGAGGGTTGGGGGTCAGGATGATGGCTGAAGGGGTGATTGTTAGGGAGATGCTACTCAACTGAAACTTATTGATGGGCTACATAAGAAATTTTAAAGGAAATCTTCTGACTTCATTGTGTGTGGAGTTAAAGGTAGTTCTGGATTTAAGGAGGCTCTGACGATCGAAGTTCAGAGCCTTCCCTTAATATTACCGTTGAGTACAACTTAGTCACACTGTGCCTCCCAGCTTTTTTCTGTTGTGCTTTCAACTTACTCATAATAATCTGCTCTTTGTAAACTTAACTCACCTGTATCACATTACGTTTTTCCCATTCATAACCTTTTGGTTTCAGATCTTACTGCTAACTGTTTTTGGTTTAAATTCTCAAGATTGTTTGGCCTATTTTATTGGTTCGGATTTGTTTCTGAATTATCTCCTTTAGGGAGATGCCACCTGAGGCTGTGGTGATGAGCTAGGGTGATACATTGCATTTATTAAAGGGTGTAGGTAGCGTAATTTTATTTAGAAAGACCTAGGCAGATAGGCCACATATAACATAACTTTTGTAAGGAAAGATTAGGTACCAGAAAATTAACAGTGGCAATTTTTGAGTGGTAGGATTATGTTACTTGAGTATATGTTTTTGTGTTTCTCTATTTACTATTTTTTTTCTGTAATGCTTATTTATGATTTGGGAAAGAAGGGAATAAGATCACTACAATAGGATCTGTACCTTTTCCTCTGTTATATGTAGTTTTGTACTAATTCCATTTGGTAGAGAATTTTCAAATTCTAGCAATATGTTGTTGTCTTGGAAAGATGAAATGTACTGGCAAAAGAAAATTTTGTATTTTAACTTATCACAGCCAATACTGGGTATCATTTTGCATTGCTTAGCTTTATAGCAAAGTGTGTACTGGGTCTGGAAGGATAGAGATATATATATATTATAAGACATGACTTCCAGTTCAGATCAGTAAATCCTTATTGAGTGCTTTAATGTACAATAGAGGTCCAGTGATATACAATCACTGCTTCCTCACATAGCTAGCAATCCAGTGAATCATAGGAACAGGAAAATAAAATTAATGTGAAGGTCCATGGACTGACTTGAGAGTTCAGAGGAGTGAGAAATAATTTCAAGTTGGGATGAATAAAAAGCATTTCATGATAGATGTGGGATTTGAATTGGTCCTATTGGATAGAGAATTCTTGGGTAAATGGAAGTATGATAGAAGCCATTATTTGACTAGGGGAATATCTAGCGAAAGATATATAGGTAGAAAGATACAAGGCATGATTGGGAGATATGAGTAAATCTGTTTAGTGGGCTAATATTATAGAATGGGGTATATAAGATTAGGTTAAGCAAAGATAAGAGTTTATGGAAAGCTTTTCTGATATACTTTCATAAAATGCCCTGGGATTGTTTTGTTTTCTTTTAAGTTTTGTTTATTAACTATTTAGACTATTTTGAGATTGACCAGCTAGCCTGTTCTGATAAGGGGATGGTAAGCCATCATCTTACACCTGCTCTCAGCAATTTCTCATAAACACCAAGTCTCAGAATTCCCTGTAATGAACGATTGCCCAAAGACCTTCTTAATCTATCACTGGTTTTCTTATGTTTTCCTGGCATTTTGATCTAATGTTATTTTAAACCCTTATTTGGACTTTTACTGTATTTTAGGATCTAAATCTAGTTTTGCTTCTTTTGGCTGTTTTCCATACCGTTTTCCTATTCTCTTCACTTTGCTGGTTATCATGATTCAATTACTGACCTTGACCTAGTGTTTTACCATGATACTAATTTTTAATTTCTTGTTCCAAGGTCTTTTTCCCAGAATCCAGTCCATGGTAGTCTGTTACAATCCTTGATGGAGGGAAATTTGATATAAAATGGAATCTTCTGTATCCTACCTCACATAATTTATTGGATGAAGTGTACATATGTGTGTGTTTAAATAAATTAGTTCACAGAAAGGCAATCTTATAGAATAGGCCCAAGGGTAGCTTTATACTGATATTAATCTCATACATTAGTTTATAAACTTGATGGACATTGCATCATGTATTTAAAACCATAAAATCAGTTTTTCAAATTATTTTACACAATTTTCTCTTTCCACCTATTCTCCTTGTTTATCTCATCAACTCCTACCATCTTTAAAAGAGAATGATGATGATTATTACTTAAAATGGATATTTTTAAAGCAGTATATTTAAATTTAGGATATGATCCCTGGGTATGGGTAAGATAGTAGGGAGAGAATGCTGGTCCATTGATAAATTTAATGCCTTGGTCTGATTATGCCTGCCTGTTCCAGACCCATTCAGCTGTCAATATAGAGGATATTCCATGTAACAGGCTCCTCTCCTGCCCAGCCTCCGAAGTCATCTCTTGCAAGGCAACAGTATATCACCATTTTCAAGAGTAGCTGATGGTAGAGTTTGGAATGAGTCTAAGTTGAGTAGCATTTCCCTAAGAACCACACCCTCAACCATTATCATGACTCCCAGTCCTGTCATTATGTTTGCACAAATATATGACAAAGTTATTTTTTCCTCATTTTCTTTAAGACAGAATTGACATACAGCATTGTATAAGTTTAAGGTGTACAGCCTAATTATAACTGAACGCAGGTTTGGCTACCTGCTACAGCAAAAGCCAAACTCGTGAGACAGGTGCTGGTAAAAAGAAAAGTGGTTTATTCAAGTGCAGGCCACCTGAGAAGATGGGGAACTCTTGCCCCAAAGCTCATTTAACATTTCAGTGCAGGCAAGAGTTTTTATTAGGAGGGAGAGAGAGAGAGAACAACAAAGAAATTAGGGAAAGGGAGGTTGAAAGTTCTCTATGTGTAAGTCAGCACAGTTAGTTCCACTGATTATCTTGAAACTGGTCAAACTGAGATCCAGCTTTTATGGTTGAGAGTCAGGAAGTCTCTTGGAGCCAGAATGGCCAGTTGTTGGAGTCAGCCTCCTTTCCCTGAGGCTAGATCCTATAATATACCCAAAAGCCTGTTAATGCTTTATGGCAGATATGACAAATGGGCCATTATTTTAAGGCAGACATTCTTTTCCTGGATTTAGGGAGAAGCATTGTTTATTACATTTTATTTAATCAAGAAGGTTATTATTATTTGTTATCATAAGATTTCATATATCTTCCATAACATAATGACATAGCATATATTGTAAAATGAAAAAAAATTCTTGTCATGATTTCTTTTTCTGCACTCCAGTTTCACCTTCAGAATGGATGTTATGCTTCCAACCTCAGCCCTCTTGTATGGGACCCTATATTCTTTCTAAACCCTGTTAACCCATTTTCTTGGAATTCTCTCTAAAATACCTACTAAGTTAAAAAAAATAAAAAAACTTTACTGAAAACTATAAAACTGATATGGCTGTGGTTCTAAGGAGAGCCATCTAAAGCATCGTATTAGATTATTGACCTGCAGTTTTGTTATCAGAGATATTGGGGTGTCCTCTTCTCCAGTGAATGCTGGGGGTGAGGTCCTTACAGTATTTTCTGAGACTCACATGGGATGATGATGTAGGGAAGCATTGGACTTGGTTGGAATGTCTGTAAGGAGGGGGCTTTTAGGGGGCCTTGCCAAAGGTGGCAGCCCTACCTTGACTTTTCCAAATAAGTCCCATTCCACAGGTGTTTTGCTAGAATCTCTATGTTTAGTCTCTAAAGACCTGACCTTGTAGAAGCATATACTTTCTCAAGGATACTTACCTTGCTAACTGTATCTAGAGCTTAATTTTAGTTCAAGCTATTATGACAATAAAAGCCAAAGGAGACAGGCAAACAGGGCTACTAGTACTTGGTGGTGATAGCCAAGCAGTGACTTAGCCCTCTCTTTCACAGAAACATGTGTTGGAGCAATCTGTTCGTCTTTCGCTCAGGGTTTGCTGGTCAGATCCGGCAGGATGAGTGATTTTTATTTGCATGGAATTACATCCCTGTATTTCCAGAGGACCATTCCAGTCATGAAAGAAGTGCAGCTGGGGTTTCAATAAAACTAAAAGCAAAGCTAGGGTCTAGAGTTCCCTTTCTGTGTTGGAGCTCGGTCCAGTTCAGCACCAGACTACTTTCAGTCCACTAGTCCATTGTGTGTGGGGGTCCTCATGGCAGTGGGCCATGTAGGCAAACCAAGGAGAGCACATCCTGAGCAATAAGAATCCCAAAGGCATAAAAGGAACCAAGAGCATAAGTACACAAGAAAACCATCTCCTTTGTTTTTGGGATTAAAAAAATATCCCAAATTTCAAACCCTTGCAGTAGCAACGTCCATTCTGGCTAATGACCTGTTCCAGATGTGATTGGCAAATACCTTCTGAACATCACCCAAACTTTATGGGCATGGTTCTATTCTCCTCCCCATCCATCCTTTCCCCCAGTGATCTGCAGAGGAATAGAATGGTGGCTCCCTGAGGGATGTAATATTTTAGCTTCCTAATGAAGCTGCCTAAATGACATGCCTCTTATATCTGGCCTTTCCTTTGTGCCTTTTCTGTTATTAATAACTAGGTTTATTACTATGGTATCAGTTTGTTACCTTTCTTTTAAGCGTTTAAAGTGTTTCCTGCTTAATTTTGAGGGCTATATAAAGAAATTTAAGAGCACACCTAATGTAGTAACTATTAAATTCTTAACATTTAGAGAAACAAGCAGGTTTATGTTTAAGGTGTTAGATGTGCATTTCGTTCTTTTGGTATGTAACACAAGAGATAATCCAAGGGAATCTGAGACTTACCTGATTTATAATTCATATCTGTAAACTGTTATTCTACACAGTGGCTTGAAAACATCTGATGACTGTATTTTTAAACCTTACATTAAATATTACATTTTGAATGAGCACTGACTTCTTATATGAGTCATATTGGACTAGATGACCACCCAGATAATGTTATTCTAGAAAATATTTGATGATTCATATAATTCACCCACCATGTTTACTCTGTGCAAGGCAATATGCTGTAAGGGTTATAAAAATGAGTATGGGATACACAAATGAGTAAAACATAGTGTTTTACTAGTGTAAAGGGATTAAGACAATTACACATAGACATGGGCACAAAGCAGGGTAGCCAATACAGTCTGTAAAGGACAAGAAAGCAGTTTTAATAGTAATGGCATGGTCGTGGCTAAGAAAAAGAATAGATATATACTCAAGATGCAAATTATGCTCAGCTTAATTATCTCTATCAATTTGAAGAAGCAGACAATCGGGTGTGAAGCCAGATGCTAACATTCCCTTGGGAATACTTAATCTATGTCTTTTTATGGAGGTGGGGGATGTTCAGTGATTTCAACTGATATTACATTCTTTTAGAAGATCTGATCTCAAAAGGTATTTTTTGAACTATGACCTTTACTTGAATGTTCTTTAGCAGCTACTAAGGCAGCCTAGTGGTGGAAAACCCCACATCTTCATGTCAAGCTAATTTAGGGAACATTTCATCACTTAACTTCACAGTGTGAAAACATTAATAATTCATTGGCTTGTATGCATTTCCATTCATTCTCCTTTCGGAGATGTTTGTACTGCATAACAATGGCGCGGAGATGGAGGGATCAGGAAGAGCAACCTTCCGAGTTGAAGTCATGGTTGTGGGTGTCTCTTTGTTACCCTGTCCCCATGCCCTTTTCTCTTCTAGGATGTCAGGCCTCAGCCACAGCTTCACTATTGCTGAAGGAGTGGTTGGGTTTATACTATAATACCTTATGCCGATAAAAACTCCTCATTGATAATATCCTTTTCCTAGCTCTGTCCAGATTATTAAACAACCTTTTAAAAAAGTTTCTTTTCTCATACTTTGGTGCCAGTAATAATGCTTGGCATAAAATTGTTTGTGTTTAAACATATGTGTGTGTGTATATATGTGTATGTGTGTGTGTGTGTGTGTGTGTGTGTGTGTATATATATATATATATATATATATATATATATATATATATAATCATGAAGACAGACTCTGAGAGAAGATTGCAGAGACATGGTATCTTGGGAACTACTCATTTGTAAAAAAATTATATTTCTGTTGAGCTAGAGGCCTGGCAATGGCAAAATAGACTGCCTCTGCAAGCCATTTAGTCTGTCTCCTTGGACAGACTAAATGGTTTTCTAATTGAAGCTATGTCATGACATGAACTGTAAAATGTGGTAGTAATAACTTAAAATAAATGACAGAAAATTGCTCTTCTGAAAAGCTTTTCTTTTTCAACCAGATGGTGAGATGTTAATAAGCAATACTTTCTGGAGTATATTTTGCATATTAATTTAAACAATATAGTTTGAAATATTTTAAAAGAACTTAAACATCATTGTGAGTGTACTTTTGAATATAATTGTTTTTTAAATAAGTAAATCAGAGTTTCTTGAGCATGCTTCTGTTTATCTTTTTAAGCCCTAGAGACCGTAGACATTATTGCTGCCTTTAAGATGAAGTCTACAGAAGGTGTTGGCACAACTGGACAGGCACATGCTAAAAGATGAAACTACACCACCAACTTGTACCATACACAATAAACTCAGACCATGAAATGAACATATTAAAAATTAAAATACTTTTATTTGAAAAGATAAAAATAAAATTTAAAGATAGGTGAGTAAATTGGAGAAAAATATATGTAAAGACAAAAGATTAATATCCACATTTTACTAACATTCTACTAACAAATATGAAAAAGATCATCAATCAAAAAGAAAACTGACAAAAATACAAACAGAAATGAAAGAGAGGTTTACAGGTGAGGAGGCTACATCTGAACTCCCTGTTCAGAGCTCTTTCCCCGAGTCTTCCCAAAAGCCCCATCAAAGGCACCAGAATCCCACCCCACAGGCCCTACACTGAGACCCTCAGGACTGGGACTTGGGCACAGGCACATCCAGAGCGCACTTAGAACAGATTTTAAAAATCTAGGTTATCTGGTTCCTATGTAGGCAACCCTTTCCGTTCTGATTCCCCACTTACATGTTTCCACCTGGGACCAGATGAAAGCAACATCTTCGCTGCACAGGGCCCCTGGGGCTATCCTCTGTAGCTCCGTGACCGGAGGGTTAGACATTACATCAGCCTCTTCCTTGGGGACTGGCAAGCAGCTCTCAGGCTGTCTCTTTGGGGAGTCAGCTTTCCTTCCTTCACTCTGATCGATTCGTATTAATATGTTTGGTTACTGTTCACTAATTCATACTCATAAACCTGAGACGTAACCTACCTGCAGTCTGCTCTGAATCCAGCATGGTCTTTGCCCCGAACAGTCATTGCGGACATCGTTGTTTGTGGTTGAGGCATGTGTCACCTTTTAGCTCTTTCAGGCCTCTGGGCACATTTTCCAATATGCATATCTGACCGCTCATCACAGCACCAGCAATGTCACATGGGGCACCTCTTTGAAGGGCCTGTTCACTTTTTGTTTGTTTACTGAGAAACAGATGCTCAAACATCAGCTTAAACGTTGTGAAATCTTTTCACAGATCGGAACGCTAGTTCTTACAACATGACAAGGAAGGCTCATGTTTACCAAAGTAGGGGTAACTTGTATGTTTAAAAAGGGAATTTAGGGGGCACCCTTCTAGTTGCTAGGCTGGATGCTGACTGACTTATGAATTGTCAAATAAACCCAATCAGATCTTTAAAAAAAAGGGGGGGGATTTGGTAGAATATCTTTCATAGATATTTTTGTAGAATATCTTTGCATTTCCATGACAGCAAGTATTATGTTAGCAAAAGCTTTTACATGTTTAATATGGAATACCTTTGGCTGTGTGAAGATTTAGAATTCATTAGTATACTATTACCTTGATTTTATTTTATTTTATGGATATATATCACGTAAAACTTTTATAAAAAACAATTAAAATACATCTGAGAGATGAAATGATCTGATAGAGAAGTTATGTTCATGACATTGTCCTTTTTTCTTCTCCAGTAAAAGATTAGGCAACCTTTCTGATTTTAAAATTATTACATGTCTACATAAACATCTCCAAGTAGCTGCACATTGACCTATGAACATGCAACAGTAATAGTCCTGCTGTTTTGCTTCCATAATGCAATAGAAAATCATTTGGCTTATAAAATTAAGATAATCTGGTTACAATCACAGACCCAATGCTTTATTTTGAATTTGAGTGATTTCTGTCTGATGTCATGTGAAAGAAAACATAATTTTGCCTGACTTTTAGTAGCAGATAATTTGCAGATTTTGTTGCTCAATGACTTATCTTCAGAAAGAATTTTGAAATTGTACCTTGAAACTTGTACTGTTCTGCAGATGAGGGAGTTGAAATGATTTACTGCTAACTTTATGAAACAGACTGGCTGAAAGTGGAAAATTCAACCACTTAGTTATTTGCCCTCTCTACTCTCCATCACTGGTTTTAACTGAAGTGTCTGGTTGCTTATGAGTCATGTAGAGCAGTTTGGCATGAAGAAATTATTTCTAATTCAATCTCTCTGTTATCTTGCTGGATTAATTTGCTCCAGTTCACACACACACACACACACACACACACACACACTCATACACAATGAAATAACAAACACCTTAATCTATTTTAGAGAAAAAGAATCATAAAGTAATATTAGAACTCTCTCTTTTTTTAAATTTAATATGTTATCTCAAAGTGATGCTTAACTGCTAGCTTAAGATGTGGCGTCCACAAAGGCAATGCTTTCTTGCTTCTCCATGGTTATGTTTGGTGATGATGAGTCCTAGTTTAGCTTTTTCGCCCTCACACAAGATAATCACTAGCTGATTTGAAAGACTGTTGATTTGCCCGTAGTTAGAAACATATACTAGCTATACTCAGGTTTCCTACCAAAAATGTTAACCCTGATGGCCTTGCTACTCAATCATTTAAAAAAAACCCCACTTTGAGGAACAAAATTAATAAATGTGATTATCTAATATTTCAAATTTAGTTTAAAGGAGTAATATTCTCATATACACGAATATCTAATATTCATAGGTATGCAATTGCCTGAAGGATCTGCCATTTGTCTGTCAAATACTGTAATTTTCACCACTGGGGCAAGACAGGCCGCAAGCGAGCTGTATCTTCTGCCTGGGCACTTGTTTTGGGTGCTTTAGCCTGGGGTGTTAGAATGTCAGCCTACCCTTCAAAATCTTATGTTCTGTGATACTACAAACATCCAAGTGTTTGGGCAACTTGGACTTCTGCTTGTATCCACCAGCTTGCCTTAAGCGGATTCTGAGCAACTATGCTCAAAGTTGTTTGCCTATGTTCTTTCAGTTTTAGCTTCTTTGTAATCACCTGGTAGGTCTAAGGAAGGACACCTGTCCATCAGTGAGTGTGCCAGTCTTTCCCCTGTGATCAGTGATGAGGTGATGAGTAACAAGCCAGAAAAAACAAACAAACAAATGAGGAAGAGCATTGTCTTTTCTTGGCACTCACTGGAGAATGTGATTTTTCCTGAAAAACTATCTCCTACTTTGCTTTAAATGAGATTTAAAGATTTTCCATTTTATGTGCCTGATTTAGAGGGAGAGACAAGAAAAATAATAATAATAAAATAAAAAAGCATGTTGGTCATCTAAGCCGCTCAGATTATGTCTTTGTTTTAGATAATTAGATAATTGCTTAAATTTTGCTTTTGTTTTGTCTATACAAGATGAATCAAACTTCAATTAGTGTTTTGTTTTTTAAAAGCTTTATTAGCATCCATAACCAAATTTGTTTTATTTTCAACCATCTTTAGTGAGACAAAGTCCCTTTCCCCACCTAGTCCCCAGTAAGCTAGTTCATTCTCATTTGATAACAGAAAACTGTCGATATTCCACTGGTTTACTGGCTTGTTGTAATCAGGAGGTGTAAAGCATGTCGTTTCCAGTTTTGCATGTGAAGGGAAATGATAGTGTTTTTGCTTTGTCTGAACTAAGTGGTTCCTTCCGCTCATTTTCTAAACCCTTCTGCCAGAACAAGCTGGTTCTTCAGGGAAGATAGGACTTCTTACAGCCATATGCAGACTTCTTACAGCCATATGCACCCATCTGTTCTCTACAAACATGCCTCGTGTTTTCCACCCACTGCAATGCGGACAGGCCAGGCAGACCTCGGCCGCGTAAAGGAGCACTTATGGTTAATATGTAATTATAATAAAACTTGCCATATGTTTAGACCACCCCTGAGCTTTTTAAACACTGGCCCTCAGCCTCCCCAGTTGCTCTTACTAGTTCTCACTATTTGAGCAGGTTTCCTTCTCCGCTTCCTTTTCTGGGAGTCTCCAAGGCTGCCTGAGCCTCTTTATGTGACTCTATTACAGCATTACTAGCTTCAGATCTGGGCCCAAGATTGTGGCAGGCTGTATAAATTAAAGATTCTGAGATGGGGAGGTTGTCGTGGATTATCTAGGAGGGCCCAATGTAATCACAAGGGAGGCAGGAGGACTAAAGTCAGAAAAAGGAGTAGTGATCAGAGAACCAGAGGTTGGAGTGATCTTGGTTCTACCATTCAGACAAGCTACTTTGACAAGCTGTAACAAAGACAAAGGAAACCATTTACAGAGGAGCATTTAGAGTTTTTGGAGCAGCAGGAGACGATGGGCCATTAGCAAGGGCAGAGAATGAGCCAGAAGCCATGCTATCCAGATGGTTTTGAGAAGATGGGAAAGGGAAGGAAGCAGGTTCTCCCCTGAAGCCTCCAGAAGGATCTGGTCCAGACAACACCTTGATTTTACAATTCTGACTTCCAGAACAGTAAGAAAATAAATGTGCTAATTTAAGCCATTAATTTGATAATTTGCTACAGCAGCCATGGGAAACTAATTATTATTATCTATATCAAGTTATTATCATATATAACATTAACATCATAGTAGGTATTATTCTAGGTGTCAACAGGGTTGGTTTCTTTTGAGATCTCCCTCTCCGGCTTGCAGATGGCCCCCTTTCTTCCTGTGTCTTCACATGGCCTTCCTCCTGTGCACGTCTGTGTCTTAATCTTTTCTTCTAATAAGGGCACAAGCCATAGAGAAGTAAGGCCCACCCCAATGACTTCATTTTTACCTTAATTACCTCTTTAAAGGTCCTATGGCCAAACACAGCCACATTCCAAGGTACTGAGGATTTGTACTTCAGCATATAAACTAAAGAAGTGTCACAAAAGAGATATAGATAAGTTGCTTTGGAAAGATTCCAAGAAGACTGGGTGAGATACTCTAGATATTGCAAATAGAATTCCCTTTAAAACCACTGGAGTAAGTTGGAACTCCCTACCATGTTTGATTACTGTGAGACTGAGCCACCCCTCCCAGAGCAGACAGAGAAAAGGAGACAATCCTGACGAATAGATATGGACATGGTAAATCAGAGATTAGGCCACACTTGCGTTCTTTCACGAATAGCACTCAGAGGAGCAAGGTCTTTTGGTGCCGCTCCTCAAGTCCATTCCCAGGCGACAAACAAAGCCAGCCTCTGAAAAGTGTTCTGGTAAATTTTCCCTTTGGAAGTACACAAATTTGTTGCAGTGAACGTTGCTGTGCTCTTAGGAGCTGTCATGTCAAAGTTTGCATCTTAGTCCAGACAAAAACAAGGAAAAAACAAAAACAAAAAACTCACCATATGATATATTGAAAAGCTATTGTTTTCATAAGAGAACCTATTTCAATAGAAAAAAAGGATGACATTCTTTACATGTCAGATGAATATAACATGCTTATAACATACTATGTTTCTTAGGTTCATAATTAATACATTTTTTAAGCAACTGAATTTATTTGCAAGCTCTTCCTCTCAGGAGCAGATCCATGCCCCATGTGTACTACCTTTACTGTTCTCTCTGCTAAGCTCCAAGGGCCCTTCTTTTGGTTCTGTAACTTGTTTCTTGAGCCTACACAGCCCAGCTGGCTCACTTTTTACTACCTCTGCAATGTTCTAAAGAAACTTTCTCCTAAAAAGTTGACTTTATTGGGGTGACATCGATTAATAAAATTATATATGATTCAGGTGTACAATTCTATAGTAGGTCAACTGTATATTATAGATTTACTACTTCAAGTCAAGTCTCTTTCCAACAGCATTTATCCACTTTACAGCTTCTTATTAAAGAGAGGCCCTCCCCACCTGACCGGCGTGGCTCAGTGCTTGAGGGTTGATTTCTGGTCAGAGCACATGCCTGGGGTGCAGGCTTGATCCCTAGTGTGGAGTGTTCAGAAGGCAGCCAATCAATGATTCTCTCTCATCATTGATGTGTCTATCTCTCCCTCTCTTTTCCTCTCTCTGAAATCAATTTAAAAAATATGTTAAAAAAAGAAGAAAGGTCCACCCCAAAGTTAAGGTCTAGTCAGTTTGAGCCAGGATCTAATCCCTTTATGAAAGCAGACAAGGTTCACAGAAATCCTTTCATTGCCTTATCAACAGAGATGAAAATACTCAAGTTGATGGGAACTCACTGGAGTGGGTAATTTAATCAACTTATTTTGACTCATCATTATGCTAGTGCTACAGATGTGAATATGTGGGCATGGGAAAGTCCCTGGCAAGGAAGATAAGATGTGCACACAAGATAACTCACCTATTAGAAGGCAATAATACAAAGTGAAATATCATGTAGAGAGTATGAAAGCAAGATGATTATGAGCTCTTTTGAATTTTCAGGCATAGAAAAAAAAGAGAAGAAATTCCCCTTTTAGGTTCTTCATTTGTTTGCCTAAATATTTGCTAATTTTGTTCTTTCTGCATTTCACACTATCCTCTATCATTTCAGATAAATTGTGCTATTAGAGGATTTCAAAAATAATTTAGTTTCCAAATTCCAAATAATACTAGTGGAGTAAAATGAATGTTTTCTTGCAAAGAAATAAAATGGGAGAATGTTTAGTAATGATAGTTAAAATGCTGCTTTTTCTAACAGAAGTGTTTTGATTGTAGAATAATTGAAGTCATTTGTCTAGATAGTTTACTTGCTAACAACATAAGAATGTATTTTATGATAGTGTACAATTTTTAGTAGGAGTTATAGGAATGTTGATTCATTTGAAATCACAGTTTTATAGATAGAATCTGTTAAGTTTTATCAAACAAGAAACCCATAGCTAATTACAGGAAGTAAGTATATCACATAATTATTTTCATTGATGGTCTCGGTTTTTGTCTAAGATACAGCAATACACTTTCTATAGTCAAGGAGATGTCATATACTTACAGGAAGAGATGCAAATAAACATCTAGGTCTTTCCTTAAGGTACTGAGAAGATGCTTGCAGAAAAGAAGCAACTATTCTCTATTTTAGTTAAATTCAAAATAATTTTTCCCGAACCAAACCTTTCTATGCTCTATTCCTATCATCTCTTTTTAAATTTCCCAAACCTCAGTACTTTCTGGAGCTGCAACATCTTGCATTTCTTGACCTTCTGAAGATCATTAGTTCTTGGTTAGACTTCCTTTAATGCCTTCAGAACATTGGCATCTTCTCAGTATTCTCTTCCCAGTATTACAGAAAACTAGAGGCCTGGTGCATGAAATTCGTGCGCAGGGGTGTGTGTCCCTCAGCCCAGCCTGCACCCTTTCCTATCTGGGACCCCTCGGGGATATCTGACTGCCTGTTTAGGCTCGATCCCAGTAGGACATCCTGGGCAGTCGGACATCCCTCTCACAATCCAGGAATGTTGGCTCCCAACTGCTCATCTGCCTGCCTTCCTAATTGCCCCTAACAACTTCTGCCTGCCAGCCTGATCCTTCCCTGACTACTCCCCTGCCAGCCAGATTGACCCTAACTGCCCTCCCCTGCTGGTCCGGTCACCCCTAACTGCCCTCTCCTGCCAGCCGGATCACTCCTAGCTGGCCTTCCCTGCCGGCCTGGTGTCCCCCAACTGCCCTCCCCTGCCAACTCAGTTACCTCTAACTACCTTCCCCTGCCAGCCTCATCACCCCTAACTGCTCTCCCTTGCTGGCCTGATTGCCCACAGCTGCCCTCCCCTGAAGGTCTGGTCCCCCCCATCTTCTCTCGTCTGCCGACCTGATTACCCCTAACTTCCCTTCCCTGCAGGCTTGTTCACCCACAACTGCCCTCCTTTGCAGGCCTGGTCCCTCCCCTGCTGGCCAGATAGCCCACAACTGCCATCCCCTGCTGGCCATCTTCATTGTTGAAAGTATTACAGATGTTCACTTCTCCCCCCTCAATGAATCTCTCCACCCCTTCCTCACCCCACCACTCCCCACCCCCAGGCCTCACCACACTAATTTCTGAAACCATTTGTGCTTCCAGGTTGAGTAATAATAGATTATTAAACTTTGTTCCTCCATAGAATTCCTTAAATATCTTTAAAATTGTTTTGAAACTTAGAGAAGGAATGTTGTGCTATACATGGTAATGAGAACTGTCCAAAGTAAAATTGATAAAGAGGACACTTTAGGAAAACTAGCACTGACATAATGTATGACTATACCAGAAAAAAATCTTAGTTTAATTTTTATTTTACTTTTAAATAAAATTACACAAAACAATAAGTGAAAATGATTTGCACAAGCATACTGAAAATAATTTTTTCATCTTCACAATTACATTTTCATCTATTAAACTTGACTTTAATTGTTGAAATCTGCCAAGGTTCAGAGAACAATGAAGATGCATTACAGATAAACATTGATGATTTTGTTAATGGCAAGTCATGATAAAGTCTCCAATTTGTGTTTTAAATTTTTTACTCTAAGTTGGCCCAGCATTTTTATATTTGTTAATGAAGTTAAATTTTCAGTTTCAAAGTAAATTTTGGTTTTCTAGTGCAAATTTTTTATTGCATTTTTTTCTAGTGTCTTCATTAGCTTCTTTTTCCCCTTAGGATTCACTTTCATATTTCAATCTAAGGATATTTTTCCACACCACATTTTGCTCCCTTGTTGTCTAATAGTAGCCACACCGATTATCATTTCCTTCATTCCGTTCATGCTTCCTCCTTTTACTTACTCTGACCTCTGGCTTAGAGCTTCTTAGTGTTTGTTGTAGTCTCTTTAATAGTAGCTGGTCTTCCACTGATTCAGCAGATTTACTCAGTACCTGTCATGTGCCAACCATCATGCTCGATTTTGAAGATAAGAGAGTCCCTTTGAGGTTTGGTGTTATGTCTTCTTCATCCTTGTACTGGACACACATCTGACCCACAGCAGACCTTTCAGATTGAAAGGGGGATGGGGACAGGTAGAAGAGGGTGAAGGGGGATAAATAGAGTCAGAAGGGGACTGACTTTGGGTGGTCAAAACAATACAATACACAGATGATGTATTATAGAATTGTACACTGGAAACCTATATAATTTTATCAACCAATGTCACCTCAAAAAATTAAATAATATTAAAAACAACAACAGTATCCCCAAAAATGCCCATCTGCCCTTGGAAATATCTCATCTGTATTGAGTATTTTCTCTTAGTTCCAATTATATTTATTGAGATGATTGTTAAATTCTTGAGATGATTCCATATACAGATCAGTTGGGGGGAGAAAATATTTTTCTTAGATTTTTCAAATGAAATTCACTACTATGGCAACAAATTGCTTGAGTACAAGGAACACTGTGCAAACATGACTTTAAGGACTTCATTGCAGCATTTGGTTGAATTGCTGACTTTCTTGGTTGGGGTGTCTGTTGTAGATAGAGCAGTCTGTGCAGTGCCAGCTTTATAAGGCTGCACCTAAAATATGCCTCTTATTGTGTGATCCAGGGACTAAAAAGTTGAGGAACATAGAATGTAAAAAGAATTGGGTTTCATATTTAAAAATCATTCATGTAACTGTCTGTTTTCTTATGGCAAGTGAGAATAACATATGGTAAGATATATACAATCAAAACACGCTAAGATACATAAAATCATTGTAAAATGAACTTGATTTTTATTTCTGAGTGAAATAATACACACATATTTTAAAGCTTCAAAAAGGCATATCTGGAATGTCTTATAACTACATTGTGATTGTTGTGGGTAATCACCATGAAGCTGGGCTGAGATGACATATTCACATAGGCAATTATTCACTTCCTGACCTTGCAACCTTAGCTTATGGTCAGACTAATTTTTAGAATGAGGAAGACTAGTTCTAAATGTATATTGAATGTATACATGAAATAGTTCATTTATAGATTGTATGGCATTGTGTCACATGTCCTTCTGAAGTTTCTGAAGTCTCATTCTTTGCTTTGCCCAAATTCCTTACGAAGAGTGAATAGCCAAGCTGTAATGTATGATTTAGTCTTTATGATTTGCAGGATTTTGCCTTCTTCAAGCTAAGACTTGCTCAGTGTCACCTCTTTCCTTCCATTTCCTTTCAGGAGCAAATGAGTTGATAAAACATACCTCTCACAGTCAAGTTTGTTTACCAAATGAGAATCTGAAAGGAACTTCCCTTCAAGATGAGGCTCAAGAGACTGAGACGAGAATGGAAGAAAACAGATATTTAACAAATCACAGTACAAAGACTTGGAACTTGAAGTTAAAAATATGTACATGTCTTTAAATTCCCATTATATTTACTATAATTTTTTTTTACCAGAATTCATGATCTGTAGAATTTCATGTAAATTCAAAATATTGTTAAATTTATTTGGACTTTCATTAAAAACAAATTTTGTCAACCATCTTCTTCACGAGGCATTAAATTGATTTAGAAATAAACCCACAACACAGTTACATCTCCAGAAATACCATTAGGTTTTCTAAAGTACATCAATCTATTTAGAAGTACAAGCTCAACATTTCTGTGAATATGTTTACATAGATCCCTTTCTCCCTCTATGGGCAGCATGACACAGTCGAAAGAATATGAGATTCTGGAAGTAGAAGAACTGGGCATGAATCCCAGACTCTGCACCACCAGCTGTGTGACCTTGGGTAAGTCACTCAATCCATCTGAGGCTTGTTTTTCTTTTCTGTCAAATAAAAAATAAAAGATGCCAACCTTCTGGCTGTATGTGCAGATTAAATGAGTATTATGTGAAAGTGTTTGTTAATTATGAAGCATTATGCAAAGTATAGTTATTTTTGTTCAGGTTAACTAAAATATTGCTCAAACAAAGGAAGTAACTGCTAATGCCTTTAGTAACATTAGAAAACTGTAGATGGGTTTAGAATCTTTTCAAAAATAATTATATGTTTGAATCATTCAGTATGAATAAGAATAAAATATTCTTTTAAGATAACCTGCTTGAAGCGGAATCACTTTACCCTTTACCTCATATTTGGTCCCACATTCTGGAACCAATCCTGGCTTTCTTTAGAAAAGCCCCTTAAGGCTGTAGATTATATAAGTGAGAAACATGTGTGAGTGGAGGGGGAAACCAAGATGGCGGCATAGGGTAGACACCCGAATGCAGCCTACCACAACAAATTTTAATTTAGAACTATAAAACAGGGGAGGCATTTCTCTGAAGCACCGGATGGCTGGCTGAGAGGAAGCTCTGCCATCTGGGAAGGAGAGAGAAGGCGCGCTGACCCTCAGAAACTGTGAAGGTATGGAGAACTGTGTGCTCGAAAAGGCATTGGTTTACTCCCGGCATGGAGAGGGCGGGTCAGGCCGAGTTCACTGCTGACCAACTCAGGAGTGCGGCCAGGCTGAGTTCGTTGCTGGATTACTCCTGGCGCGCAAAGAGGGTGGACAGCTAACGTAGGGCTGGCTTTCTTGTTCCAGAGGAAAACAGAATCACCCTATTGCTCTGATAGATGGCCCCAGTCAGGGAGAGGCCAGACTGTCAGGCAATGGCTATTACTGTGGGACTCGTGGAGGGGCCGACAGGAAAACAAAGCTTGTCTGCACGACCCCGAGACTCTGACCCATCCAAGCTGAGCTCTCCCAGAGGCTGGCTTTCTCTAAGGGGCGACTGACAGGATTCCAAAGCTTGTCTGTGCCTTTACCAAAGAGGTGCAGACCTGCAACCAATCTTGCGAGACTCACCATGAACAGGACTTTCCTAAGGCAAGATTGACAGGGAACTAAAAACTGTCTGTGTCACCCTGAGACTCCGCCCCATCCAAGTGGAATACAGAAGCCCTCCTAGCTGAGACACTGCTGATCCTCACAGCCAATTAGCTTGGAGATCAAAACTTCCCAATGATACCAACAATAAGCAAGGCTTAACAACAAGACTGCACACACAGCCCACAAAGGGCTACACCAAGACTGTCCACCTCAGGTAACTGGGAAGGCTGTGCTACTGGGCTCTACCAGAATATCTAGCACACAAAACTACTCCATCAAATCAGGGAAACAACTAAAATGCAGAGAAGAGGCAAGACACAAAGGAAGGAGATGGAGGAAAAGAAAAGAATGAACATTGAGTTCAAAACTACAATGATAAGGTTTTCAAGAATTTCCTTAAAAATGTGGGACCGCTCGGGGAATGTAGTAGTGTGTGAATCAGAGGAGCTGAGCCTGGGGCTGAGTGCCACCTAGTTCCCACTCATCCCAGACCCTCTGTGCCTTCCCCACCACTGCTGCTTGGTAGTGCTGCCACAGCTGCGCTTGCCAGCCATGAGCCTGGCATCTGGTGCCTGCCAGCTGAGCTGCACTCCCACTGTGGGAGTGCACTGACCACTAGGGGGCAGTTCCTGCATTGAGCATCTGCCCCTTGGTGGTCAGTTTGTGTCATAGTGACTGGTCAACCAGTCATTCAGTTGTTTGTTATTTGATCACTTAGGCATATATATTTATACACACACACACACACACACACACACACACACACACACACACACACACTCTCTAGAGGCCCGGTGCACAAAACTTATGCACTGGTGGTGGGGGGATCCCTCAGCCCAGCCTGCACCCTCTCCAATCTGGGATGCCCAATTGCCAGTTTAGACTCGATCCCTCTCACAATCTGGGACTGCTGGTTCCCAACACTTGCCTGTTTGCCTGCCTGATTGCCCCTAACTGCTTCCACCTGCCAGCATGATCACCCCCTACCTAACCCAGGGCTGGGCAAACTCCGGCCTGCAGGCCGGATCCGGTGAATAAAACTATTGAATTAAAAAACCCCAAAAAAGACAGTACCCTTTTATGTAATGATGTTTACTTTGAATTTATATTAGTTCACACAAACACTCCAGCCATGCTTTTGTTTCAGCCCTCTGGTCCAGTTTAATAACCCATTGTGGCCCTTGAGTCAAAAAGTTTGCCCCTCCCTGCCCTAACCACTCTCCTGCCAGCCTGATTGACACCTAACTGTTCCCCTGCCAACTGCCCTCCCCCACATTGCCTGGTCACCCCCATGTTCTCTCCCCCGCAGGCCTGGTCCCTCCCAACTTCCCTCTCCTCCCGGACCAGTCACCCCTAACTGCCCTCCCCTTCCAGCCTGGTCACCCCTAACTATCCTCCCTTGTAGGCCTGGTTGCCTCCAACTGCCCTCCCTTGATGGCCTGGTTGCCCACAACTACCCCCCAACCCCGGCCATATTGTGACCACACGGGGGCAGCCATCTTGTGCAAGGGTGTGATAGTCAATTTGCATATTACCTCTTTATTATATAGGATTAGGGCATGTTTTAAATATGAGGGAATCTGATCTGTTATGGAAATGAGATTTTTTCAGATCTATCTCCTACTAGATCTTAATTTTGACAACTTAAGTTTGACAGTCATGGTAGTTTCAGGGGCATGACACCATAAGAGATTACACATTGTAATCTGTTGTTGTTTTTCTCCATGTCCCAAACTAAAAATCTCCTTATGGTCAGGATCCATTGTTTGTTCCTGCTTGTATCAGCATCTGGTATCACCAAGGGACCAATAAATACTTATTGAGTGAATAAAACATATAAGAATAAAACATATAAGAAATTGAGCACAAGCAATTTTAGATTTAAACAAAGAAAATGTATATCATAAAGAATTGCGTCTTTTTATAAGGCCATAGCCAACTTCTATAGGGCCTTTTTCAAGTTAATAAATTAGGAAAAGTCACCTACTGGGTATATGTGCTCTGTCTGACTTGGCCCACCTGGCAGAGAGCCTGCTCTAGAGACTCATGGAGTTCATCTAGGCCAGAGGTGGGCAAACTCATTAGTCAACAGAGCCAAATATCAACAGTACAATGATTGAAATTTCTTTTGAGAGACACATTTTTTAAACTTAAACTTCTTCTAATGCCACTTCTTTAAAACAGACTCACCCAAGCCATGGTATTTTGTGGAAGAGCCACACTCAAGGGGCCAAAGAGCCACATGTGGCTCGTGAGCTTTCCAACCCTTGCTCAGGCATGTTGAAGCAGTATACAAAAGGTACTGCAGGATGGGGTGGCCTAGTTTACTTCATCTCCCCTTGATTTTGGAGAGGAGGGCAAGTGTCCCTTAGTCTTTCTTAATCAAGAGTAACAGTCTGCTCCATTTGAAAAACAGATGTAAAATAATTATATCCTATTGATTGATACCATACATATTAAACATCAATGTCAGTCTTTTCAGTTCTCAAGGAGAGTGTATTAGGTAGACTAGTTCATTCCCTCCTTATACTTCAATCTATAAATAATTTTTATAGATTTTAGAAAGCAAAAATATTGAACTCCAAACCTGGGTATTTTAGGATTGGAGTTCTGCAAATGTTCTACTGATCTTGTGACATTCTTATTTTATGTTAGATGAGCCACTAGAAAAAAATTTAGCTAAAGCCAGATTCTAAAATACATGAAATCATATTTCTCTTCCAGATTTATTCTCTCTCTTCCTCTCTCTCTCCCTCTTTCTCTCTCTCTTTCTCTCTCTCTCCCTCTCTCTCAGCTTTTCTTGTACTAAGTGGAAATTTAGGGGCAACCTGATTCATAGCAAGAAACAATTTCATTTGGAGTTAGTGGTTCTCTAAACACCTCCAACTAATTACAAATGATCATCATATTAAGTTTCTCAGAAAGATTTTATTAAAGTCGAAATGTTAAAACTCTACTTCATATCACTTAAGCACACACACACACACACACACACACACACACACTCACACTACAAAAATAAAAGAATTAAATCCAAAATTCCTTTCTTGACTAAAGGAAAAGCCAATGAAAGCCTTTGGCCTTGAATATCGCTGTGCTATAGCCTGCCTTCTAAGAGGGAATTTTGTATTTACCTTAAATAAAGACCACAGAGTTTTTCAAAGTGTAAGCATTCTTCAAAGTGTAGAAGAGAATGTTTCAATTTAGTTTGCATGCCCTCAGGTTGGAACATTGATTTTCTGTCCCCAGATGCATTAAAAAATGTGATCTCTGTGGATGGATCTCAGTTTCTCTTGTTGTTCCTTTAAACCTTCATCTTAGTTTTACAGAAGTTTCTCATTAATTAAGCTGAAGCAACAGAATGGAAAGAATTCTGATGGTGAGGAAGAGGACTTGTGCTTTCACTAGCTCTGAGGATGATTCAGTCTGTTGTGTGGGCTGTGTCTGTGGGTAGAAGCAGGCTCGGCTCTCTCTGTTGATAAACAGGGCCAGAGACAACTCAGTCAGGAGAGCCCTTCTGAGTGTTAGTGAAACACATAGCTAAGTGTTTGGAAGAAAAGCTAATCCTATGTCGGGACGGTTAAAGCCTACCAATACTGGTTGTCCCTTGCTTTGTTTAGAAGAAGTCACTTTTGGCACCTTTAAAATGATGTGGTTTCTTTTTTGGTTCATGTTGGTTTTACTGTTAGCTTTATTGTTAAGGAGGTGCAAACCCTGGATTGGCTCCCAGAGAGCTAAAAGGATTGGAGAACAGAAGGTTTGAATCATCTGGAAAACAGTATTGAGTGGCAATTAAAGGGCGGGGGCTTTGGAGATATGACGTGGAGTCTCAGCTTTGTATTTCACTGTATGAACTTGGACAAATTGTTCAGCCTCTCAATAGCTTTGCTTTCTTCTTATGCAATAGTCCCTACCGAAAGTGGTTGTTGTAAGGATTAAATTAGATAATGCAGGTAAAACACTAGCATGGTACCTGGCACATGGGCAGGGCTTGGTAAGTGACACCTTTTTCTTTCTTTTAAAAAAATATATTTTATTGATATTTTACAGAGAGGAAGAGAGAGAGATAGAGAGCTAGAAACGTCAATGAGAGAGAAACATCGACCAGCTGCCTCTTGCACACCCCCCACTGGGGATGTGCCCGCAACCAATGTACATGTCCTTTACCGGAATCGAACCCGGATCTTTCAGTCCGCAGACCGATGCTCTACCACTGAGCCAAACCGGTTTCGGCAGTGACACCTTTTTCTGATGTTGACCTGTTATCCAAGAAGAGTCTTTTTTTGGTCTAAAATTCCTTCTCATAGGTTGAATAGCTAGAATAAAATGAAAATTTGGGGACTTTTGAATTCGTGCAAAAAATATATATATTGCCAAGAAACGATCAAATCAGCCTTAATATGCCCTAAATTGGTTCCAATGCATTTGTCTAGATGTATGCTATAAATAAAAACAATAGTTATAATACTTAAAAAATTAATGAATATTGACAATTTGTATTTGTTCAACACAAACTTTAAATATATAAATTTAAGTACTTAAAATAATAACACAAATTAAGCCAAGTGATTACTGAACATCTTGAAGGCTACAACTAGTAATTTGTCCTTCCAGTAACAGGTAGTGAAAATCTCATAAGTGAATACCAAATATTTGCTGCCAATTGCACATCCTCTGAGGAAATCCTACATTGTCTTCTTTATTAGAATCCAGAATTCCTTTGGTTAATTAAGTTATTTTCATTGATGTGAATTTCAATTCAATATAGCAATAACAAGGTACTGTCTTAACAAGGAATTAGCTATTGTTAGGGTTTTTTTGAGAGGCCAATGCTTTCATAACTTTTTAGTCAGATGAATCTGAGGATACATTATCAATATCTTTCCAGTCCATAGCAAGGGAAACTTCTATTCTAAGGAATAGTTTTATTACTAGTTTTATTTCTCATGGATTTTATGATGTTTACAAAATGATTTAAAAAATATATTTTATTGATTTTTTACAGAGAGGAAGAGAGAGGGATAGAGAGTTAGAAACATCGATGAGAGAGAATGATCAATCAGCTGCCTCTTGCACACCCCTTTACTGGGGATGTGCCCACAACCAAGGTACATGCCCTTGACTGGAAATGAACCTGGGATCTCTCAGTCTTCAGGCCGATGCTCTATCCACTGAGCCAAACAGGTTTTGGCTACAAAATAATTAAAAAAAAAAGAATCAATACAGTTTTAAAGGAACAAATCACAGTGTTAGGACAGATAAAAGATGAATAAGACATAGATAAGTAAAAGAGACAGAGCTAATATTAAGATTAGAAGTAACAGGAGATAGAAATGTGTATAATATAGTAGGAAATAACAAGAGAGAAATGGTCAGGTCCACTTAAAGTTAAACAATCATCTAACAGAGTATTGAATGATGACTATGTACTTCCAAATGATGAAGGAGAAGAAGGGATTGTTAAGGGGAGCTAATGCTCATATCACAAAATAAAGTGTCAGACAACTTGGGAAAGATCAATAGAAATTATCTAGGTGAGAGATAAAACAGAACATAAAATGGTAGCTCTATATCCAACCATATCAGTAATTATATTAAATGATAATGATCTAAACCAGTGCTTTTTAATATGGCTGTCATTGCCACATGTGGCTATTTTAAATTTATTAAAATTAAATATAATTAAAATTCAGTTTCTCAATTGCACTAGCCACATTTCAAGTGCTTGATTAGCTACATGTGGAGAGTGGCTACCATATTGGATAATGCAGATGTAAAACATTTCCATCAAGACAGAAAGTTTTACTAGACAGTGTTGGAAACAGAAACAGTCAAAATGAATTTTATTTTTTTAATTAATTTATTTTCCAAAATGGGTTTTTAAATGAAGTGAGACTCAATTATGTATTGTGTGCAAGAATAAAGAAAGATATAGCATACAAATGTTAGGTAAAACAGGCTTGAAGACAGAGTATCGTTAGAGACAAATAGGAAAATTCTTAATGCTAAAAGAATCAATTCAGCAGAAAACCATAACAATTATATATGTTTATATACCTGGGTGGTTTTTTTCCTGACACCAACCAATTCTCCAAAACTGCCACCAACTGGGGAACCTACAATTTAATTCAATTCAATTCTGACATTAACTACCCAGACCTGGTTCAGACACCACAAGTAAAGAGTTGAAGTCCACAGACTGTCCCAATTCAGACACCAGCTACAAAAGGGGTCCCAGTGTTGTATCGTAAATCAGTGAATGAGATATAAGATGCCTTAATGAGCCAAAACCAGTTTGGCTCAGTGGTAGAGCGTCGGTCTGCGGACTGAAAGGTCCCAGGTTTGATTCCGGTCAAGGGCATGTACATTGGTTGCGGGCACATCCCCGGTGGGGGGTGTGCAAGAGGCAGCTGGTCGATGTTTCTCTCTCATCGACGTTTCTGGCTCTCTATCTCTCTCCCTTTCTCTCTGTAAAATATCAATAAAATATTAAAAAACAAACAAAAAGATGCCTTAATGAGCCAAATTAATTAGGAGTCATTTATTGCACATCGCCCAGAATGTTAGAAAACACTTCAAACTGAATAACCTATGGTTATCTGAGCACCACATACAGGAAGTTTCCCAAATTTAAACTTTTTGAGCCTATTTTTTGCAGATATTACAAAGGGCTCTGTGTAAGTTATTGTTACAGACAGTTGTAACCTTGAGTACATAATGAGTTAGTACTTGGCATAAGAATATGGGAATTATTATCAGTATTAGTCTATATTAGTCTATTCCATTGATGGCTAGCTTGCAAGGTCAGACAGTTAAGTTTATCTTTTTCTATTATTTGAACTAAAAACAGTCATTTTATAGAATAAGAGACTGTCTTAGTCTATTACATTGGATGGCTAGCTTGCAAGGTCAGACAGTTCAGTTTATCTTTTTTTATTATTTGAACTAAAAACAGTCATTTTCTAGAATAAGAGACTATCTTAAAGTGACAGAGTTTACAACGACAAAGTTTACAGGACTAGGGACTATTTAACAATAGCAGAGAATCCAAACAGCAGTTTTATACAAGACGGAGGTTACTATGCTTCACGAAGAGACCTACATTTGTCCAGGTTGACTACAAATTTGGGATTGCCAAAGGCCCTCCTCCCTCAGAGTCAATAATTCACTAAAATGAATCACAGAACTCAGGAAAGCACTTCACTTACAACTACTAGTTTATTATAAAGGAAACAACTCTGGAACAGGCAAATGGAAGCAATGCATTGGGCAGTGCATAGGGGAAGGCGGTGCAGAGCTTCCTTGCCCTCCCCAGGTGCACCCCCTCCCAGCATGCTGATGTGTTCACCAACTCAGAAGCTCCCAACTCTGTCTTTCAGGGTTTTAATGAAAATTTTATTATGTAGGCACAATTCATTAAATCTTTAGCCATTGGTGATTGAACTATCTCTAGCTCCTCTTGCTTCCCAGAGGTCTAAACTTCTAGTCAATTGATTGGTTTTTCTTGAAGCTATCTAGGGCTCTTCCATGAATCACCTTATAAACATAAAAAGGTGGTAAATTAGGAGCTCTGTGCCAGGAATTGGGGGCAAAGGTCAAGTATTTATATTTTATTATACCACAATAGCTAGTAACAGAGACTCCAAATTCACAAAGCAAAATTCACAGAATTTAAAGGAGAAATAAACAATTCCACAAACAATCTGGAGATGTTAAAACTCCATTCTCATTAATCAATAGAGCAACTAGACAAAGAAATCAGTAAGGACATAGAAGATGTGAGCAATACTATCACCATTACAATCTAGCTGATATTTATAGAACGTTACACTCAACAACTGTAAAATGCATGTTTTAAAAAAATGTACAACATGCACTATGCTAGGCTATAAAATAAGCCTCAATAAATTTGAAAGGATTAAAATCATACAGAGTTTCTAACCACAACTCAATTAAGAATTAAGGGGAAGCAGAATTTGCCAACCCCAAATACACTTTTTTTAAAAAAAGATATTTGATTATTTTAAACTGGTTATTTTTAAGAAATAAAAGCTTTAGGAAAAAATTTTGACATTTCCACCTAACTGCCTAAAAGAATTAGGAAGGGAGGTATTATCATAGATAACTGTAGTTTAATATGAACTACATGTAATAGGGAGAAACTAGCAAGGCCCATTTGGTCAAAGTCCTCTCTGTATCCTATTGTTCAAGACAGCAGAACATTTATTTGCCAGGCATTTGCTTTTTTAATCTCCATGTAAATTGCCTTCCTCCCTCCCCTTTGAAATTCCTAACCAAAACTCCCCTTTCTCTTTCTCCTTTGCCCAATCTGTCCTGGGTTCCATATTCTTAGTGAACCCCTGTGTGTTCATATATAATAAATTTGGTCATTCTTTTCTATTAATCTGTCTCATATTAATTTGATTATTAGGCCAACCAGAAGAATGTAGATGGGTAGAAGAAATACTATTTTTCCTGCTCCCAGAATCACAACAACGATATCTTTAAGGAAAATCCCAAATTTTGGAAACTAAACAACAGACTTATAAATAACCTATGGGTCAAAGAAGTAATAAGGAAAATTAGAAAACACTTCAAACTGAATAAGAACAACATGGCAATGTATCTAAATTTGTGAGCGACAGCAAAAGCAGGACTTAGAAATTTAAAATTTTAAAGGCTTATGTTAGGAAAGAAAAAAGGTCTAAAATCAGTGATGTAAAGGACCATCTTAGGAAGGTTTGTTGTAGGCGGTGGGAACAGCCGCAGGGCTAGCCTGGTGGGGTAGGACCAGACCTAAGTCCAGCAATCTCGGTACTTGAGTTCTGGCTAGGAAAGAATTCAGAGGCAAGACCTAAACTATAAGAGGACATTTATTTGGAAAATCACAGAGGTAGAAGAAGTAATTTGTAGAAGAAATGGACTTATGAAACAAGTTATAGAGCTAAAGGAAGGGCCCTTGGGGTTTGAGAGTGAGGTAAGGTGCCAGGAGGAAAGGGTGAGGAAGAGGAGGAAGGGAAAGGCTCTAGCATGCTCCCAGGAGGAGCATGAGAAAAGGGGAAGTCCTTGGGCCCTCTGTCCTAAGAGTTTTAAGGCTGGAGATCTTAGGGGAGGACCCAGGGGGAGATCTCAATAGAATATTCAGCAGCTTTCCAGGTATGTCCTTTCCGGGTCTAGGTCTCCAATGATTCATTGGTTGGTGCCAGGACAGGGGTCATTATCCTATGTAGTTGGTCCTGAGATCAGCCATAGTGTCACTTGTCAGGTTTTGCTGCTTTCTGGGTCTGGAGCTGAAATAGAATGGTGGCCTAGATGATATCTTTAGGGAGGAAAGGTCAGGGGTCAAACACAAGACTAGAGGTAAGCTAGGAGAGGAAGATCACTGGGGTTGGTGGTGGTAGTTCTACCCTATAATTGCCTTTTGCTAGGCACGTGGTCTTTGTGGAAAACACCCTGTCATGTGAGGGTTCTTGCTGACACTATTGTTTTGCTTGTATACAAATAGTGCTGTGAGGCATATATTATTTTAACAGCATTTTATAATTTAAAATATTGGCATAATTTTATAGTATTCAAAATAATGGTAGTGACTTCCTCTTTTCTATGCTTCTCATTTCTCTCTTTGCCATTCAGCACAATTGATGAGAACCACTTTATTTTCTTACTAGAGGCCCGATGCATGAAATTCATGCAAGAATAGGCCTTCCTTCCTCTGGCTGCTGGCACCAGCTTCCCTCTGGCACCCAGGATACTAGCTGGCTTTCTTCTGGTCGCTGGCAGGAATCAGGGACCTGGGCTTCCCTCTGGACCCAGCTTCTTCCAGAATGATGTCTGGTCTAATTAGCATATTACCCTTTTATTATTATAGATTTTATTGATTTTAGAGAGAGAGAGAGAGGAAGGGGTGAGAGAAACATTGATTTATTGTTCCATATATTTGTGAATTCTTTGGTTGCTTCTTGTATGTGCCTTAACCTGGGATTGAACCTGCAACCTTGGTGTATTCAGACGATTAGATGCTCTACTTGGTTTCTCACTCCCATTACCTTTGCTAATTCTCAGAAATATACAAACCAATGAATTTTACATTAAAAATGTAGTGCCCTTAAGGCTGGTTTTGGTCTTTGTTAAGGGTCTCCAGGAAAACACCATCTAAAAGAGAGGGCTACCTATTCTTGCTTGAGTTTAACATGATGCTGAAATTTTCAAATGCCATGCACACTTGTAAAAATGTAAGTAACACTACAGTTTATAGGAAATGGCAATTTGATTAATGAAATTTTGGTTGGTTTCCATTTTAATTTGAGCTTCAATTTAAACAGTTTTTTCTTAAGTGGAATTCATAAGACTCAATAAAAGTTTACTTCATGCATAAGTAAGTGCATTTTTTTCTTATGCCATTTAGCCGTAACATTCTTTTGTTCCACTGTGCCTTTCTTGCCTTTTTATCATGGAAGTAGAAAGAGAAGAAAAAGAAAAAAATATTTTAAAGTAGATTTAAAAAATATATATATTTTATTGATTTTTCACAGAGAGGAAGGGAGAAGGAGAGAGAGAGTTATAAACATCGATGAGAGAGAAACATCGATCAGCTGCCTCCTGCACACCTCCTACTGGGGATGTGCCCGCAACCCAGGTACATGCCCTTGACTGGAATCGAACCTGGGAACTTTCAGTCTGCAGGCTGACACTCTATCCACTGAGCCAAACCAGTTAGGGCTTAAAGTAGATTTTTGACCTCTAAAATGAAAACTAGAAAATATAGTTGAACTTTGGTATATAGCAATTTGTGATAGATACAGATTTGGATATGCCATAAGTCAAATGTTTTCTGAAACATAGCTACATTTTATTTTTTTAAAGCCTCATATAAGGTGATCATTATTCAACTCATAAATACCAGCATTATATAAAGCTCTACTTTGTAGGAGGTGGGATGGGAGAGCAGAAAGAACATGCCTTTGTGTCAAACAGACATGGTTTCAAATACTAGCTGTGCCACCTACTATTTCTGCAATCTTGACTATGTCCCTTAAAAGGTCAATATTGCTGCTTTGCAAGCTTACAGTGTGCTTTACACAGGGTATCCCCCAAAATTTATAGACACTTTAAGGGTTCAATTTTGAAAATGAAGTGTATTTTAATAAACACTGCCTTTATAATTATTCAAAGTGTGTGTATACATTTTGGGGGACACCCTATATGTATGTAAATGATAATGTGTTTGAAGTGCCTGGAACATAGGAGGTCCTCTGTTTTCTTTCCTCCTTGACCTATAATACAATATACCATTAGTGTCTGGTGACTTTCTGTATTTTCAGGGAGCTAGTGTGGCGGAGTGGAAAGAGCAAGGCCTTTGTAGTTACACAAAACCAGCCTCACTCTCCTTGTCACTCATTGGCTGTCTGACTTTAGCCTCTTTCTGTTTCCCCATGTCTATATAAAAGATTGGCTCAGGTGGCTCAGGTGGTTGGAGTATTATCCATACACCAAAAGATTGTGGGTTCAATTCCCAGTCAGGGCATGTATATAGGTTGTGGGTTTAACCCATGGTCAGTATGAGTTCAGTAAACAACCAATGGATGTTTCTCCCTCACATGGATGTTTCCCTCTATCTCTCACTCTCTCTCTAAAATCAATAAAATCATTTCCTCGGGGGAAGATAAAAATAAAAAAAATATTTTATTTGCAGACACAGGAGTTATGACATGTAAACATGTACCACAGTGCCTGGCATGTTAATTCTTCATTTAGTTTCCAATGACTTTTCCATAGGAATAGTCTATTTTGGCTCATACTTCAGACTTTCCTAAAATCTCTTAAACATGCAGCATCTGACCTCAGCATGCCAAGTACCTCTTGCTAAGTGGCTCCAGGCCCAGCACTAGTGGCAGTGGCTATGGTTTGCTGTTTGCCCTCTCCTGGACACCTCCAAAGCCAGCACAAGTGGCTAAGCCATCTTCACATTGCTTTGTATCTCATGCCTGGTTGCCCCGGACAGAACACAAGCAGTGGGTCACCTCAGCCTGCACCTTTGGGAGGCCCCAGAGCCAGCACACTCAGTGGACAGCTTCAGACTATGTTGAAGCACCACCCAAACACCTCCACAAGTGGCATACTTAAGGGTGAACTCAGCAGGTGCCAGAGCTTTGCTGAAGTTAATCCTGCTCTGTGGGGTGGGCCTCTGCAGAGTTGATCCTCCATCGAAATCACAGCCAGTCCTTGCAGCCAGTAGGCTTTGGGATAAATCCCTATCATTGATGTGCCAATAGCAATCGGGTGTACACAGCCCACATAGTGGGGTACAGATGGAGTGTCCAGGTTGGGTGAATGGAGAGGCTATTCCACGGGACTACATTAGGCCACATAACCAAGCCCAGGAGATGTTGAAGCTCTAGCTAATGCATAGAAACAAATGCAGGAAGGCTGCCAAAAGAGGAGACAAAGAAACATGTATCAAATGAAAGAGGATAACAAAAACACAAAAAGACTAAACAAAATAGAAACAACGATCTATTAGATGCAGAGTTCAAAACACTGGTTAAAAGGCTGCTCAATGAACGTAGGGTGAGAGTAGATAAACTTAGAGAGAACTTCAATAACATAAAAAAGGACATGGGAATCATAAAAGTAATCAGTTAGAAATGAAGGATACAGTAACTGGAATGAAGGATGCATTACAAGGAATCAACAGTGGAGTAGATGTAGCAGAGGATTATCTGTCAGTTTGAAAGATAAGAAAGCAGAAAATACCCAATTAGAACAGAAAAAAGAATTTAAAAAATGAGGATAGTATAAGGAGCCTCCAAGACAACTTGTTTTATTGGGGTGCCAGAAGGAGAAGAGAGAAAATAAGAAACTGAAAACATATTTGAAAAAATAATGACTGAAATTTTCCTAACCTAGTGAAGAAAATAGATATACAAGTTCAGGAAGTGCAAAGAGTCCCAAAGTGATGAAAAGCAAGGGCCCTACAACCAAGTTACTCAGCAAATCTATCATTTATAACCAAAGGACATATAAAGAGCTTCTCAGAGTCTTGAAGAAGAAGAAGAAGAAGAAGAAGAAGAAGAAGAAGAAGAAGAAGAAGAAGGAGAGGGAGAGGGAGAGGGAGAGGGAGAGGGAGAGGGAGAGGGAGAGGGAGAGGGAGAGGGAGAGGGAGAGGGAGAGGGAGAGGGAGAGGGAGAGGGAGAAGAAATATGAACAATAAAATGTCAATAAATACATATCTGTCAACAATTGAGCCTAAACACAAAATAAACAAACGAGTAGAATAGAAATATACTCATAGATACAGAAAAACATATTGATAGTTTCCAGATGGGAGAGAGTTTGGGGGTTGGGTGAAAACCTTGAAGGGATTTAGAATTGGTACAAATTGGTAGTAACAGAATAGTCATGAGAGTCTAAAGAAAAACATAAGGAATCCTATCTAATGAAAGTCTAATATGCAAATTGACTATGCCCTGCCACACACACAAGCCATGCCCACTAGCCAATTAGGGTGAGTATGCAAATTAACCCAACCAAGATGGCTGTGCCCACAGAGAGAGCAGGAGGTATGGGTTTCACAGCCAATGGAGGAAGCCAAACTTTCAGCACACTTTGGCTAGCCTCTGCTGAAGGCTACAAAGTTTCAATTATAGAAGATAAATAAATCTCAGATATCAGGGCCACCGCTTGGGTCACTGAGGGGTATAGCTGACCTGCAAACCACCACAGGTCCCTCACCCAGGCCACTCCATGCCCCAAGGGAACTCCCACCCTGATCCAGGACACCCTTCAGGGCAAACCAGCTGGCCCCTTCCCGTGCACCAGGCCTCTTCCTATCTAATGAAAAAGTAATATGCAAATTGACAGTCACTCCAACACACAAGATGGCTGCCCCCATGTGGTCAAAGATGGCTGCCTTCATATGGACACAAGATGGCCATCACAAGATGTCCAGCAGGAGAGGGCAGTTGGGAGGGACCAGGCCTGCAAGGGAGGGCAGTTGTGGGCGATCAGGTAAGCAGGGGAGGGCAGTTAGGCATCAATCAGGTTGACAGGGGAGTGATTAGGGGGTGATCAAACTGGCAGGCAGAAGCAGTTAGGGCAGGGGTGGGCAAACTTTTTGACTCGAGGGCCACAATGGGTTCTTAAACTGGACCAGAGGGCCGGAACAAAAGCAACCTGACCATGATGGCACTCTCATCTTGGGCTGCTGGTGAAGGAGTGGAGGGGAGAGCAAGAGTACCCTCTGCTCTTTCAGCCCATGGGCTGTAGTTTGCCCACGGCTGTGTTAGGGGCAATCAGGAAGGCAGGTGGGTGAGCGGGTGGGGGACAGCAGTCCTGGATTGTGAGATGGATGTCCGACTGCTCATTTAGGCCCGATCCTGTAGGATCCTGTAGGATCGGGCCTAAACGGGCAGTCGGACATTCCCCGAGGGGATTGGAGAGAGTGCAGGCAGGGCTAAGGGACACATCCCTTGTGCACAAATTTCATGCACTGGGCCTCTAGTATAGTCAATAAAATTCTAATAACTATGTATGGTGTCAGATGGGTATGAGATTTATTAGGATGATCACTTAGTAAATTATGTAATGTCTAATTACTGGAGTGTACACCTGGAACTAATATAATATTGTATGTCAATTATAATTGAAAAATAATAAATGATTTTTAAAAATTTGCAAATGCATTTTAGGAATGTGAGAGAATCAAAGGCTTACCTTACATAAGTGAAAATGACCTGATTTTGCTACTAAAGATGTGGATTTGATTTTTAAAGAACTCATGCTAGAGGTAGATATAAGCAATATTAAAACAATTATAGAGGTGGTATAATTGATATAATCTATAAGGAATTGGGAATTATTTCTCAAGGTATATCATGGTTTCTAGTCTTGGTTCAGATAATTCTCTTACCGTATTTGCCGGCGTATAAGACGACTTTTTGGCCCTGAAAAATATGCCTCCAAGTGGGGGGTAGTCTTATATGGCGAGTATATAACAAACTCTGTATTTTTAGTGGAAATTTTAGTGGGTCGTCTTATACACCCAGTCGTCTTATACGCCGGCAAATACATATTTTTCAGGGCCAAAAAATCGTCTTATACGCCGGCAAATGCGGTAGATTTCTCCATTCCCATTTACCTACTGTGACATTACAGTTATATGGGGAAAATGAAACCTTAAGGCTATTTTTGAAAGAAGAAATAAGATTTTGATGTGATATGTAATGCCTAGGAGTAAATTCTTATAAAATTATAACTGAAAAAAGTCTTGATATTTTTTTTTAAAAAAAGAGTAGCTTTAGTTATATCATTATATTAAGATTTAAAAAAAATTTTCCCCCTAAGGCACTTTCTATTTTCACTGTGTTCTAATGGTCAAAACCCTTAGGATTGAAACCAGCAATGGTAGAGCTCAGATCAATTTCTGGTTCATGTATTGGATATTCAATTTTATCTCTGCCTCTCTTTATGAGGGCTAGAGAAGCCAATTTCACTGTTCCCTACCCTGCGGAGCAGAAGGCTGCTCATGCGCTCCATAGAGGTTACTTTTTATGGCTCCAAGAACCTAATCTTTATGATTGATGATTGTTGTTTTACTATTAAAAAATTCATCCAAAGACTTCACACCTCGGATTATTGATTTCTATTGCCTGCTTTTCAGTGCGACGAGGTGAAGGATATGATCAGGGAAGGAAAGAGCAGTGTTTATTTGATTACAGTTTCTTCAGCTTGATTTTCTTGTTGCTAGTGGCAACCAAAAAAAGAATAGAACTAAAATGACAGGCAGCAACCACGATGATTACAGTCCATGTTTTTATCTCTCCCTAGTTGTGATTTTAAAATATCCTCACTAGTGTTTGTAGTCATAAAAAACGATTGCTACATGCGCCACTTCAGAATTATTGACAGACCTGTCTACACAACCCTATTCCACTAATGAACCTCTTCCCAGGTCTTGGCAAGTCAACCTCAGGACATGAGTGTCATTGCAAAACAAGCTATAAGGAAGATGAAACTGGTGATATTATGCAGACTATTTCCCAAAATTAATTTTCTAACAACCATATATCTTAGGTCCGCATGTTATATGTAGCAGCAGCATTTACATAGTTTGTATCATTTAAAAAAAATTGTATCACTTCCTAAAAAAAAAACACAACCCTGTATGTGATCTATTTAAAAATTTGGTCACTCTGATATAGATATATTCTGAAGTCTCTAAAGGAGATGAAAAATTCACCCTGGCAGAGCTCTTTATAAATACAGTGAAATTCTATTGGGGGAACATCTTGGTAAGCAGGAAAATATTAAGTTCACAAAATCATGACACAGAAGCAAACTCCCTTGAGATAGTTGTTGGGTATTTCAAAAAATGAACCTGATACACACAGGAAAAAATACACCAGACCAGCACGTGACATAATATAGTTGTATTTTTCCTCCGTCATCTTGTTTATTTGTAAGGCAATAGAAGGAGTCTTCTAGCACATGATTGGGTCTCTGCATGCTGTGATGCCTTTTGTCTGACTCCTGGAGGGTGACATTCACAGAGACAGGACTTCCAGAGGGGGAGCCATGATCAAATTTACTACAAGACTTCTGCTGGGTGAGAAGCCTTTTTGATGAGAACCATGTATGCCAAGTTGCATTTCTTGAGGCCCAGGAAAGGTCTCTATACACTCCCTGGCGAGGAGGAGCACCTCAGGCTGCTAACAGTGCACAGTGGGAAGAACTGTAGAGCTCAGCATTTTCTAGTCAGCTGGGAATGGGGAGGCTCTTAGCAGCATGGTCTGACATAGGAAGAAATACGGGGGGGGGGGGGGGCGTATGTATATCTGAGCTGAGCAAGGCAAGAGGGTAGGGGAGCGAGCCAAGAAGCATGAGAAGATCAAAATCATTTAGTCGACTTCATAAAATCCCCTTAAGCTGGCACTCAAGATATTTTCTAATTAAAAAAAAATTTAACTTAGCCAAAGTCATGAGATACAAGTAACAGTTCCCCATTTGACTTTCTTCTAAATTTGTACAAGTGTCGCAACCCCTCTGCCATCTCCTTGCTTAAATTTGCCACAGGCACCGAAGATCTGACCTTCCTGGCTCTGAGCCGGAGTTGGCTCTGAGTGGTTGCCAGGGCAACAGTCAGTCAACTAAAGAAGGGATGACTAAACTGTTAACCAAAGGCCAACCTGCTTGCCTCCATCATTACTGAGTTTGGAAATGGATCAGAGCTCTCCCTGCCTCTTGTGGGCACACCGGCTATACGAATTTATTAAACCAGAAGGGAGATTGGTCTCTGGGAAGAAAACTTTGGCTCCAGCCCTGCTTACCAGACATTCCTTCCTTCACAGAGCATGTACTTTCATAGCACTGCTCACTGTGGATGCAACAAACTCCCTCCTCCTTCCCTGGAGCCTACTTCTCTACAGCCTATATTTATTCAAGCAACAAATACTTACTAAGCTCCTACTTTACATTGGGTACTATGCTAGGGCCTGGGCATAGAAAACTTAATAAAACTTGATACATGCTTCCAGTGAGATCTCAGACAAGTATGGCTGTTTTAATGTACACTTTCTACATCTCATTCCTGTTAATTTTTTTGTTTAAACTATTTTTTTTCAGTTTTAAAAATTTGAATTACTTTCTAGCCTTCATAACATATTTCCTCTCAGTAGCCCATTTCTACAAAATCCCACAAGCTTTGAAATTTTAGAAACTCTAGTGTGTTTTGAACTTACTGAATTAGATTTCCTCCCTCCTTTCCTTCCACATTGACTTCCTCTAGGTATAAAATTTGGAGTAATTCTTCCAATGTAATCATCAAGTATTTGGAGTGGTGTTTTGAGGCTACAGTGACATATTAGGTTCTTATTGCTGCTGTAACAAACTGCCACAAATTTAGTGACTTAGAACAACAGTTTTATTATTTACATTTTGGAATCCAAAATGGGCCTTACTGGGCTAAAAGCAAGATTTCATGGGCTGTGTTCCTTTTAGAAACTCTAAACTCTGGGAGAGAACTGCTGCTTGCCTTTTCCTACGTCTAGAAGCTTCCTGGGATTCCTTTGCTGGTGGCCTCTTCCAGCTTCAAGCTGGCAATGGCCAGTCATGGCTTTCTCATGCTCATCACTCTGACTTTGTTTCTTTCAAAATTCTCCTTGCCGAAACCGGTTTGGCTCAGTGGATAGAGCGTCGGTCTACAGACTGAAAGGTCTCAGGTTCGATTCCGGTCAAGGGCATGTACATTGGTTGTGTGGGCACATCCCGATAGGGGTTGTACAGGAGGCATCTGGTTGATGTTTCTCTATCATCGACGTTTCTAGCTCTCTATCTCTCTCCCTTCCTCTCTGTAAAATATCAATAAAATATATATATTTTAAAATTTTTCCTTCTCTGACTCTTACACTCCTGCCTTCCTACTTTAATTATAAGGACACTGTGATTACATTGGCTCCTCCTGGATAATCTCCCCATCTCAAAATCCTTGGTTTAATTATATATTCAAAGTCTCTTTTGTCATGTGAGACAATATAGTCGCAAATTCCAGAATTAAGACTTAGATATATTGGGGGGTGGGAGTGGGGTATGTGTGTGTGAAAGGGTAATAGTGTTCATTCTTCTGCTTATCCACACCTTATGGGTTCTTTAAAATTAGGTTCTTTATTCCTTTGTGGTGAAATTGTATCTGGATTTAACTCAGATCTGGCCCAGTGCACAAAATTCGTGTACAGGGATAGAAAGGAGGGGGGCAGAGTCCCTCAGCCCAGCCTGCACTCTCTCCAATCTGAGACCCCTTGAGGAATGTCTGACTGCCTGTTTAGGATCAGGCCTAAATGGGCAATCGGACATCACTCTCAGGGATCGGACCTGAAGGGTCCTAGATTGGAGAGGGTGCAGGCTGGGCTGCGGGACACCACCACCCCCTCCCCACTGTGCACGAATTTTGTGCACCATGCCTTCAGTATATATATGACCAGATAATTATGTGTTCAGAGATCATAATAATCTGGCTACTCAGTGTAATACTTTTGTGAAAGAGCACATTACATTGCATACTAGAATGCCTTCTTTATGTGTGTATGCAGGCAGGTAATAAACATTTTAGTGAACTAAAAATGAGTCTGACTCTAAAAAATGTCACCTTATACACAATTCACACAACTATATGATTGGAGTGATGGTGTACAAATGCATTTAAAATTTTTTTTTCATACTTTATTGTAATAGTTTAAACTTCACCATTAAATACTAAGCTGAAGTATATGCTGACCTTTGTTCAGATTTTTGAAATGTAAAGATAAATAGATGGATAGCTTTAGGGATGTGCTATTATAGACATTGAAGAGAATTAAAGAATTAGGATATGCTAAAATTTTTGTCTAAACACATTTACACATTTATCAGCACAGGTAAACTATAGGGACAGAAAAACATACATAAAACTTTGGGTTGCAATTAGGAGGAAAACCTGTTAGGACTAAACTGAGAGGTTATGCATAGAAGAGAGAATTAGCAACCTGTGAGAGCAACACTCGTGCAAGAAAATTAAATAATGGTGATTCAAATTGTGTTAGTAGATGACATTCAGACTGTAAACATGCTAGCAAAGATATCTTCTTAGGAACTTAAGGTAAATGTCACTTGCTTAAGTTCATATTTGGAACAAAGAAGGTTGACAATTATAATATATTGAAGTAAAATTTTTAATTTAAAAAGTCTTTTAATTTGCTTACATGTTTCTTCTTGATATCATATTAAAATATTTGATGATATTAATAAATAGAAAACAATGTATAGAACATGAAAATAGATATTGCAATGATTATAAAAAAAGTGAAAACAATTAAAATATGGTTTTGGTTGTTGGGATTTTTATTTATAAAATACTATTGAGTTCCTAAATCCCAAAGGAATGTGGAAGACATAGGTAGTTATTGTTCTTGATGAATGGGAATAATAGGCAGGTCTGTAATGATTAATTACAATATAAAAGTAATGTAAGTAATAAGTCTTAGAGATATATAGCACTTACCTATAGTTTATGGAGATAATTACATTAAGACTTAATGATTGGGAAAGAGAACAGTAAGAGACTAAGAGTGATTCTTGAGTGACTGCCAAGAAATGCCATTTTAAAGAAAATGTCTTCTCTTTTGAATAGCTATTGTAAACATAATTCCCTTTGATGGAGTTACTCAGGTAGCTTTGTAATAATTTTTCAGGTTAAGATATGATAAGGTTCTGTGATCATCTTCTCTTGCATTTGTCAACCGAACCTGAGTTGGCTTAGGTTGTAGCTTTGGGAAGAATCTTGTCATTTAATCAAGGTAGAGTTGCTATTCCTCATCTCAAAAGTTGAAAATTTACTCTGTGTGTACATGGCTGGGGATGGGTTGGGGTCACATTAAATATGGTTATAGAGACCGGAGCCAGGGCACAAATGATGATGTTTGGGTACTACTACCTTGAGTCACGAGATCTGCATCCACTTTCCACCCTTAGCCAAACCATGCTTTACCCCACTTGGAAGTGTAGTTGGCATGTCTCAAATGAATATATTGTAATGTATTCTATATCATGACTCACTCTTTCTCCATATACATATCCTATATAATCATATATAATAAACACCTAACATGCTAAGTGTCTGGCCATTTGATCTTTCCACCAGTTGCTATGACATACACTGACCATCAGGGTCAGACAGTCCTACTGGTAGGTTAGCTTGCTGCTGGGGTCCGGCTGATTGGGACTGGGGGAGATGGGCCAGAGACTCCCTGGAGCCCTCCTGCTGTTCCCCTCCAGCTCCAATCATGCAGGCCAGGCCGAGGGACCCTACCAGCGCATGAATCCATGCATCAGGCATCTAGTCTCTCTATAAGTGTGTGTGTGTATATTATCTATCTATCTATCATCTATCATCTATCTATCTATCTATATATCTATCTATCTATCTATCATCTATCTATCTGTCATCTATCACCTATCTATCTATCATCTATCTGTCCTCAATCATCAGCATTTATTTCCACACTCTTTTATGCTCTCCCCTTCAAAGAACTGGAAGGCTAAGAACTTTATTTCCCAGACTCCTTTACTTTTGATGTTCTGGGTGCACATTATATTCAGTCAAATGAAATGAATTCATACAAGGTGGTGAAGGTAGAACGAAGCTCAGTGAATCCATATATGATAAAATAAGAATACCTTTGCAATATAAGCAATAATTTTCCCAATTTACTGATTTTGCAAATTTAGAATTATAGAGAGCAGCGTGTTCCCCCTTTAAAGTAAGGAATACCTGCTTGTTCAGCATTTGCTGCCAGCACTGAATCCTGTAGCAGACAAAAAGGTGAATTAATTTTTCCCCTCTCGCTTGCTTTTTATGTGACATTGTTTGAGAGATTAAGCTCGGTATTTTTAAACAGATGACAAAGTGTCACCATTGAGTGGCATAAATTTAATAACAGCAGTAGAATGTTTTATGATGATTTCTTTACAGTATAGACCTCAGAGTTATTCCTCTGTGCCTCCCCGATGAAATCACATTGAGAGGCAGCATTAATTCAGTGATTGGGAAGAAAGGTGAGTGTGGGGAGAGCAGTATAATTTTCAACTGAGGAAATAGCACTAGATGTTCGAGAAGGTAATTGCATGTATTATGGAGCAATGTGATGACTCTTCCACATGAATAGTTCACCTCCAACAAGCATTCAATCAGTGGAACTGTCAACAAGATCTGGCCTTTGACAAACACATTCACTTTAATAGCAGTTCCTGAGATGAAAGGTTTGGCTTCTTTCAAGGAAATACAGATCCATGGCACTCAATCATTGAAGCCTGGAAAGATGAAAAGCTGCCTCTAAACCCATAAAATTATGCAAGAATCTTCTTTTAGACATAAGAAAGATGTTACTAATTAATTCAAATCTCTCTTCTTTTGGTAATTTTTTTCTATTTTATTTTTTTTAATTGAATTTATCGTGGTGACATCCTATATATAAAAGCCCAATATGCAAATTGTCCCCTTAACTGGGAGTTTAACTGCTCCCTATGATGTGTGCTGACCACCAGGGGGTGGTGCAGGACATGGGGGGCATCAGCGATGTGCTGCGACCTCTCGCCGGCTACCTGGGGTGGGGGTGAGAGCGACCCAGGTGCAGTGAAAATGCGGGGTGTCCTCTGAGCTCGCTCTCACTCCCTCTGTTACCCACCACTGGGATGCCAGGGCTCGTGCCCCAGGGAAACCCCCACACTCAGGTGCCAGGTGCCTGTGAGGAGCCCACCCAGCACCTGCGCGGCATCTTCCGGGTGAGCCAGCCACAGCTGCCAGGACCACAGGGGCCAGTCGGGCTCCCCGTGGGTTCACACAGGAGTCTGTGAGACTGGCTGGCCAGGAGAGAGCACACTGCTCACCCGGCTTCTATGCGGCACTCCAGCCTGCAGTGTGTGGCCGTGCTCATTGCATCTCCGCGTGGGAACTTGGGCGCTGTGACTTAGATGGAGGGAGGGGTGTGGGAGTCCGGGGGCCCAGAGGTCAGCTGGGACCTGCCCTTCCATGCCAGACGCTCATGCTTTGATCACCACACAGGCCTAGGGATCGCACCCGTGCATGAATTTTGTGCACTGGACCTCTAGTTGTTTAACAAAATTATATAGGTTTCAGGGAGTATAATTTTATAATGCATCATCTGTATATTGTATTGTGGGTGTACTATCTCAACTATCCTTCCATCACTATTTATCCTGCCTATACCCTTGTCTACCTCCCTCTGCTAATCTCCATACTGCTGTCTTTCAATGAGATTTATTTTATTTTATTTACTTTGCCTAATCCCTTGACCTTTTTTACACACCCCCAACTCCCTATTTATTTCTGAAATGATTATGGCAACTGGCTATATAATATCGTGGGGGAAATACTACTAGTTGGCCTGAAGTAAAATGAAATCATTTCTTAGGTGTCTCCTATATCACAACTTTTATGAAAAAATTTTGGGAGTCTATTCTTTAAAACTTCATTACAAGTTGTTGCCAGAGAAATTAGTGGGCCAGGTTTTACCATCGCTCATGGGGATGGGGTTCTTAGGGTACCAGTGAAATGAGCATTTCCAGAAGCCCTCATGGGGGACTGAGATGTGGTAAAAGACTTTATTTGCATGGAGTTACATCCCTCAGGTTGCAAAGTCCCATGGCCCTTCACTGAGTCCTGAAAGAGGGGCAGCTGCGGGTTCAGCAAAGCCAGAAGCAGGGCCAACGTCCAGAGCTTCTGTTCCATGTCGCAGCCGGGTCCAGTTCAGCATCTGGCTAATTAAAGTCCATTAGTCCATTGTGTGGAGTCCCCATGGCTGTGGGCCACGTGGGTGAATGCAGGAGAGTGTACTCCCTGCAACAGGAGTCCCAAGAGAGCTAGAGGCCAAGAGCCAAAAGAGCCAAGAGCCACGGGAGCAAACTCCTTTTGTCTAGTAGTTTAAATAATCAGGTTTTGAACCCTTGCAGTGGCCACACCTATTGTGGCCAATGACTTGTTCCCAGGTGTGACTGATAGATAAGCATCTTCCCACATCACCCAGACTTTACTGGGCATGCGTCTATTGCCCAGTTCCTTCCCCAATTGATTTGTGGGGAAGGGACTTGGAGAATGTTAAATTACAGCTTTCTGGCAAAGCTGTATAAACGGCATGCCTATATTATTTAGTCTTTGCTTTACTCCTTTCCTGTTAAGTAATAACCAGATTTTTACAACAGTATCAAAGGGACCATATTAAGGTGAAATTAATAATGCATCTCCTTATGTGGGGTTTAAGATAGACTTAAATGCATCCTAGAATCTATGATGTAGTTGGACTGTTATGATTCATGTATCTACAAAGTTGATATAAAATTAGTTCCCTGAAAAATTAGGAAATAGAGTTTTATTCTCCATTCTTGTTGTTAACTTGGTGAATTTGGCAAATCATTGTCACAAATTTAGTTAACAACAGGAGAATGTTTTTATTATAACCTCTATGTTACATGGATTATAAAGCTAAGTAGGAGGGAAGGAGGTTAAGAGGACAGTATGCTTTTCATCTAATAAAAAATCACTTGACTTGTGGGAAGCTGATTGTAGGATTACTCAGCGACATGGACTTTCTTCCCTGACTGAATAGATTTCCTCTTGAAGCAAAGGGTGTCTGTTCTATCCTACTGAGAAATTTTTCTAGCCAATATTTCACAAGAAAACATTTTAAAAGAGTTTAAGCAGCATAATACACAGTAACCCAAAGATAAAAGTAACCCAAGTATCATTGACAGATAAAAGGATGAACAAATGGGATACACATACAAGGAATTATTATTATTCAGCCTTAAAAGGGAACGAAATTCTGATGCATTCTGAAAGTGAAATAAGCCAGTCAGAAAAAAACAAATGTTGTGTGATTCCACTTATATGGGGTACCTAGTAGTCCAACTCACAGAGACAGAAGTAGAGTGGTGATTACCAGGAGCTGGGAGAGGGGGGATGGGAAGAGAGTGTTCAATAGAAACAGAGTTTCAGTTTCAGAAGTGAAAAAAAGATCTGGAGCTGGGTAGTGGTGATTGTTGCGTAACAATGTGCATGCACTTAAAACCACAGAACTGTGCACAATGGCAAGTTTTATGTTATATATATTTTATCACAATTAATAATTTAGGAAAAAATGACTTCATGCTTATCTCTTTTCCTAATTTAAGAGGGGAGTATTCCATTTCTCCAAAATTCTGTGGCTCCGAATTCAGATAAGATAGAGTTGTATCCAGTATTTGTTTTCTAATTACAATTACAAATATGGAAGGCCAATTAAGAAAACAATGTTATCATCTTAGAAAATTGCCTTTTGGGAGATTGTGTACATAACAGTTTCCATTAAAGATGTAATATTACCATGTTTTCTTATTATTGAACATATTTTTAAATGCACATTTCAACATCAAGTTAAAGATACTTATAATAAAATATTTTCTAGAAGCACCAGCCCTGTAGGTTGCTTGTTGTAATTTTTTTTCTAATTTATAAGTAAACCCCACTTATTGAGGTTATGTTTCTAGTTTTCTTATGAATATTTGACCAAATCTTACTCTTACTTTTACCAGAAGATGATGCTTAAAGTATTCTAATAATACCCCCCAAAGTTGTTTATTTTTCTGTTTATTTTCTGACATAATAACTATCATGAATACCTTTAAGTTTCATACCAAATAACACTACAGTTTCATGACAATAACACTAAAGTGAGAATTATTTTTTTACTTTTTTTAAAAGAAAGTCACAATAATTTGTCATGTGTTTTAAAATTCTGGTTCCCATCCAAAAACATGTATGATATTTATTATAGAAGATGTCGCCCCCACACTTCTAGGATGGCGGTAAAAATAAAAGGTAGGTGAGAAGACATGACTAAGTACGTAGATACTACAAACATACTTTGGATGAATAGAAAGCATCTTGAAATTTCTTCTAGATTAATCCCTTTTTATTATGACTATATTATTAAATTTTGAGAGATACTTTTCATAAATGTTTAATTCTTTTATAGATAAAACTAGAGGACTGGTGCATGAAATTCATGCATGGGGGTGGGATGGGGGAGTCCCCTCAGCCCAGCCTACAGCCTCACCAATACAGGACCCCTCGGGGGATGTCTGACTGCTGGTTTAGGCCCGATCCCCATCCAACTGCCCCCTCTCTGCTGTCCTGGTTGCTCCTAACAGGCCCCCTCTGCTGGCCTGTTTGCCCCTAACTGCGCACCCCCTGCTGGCCTGGTCACCCCATCTTCCCCCAGCTGGTCTAGTCACACCTCACTTTCCCCCCTGCCAGCCTAATCACCTCTAACTACCCCACCTGCTGGCCTGGTAACCCACAACTCTCCCCACCCCCAGACAGTCTGGTTGCCTCCAACCGCTCCCCTCTGCCAGCCTGGTCACCCCAACTGCCCATCCCTGCTGGCCTGGTTGCCCCCAATTGCCCTCCCCTAGGCCTGGTTACCCCACACAGCCTGCTTGTTCAGTCATTTGGTCATCCCTCACGAACCCCCCTGCTGGCCTGGTCAGAGGCAGCCATCTTGTGAGGGTGTAAGGGTCAATTTGCATATTATCTCTTTATTATATAGAATAATTTAAAATAAAGCAATTATTACAAGGGATAATTAATAACTGGTAGCATTGCACTGAATTTAAAGGTGAAACCAAATGCAAGCAAAATACACTTGGAATTATTAGGAAAGTTATTAGCAGAGAAGTACTGCATGTCCTGAGTGGAAATGAGTGGGGGTGGGTGAAGCAGAAAAGTATTGTAAAATGCATCTTGGGCAGCAGCAACTCTGGCTTTGAACAGATTCCTGAATTATTTTTTTCCTCCCAAATCTGTTGCAGAATGGGGAGGTTTTGTTGTTGTTGTTGTTGATACTATAATAGGTGCCCCCTGCCCCTTTGTTCTCCTCTACCCACCCCCCTCCACACCTCTGGTCTTCATCACATTGTTGTGTATGCCCTAGGGCTATATACATACATATATATATATATATATATATATATATATATATATATATATATATATATATTCTTCCATTCCTCCACTTCCCTCCACTCTGATATCTGTCCATCTGTTCCATGTATCCATGCCTCTGGTCCTATTTTATTTGTCAGTTTATTTTGTTTATTAGATTCCACATATACATGATATTATATGGTATTTGTTTTTCTTTGACTAGTTTATTTTGTTTAGCATGATAATTTTCAGGTCCAGTTGGAGCTCAAACCCACAACCTAGGTATGTGCCCTGACCCAGAATGGAACCCATGACTTTCTGGTGCAGGGACAATACTCCAACCAACTGAGCCACACTAGTCAGCAATGTACCATAGCTTTACAATGCACTTATCTACTTATGGGCACTTGGGCTGTTTCCCGATCTTGGCCATTGTAAATAAAGCTGCTATGAACATAGGGGTGCATTTATTCTTTCTGATTGGTGAGATTATTAGGATATATTCCAAGAAGTTGGATCACTGGACCAAAAGGCAGTTCCATTTTTGTTTTTAAATTTTCACCTAAGACATATCTTTTCACTGATTTTTAGAGAGAGATAAGAGGGGGAGATAAAGAGAGAGAGAGAGAAGATATTGATGTGAGAGAGAGACATCAGAGCAGTCATTGAGGTCTTTAGCAAGGTAGTTTTTGTAATCTGATCATGGTAGACCAATCAGGAGGGGAGAGGAGAGGAGCATTTCTTTTTGAAAGTTTAGTTGTGAAGGGGAGTAGAGAAGCAGAGAGGTAACTAGAGATAGATGCAGGAACAAAGAGTTTATTTAAAACATAGAAGTGAGAAGTCTGAATGCTGATGGGAATAATGAGGAGAGATGTGGAAGATGCCTGGGAGATGAGAGATTCAAGGAGTTGGGGCTACTACATATTCTGTAATGGGGTATTAAGGGTATTATATACTTTAATTCATTTTAATCCTCACAACACTACTAGGGATAAGTATCACAGTTTTAATATCTTGTTATATTTCAAATGGCTTGAAAGTCTAATGAGAAAGGCCCCAGGCTTACACGTCTGTTAGGAATCTCCTTGACGTACAAATGAAAATTCTCTACTACTCCCCTCGGCTGCCTTCCAGTCACTGCCAAGTTAGTCCCCAGATGTGCTCTCTCCCTCAGTTCTAACTTTATGTCACGGTACTACTTTTACCTCTGTGGGTAAGTTCTCTTTGCACCGTGTCTCTCCTCATTTTGAGAAAGTACCCATGAGACCAACAAAAGTTAATGTTGATCACTTCCCAAAGTGCATCTTGGATTTATTCACCTGAGTAACCACTGTACTAAGCACTGCTGAGCAAGCAGGCATGGAGTTTGTGTTCTAATATATATTTGTGTGTGTGTGTGGAGGGGGAGGGAGGAGTGATGGTGCCAATGACTGACAAGTGAACCAATAAATTAAAAAACAAGATAATTTCAGATGATGATGAATTCTCTGAAGAAAATAAATCAGGGAGTTGCTCAGTGGTTAGAGCCAGTTGATCAGTGGTTAGAGTGTCGTTGACCTGCAGACCAAAGGGTCCCAGGTTCAATTCCAGTCAAGGGCATATGCCTGGGTTGTAGGTTCGATCTCCAGTGCAGATGATATGTACTAGACACAAGTTAGTCAGATGAGAGAGAATCATTGATTGGCTACCTCCTGTACATATCATCATGTTTCTATTTCCCCCTCTTCCTCCCTTAAATTAATATATATGTTATTAATTTATATTTACATATAAATTAATATATATGTGTGTGTGCTTGACTAGTGTGTGCATGCGCGCGCACACACACACATGCACACACACTCTGAGTGGCCACATTATTATGATCTCTGAACGCATAATAATCTGGCTACTCAGTATATATATTAGAGGCCTGGTGCATGAATTTATGCATGGGTGGGGTCCGGTAAGCCTGATCAGGGAGAGGGGACATGGGTGGTTGGGCGGCTTGCCTGCTGGTAGAACTCCTGGTCTAGGGGACAATTTGCATATTAGCCTTTTATTACACAGGATATACACTGAGTGGCCAGGTTATTATGCGTTTAGAGATCATAATAATCTGGCCACTCAGTGTGTGTGCGTGTGTGTGTGCGTGTGTGTGTGTGTGTGTGTGTGTGAGTGTGTGTAAAATAAACAAGGGAAACATGATGCAGAATTACTGAATGTTTATTTTAGATTGGGAATTCAGTAAAGTTCTTAAAATTATATTAAAAATCCCCCTTCTCCAAGGGTGAGGGTGGAAATGAACCTGACTTGACCCATGGGATGCAATGGGATGAATCAAAGGAGTGAGGTAGAAAGGAACTTGGTCCACCCATTTTATTCTCATTTCACAGAGAAAGATTCAGAGATCAGACTTACCCAGCCTACTCAAGGCCCTTTAACTCAAGAGGCATAACACGAGAATTCCAGCATATGTCTAGTTTTTCCTTGAACAAAAGCACCAGTTCTAGGCCTGTAATAGTCTCTAGGAAACCTTGGACAAATAACCTACCTTGCTCGGTAAGTGAGGCATTACCAAACTAAGTATTTTAGGGCTGCATGATGTATGTACAAGAGCACTGTGAATCTTTTGAAGCTAGTGGGCAACATCAGATCAAAATGCTCACTGCCACACCATCTCATCCTTGTAAAATGTTATTTTTTTTAGATAGTTGGTCTTACAATTCTGCCAAAGGCCACTTAATCTTTCCCTTCTCTTCTCGGAAGGAATGTGCCTAATTTTTCCCAGAAATACGGGTGTTCCCTTCAGAGAAACTGATTGCTCAAGCTTGTTTGGTGGCAGCCAACTCTAGAAAAATCACAAAAATTAGGGCATGATTTATTGTTTTCATATCTTACAAAAAAGAACCACACAGAAATCTAAGGCACTGCATTGCAGCCTGTGCATCACTGTGGCAGAGAAAGATCCAGAAGTTGTTATCGCCTGATTAGTGTGATAGTCTCCTCAAGCCTCCAAGCAATATCTGGGGTATCCTTGAAGTATAACTATGGAGCACGGTTTGGGGAAATATGGGGAAGTGCTCCCCTTGGGTTCGTCTTTTAGCTTGTATTCAGTTAGGTGACTTTAATAAAAAAATGTCTATCTATTTGGAAAGAGAGCTAAGGGAATGAAATAACTAGATGGTTATAAAATAAGACTTATGAGAGAAGATTAAAGAAGATGGGGAATAATGAAGAGAAGGCTGAAAGCACAAGATCCAGCATTGATGAGTTTTACTCTTTCCTCCCCACCCCTGGGCAGGACCTGAAGGTCCCTTTGAAAATCCCTGGAGTACCTCAAGGAAACTCTCCAAGCCTGGCTCCCTAAGCCCGTTCCATGCCTCCTTTTTTGGTATCCCTCCTCCCTAAATCTCTGATTTCTTCATACCTGGATTGTTTCTTATTACTCAACTAAGTTAATTGTCTTATTCAGCTGTGTTGTTTTCTGGGTCTCTATGCTTTTCATAAGAACTATTCACCACACCCATTTGGTGACTAAGCGAAGACCCTTCCTGTTAGTTTTCTGGCACATAGCTTGTGCTTACTAAATGTTTTTTAATTGAATATTCACAGTATCTTGGCACAGCTCTCTTGCTTTAGTCTCGTGCCTCATGGACCAGAGTCAGAGAGAGGGAGAACACAGTAGTTCTCTATAGTCACACAAATTCCCAGCAGCTTGGTGTTGCCATTCCAGCTCATGTCCAAGATCTTTAGAACAACATCAGTTTTCTCAGACTGGTGTATGAGTTGGAACAGGGCAGCTGCCATAGCACACAATTTAAAAACTTCAACGTTTAACATTTGGATTAAGAATCCAAAATAAAAGCTTCTTTGTCACTCATATTACATTCTTAGTTTGGTTGGCTGGCTCTACTGGGCAGCTTTCCTCCAAGCAGCAATGTAGGCTCTGCATCATTCTCTTGATCCTGAGATGTCTCCACTCAATGGATGCAAGGGGGAAAAAAGAGAGAAATTTGTATGTGAGGCCTAAAAGTCATATATATCACAATTCATATTCTACCGTATTACTATTCACTATGTTCATATTTCATTGATCAACACCCAGTCACCAGGCGACATCCAAGAGAAAAGGAGGCTGTGACATGTCACTCAGCAGGGCACTTGAGAAGAAAGGAATAATCATTTGGTGAACAACTACCTCGTTGCTGGCACAGATGCCATTAGTGAGTCTCTGTTTCTATTTGTCAAATGATTCTAACTGAAGTGTTAAAGAAAAAGTAAGGCAGTCCTCAAAGATACTTACAGTTGGGAAAGCATTATACTGTGATATACCAAATTATAGAAATGAAATCAAATATATGAAAGCATATTAAACCTTAAAATATGCATAATTAGAATACCAGAATTGTTGTTTTGCCGCTATATTAAAAATTTCTCATGGAAAAACAATTAACAGTATTATATCATCCACTGAAGACAGTTTGACCCCTTACCATTTCTTTCATTTTTTTATATTTTCAAAAGGAGAAAAGCCCCTTTCTCTTATCTGCTTATATGTGTAATCATGAAAAAAATGAGTGAACAAGTTAAAGAAAGAAAAATGGAGGGAGGAAAGAAGGAAGGAAGGAAAAAAATCATAGTATATAAGCACTCCCACACTTATGACCATTTTGGTGCTGTTTTCTTAAATGTTTGATTCCATTATTATGTTTTAAATAATGAAGAAGGGAGAGGGATAGAGAGCTAGAAACATCGATAAGAGAGAAACATCAATCAACTGCCAACTGGGGATGTGCCTGCAACCAAGGTACATACCCTTGACCTGAATCAAACCTGGGACCTTTCAGTCCAAAGACTGACACTCTATCCACTGAGCAATCCCATTATTTTTGAAAAATTTCTCCCAACTGTGAATAGATAATAGGCAGAATTTTATTTCAGTGTTTATTTTGGCATCTGATATAATTATTTTTCTTTTTGTTTACATATACCAGCTCATCCCTCTGTCTATCAGCATTCACCCAGGCAGGACTCCTAGTACAGGAGTTCTTTGTGTTTGTGGTGGCGCACACATTAAAAATAACAAAGTACAAGCAATTTCACAAACACCGTAACTTGGAGGAAATTTGGGAAGAAGAGCAGACAGAGCCTGGAAAGAATAAGTAGAAACATAGCTACAAACCTGATAAGAGATCAAAGAACCCAACATTCTCTTAAAACATTTAACTTTATGAAACTGTTGTCACAGCAGCTAAATGGCTCATTCAAATGGCATTATTGGGCGTGAAGGTGGAAGAGACAGAAAGGACTCAGAATAGAAAAACAAGTGGCCTCACCAGCAGTCTGACAGGTTTGGTGTTGAAAATTCTTTCTATATTCACAGAACCAAGGCTTCATGTCTTTTTATTTAGCCATTCTTTTGTTCCTTCCTCTTGCATAGATGTGAGAGACACTGTACTAGACATGAGTCAGTCCATACATAATATCGAGGATTATCAGTTAACACTGTCCAGCAGTTCAAGAACCTTGAACCAGTTCAAGTCATTGGCAAAGAGGCTGAACAGCTGGTGGATCTAGAGGGCAAGGCCCAGGACAGCAGAGACACCTGTGAACAAAGTGGAGAGCCGTCCATGGGTGCTCAGGGTCTTGCTTCTGGATAGAGGATTAAATTGCATGAGAAGCAAAGCATCCAGGGAAGTATATGAGGTGGGCCCCATTCTTTGCTTGCTTCTACCTTGCAATCTCATCCACCCAGTCAACATTTATCGAATTACAAATGTGCAAGACAGCCGGGAGGTAATTGAAGGACGTGTAAAACACAACCTGCTCTTTAGGAGTGTACAGTAACTGTAATATAAAATAGACGGGGCCATCTGAAAGATGCAATTAGGACCACTGGGGGTGTTCATCTCTCTGGTATCTGGCAATACCAGGGAAGTTTAGGAGAGACATTTCTAGAATCTACTCCACTGCATACTTTAACCGAATCTCTCAAGTCTCAAACTTGGCAGGAGGCACTTTACAATCACAACTTTGATCCTTGCTTATGCCTAATTTTAATTTTACTACCTGTCCACTAGGCTAGGTTTTTTCGCTTGCAGCAGAAACGGATATGAAAAAGCCCTTTGGTGCTCATAATCACTGTAGTTAATAAAAGGCCTCTTCGGGAATCTTGGGAATCACTAATTCAGGTTTTCTGTCTTTTCCAGTAGCTAGAATGAATCTAGCGATTCCAAGTGGCCAAATATTTAAGGCATGCCTGATTCTTCTGCTCACATGCAACTCTCTTTTATGGAAAGAAAAGGACAAATGAAGGTCATGTGAATTATTGGGTGATTAGAATAAAATGTGGTCAGCAACTCTATTATAAGATGCCTTGCATTAGACTCAATGATTTGCTTTTTTATGCATTCACTTGAAAAATAAGTATTTCCTGACATAAATATATGTAAATATGTTCAATATATTAATTGCAGTTATAATTCAGACAGATGGTTGAAGAAACTGTCTTGGACCAAGTATCATGTTTTCTCCCTTGGCCTGTCCACAGATGAGGATTAGTCATCTCAATCTGGGGAACAAGGATGTGGTTCTTTCCCATTGTCTCAGTTTGACGTGCCCGGAGCGTTTCCTCCAAGGAGCCAGGGTGCTGTTGAAGCCCCCACACAGCTAGCAGAGCTCTGCTTCCAGAAGTCTAAATAGATTGCCCCTGACTTCTGTCCTAATTCATACCCTGATGCCTGGAATTGCTAATGATTCTTAGATACTTTGAACATTTGTAAACTACAGTTAGAGCCACATTTCCAAGGCCCATTCAGCAGTAGCTGATTTGGAAAATGCTTCTTGCATGTAATGTCATGGCATACAGACTGTTCTACTTTTAAAACGGCTGTGAGAAAAATTACAGGCTGGAGAGAATGGAAAATAGTATATGCTGAGGCCCTTAAATTTCTTTTTGGTTTTGAAGTCTAGGGTGCTACGTAATGCTTAGGATTCTTGCTCACGGCCTCCCTCCTCCTCGCCCAATTCTCTTTTTGGAAAGATTTTTTTTAAAGACTAAGAGCTGAGTGCTCTGCTGTCTGGCACCGTTTTATCTGCACTTTCATAAGCATTTTAGCAATCCCCTGAGTCATTTCTTCCTCACCTCCCACAAATAACGTGGGTTAAATAGAGCCACGAGGATTTGTTTTTTAAGAGTAAGAATTCTGACTTCAGAATCTAAAAGGACATCACTTACGTTAAAAAAAAAAACACAAACAAACCACACAGACATAAACAGCAAATGACCTACCAATACAGCTGCCTGTAAATGTTCCATGCGGCCGACACCAGTGATTTGTGTTTTGGTGAGTGATCCTTGATCTTCTTTCTGTCTTGGAGGCAGCGTTCAATCGCAGTGTGTTGGGAGACTGATCTGACCTCATTACATGACTTGTGCTGAATCACTGTCCTACGACTGCTGTCCCCAAGGCGGACTTTGCATCGTCGTCCCATCCTCATACAAATGTGTGCCGGTAAAAACCCTCCCAGGCTTGTGTGATATTGTTGCCGCTGTTTCTCATGAACGGCACATGAATGGGATCAAGAAGATTCTCTCAGCACCCCCAGCCCCTTAAACAACCAAATAAATGCTTTAGAAATCCTGCAGAACAGCTTTCATTTTAAAGGTCGGCTCTAAGGACTTGCCTTGTCACACACATCCCCAGTGTGTTGACTGTCCTCTAGTGGCTATTCTGAAACCTCTTATGTTTCAAAAGAGAATTTATTGTATTGTTTCTTTCCTGGGTCTCCAATGAAAAAAAAACTTGTCTGCCAGGAGTCACCCTTTAAGAAGGCAACACTTTCATGTTTGAGGAAGAACCGGGAATAAAGATGGATTTTAATCTCTGTTTTGCCTCATCTTTGTTGCAGTTTGAAAACCCCAGACCTCTGAAACGGTTACATAAATTAACCCACCGCCGGTGCAGCCTCCGGTGGTGAATGCAATAGTTTTCCCTTGTTCTTTGGAAAACAAACTGCTTTTGTCTGCACCACTCAGTTGAAGGGACAACTACTTCTGGAATCCCTATCCAAGCTCTTCACCCTCCGAATGATTTCTAATTATCAGCCAGCGTGCTTATTTGTAATCACCAGCTTTCAAACATTTAAATAGGTAGTTGTTCAGCCAACTATTTTTATTCAAAGTGTGACAGAAGTTAAAATTGCATGTTGAAGTTTATCCAGGTGCTGTCTTCTTTTACGACAGGCTAACCGATGCAGAGCATTTGTTCCTTTACTTACAACATGTCAGAAGCGCATCTTTACTTCATGAATCTAACCAACAATCTTAAAACGAAGTCTTTCATTTATGTGCCGGCTGGGTTGCTCACCAGAACCAGCAGGCAGGGCATGGTAAGGATTATTTCAGCGTGCTGAATCATCAAACATAATCACACCCATAAGTTGTGGTTACTATACTTTAGAGAGGACCTTTCCTTTGCCTATTTGCATTTCAACAAGGATTATTTGGGTGGTTACATGTTCACCAATATAAATAAATTTGTCAATATAAGTATCACTAAATATTTCTGTAAGGCCTTAAATGTCCCCCCCCCCCAATTTTTCTTTTATACTTTTGTATATAAAATGGTGCAACATCTTAGGATGAGAAAGAACTAAATCAGACAGAATCCAGATTCCTTAAGAATAGGTTTCTACTATCTTTAAACTTTCTTTTCTAATCCAGTGATTATTGCCTTCTGGGCCAGTAAAGGAGCTTGCTCTGAAAAGTTCCAAAGCTATAAAATTGCAAAATAGAGAAGTTAGGTTAAACGTTTTTTTTTCTGCTTTGTAAGATTTGTTAGATTTTTGCCAAATCCCCGATTTTACACTGAAGAAGTTTTAGGGAAAGCTTCTGTTGTCCTTTGTTAGGGTTCTTGTTCAAAATGTCTCCAGGTGGCTAATTGCTATTACTGAATGCAAATAGAATCAATTGCCTCAATGCAGCTTAATGGTCCTTTTGCCAGTTCCCCTCTCCCATTCTCTTTGTAGCTTTCCCAAGTCTTCATCTCTCTCTTCAAATATCCCCTCAACTCCCTACACTCATGTCAGCAGATTTCCTTGGCTCTTGGCTAATAGAAGAAAGTCTCTATTTGCAATAACTCCTTCCAGTTCCTTCCACTCAATAAACATACCTATCTCTGCAATGTCAAGAGTGGGGTACAGGTGGAGGGCAAGGAGACTCCTGATTTTTCCAAGACCAACCCTTCCACCTCACTCTCATTTCCTCAGAGCCCTTGCTCCATCCTTGTCTCTTATGTCTCACCTGTCTTCAATCTCCTGCTGGTCACTGACTTAGTTCTCTCAGCATATAAACCTGACACAATCTCTTGCAGAGTAGTATTGACTTAGGGTCCCTGAGAGTCCGGGTGAGGGCCCCCAGTTCCCTCCTGAACACAGAGGTTGCAGGTGGCTGCCTTGACAGAAGCTGCCAAGCTTTGGGTTATGAGGCCCTGCCACCCTGGCTGGCCTCAGGGAATTGGGTTATGAATAGGGGCCATAGCCAAAGGCAGCTGAGATAGGAGAGCCAAAACTACGTGGTGTCTGAATCCTGTTTGGATTCCTGTCCTGGCTAATTAACCTCAGTAGGATATTCACCAGAAGGATGTCTGTGGTTCGCCTATCTGCAGGGGCCTGGAAGACTTGGCTTAGAAAAGAAGAAAAAAATCAAGGTGCTCTGAAGAGTGCAGTGGGAAGCACAGCAAAAGTTATATAAGAATAGCAGTGTGTGAGCCTGCTGCTTCTGCTGTTGCCCCTTCAGTGGGGGTGGTCGGCGGCTGTCCCTACACTTGTCTGACTGGCCTAGGCCAACGGACATGCTTCCCCATAGGCAGGCCATTTAGGAAGAGAATGCAGGGCTCCTTGCGTTCTCTGCCTAGTAAGAGATTCCCCAATAAGGAAATTGGAGTGTTAATAGGAATTGGATGCTGGACAGCCCACACCAAGAAGTGGTAACTATAAATAGTTCTCTAGCACAATGAGATGCTCTTCTGAAGAGCAAGGATGTGAGACACAGAGAAGAGAGAAATAGAAAGCAGCAGAAACATAGAAGCAATAGCCAAGAGAAGCAAAGATGTGATAGACTCCAAGAACAGCTGGAACACAGAGATACTGTCATGAAAATGGTATATTGTGAGAAGGGATAGATTGGTGTCCACTCTCAGGGGGTGATGAAGCACCTGGTGACCATAAGTGCTGGATTGCTTGGGGCAGTGGAACGGGCTCACTTCTGGAGGAGCATGTAGTGTTACCTAGCTGACAGCCTTTGGAACAGAGGATCCAGGAGCTGAGATAAATCCCAGCTCCACCACCCATCTGCTGGGTGAAATGGGACATAATTTTTAACTGCTATATCCTCACTCTCCTCCTTTGTAAAAATTGTACCTTTGTGCCAAAAATTGTACCAATCCATCCAGGGGAGACAGTGGAGGCCAGAGAGGTGATACGGGTGAGGGAAGATTTATTTGTTTGGGAGTTATGTGAAACATTGGCATCATAACAAATTCAGCTCATGGAAGACTGAATGAATTATCTAACTGTAGCAAGGGAGGATGGATGGGAAGGTCAGAATAATGATTCCTGGTTATCAGGTGGGAGAGTAGCTGTCATCATCCCTGCTCCAGGTGAGCCCAGGTGAGTGGAATAGAGCTGGGATGAGGACCCAAGAAGTAAGACCAATTCAGATTGTGGTGTCCTCTCATCTGAGCTTTATGTTACAACCCTGTACCACCCAACAATGCATGTGGCAACCAGTCCCACCTGGGATTATTGACCCACAATTTTTAAATTTCATTTTCTCTGCTTTTGACCTGTTTGGCAAATTTTGTCAACAACAGTTTTCTTCATCTCTGGGTCTTCCTTTATAGTTTGTGTCTACAACTTGTATTAATTGATATCTAAATACTTTTGAGTTCCTCTAAATACTAGTGAAAATATAATAAAGCATTATGGGAATGCTGAGTAACTAGATTATTTTTTGCTTGTATGACTCAGAATTGGCAACTTTACAATTTGTGTTTTATCTCCTTTGGATGATTATCTTGATCAATCAAGCCAAATGGAAATAGGGCCCACTTCAGGTGAGGGTAGGGCACAGGCAAGTGAACTTTGTCCAAATAGAGTTGACAGTCTTTCAGGGTTGGAAAGAATCTTGTCAAATTTATTTTGCAACATGGAAACAATTTAGAAAGATCAAATGGCTTGTTAAGGCTAGTCAGTGGAAGCAGAAATAGAAAGTCACATTTTCTTTCTTTGGGTGAATCATTATAAAATCATTAATATTTAGTAGAGACAATAGAAAAAACTCCAATCTTTAGTACTGGTAAATAAAAGAGGAATTTTTTATTCTTTCACCGGGGAGAAAACAAGATGGCGGCATAGGTAAATGCATAACTGCAGCCTCGCACAACAATTTCAAAAAATACAACTAAAATACAAAATGGACATTATCCAAAACTACAGGAAAGTTGAATGACTGGAAATTCTACAACTAGAAGGAAAGAGAAAACCAGAAAGAAAATCAGAGGAGCTGTAAAATCCTCAGGTACGGAGACACAGTGCATGCATGGGAAGAGGACTGAGCTGGAGAGGAGGGGGCAGCTGAATGCCTGGCTGGCATTCCCCAGAAGGAAGGAGATAAAAGCTCCGGACTGTGCTGAACCCCAGTTCCCACTGCACTGAACCCCAGTACTGGGCGAGGCCCTGGGGACCCAGGCTCATACAGAGGGAATCTAGGCTGTAAGGTGGAAACTCAGGGTAGTGGCGAAAGGCAGAGTCCCAGAGGTGTGCACGTTGTGCACAGAGGATGGACTGTTGACTGTGCCACTGGATTGCCCTAGCAGGAAGGAGACAAAATCTCCGGTCTGCACTGAACCCCACTTCCAACTGCACTGAACCCCACTTCTGGGCTCATTGGGAGAGAGACTAGACTATCTGGTAGTGGGCGAAACTTGAGGGCACCTTTCTCTTAGAGGTGCTTGCAGCAAGTACCAAAGGACACTGAGGAATACTGAGACTCAGGAACCTCATAGGGTGGGGCTGACAGGAAGCCAGGGCTGTAGGCTTCACCCTGAAACTCCCCCCCCCCCATCCAAGCTGAGCACAGAGGCTTTTGCAATTTTCCAAGTCTAGTGGAATAAGGCTGTCTTCTGGCATAGACACAGCTAATCTTCACAACCATTTGGCTTGGAGGTCAGTTTCTCCCAATGATACCAACAATAATCAAGACTTAACTACAATAAGGCTGTACACACGTCCACAAAGGGGTGCACCAAGAGTGTCCACCTCAGGTAACTGTGAGGCTGACTCACTGAACCATATAGGATACCTTAGCACACAAAGCCACACTACCAACTTAGGGAAGCTGTGAAAATGCTGAGACAAGAAAACAGATCACAAATGAAAGAAATTGAGGACAAAAAGAGACTGGATATAGAGTTCAAACCACAGCTATAAAGTTTTTCAAGAATTTCCTAGAAAAAGCCAATAAAATAAATGAGTCCTATGAGGGTATGAAAAGGGATCAACTAGAAATAAAGAATACATTGTCTGAAATAAAAAATATTATACAGAGTCCTAAAAACAGAATGGAAGATTGCAAGAATCAAGTCAAAGATTTGGATCATCAAGAGCCAGAAGACACTCTTCTGCAGAAGCAAGAAGACAAGAGAATCCAGAAAGTTGAAGATAATGTAAAAAACCTCTGGGACAATTTCAAGCAAACCAACATCAGAATTATGGGCATCCCAGAAGAAGAGAGAGAGCAAGATACCGAAAACATATTGGAAGAAATAGTGACAGAAAACTTCGCCTACCTGGTGAAAGAATTAGACTCACAAGTCTAGGAAGCGCAGAGAACCCTAAACAAAAAGATTCCAAAGAGGACTACACCAAGACACATCATAATTAAAACCCCAAGAGCAAAAGACAAAGAGAGAATATTAAAAGCAGTAAGAGAAAAGCAGGTAGTTACCTATAAAGGAACACCCATACAATTGTCAGTTGATTTCTCAACAGAAATCATGCAGGCCAGATGGGAATGGCAAGAAATATTGAAAGTGATGAATAGCAGGAACCTAGAGCCAAAAATACTCTACCCAGCAAAACTATCACTCAGAATTGAAGGCCAGATAAAGAGCTTCACAAATAAAAAAAAAAGCTAAAGGAGTTCATCACCACCAAACCAGAATTATACGAATTGCTGAAGGGAGTTCTTTAGGAAGAGGAAGAAAGTAAAGATAAAAATGATGAACAACAAATACATAACTATCAACAAGTGATCTAAAAACCAAGGGAATTAGAAAATCTGATGAACAATATTAACTGGTGAATATAATAGAATCAGAGGTATGGAAGGGGAGTGGACTGATGATTCTCAGGGAAAAGGTGAGTGGGAGGTGTGGGAAGAAACTGAACATAAACTGTGCACCTATGGGTAAGGACAATGGGGGATGGGTTAAGGGCAGAGGGTAGGGTGAGAACCTGGTGGAGGGGATCAATGAAGGGAAAAAAATGAAGAACATTCATAATAATATGAACAATAAAGATTTATTTTTTTAAAAAAAGAAAGGAATTAAAAAAAATTAAGTCAAATTTTATTTACCTTTTCTTTATGTATAATCTCCATTTCAAGTAGGGTCTATTTTGAAGATCAGATTGGGAATTTGAAGTGGACAGTGAAATGATTACATTTACACTTTAGAAAGTTATTCTAGTAGGAGTATTCCTAATTACTCTGAATGAATAAAAAAAACTATACCTATTCAAAAATTTCTCTCTGTGATTTTATTAATTCAAGCTAGTTTTATTTGCAGGATTTATGTTTTTGACATATAGAAGAAATATATTTCCTTTTTGCTTCTATAATATTTCCAGCACTGCCATTTGTTTCTCCTTGAATTGATTTAGTTCAGATAGTTGAAACTTTTGTATTCCTCTTAATAGGGATGATCAGTTTGGTATCATTCATGCTCAGTGACCTTTCAGAGCCCATTGCAATGCAGAACAGCATGCCTGTTACTGCACAGTCATCAGTGGAGGCTCCCTAGAATCCCACTTTATAGCTGGAGTGTGCGAACTTACACATTCTGTGATTTACTGCTATAGAATAAGACATTGCTATATCTCATGGAGATTTATGAGATCTGAGATATTCATTTAGTATGTGTGTGGGCACACACACAATAATATGGGAAATAAAGAGTATCATGGTCAATAAACAAAAGTGATCTCTAGTTGGGGAGAAAAAGCATAAATATATGAAAATTTCATTAAAAGTGAAATATTTTACCAAGATGAGGACTTTCAAAATAGTGTATATTTTTACTGATTTTTCAAGCAATATCTTTTCATTTTTTAACATCTAATCCACACACCTTACTTTTAATTTCTGCAAGAGAGAGATTTCATATCCATTTTGCTTATAAAAAAATAAAGTTAAGAGAGATTAATAGAAAGTGAAGGATGTGTGCAAGTTAAATCTGGGTCTGTCTATAGCCACAGCCCCTGCTATTTCTTATAAAGCATCTGCAGTGGACATTTATCATTTTCTGTCCACCCAAGTACCTGGATCCACTTTTATGTTTGGAAAACGTTCTCCCTTATGATGCCTTGCTAGATACTCACCTTTGCAGGTTCCTTGCATTTAGGGCGTGGGTCTAGGCTCTGCCAATCAGATCCACCTGCTCTCCAAAATATGAATCAGTAACCAGTGACCCCCAGAAGCAGGGGCCACCCAGAATGTAAGTGGACAACATGTGGGATTAGGGTGTCTGGTTGCCGAGACTTCCTGAATGTGCTACAGCGTCTGCCCCCAAGGAGTTTAAAAATGTCTTTACTTGAGTAGTCCTGTGGTTTGCTTATGGGAATTGTTTCTAGCTGTAAAGTTCCCAAGTTTGTTTTTCCAGCCCTCCCAAGAGAATATGTGAGCTATCCCACATCTTTTTAATAATTTACATTAGCCAGAGTCAGTTTCTTTTATTAACATCCAAAAACCCTGATTGCTATTGAAAATTGTACCAGGAGAGGTTACAGGCAATAGACCTTCAGGCCAAAAAGGAGGAAACTGGAGTTTATTACCTGTCCTTGGAGGGAATAAGGGTAAATGGAAGTCAAGTTGATGTTAAGAAACTAGATCTAGGCAACTATTAAAATTTGTGAAAAAACAGCCAATCAAATTGTCACCCATTGTCCCCTTAAGTGACAGTCCCATTAAATACTGGGTTTGTGAGACAAAGTGATTGCTATAAAAGGATAGTTGAGGGAGTGAGGAATCTATTGACTGAATGGTAGTGCAATAGAGAGTTTATCAATAGAAAATGACAAATTCACTACTTGGTTCTCAGCTCAAGAGCCCAACTGAAAACTAGTTACTTTCTAATGGTTTAAAAAGAATGTATAATCTCTTTCAGTCACAGTGTTGAGGCCATTGGAACTCACACTCAAAGGTTTATCCTCCAAGTTGCTTACATCAATCTATAACATTTCCTAGTTTCTTATGTGGACATTCCCACTTTGACTCACATAATATGCTAAGCAGACATAGGGTGGAGAAATGTGAGAGGAGTTGGGTTGCTCAGTGTTCAAACATTCAAAGACACTGAGCCCCCATTCTCTCCGCCCCCTTCCCTCAGTGAAAGCATGCCCCAAGGCCTATTACAAAGTCAACCCAAAAGAATTACAACATTTTTGAAAACGTGTATTGCAGAAATCTGATACATGTGAGAATGAGTTTTGCAGATTGTTGGCCAAGGATGGAGAAATGAGGTTTAGATCAAGAAGAATGTGTCGCTGTGTGTACAAGTAACTATATGTAAATGTATATTCACCTGGGGTGATCTTGGTTACTTTTTTTAGACTACTGACTAAACTTGGGCTTAACAGTGACCTGCATGTTTTTGGCATAATAGAGAGAAAGCTATTTAAAAAACTAAAAGATGTATAGAAGTGGGAGTGAGTTTCTGGTTTATAATCCACTCCCTGTGGCCCCAAGGCCTTCACTGAGTCATGTCTTGAAAAACACAGTAATGAGGAGAGTCCCAGCTTTTAGAAAATCTCTATAGAGACTGTTCTTCATGGGTAGAGAGGGGAGATACATGAGCCTAAAATGCAGTGAAATGAGCTTTCTGTTGGGATCCCGGAGTGGCAGCAGCCATGTAACAGAATGTAAACATTGGAGGCCATTGGAGTTTGGGCAGGTGCATAGGAAGGGAGAGGACAGGTCAGTGTAGTAATCAAAATGGTCCAACCTTAGAGATCTTTGTGTTTGCTAATCAGTCATAGGTATTCTAGAAATTCTAGAACTGTATGAACATTCAGTTTGTAAAACAACACCAACATCAACCAAAATACAAAAACTCAAAGTTTGGTAATCAGAGTCCCAACTTGAACTATCCCATAAGAAAGGGTTGGCCTTTTACCCAATTTCCAAACTTAAATTCCAGGCACTGAAAAGAAGGCTAGGTACCGTAGTATTGTTATTGTAAGTATGTATTTCTTCTAGTTTTCTGCCAAGGACCTTTGGCTCTTGGGATGACTATACTTTGGAAAAGGCAAAAGCCCAGACCTTTCAGGTGTAGTACAACAGCTTCTCTGAGTTAACACTATTTCCGGGGTCCCCACCAGAACACCACTGAGCCCTGTCAGTCAGAGTGAGGGCTGTGGGGACCAGGTAACAAATGAGGTTTTGAGCTGAATCTACCTTAGTGGAACCTAGGCTCTGTTTTTAACTCTGTTCCTGATTTTATGATTGAAATTAAAACCCTCAGCAACCACAAAATCCCCTTGTTGACTTCCTAACACATGGAATAAGGATTACTATAATTAGAAGAGCTGAGTGAGATCCCCTGGAATTCTTCTTCCTAATGCACCCCCCGCCCCCGCAAAAAAATACTATTTATTCATTTTTTCCAACAAATTTTTGTTGATTCATTTCAATGTGTCAGACACCATGCACTGGTAATTTATTAGTAATGAAACAAACAAACATTTTTGCCTGAATGGAACAAAAATACTAGAAGAAGAAGACTAATAATTGAAGAATATGCTATGTCAGGTAGTGATTAATGCTATGAAAAAAATCTGGAGTGTAGAGGGTGAAGGGATTGCTTAGTTTTTCATAAAGCTAAATGGTATTAGAATCAAAGAAATGGGGGCTGATGTGGGGGTCCTGGACCTTTTATGGTGACCATTGTAGGTTGAGGGAACAATGAAATAATATATAATACCAAATGCAAAAAATAGTTAATAAATAAACAAACAATTTCACATGGCAGAAGGAATCACAAAGTCACCAGCAAGGACTTAAAAGATGCAGAGTGATTACTTCCTATATGATCTCCAGTTAGCTTGTCTATGTGGCAGATGCAGGAGGCAGATTGGTATTGGAGAAAAATGTGTTTGTGTTTTTATATTAGGATTTAAGCTATGCAACAGAGAGAAGCCAGCTCATTGTAGGGGATGGGCAAATACCACATTATATCTTTGAGTCCTCATCCTAATTGATACTGTGAACTTTTGATAGTAATTTTAAGTCTTTAGCAGCTCAGCAGGTCTCCATGGAGTGGTGCTAGAGAGTCAAGTACTATGTAGTATTTGCATATTATCAGGCTTGATTGTTATATTGTTCCTTTCATGAATGGCTTCCCTTTCCACTCAGTTTTATCACCATTAATCAGCAGAGTAGCCTGTTGGGTGTTGGTGTTTAACCTGAAATTAAAATCTGTTTGTTCAGGATGGTTTCATGGATACTTACTATAGCAAGAGAAGATTGATTTATGCAAAGTTTTATCTTTCAGTGCATTTGTTTTCAGAACTAACCCAGTTTGATTATATAGAGTGTACTAGCTTTTGTCCTTGAGATGGGTAACTTTGGAATCGAGCCCAAGCATTAAAATACAAAGAAAAGATTTTCTTCTATTTAATGTAGCTCTTTGTTAGCAACCTTTAAAAAATGATGTCAATTCCACTTGCAAAATATGACAGTTGTCCTGAATTAATCTACAGTAATTTAAAAAATGGTTATCAATTTTTTATTTTGTTACAAAATAAACATTTATTACAGAAAATCAGAAAGGTGAAAGGAAATGTATTGATTTGCTATTGATGCATGAGAAATTATCACAGGCTTAGTGGCTTGAATCAACACATACTTATTGTCTCATAGATTCCATAGGTCAGGAGTGTGGGCACAGCTTCCCTGGGCCCTCTCTGTTCAGAGGTTGCCCTCATAGAGCTGGTCAGGTCTGTGGTCTCATCTGAGGTTCAGGGTCTGATGCCAAGCTCAGGTCACTGCTAGCAGAATTCATTTCCTGCAGCACTACAACTCATGTGGTGCTCTTCATCATGGGAGTCTCTCCTTTGAGGGAAGATCCAGGGTTGCTTTTGTATTTATTTATTTATTTATTTATTTATTTATTTATTTATTTATTTATTTATTTTTAAGGGCTCACTTGATTAGACCAGACCCACCCAGGGTAATCTCCTTTTTTTTTTTTTTATTAACTCAAAGTCAACTGATTAGGGGCTTTGGTTACCACTGCAAAATTCCTTCATTTTTGCCAAATAATGTATCTTAATCAGAGATATAGGAGCTCATCATATTCATAGTTTGGTTAACACATGGGCAATGCATGATCTCTCTCTGAGAATCACTTTCTTCTTCTGAAAACAGGGACAAAAATCCATCTCACAGAATGCAAGATATCCGTTATCATTAGACATACGCTGCTTTATAATGAGTAGCTTCAACCTTTACAGAAAAACTCTGCATCAGAATTCAAAAATACAAAGTGTGTCATCATCACAATAGATCAAAGGTCTTTTTGATGTCTGTGTTTGCCAGGATCAAAAGGCTAGTAACACAGAGGGGAAAAATCAATGGTAGAGTGAATATAACAATAAAGTATAAGTGATATTAAAGAACAGCAGCTCCATACTAAGCTGGAAATAATAAAATTCCAGCAATTTCCTTCGATCAAAGACTTGGGCCTCATAAAAGAGAAAAAGAAGCCATTTTAAGAATTTGGGCTCAGGGAAACAGGGTTTGCTCTTTCTAATCTCACTTTAAAAATTGTAAATTTAACTTCCTTTCTAATGTTCATATTATATATTAATAGGTCAAACTTGGTTACATATAAAATTCTGATGGAAGAGAAACTTGCACTAAATGGATGTGTCTGCAGAGTGTGATTTGAGGGGTACAGGTAGCTCCCTTCCCCAAGTTACTATTTCAATAGACTGCTCAGATCTGGATTCTCCTTGGGAAAACACAGTTTAGCTAAGTTAAGGAGTTCTGTTTTGTGGAAGATGTGATTACCTGATAAATAATGCCCACCATATTTGTTTTGCAAATATTCCCGAATGAATGGAATCTATTTGTAGAACAGACTCACTTTGAGCCAGGCTGCCTGCCTTTGGGTTTCAGCCCCACAAGTTACCAGCTCTGTGACTCACGCTCTCATCTTTTAAGACATGTGTGTGTTGGGGGTTGGGTTAATAAGGGTACCTCATAGTCATGTACTTCATAAGGTTGAATGAGCTAATATATATATGTATATATATATAAACACTATATAAGTATCAACACCTATTATGTTAATGAGATGAGAGGAACTGTCTGGAGAATGACATCAGACCTTACTGAGGGGTGTGTGTGTGTGTGTGTGTGTGTGTGTGTGTGTGTGTGTGTAGGGGACAGCCAAGAGACATCATAAGGACATTAGGGCTGAAACAGTGGGAGTGCTAGAAAATAACATCAGGAGCTCAGCCCGAAGGGTCGTAGGTGTCAGTTATTAATTTTCATAATTTTGCATTCAGCCATACCAATTAAAGCACCTTTACGACTGTGCTTCCCAGACAAAAATTAGTGTAAATCACTCTCAAATTATAGTCACTCATTCTTTTGTTTGTCAGTGAGAGAGTTTTTCTGGTTCTTTAGTTTTTCCCCCCTTTAATTTCATTAATTTAACTAAGCTTTTGATACTAAGCAATGGGACTATCAAGGTTGTTTAATGTCTGGTATATGGCTTTGTAAGAAAATTTCGTGATTGAAAACTTCTCAAAGAAACAGTGAGGGGAGTAAACATGCCTTATTTGGGGAATGTCGATGTCACTGCTCAACTTGTATGCTGCCTTAAGTGGGATGCTAAATGGCTAAAACAGATAATATGATTTTCCACAGGCTTATCCTCTTTTCTAACACTTTGTACGTTGATAGCCCCTATGACCACATGGCATTAATAATTTTTTTCTGGATGTGACTTTTTCAAGATGATGGCTCAGTGAATTACTTAGAATTGGGTTTGGTTGTGACTATCAATAAAACTCAAATGACAGCACTTTTATCAAGAAAGTTCATTTCTCTCTCACATTAATGCCTGGACGTAGGCATTTCATGACCCTGACGGCAGACAGCTCCACCTCTTGACAAGACCAAGGACCCAGGCCTCTCTCTTGGTGCTCCTCCATCCATGCTCTTCATTTCTCGAGTCATGCCAGTGTGTCCCCATCCAGACATTGGGAGACTCTAAGTCAACCTGTGCAATAAGATATAACGTAACATGAACTTGAATGTACATCTAACTATTTCAGCAACATCTGAAAATGCTTAGTTTCCTAAAATATAGCACTTAATTATCACAAAAGAAGCTCATTTATTTCAATCAGTGAATTATACGTTTAAGCAAAGAAGATGTAATTTTGGTGATCTGCTTGGCTTCCTAAGCCCATATTTGTTAAATTCCCATAGGCGTTTCCCAGTACATGCCTGACTGGAGGATTAATTCCATGATAAGCTGGAAGAAGTAGAGAGAAATCCAGGAATGGATGCTCAGCATCAGGTCACATTTTGTGGATTTCCCCCTTTGACACTTGACTTGCTTCTAATCTTTGACTTTTTCTTAAAGAAACAAGTCCCTACTATGAACTTCATTAATGGGTCCTCTAGGACCAGAGTTCTTAGCCTTCCTCTGTGGGAACAAATGCCCTAAGCCTGTCTCCGAGGTCATGTCAGCATCTGTCCCTGATATGTCATCCACATCCAGGTTTACATTCCCCCGGGACGACCTGGTACAGTGGCCTGGTGCTGAGACACCTAACAGGTACCCACTGGTGAACCATTAGGCCACTGGGCTTCCCGGCACTGCCTGGAGATCTCTGGACTGCTTGTTGTTCTGGGGCATCTTGTCCTCTGGATTTCTGCTTTCCTATTCCAGTCCCTTTCAGAAAGCCTATGTCTTCATATAGCTAATGATCCAGATGACAGGAGAGGTTCCATGGCTCATTCTAAGTCCTATTTGTATGATGCAACCCTCATCCCCCCCCCCCCACCCCGCCTTGAAACCTAGGTCCTTATATATTTGTCATTGTACAGACACAGTCCAAGTTGGATTGGCTGTCAGTGGATGACACTGCTTATGGTAGCTGCAGCTACAAATTAAATTGGAACTGACTGATGCATGGCGTAAAGGATTCCTCACAGGAACAACCATATACACTGTCATCATCTTGCAAAGTCAGGGATACCTGAGATCATTGGCCATCCAGGCCAGGATGAGTAACATCACTTCATGCAGCAAGCCTTTTTTGTGTTTGTTGTTTTTTGCTTGAAAATGGCTCAAACTTGCTCTTTAAAATATTCTAAATACAATGTACTCCTTTCTTTCAGGAAATAAACTATCAAGGCAGATTGGATAAAAGTGTGGGTTTTGGATTCAGGACCTGACTCTCACTTATCTTCTCTATTACCTTGGGAAAGCTGCATCAACTCCTTATTCCTCAGTTCTCTCATCTTTAAAATGGGTATGATAGTAGTGCTTATAGGGTTATTATGGGTAGAAAGGAAATAATTCATTTAAATACTTAGTGTTTTATCTATACATTGCATGTCCTTAATAAATACCAGCTTAAGAAAGAAAGGAAAATACTAATTTAACTATCACTTCATTGATGTTTTTAAAATGAGCAGGTGGAGAATCACATATCAGATAAAGAAAAATCAACAACATAATATAATCCTCCATAGTACACATAGCACTGTGTAAGTTTAAGGTGTCAGCATAGTTATTTGATTTACAATATCAGAAGTGATTACCACAATAAATGTACTTAAGATCCATCATATCATATGGACACAAGAATATTTTGGCTTGTGTTAAAAACTCTTAGGATCTACTCTCTTAACAACTTTCATATCTATCGTACTTTTTATCACTTTATAACTGGAAGTGTGCATGTTTCGACCAACTTCATCTAATTCCCTCCTCCTACCCTCTGCCTCTGATGACCACAAAAATCATGATTCATGGCATGTTTACCATCATAAATCACTCCATTACTGTGGTGTTTATACTCTAGTTTTAAGAGTGACGAGAAGTTAAGTGAATATGCCAGGTCCAATCAGGAAACCCAAATGTATATGTTCCAGAATATTTACATAATTATTACTCCACCTAAACCCCAATTCTAATCTCCCAAATCTCATGTTAGGCCTGCTTTGATTACTGGTGCAACTGGCTATTACCATGCCCGTTTCAGGCTGGTGAAACCTAAAGAGGTCTTGCTTCATTGGAGAAAGAAGAGGTGCAGCTCTTACCTGGTGTTTCAAATAGGTATCAGCTAAAGCTTTGCCACACACAGAGCAGTTTGTGGATCATTATATCAACATCATCCAAGAGCCTGCTGGAAATGCAGAATCTCAGGCCCCACCCTAAAAAACTAAGTCAGAACCTGCTTGATGACAGGATCCTCAGAGAGACATTGAATTGAAGAGTATTTAACATCATGTGTTTTATTCACATATTAGAAATAGTTATGGCTCTTACTATCTGTTTTAACCAATTTATTAAAAATTCTATGTCCCCTAATTCTGTCTTCTCTCCCATTTATTAGTCGTGAGCTTTGATCTTGCCTTTAATGAGAAGGTAACAGCACTGTTTAAATTACTATATACATTTTTGTTCCTTAGCTGGGCCAAAACTAGAATAGTGGTAAAGCCTGCAAGCTTTGTGTTAACAGAGATTAAGTCCCATCTCTGAAAACTAGAGTAAATCCGTTTTCTCATCTATAAAATGACCATTTTATTAATGGTTCTTTCATCATGGACTCTTGCTTTGACTCCCACAGCTTTTAAGGTCAGATAGAAGGCTCTGTGTGATCAGTCCATTTCCTAGGGAACCCCGAGTCACTAGTTAAGACTAGTCTATATAGGATTTATGAAATTTAAACTCCTGATTAAATTTCCTTTAAAGATGAGGGCAGGCCCTCCATTTCTGAAACATAACCTATGTTTATTCAGCCAAGACTGAGTGTCCCCCATGTGCTCAGCACTGTCCTAGTAACAGAGACAATACTGAGCAAGTCAGAGAGAGCCACTACTCTCAGGGAGGCATCCTAGTATTAACGATCTAAATTGTAAGTATGCTTGTAACATTCACTTTCCTTTCTGTTTCAGAAAAATTTCTATAGGGCATAGCTTGCTGCATTTCTGTAACTTATTTAAGCACACAAACACAAAATCCTAAGATCAAAAGAAAAAAAATACTGCTATTATCTATCTATCTATCTATCTATCTATCTATCTATCTATCTATCTATATCAAAGCCTAAGTGACTGTTATGACTGAACAACCAGAATGACTGGAATGAATGGTTGACCAGTTGCTATGACCTGCACTGAGGGCAGATGCTCAATGCAGGAGCTGCCCCCTGGTAGTCAGTGTGCTCTCACAGCCAACCTTGCTTGGCCCCTCCCCATGGCCGGCCAACCTCCTGCACACCCCTTCCCCCACCATCCAGCTGCCCAACCTCCCACCATCCCTCCCCTCTGGCTGGCTGGCCTCCTGATAGGCCTTGATCTCTGGCCAGGCTGACGGACCCCACCCATACACAAATTCATGCACCCAGCCTCTAGTTTAATTATAATAGCCCATGGGATTTGTGAGAGCTGTTAAGTTTGGAAACTCAAGAATAAATGAAATGAAGCATTAGTTACCTTTTTCAGAGTCATTCTATTAATATGTGGAAAAAATTTAGAGACATTAAACATCTTTAAATTTATAAATCCCCAGATTTAAGGACCCAGGAAAGACTAAGGATTAGATTTATACTCATTCAGCTCTGCAAATAAATACCAAATATACATCAAGTTTCAAAATACATACTTTGTTTTTACAAAAAGAATTCAAATAAGTAAAATTGGCATTTATCACTTTGTTTTCCTATTTTTAACAATGGCTGGTTCTTAACAAACTATTAATACACATATTCCATATATACATTTCAAAATCAGGTAGTATTTGACCAAGTACTTTGAGTAAATTTGCTGGGACCCAATGAGGTTTTCTTTCTCTCAACCACCCTCAACCCCCAGTAAGAATAATCCCTAATTTGAAGTTTGGTTGGGTGAGGCCGGTTACAAGTTCAAACATTATTGCATTTCTTTTTAAAAAAATATATTTTATTGATTTTCCACAGAGAGGAAGGAAGAGGGATAGAGAGCTAGAAACATTGATGAGTGAGAAACATCGACCAGCTGCCTCCTGCACACCCCCTACCGGGAATGTGCCCATAACCAATGTACATGCCCTTGACTGGAATCGAACCTGGGACCTTTCAGTCCACAGACCGATGCTCTATCCACTGAGCCAAACTGGTTTGGGCACATTATTGCATTTCAATATCAAATGAATTATAAAAGCATAGCCTATTTAATAAAGAGGTAATGTGCAAAGTAACCATCACTCTAACACACAAGATGGCTGCCCCCATATGGACACAAGATGGCTGCCACAAGATGGCCAGCAGGGGAGGGCAGTGAGGAGGGACCAGGTCTACAGGAGATGGCAATTAGGGGTGACAGGGCCTGCAGGGGAGTGTAGTTGGGGGCTATTGGGTCTGTAAGGGAGGGCATTTGGGCATGACTGGGCCTGCAGTCGAGGGCAGTTAGGGGTGACTGGGGTTGCAGGTGAGGACATTTGGGAAGGACCAGGCTTGCAGAGGAGGGCAGTTGGAGAGGACAAGGCCTGCAGGGGAGGGCAGTTAGGGGGAACCAGGCCAACAGGTAAGGGGAGTTAGGGTGACAGGGCCTGTAGGGAAGGACAGTTGGTGGGGGGACCAGGCCTACAGGGGAGGGAAGTTAAGCGTGACCTGGCTGGTAGGTGAGGGCAGTTAGGGGTGACCAGGCTTTCAGGGGAGGGTAGTTAGAGGAAAACAGGTTGACAAGGGAGCAGTTGGGCATCAATCAGGCTGTCAGAGGAGTGGTTAGGGGGTGATCAAGCTGTCAGGCAGAAGTGGTTAGGGCAATCAGGCAGAAAGGCAGGCAGATAAGCAGTTGGAAGCCAGCAGTACTGGATTATGAGATGGATGTTGCAGATTGGAGAGCATGTAGGCTGGATTGAGGGATACCTGCCCACTCCATGCACAAATTTTGTGTCCTTGGCCTCTAGTCCTATCTACAAAAGAATAATATGCAAATTAATCATAACTTGCTACACCCACAAGCCACACCCACCAGCCAATCAGGATCGAGTGTGCAAATTAACCTAACCAAGATGGCTTCGAATAGGAGGCTTGGGTTGCCCTTGGCAATAGAAGAAGCCAAGCTTCCCTCACACCCTGTCCAGCCCAGGCTTCCTCTCAAGGCTACAAAGTTTAAATTATAGAAGATAAAATAAATCCCAATAAGAATGGCTGTGGACACGAAGCAAACAGGAGTCTTGGCTCCACTTAAGGCTACAAAGTTTCAAGTATAGAAGATAAATAAATTCCAGATATCAGGGCCTCCACTTGGGTTGCTGGATGGTGTGGCTGGCCTGAAAACCACCACAGGTCCCTCACACAGGCCATCCCACACCCCAAAGGAATCCCCACCCTGATCTGGGTCATTCTTCAGGGAAAACCAGCTGGCCCCCACCCATGCACCAGGCCTCTATCCTATCTAATAAAAGAGTAATATGCAGATTGACCATCACTCCAACACACAATATGGCTGCCACCATGTGGACACAATATGGCCACCACAAGATGGCCAACAGGGGAGGGCAGTTGGGAGGGATCAGGTGGGCAGAGGAGGAAAGTTGGGGTCAAACAGATGGCAGCAGAGCAGTTAGGCATCAATCAGGCTGGCAAGGGAGTGGTTAGAGGGTGATCAGGTTGGCGGCAGAAGGGGATAGGGACAATCAGGAAGGCAGGCAGGTGAATAGTTGGGAGCCAGCAGTCCTGGATTGTGAGAGGGATGTCTGACTGCCTGTTTAGGCCCAACCCTGGGCAGTCGGACATCCCTCGAGTGGCCCAGATTAGAGAGGGTGCAGTTGGGCTGAGGGACATACACCTCCATGGATGAATTTTGTGCATCGGGCCTCTAGTATATAATAAAACATGATTTAAAATACTGTTTGAAATAATGCCAAAGTAAAGTTCTCATCCAGGTTGACTTTATCGCAACTGTGGTAGACTTAGAAGATGAGACTTACTTTGTTGAAGATTTTGCTCCATTAGAAGAAGGAAAGTGACAGCAGATGGGAGGGTTAGAGACTGTGGAATCCCAACAATGTTTTATGACACTAGTGATCATCAACAACGAAAACCCCAGACATATTTTCTTTATGGGAAGATAGTGATGGAATCACTTGAAGATAGACACTTGTAATATGTCTTTTTAATTTTTTTTTTATTTCTGAGAGACATGAACTTTTTATTGGCATACTTAAAAAGGAAACTGGAGTCAGATGGGTGGTTGCCTCCTGTTCTTAATAACAGTAAAATATATGCTCCTATGTGTAATTGGGAAAGTAATTTCCTAAAGAGAATTTAAATCAGCCTTTCATCATGAGCTTGTGTAACCCCAAATCCTTCTCTGACCTGACTTTCAGCTTCACTATTTTTTTCTGCCCTCTTTGGGGGTAATGGGTCTTCTGAGGTTCTGGCTGTATATTTGTCCTGAGAAATAGGACTAACATATTATGAAATAAACTCCCAACTGGTATATTTTGGAACCAGGCTACCATTTGAAAGCTTTTTCTCCCCTAAAGAAGCAGAAATATACATTGATAAAATGAAAAAAGAAGTGTTCTCTTAGTTTAATACACTAGATTTTCTCATTTTTCTTACTTTGTTTCCCTCTAGTGCTCCAAAGTGCAAAGTGCATGAGGATTATATAGAGACAGGTCTAACTCAAAGGTATTTTTTTTCATTTAAAAGGAACTGGGAATATTCACTCTCATTGTCCCTTTATCTGGCATTATTACCCCATTCAGGATGATGTGTGGACCATGGTCTGGAACCCCCCCCCCTTCTTCCCCAACTCATCAGCACCCCTAAATACTTCCTTTCCTGGTTGTACTCAGATTTCAAGAGACTAAACACATGACTCTATTTGTTTCCATGTTTTCTGCCTGGTCCTGGTATTTTTGTCTGAATTTAATAATGCTGCAAATTTATGATGATGTGTAGGTATTAGGTTCAAATTGGAATAATTTTTAGCTTATGGGTTAATACAATTGAATTAATTTAAGGCTTAATACAATCAAATATCCACTTTATTATGCCATAATAACACATACACATGGGATTTTTAAAAGAGGGAATTGTATTAACTTATGGATTTCAGGGGTCAGGCATTCTGTTTTTGACCCAGAGACTCCATCCATGTCATATTTCTGGTCATCCTTGAGCATCTGAGGTAATAGGGGTCTGCCTTTCCCCTGGACTTAAGAAAGAACAATGACCAGGACTTGCTACCATAGAAAGAATGATTACTTTGGGGGAGAATTACTACCTTATTGATATTCTAAATGAGGATCAATATGCTTTGCAGTCACTCTAGGCTGGTGCTCTGGAACTGGGGTTCAGAGCTGCTTAAAATGCCTCTGGGTAGGAGGCTCCTTAAGGTATATACAGCCAAATGATATTTTTATAGCTTTTCCAGGGTTTGATGATCTCACAGTGCAGACTGGACAACTCCCCACAATGACAGCTTTATGCATTAGAGAATCTAGGTGTGACAACCAGTCAGGCGATGGCTTTGTCATCTTCTCAGAAAGGAAGGCTGTAGACAAACCAACAGGGAAACTCACGGATACACTGTGAGCTTGTGCAACCTTGACCTTTTGTGGTCTTAAGTATATGGCCAGACACTCCAAATTCAACACCTCTTGCCTGTTGTCTATTAGATGACAACCAGGAAACACAATAAAACAGCATCGCTTGGCTTTCAGTCAGTTTTCTAAATTGTTTGTACAGTCTGTGATAGAACTGCTGTGTAGCAGGTAACATCCTGGGTATTTAGAATTTGAGCAGGCAAGATTGAGATAAAGTCAACCTGGATGAGAAGTTTTCTTTGGCATTATTTCAAAGATTGCTTGGCAGTAATCTTCAAAGGAGGGGGTGTGTTTATCTTTCTTGGCACAGCTTTCGTTTTACTCATTCTGGAGCCCCACCTCTTATTTTGGATAATATATTCTCCAATCTCTCTGGCAGCTGTGCTGAGGCTTCTCCTAGCGCCAAATTATCTGGTCAACTTAGGGAAAAGATTGGATAATTTTGATTTTTAGCATCTATTAGAAAGATTATTGCTTTGCAGTTCAGAAGGTTGGTTGTGATGGTGAGACGACAATAAAGCAATCTTAACACTCCAAAATTTTGGCAACTCATTTATGTAGAACTCAGTAAAGTGAGACTTCAAAAAATATATGTAAATGAACATCTTATTTTACTTAAAAATCATTCCAGTTCTCTTACCATTGCCACCAACATTCATTTTTTTTTAATGGCAACGACATCGCAAAAGGCAGCAATTTAGGATCTTCCACTAAAACTTGACTGTAGACCAACTTTTAGGATGGAAGTATTTAATGAGTTCATTCTTAATGTAAAAATATAGTGTCAAGTGCATGGGTTTTGGAAGTATACAACCCTGAGGCTGAAAACATGCTATACCAGTTGCTAGTTTGGAGAACTCTCTGAGGTTAAAGACTTCATGAATTTAAGAGTCTCGCTTTTCTTTTATGCCACTCTGCCTTTTGTATCTGGCGAGTGGTCTAACACATAGTGAAAGCTCAAATATGTTTAATGGCTACACGAACGGTAAGTCTTTGGGTTTTTTTCTGGGCGTGAAAATTCTTTTCGAGTTAATGTTTTCATATAAAAAGACTGACCTATTGCTCTTTTCTGAGCATGAGTTGTGTTCTGCAGAGTACTGTGTACCTAAGAAGATGACACATCCCTCAGAAATCCAAAATCCATTGCTTCCTGTTTCCTACTCTGTTGCTCCTTGTTGAGCATGGCAATAAGTTGTTTCTGAAACTACTTATTCACTGAATGTCTTATGACGTTTAATAAATGAAGGAACTCTCCGGATTCAGAGCCTATAAGGCAACAGTCATCAAAACTTAAGGCAAAGGATTGTATTTTGCTGTTACCTGTTAAAACCTTCAGTTGTAAACTATCTTCTGTACTCTATGACCTGTCACCATCAGGGAGCTTTTATCAGCACCAACGTTAAACTTGGGTCTTACCACCAAAGTAAACTCTGAGAAGTTGGTTCTCAAGGTCTTTTCATAGTTACAGGAAATTCCTGTGCCATATCAAATGTATGTATCCGGAATATCTTGAACATCAACTCCTTTAATTTCATCAAGTTTACATGAGCAATTACTGTGGGACTGGCCCTGAACCAGGCATTGGAGCAATCAAAAGTCAACAGATATTTCATATCCAAAAATTTTATATTATAGTTTACAGATAGGGTAGTGACGTGAATACAAACAAAATATGATGCCTTGTGGATGTGAGGGTGATCTGACTATAACATCTGTCACCCCATTGATCGCCAGGGTTGATTTGGCTGATCTGACTGGCTAGGTGGGTATCCCTCTCCCCCCTTAAATAAATAAATAAATAAATAAATAAATAGTGCCTTGTAATAATGGAACATGTACAGAATAATGGAAAATTTCACAACACAGGGGTATTCAGAGACTGGCAATTGCCTAGCCAATATTAATCCTTCCTTTCTTTCTTATAAAAGAATTCTAATTTTATACCAGGTAGGAAAAAAAATGTTCAGTTAAAAACTCCATTTTCTATTTACCTTGCAGCTAGATGTGGCCAAGAGAGTAAGTTTTGGCTGATGAGATGCAAATGGAAGTTTTGGGACTGGACTTCTGGGAAGTCTCCTTAGTGTAGGAATAAATAAAAGCTGGAATGTGGATATGATGGTTGGAGCTCCTGGAGCAATTCTAAAGGATGGTGCCAATGACAATTTAAATAGACTAGTCCCATTGGTCTGATGTTCCTTATAATTAGAATCAGGTTACACATTCTAAACCAAATCCTTCATTGGTAACACAGTGTTCTTCTCAAGACATCTCACCTGGAGGCACACAGTGGCCATCTACTCCTCACCAGTGACATTAATATTAATCTCCCACTGAAGGTGTTGCCTGGCTTCTCCCCCGTATAATTACTTTTTCCCCCCACTTGAAACTAATTAGCAGTTATGTGATAAGGCACTTTAAGTCCATTTCAAGTTCCTGATTTTCATACAATTTTCTCTCTAGATTAACACCACTGATGATTCTTGTCTGGTCTAATCCTTACGATTATGCTGCAAAACAATGATCCAAATGGAGTGCCACTTCCACGTTAACCAGTCAGCACTCAGCATTCTGCCTTAAAAGCATGAGACTTCCTTTTTTTCTCACTTACTTTTTAATTAATTTATTTATTTAAAAATATATTTTATTGATATTTTACAGAGAGGAAAGGAGAGAGATAGCTAGAAAAATCAATGAGAGAGAAACATCGACCAGCTGCCTCTTGCACACCCCCTACCGGGGATGTGCCGACAACCAAGGTACATGCCCTTGACCGGAATCGAACCCGGGACCTTTCAGTCTGCAGACCCACGCTTTACCATTGAGCCAAACCTGTTTCGGCTTTAATTTATTTTTTTAACAGTAACATTTATTAGCTCATATTTTTTTTTCAATGGCTTATAATTCATTACTATAGTTAATAATTTGGTGCTCAAATTATCCCCAATTTGATTTGGCAACTGAAGGCCTATTCAAGTTGGTTCCTTGTCCTTGTGCAAGACCTAATCATTTTATTTTTCTTCACTTGCAGACATGACAATACTTTTCTTACTCACCTTGTGGGTGATTAGTGAGTACCACATCATGTCTTTGAATCCTTAGCCTAAGTGATATTATAAATCTTTGTGCAGATAAATTAGGTGTGAAGTTAAAAGTATTTAGCTCAGCATATCTCTGGCAGCCTGGGAGCCCTTGGGGGAATGTCCACCTGTGGGGAGTGGGCTAAGCCATTAGTTGGATATCCTTTGCGCTGCTGCAAAGGTGGGAGAGGCTCCTGCCACCACAGCTGTCTTGGCCACACCATGAGCCAGCTTCTGGCTGAGTGGCACTCTCCCTGAGTGGCACTAACCACCAGGGGGCAGCTCCTGCATTGAGCATCTGCCCCTTGGTGGTCAATGCCTGTCATAGCAACTAGTCATTCCTGGTCATTTTGCTGTTAGGGTCAATTTGCATATTACCCTTTTATTATATAGGATTAACTGTGTTCTCTTTATCCTTTTCTCTTTTTCACCACTCCATAAAAATAAAAAATAAAAATAGCAAGTTGCACCTTAGATGAACACTGCTACATGAAAGAAACCAGTTTGAAAAGACTACATACTACGATTCCAAATATATGTTACTCTGGAAGAGGCACACTATAGAGGCAGTAAAAAGATCAGTGGTTGCCAGAGGATTGGTGGGGAGAGGGGAAGGGAATAGGTAGATCATGGGATTTTTAGGGCAGTAAAACTATTTTTGTAATGTATAATGATGGATACATGATGTTATGCCTTTATCAAAATCCATAGAATGGTACAACACCAAGAGTAAACCCTAATGTAAACTATAAACTTCAGTTAATAATAATCTATCAATATTGCATCATCAACTTTAACAAATACACCACACTAATGCAAGAGGATAAAAATAGAGGAAATAAGGTGGGTGGATGGGTAAGGGAGCATACAGGAACTGTACATTTTGCCTAGTTCTTCTGTAAATCTAAAATGGTCTTCAAAAAAATAAAGTCTATTAATTTAAAAATTGCAAGTTTCCAAATCTAGAAAAACTCAACTAGAGAAACAGAGAGCCTATATATTATTGTGAGCTTTTCAAACACACCTGGCACAGACATTAATTTATCTTCTAAGATGCTGATCTAAATATTGTCAAAGGGTCTTTTGTTGTTGTTTTGATCAACTGGTTTTTTTTCCTGCTTTTTAAAAGTTATAATAAATTTGGATATTTTTGGAAGTAGAAAACATACAGGGTGGGGCAAAAGTAGGTTTACAGTTGTTCACATGGAAAATAACAAAATCTATACTAATAAAAGGGTAATATGCTAATTAGACTGGGAGACATTTCGGACATCCTTCCGGACAAAGCCATGGAAGTGGGGCACAGGTGGTTAAGGGTGATCAGTTTGGCAGGGGAGGGAAGTTGGGGGCAAGCAGGCCAGTGGGGAGGGAGCAGTTGGGGCAATCAGACTGGCAGGGGTGGGCAGTTAGGGGTGATCAGGCCAGCAGGCAGAGTGGTTAGGAGCCAGTGGTCCTGGATTTCAAGAGGGATGTCCGACTTGCAGTCGGACATTCCCTAAGGGGTCCCAGATTGGAGAGGGTGCAGGCCGGGCTGAAGGGCACCCCCGTGCATGAATTTTGTGCACTGGGCCACTAGTAATTAATAAATAATAATGCAAAAATAAGCTCTGTATTTTGCGTACTCATAACTGTAAACCTACTTTTGTCTACTCCTACATATTATTTGGCTTTCAATGAGTGATTTTCAAGCCGTCTTTAAAATAAACTCTCACAGATCTGCCAAGGCAAGACCTACTGGAATTACCTAGTTTTCTTCTACATTGTGTATCCTCCTGAGAGCTACAGAGCTACATATTTTTCTGGGCTGTTCTCTGTGGCCAACCCATTGAATCTGAGTTCACATTAGAAAACTCCTAACTTGTGCCTGCTCTTCCTTGAGCCTCCTAGTTCCCTAGATTGGAGTAGCAGCCATGCTCCTGACCTGACTCCTGAGAAGGCACATAGTCATTACTTTTCTGTGGCAACAAAAACATGGCTCAGGGAAGAAACTTGAGTGACTCTGACAAGGAGGTCATGTTTTATATCAGGGCCCTTATTGGTCAGTCTCTCTGCATCTTTAGGACAGTGATCTCAATCACCTGTATCACGTTGCTCTACAATTCTTGGGAAATTCTCGTGCCTGTTATTATTACGTGACTTGGAGAATGGCTTCTCTTAATCTGAGTGTAGCCATGTAGCCATGCCCTGAAACTGTGTCCTTGTTGCCTTGTTGCCTCTATGTTCTGCTCTCGCTCTCGTAGTTTCTCTTGGCTTTGAAGGGTAGAGAGAGGCAGGCTGGAGGTGGCTGGCTCTGGTGGGAAGTGTGGTTTTCCGGGTGGTTCCGATGTCTCTTGCAGTCTGTGATTCATGTTACAGAATGTGATTCATTTTCCTGGTGACTGTTTATGATGACAGCGGCATAACCTTTTCATGCCAATCATTTTTTACATTTCATGAACATAAAGGAATATTATTTAGGTATTAATAATGACAGGCTTGTGGGCTGTTGTCAACATAATACATGCTAATTATTACCAAAAAGGAGCAAAATGTAGGATTGATACACACATATGCAGCAATTTTATAACCAGAAGAGAGTTTGATGAGAGAGTTTAAAATTTAATAATATTTGTCATTTTCCTTTTTCTATCACAATGCCAAGAGTAGCCACATAGAAGTCACTCTGCCGAAAGCGTTGGTGTGTTTTGGTCTTCGCTGTACCATCATGCAAAAACTGGAAATATGGAAGAATGCTGCTAGAAATCCAGCTTGGAGACTATGGTAGTTAGCTAGGGTTGCCATAATAAAGTGCCACGAATTGGGTGGCTTAATACATACCACTCTGTTGTATAAAAAGTTAAATATTCATGTGGGTTTTCTTCTATGGAAATTGTCCAATGAATCAACTTAGCTATCCTTATACTATATTAATTATTACAGTTTTATAACAAGTTCTTACATCTGAAGGGACAAGTCCTGCACCACAACAAAGTCTTCTCTCTATTTCTCTCTCTCTCTCTCTCTCTTTTTCTCTCTCCCCCCACCTAAAGATATTTTTCCATTGATTTTTTTAGAGAGAGAGGAGGGATGGTAGAAACACAGAGAAAGAAACATCTACATGAGAGAGATGCATTGGTTGCCTCCCACACACACCCTGACCAGGGCCAGGGATTGAGTTTGCAACCCAGGTATGGGTCCTTGACTGGAATTAAACCTGGCATCCTGCAGTCTGTGGACTGATGCTCTATCCACTGAGCCATACCTTCCAGGGCCATCACTGTCTTCTTATTGAGAAAGTTCTAGGGTATTCTCACTCTTCTATGAAATCAATTAATAGACATCCATGAAGAACTCTGTTGATGCTTTGATTGGAACTACAATAAGTATATAGATTATTTTGGGGGAAATTACTGTCTTTCTACTATTAAATTTTCCTATCTAAGTACACAAGATCTGTTTCCATTTTATTTAATTAGTAGAGACCTGATGCATGAAATTCATGCAAGGGGCTCAGCCCTTGCAGCCATGGCAGCTGCCTGAGCACTTGCAGCCCCAGCTTCATCTGGAAGGTCGTCTGAAAGGTTGTTCAGCTATTCGGTCTAATTAACATATTACACTTTTATTATTATAAAAGACTAGAGGTCTGGTGCACAAATTCATGCACCTCGCAGAATCCAGCTAGACTGTCCCAGTTGGGGTGGAGGGGGCTGATAAGGAGCAGGGCCAACTGGTGAGGAGGGGCCATGGAGGTTGGCCAGCTGGCTCCATCCTCTGGTTGAACTCCCGTTAAAACTCCAATCAAGGGACAATTTGCATATTAGCCTTTTATTATATAGGATTATTTCACTAGAGGTCTGGTGCACGAAGTTCGTGCAGGGGTGTGATCCCTAAGCCTGGCTGGTGACCAAAGTGAAAGCATCTGGTGTGGAAAGGCAGATCCCAGCTGACCTCTGGGCCTTGGGCAGTACCTGGGCCCCCAAAACCCCATGAGCCCCCCTCCACCTGAGTCATGGCACCCAAGTCCCAATGCAGAGATGTGGTGAGTGCCACATCTGAACACCACAAGCCTGGACACAGTGTGGGCCTCTGCACTGCCCAGCAGCACCACATGGAAGCCAGGCAGGCAGCATGCTCTCTCTCGACAAGCCTTGCAAACCAGCTCCTGAGCAAACCCACCGGGAGTCCGACTGGCCCCTGCAGTCCCAGTGGCCTGCAGCCCAGCTCACTCAGAAGACATAAGATGCTGCACTGGGATGGGACAGGCTCCTTGCAGGCACCCAGCACCTGAGTGTGGGGGCTTTCCCATTGCGTGAGCTTTGGTGTCCCAGGGGATGGTAGCAGGTAGAGTGAGAGCGAGCTTGGTGGAAACCTCGCATTCTCATCACACCTCTGTCCCCATCACCCCTGCCCTCAGGTAGCTGGTGAGAGGTTGCAGCCCCCTCTTGTACCTGGGTACTGTGAAAGGTTGGTCACTGTACCCTGGTGGTCAGTGCAAGTCATAGCAAGTGGTCAAACTCCCAGTCTCCTGGTCAAACTCCTGGTCTAACGACTGCCTGAGGGGACAATTTACATATTAAGTTTTTACTATATAGGATGACCTAGAAAGTTTCATAATTTTCTGCATATCATAATTTTATTTATTTATTTTTTAATATATTTTATTGATTTTTTACACAGAGAGGAATTGAGAGGAATAAGGAGTTAGAAATGTCAATGAGAGAGAAACATTGACCAGATGCCTCTTGCACATCCCCTACTGGGGATGTGCCCACAACCAAGGTATGTGCTCTTGACCGGAATTGAACCCAGGACCTTTCAGTCCACAGGCTGACACTCTCTATCCACTGAGCCAAACCGGTTTCAGCAATAATTTTATTTTTTAAAGTCTTTATTTTTAAATTTAATTAATTAATTTTTATTTTTAAACTAGAGGCCTGGTGCATGAAAATTCATGCACTGGATGAGGGGGTCCCTCAGCCTGGCCTTCTCCCTCTCATAATCTGGGAGTCCTCAGGGGCAGGAGGCGATCTGGTGATCAGGGGAAGGCAACACCCCATCACATCTCTGCTGCTGCCACTGCCAGCAGCGCAAGCCTCAGCTGGCCCTGGTTACCTGAGCCTTGGGCAGCCGCCAATAGAGGCTTGCCTACACCTCAGGCCAGCCCTGGGCAACTGGGGGACTGAGGGGACTAGGATTCTCCGGAGGTAGTACATGGAGCTGAGGGGACTGGGTACTGCCATTTTGTGGCTGTGGGTGCCACCATCTTTGAGGGCAGGGCAGTCAATTAGCATTTTCCTATTTATTAAATAGGATATGTGTGTGTTTTTTTAATGATTTTAGAGATAGGAAGGGTGAGAAAGATAGGAACATCAATGAGAGGGAAACATTGATTGGCTGCCTCCTGCATGCTGCCTACTGAGGACTGAGCTGTAACTCAGGCATGTACTCTGACCAGGAATCATACTGGTGACCTTCTGGTGCTTGGGATAATGCTCAACCAACTGAGCCACACCATCCAGGATGCATATCATAATTTTCTTGCATATCACAATTTAGTAAACATAATGAGGTTCATTTCTCGTTTTAATCTACATATATTTGTGAGACTTTTTAAAGCTCTTATAGCTATTAAAATTAAATTAGAATCAGATATTTAAATATGCTATTAATAGAAAAGAGTTAACTATAAACTAATATTTTTATTGAGAAAAAATGTTTTTATGCTATTTATAGAATAAAATAGCATTTATGTTATTATTTTTTATTTCTATGGTGTATGTTAATAAGGAATGCTTTATAAGAAATACATGTCAGTAAGATTTTTTGCTAAGAAAATATGAAGACTGGGAGAATGAAAAGCAGAGCAGCTGATGGCTTTCAGGAAATCAGGACTTGTGGGAAATGCAAGAAATGGCTGACTTTAATTCAGTTATCTGTCTACCACTGAAATGAAATAATTCACATGAGGATTCCCAGAAGATTCTGGAAACATCTTACATCTAAAATATGCTAAAGAACATGATATGCCTTCCAGGGAGAGAGGAACAATATTACAATTTCTGCTTCTCTCCCACCTTCTAAAACTCGGGTTAGAATATAGTGTAAAACCCTGTAGTATGGATTCTGAGAATGTAGTTTCTAGTCTTCTAGCCCTTGTTAATAAGAGATCTTGGGTGGTAAAGAATGTTGGGTGAATCACAGATAATTTGCACAACAAAAAAAAATACACAAAAATATAAAAATAAAGTCAATATATTATATAGGTATATGCACTCGAAATGTTTTAATTCTAGTAGAGATCTATATATACAAAAGCGTAATATGCAAATAGATGGGACTGCAGAATGACTGGTTGTTATGATGAGCACTGACCACCAGGGAGCAGATGCTCAAAGCAGGAGCTGCCACCAGCCAGCAGGCCCCAATTGCTCGATCAGGGCCTGCTGGCCAACCTTTGGGCTCCTCCCCACCCCAGTCAGCAGGCTCTGATTGCCGGATGGGGAATGGGAACTGGGGGTGGGTGGTGGCAGCGGTGGCGGTGGATACAGGCAGTGGCAGGCTAAAGTGGGTGCGAGTGAGTGGCGCCCCAACCCCCATACTGGTCGCCCCATACACAGAGGTTGACCAGTGGCAGGAGGCAGAGCCAGGGAGCAGGCAGGAACAGCCAACCTCTTGGTCCCTCCCCCCTGGCTGGTAGGCTCCAATCACTCAATGGGGAATGGCAACCGGGGGTGACACCAGGCCAATGCAGGTGCAAGCGAGTGGGGCCCTGATCACCCCACTGTTCGCCCCACACACTCAGGGCAACCAGCGGCAGTGGTGGGGGGGTGGGACTGGCTGCTGGCAGCCGGGGGAGATCAGCCCTGATCTCAGACCAGGCCTAGGGATCCTACCCGTGCACGAATTTTGTGTGCCAGGCCCCTAGTATGTAATAAAAAATATTTTGGATTGTACTTTTCTAGAGCCCACTAACTCTAGGGAATCTCTTACTCTCTTATTCCCTACTCTCTAATTCGTAATCCTTCTCCCTAACATTTTGATTTTTGATCACATTCTTCAAAAAGGTGACTCCAGTAAATGTTTAGGACACAACAGACGTACAGAATGCATCAATTTCCTCCTCCTCCTCCATCCCACGCAGGTCCTATGATGTGCAGTCGATCTTTGGCTATAAATACTTTCTTCCTGAAAATGGACCAGAAATATAGACAGCAGAGGGTACAGCTGAGTGAGCAATGTTCAAATGCTCTAATTAGGGCTAGGGAGAGGGGAAGACTGTAAACCACTCTTCATTAATATATTTGCTTCAGCACACAAAAACAGAAATAATTATAGACAGTATCCAAGGTAACTCTAGTCTCATCCAAAGCACTGATAGCACCCCTCATGCATTTTGTGTAACTTCTTTCTCCACGTTAGGGGCAGAAATAGAATATTTGGGAGCAGCTACAATGATAAGGAATATTAATCATGCTCTGTTAACCAGGATGGTTCTGTTCTGATTAGAGAAAGCACATTTTAACCTCACTGGGAGTGGTGCACCCTGGGACATGGGAGCTAGCATCGGAATGCAGTCCATCCTCCTGTCCTGAGAACTACCTATCATTAGGGAAGGGTCTGCAACAACATGACTGAAACAATCTAGTCCCTGAGGCGCTCAATCTTCACAACCCTCAGCCCCTATTGCCTATAATCTGGTCCCAGGGCACCTAGAGGTGCCAGCCCTCTGCAGCCTCCCCCCTCCCAGCCCGCATGATTATCCTTTGCTTACTTTCCCACATAATATGCATCCCTCTGCCCAACAAAAGCTGCTGGCTTATGGGAAGAGGCAGGGCAGATTTTTGTGGATGACCTGCTGCTCTCCCACTCTGCCGGCATTATTGGAAAAAACGCTCCTACATGATTCAATGCTGTCTCTGCTTAATTGCCTGAAGTAGTGACAGGCAGCCTGGACCCTTCGGTTGTCCAGTGACATCATGTGGTGACTCTGGTGGGACACAAGTGGGGCGTCCTCCTGGGTGAGTACGGAGGATCTTGTTTGCTGCCTGGACGGGGGGGGGGGGGGGGGGTCTCCAGGGCTGAGGCCAGACCTTTTTTTACTTGTAGTGCTGCCAGGAATTTTCCCCTTTTGAGCCCCAGCCACAGCCTCAGGATTCCCCCGTTGTCTCACCCAAATCCTAAACTGAATGGAGCCTTCTGAAACTACGTAACGGGGGAAGCCAGTTGTCTGTTGCCCCCTGTTTGGGGTGAGTTTGATCAGCTCCTGGTTGCAAACAGCCTCTCAAGGCTCTTGCCTGGGTATTTTTTGTTTGGCTGGGCATGGTAACGTCTGGCCGTGCAGTTAGCCACAAATGGCTGTCTGTCTGTTGTGCACTTATACATATTGTATATTAGGGTGGTTTTAGCCTGATGTAACTTTGCCTGGAATCTTGCTTAAACAGTTCAAGAATGGGTGCTGGTGGCTCGATCCCAAAAGGTATGCCATTGGGACGGATCTTGGGGTGTTGGGCTACTTATGCTTATTCACCAATGGAAAAAAGGGTGTTTTACTGCAATACTGCTTGGCCTCATTCTTAAATACCCTCTTGATTGGAGAGAAGTGGAGATTAGTGTTTAGGAGCGCATGGTGTGAAGCTCTTGTCTGCGGGTTGGACACACCAGCAATATTGTATGTAAGAGAGTCTCTGTTATTGCTTTGTGTCTCTTTGTTGTTTGGTTTAATTTTAAAAAATTGTTTTTTACTGTTTGAAATATTACATATGTCTCCTTTCTCCCCCATTGACCACTCCCCGGTCGTTCCCACCCTGTTTAATTTTTTTAAAGATGGGGCACATGTCACTTCGCTGGGGCCCCTCGCTGCTTGTGGCAGGCTGAACCCATGACATGGATTGCAAGAACTTCCTAGCAGCTGCCGAGGGTTTTTAATCTTGGAGACCCTCCCTGCTCTCCTTCTCAAGGCATCAGCTGCCCCAAATGCTTAACTAGTAAAGAGTTTTGTCTGTCTGCAATGTAACTTTGGCTAAGGATGTCCTTTGCTTGCTTTCTTACCTTTTGGGGACTTAGTTTACTCTTTGCCATTTTATGAACACAGGAAATCCTCTGTCTCTGCTATTTCGGCTTTGTGCCACTCAGAACCAAAGGTCACTCACTGTTTTGGGTTCTCAGGCTAATGTCCCAGACCCTCCTTTTGGGAGTACTCATTTATTTACTTTAGGAATTATTTTAGTTTCTGTCTTGAAATAGGATATGATCTCATCTTATATGCAAGATTTCATGTTGTTATAGTCTAATCTGAAATAAAAATTTTTAAGAAATAAATCCTCTAAAGCCCTCAAATTTTTCTCCTAGAAGAGCCAGATCTGCAGCAGTGCCCTTGTGCAGGGGCCATTTTCACTTTGTAAAGAAAAAAAAACAAACAAACTTAAAACTTTGGAGTTTTGCTGTTTAAATAGTAGAAATTATTAAATATCTAGGTATTTTGAAATAATAGGATACTTAAATATTAATTTACTTGAGTCTATCTACTTTTGACCTTTTATTTTAGAAACATTAGAAAAGACTTGAAATTATTAGTGAATGCTTTTTATTAGAAATATTGAAGTATGGTAGCAATCATTTCAGGTAGAAATTGCTGTTTGGGTTCTCTACTTATTTGTTTGCTAAAACAGTAGAGAGTTATTTTGTTTTTCTGAACTTATGTATGCTACCCCAATACTCCTTTGATGATGGTTTGAATATTCCATTGATTGTGATCTCACTGGTCATCGAAGCACATTCTTCAGGGAACCAGGACAGCTCAATTATCCTAAATTGTCTCAGTAGCTACAGATAGCGAGTTTCAGTTGACTCAGTGGTCCCGGAATCAGAACAGACCCTAAATTGTCTCAGTAGCTACAGATAATGCATTCCGGTTGACTCAGTGATCCCGGAATCTGGACAGCACAATTATTCTCAATTGCCCTGGTGGTCCCAGATAATGTGTTTCTGTTGTTTGAGTGATTCGTAGATACTTTAGATAACTAACTTGCTCAATTTCACTTCTGTAAATGCTTTGCACGAAACAGGTTCCTCATTCCAGACCCGAAGATGTAATACGTACCTTTGTGATATTCTTCCAATATAAGCCAGATGTGACTAGCTGTTTGAGGCTGCAAAGTTTGGAGTGCTGAATGGCTCCCTCGTATGCCGCCGGTTTTTAATAAATGACTCCATAATTTGACTTCTTGAGGCGTCCTTTGTAAGATGGGGATACACTACAATAATATGTTTCTCAAAAGTGTAAATGTACTTGCCAATTTAAAGAATGCTAACTGCTTAGTTTTTAGTTATCACCTAAAAATTAAGATTTCTAAGAGTTAAGAATTCTAACCAAGTGAAAAGAAATTGTATAGTTTTGGTAATAGAAAGCATGAGGCATGAAGATGCATTTTAAAGGAAAACAGAAAGTGAATTTTAAAGCTGGTTATGTCTGAATGGGTAAGAAGGTTTGTGAAAGTTGTTGAAAGGTTGTGAAGAGAAATCTTAAAAGGAAATTATAGGTAATCTGAATAATAAATTTAATTAGATAAATAAAAGTAAGCTAATGCAGATATTGTTTAGTCTTTTCTAGTCTGTTGAAAGGGAAAAAGCTCTTTCCTGTTTTTGCTCAGAAAGCAAAAGTCCTATAAATTATTAAAATGATTATATATTATGACATATTAATCAGGTATTTGATTACTTAAAAAGGCTGTCTTCTTGATTTCAGGAACTGAAGTTTTGCTAGCCTATATTTGTGCTTAATACACTTTTGTCACTTTGAACAAATAATCTAATACTGTTTCATAATAATAAGGATGACGTATAATCTTTTGGTAAAGTAAGTTTGACAACCTTCCCAGGGTTTGAATTTTAAGAAACTCTTTTGACTTTTAATTGGCTTTAGGTCATTTCAATAGGACCTGGAATGCCTTAATGATTTGTTTTTCTCTCCTTATGAAGGAAAATGTTATACTTAAGGTACAGGGGAAGCTTTGTCAAATAAAGAAATAATAAATATACTATATTTGTATATGCATATTATTAAAATAGATGCAAAAATCTCCAGGAGTCTATAAATTTATCTGGATTTGTAGAAGTACTGGAGAGTCAAATCAGAGAAACAAAAATTGATTATGGGACTGAATGAACTGAAAATAATTATATAGTTTTTCTACTTTTGTTGAAAGTATTGCTGATTTTTAATTTTTGTTTTTCAGACATAAGGAAACATATCTTTTCTTAAAGAAATTCAGTAAATTATGTATTTTTCTCCTTACCTTATCCCCCCAGAATTTGGCAATTCTTAATAAGTGAGTCATGGCAAGACATTTCTTTGTATGAATTCAATAAGATCAATTTCCGATTGTGGTTTTATTACCCAAGACTTTGACTGAAATGTCATGTCTGAAAGAGACATGCCTGGACTCTGGATGTTGCCAGAGAGTTTTAAAGAATGAATACTGACTTTGTAAGAGTAAGAGTAAGTTGTGATACAAGAGTACCTTGGAGAAATAGCCTGATACTTTGCTTGGTCAGTGGTTCATGGCAGTCTTTCCAAGTAAGGAATAAAAGTTGCTTTCCTGAGAGGTGGCAAGGAAGAAACCTCAAGAATGTGAGGAATTCACCCAAGTCTACAGGTATTGCAGGAAAACCTGATGGCTACTAAATGGCTCCCACTTTTTTTGCCCCGAGGGGCTAATTAAAGCTCAATCATAAGATTCCAGCAAAGTAGATACTATCTAATAAAAGAATAATATGCAAGTTGACCATCACTCCAACACTCAAGATGGCTGCCCCTGTATGGTCAAAGATGGCTGCACCCATGGGAACACAAAATGGCTGCCACAAGATGGCCATCAGGGGAGGACAGTTGGAAGGCACCAGGCCTGCAAGGGAGGGAAATTGGTGATAAAGCCTGCAGGGGAGGGCAGTTAGGGGTGACCAGGCTGGTAGAGGAAGGAAGTTGGGAGTGACTGGGCCTGCAGGGATGGGCAGTTGAGGGGGACCAAGCCTGCAGGGGAGAGCAGTTGCAGGGGGGGGGGGGGAGACCTGGCCTGCAAGGAAGGGCAATTAGGGGCAAACAAACTGGCAGGGGAGCAGTTAGGCATCAATCAGGTTGGCAGGGGAGTGGTTTGAGTGTGATCAGGCTGGCAGGCAGAAGTGATTAGGGCCAATCAGGAAGGCAGGCAGGTGAGCAGTTGGGAGCTAGTAGTCCTGAACTGTGAGAGAGATGTCTGACTGCCCGTTTAGGCCCCAATCCTACTTGGATTGGGACTAAACGGGCAGTCGGACATCCTTCGAGGGGTCCAGAGAGGGTGCAGGCTAGACTGAGGGACACACACATCTGTGCAAAAATTTTGTGCACCGGGCCTCTAGTTTTTTTTAATAAAAGCCTATATGATCAATTGCTACTCTTATTGTGTTCATGCAAAAGATCAGGCCAGCCGAAACCGGTTTGGCTCAGTGGATAGAGTGTCTGCCTGTGGACTGAAGGGTCCTGTGTTTGATTCCGGTCAAGGGCATGCACCTTGGTTGCGGGCACATTCCCAGTAGGGGGTGTACAAGAGGCAGCTGATTGATGTTTCTCTCTCGTTGATGTTTCTAACTCTCTATCCCTCTCTCTTCCTCTCTGTAAAATAATCAACAAAAATATATTTAAAAAAAAGAAAAAGATCAGGCCAAACTGAAACTAGACTTAAAACAGTAAGTAAATTGGTCTTAATTTGGCTTCTTAATAAAAATTAGGGTGATTTTAGGAGGGAAATTATATTTTAGTAGACTCTATAATGCACAGTTGTGAATATTAGGTTCAAAGCTTTATTTTTCATTTATGAATTGAAATGGATCCTGGATTTATCTTTAGCTTTTACCTCAATAATACTAAAATTTATAATACAGTTTGTCTCCACCACATTACAAGACATACTTGTACTCAGGGAATACCACCTCTAGACTCCTTCCATGCCCAGGCCTCATTGGCCCTTAGTATGTCCATTACAAGGATCTCTTGGCTCTGAAAGAAAACTTCATCCCTCCTCAATATGAAGCAATTATGGAAGTGACCCTACATCCCTTTTCTCTGAAAGAATTCAATGCAAAGATCCTTGAGGGGATGTGGTAGGCAGTTAGACAGACATGAGCAGAGCAAGGATGATGGGCCAATTGGAGGAGAAATGGACGGGACTCTGAAACGTGCTTCTCACCACTCCAACTGCTCTGAAGCTGGCAATGGGAGGAACCTATGAAGAACAGACTTTTACATCTTGCCAAGTAGGATTTGGGAACCTATTACTAATATATAGAATTATACTCATTCTATTCATTTTGGGAGGAAAGTCAGATATGGAGACCCTTATATTTTGGGACACACTGTCCGGGAGAAGGATGCAGGGATGTTTTCTCTAAAGGGTGCTGTAGTACCATGTTTCCCCGAAAATAAGACATCATCCGAAAATAAGACCTACTTACAGGTTTCCTTCTGAGTGAAATATAAGGCACCCCCCCCACTGAAAATAAGGCCCCAGGCTCTATCTCAGAATGAAAATTAATTTACCATAAACTGGTCGCTAGGGCCACCCCAACTGGCGTCTAGCAACCAGTGATGTCACGCGGAGTCCTAACGTCACTGCTGTGTGAATGGAGAGAAATCAGCGTGGAAAATTTGTGAAACCTAAACTGCAAGAAGTTGTGACTTGGGTGAAGAATTCATGGGAGAAAATCACTGACAGTTGCATTGCAAATGCACTGTGAGCAGGCTACCTTGACAAGAAGCACTCATTTAAAGACAGTGCTATTGCTAAACATGAGAGATTTGGTCCACTGACTCTGAAAGAAATGGAGTCACAAGAAATTCACCAGGAAATTCAGGAATTGGATTGTTATGATGATGTTCCAGAAGATGATGACATGATTGTCATTGAATAAATGAGTAAATTCTTGAGACTGTAGGATTCACAGTTTGTCTGATTTGTGTTGACAACTACTGTACTACCGTACCATATACAGGTAATAAATTTCCTTTATTTTCATTTAACAATAAATGTGTACCGTATTCTTCTTCATGGAAAAATCAGACATCCCCTGAAAATAAGACCTAGCGCATCTTTGGGAGCAAAAATTAATATAAGACACTGTCTTATTTTTGGGGAAATAGGGTAGCTTCCTGTGGTGATGGTCTGACTTGTACTGGGTGTTCTAGTTATTGCCTTTAAGTATCTAATAACTACGATATGTAAACTCTTCTGGTAAGTTCACCTTCCCTTATAGTAATAGACATACTAAGCTGCTGGCTAACTGGTTTCTGATATGTGGGGTAACTATATATTCATATATCCTTGTCAACTTTACCAGGGGACCTTGATCCCCAGAAATACTAAGGGTCGGAACCAAAAGAGACCTTCTCACTCTGTGGAGCCCTGCTGACTGTATGGCTTTAACCATTTGTGTTGTGCTGGTCATGGTAGGCTCCCTTAATGAGGAAGTGACGGGGCTGGCTTGTAGCACGGTAGAAGCCCTGAATGCCACTTCCAGTTGTGCACATGAGATAAATCAAGAGCTGAGCCAGGTCAGGGCAGCAGTTCTAGAGAATCAGGCTTGATTTCCCCCCTGTTTATTTTTGTAGACTGATTGCTTGCTGCTTATTTAATGTCTTTTTTAGATCCTGCATTCCCTGTTTTCTATCCCCATGAACTGCTTTCAAGACAAAAGCAAAGGAAGTCCAGCAGGATGAGACTTTTCATTTAAAACTAATCTCCTAGATATGAGATGATAGAAATAGCAGTGGGAAATGTTAGGGGCAGACATAGAATATTGGGGACCAGCTACAATGATAAGAAATACCAATCGTGCTCTGTTAACCATCATGGTTCTGTTCTGATTAGAAAGCACATTCTAACCTGGCTGGGAGTTGTACATCCTGGGACATGGGAGCTAACATTGAAATGCAGTCCATCCTCCTGTCCTGAGAACTGACTATCATTATGGAAAGATCTACGGCCTCATGGCTAAAGCAATCTAGTTCTGGAGGCACCTGCTCTTTGCAACCCCCAACCTCTATTGGCCGTAAGCTGGTTCCGGGGCACCTTGAGGCGCCCGCCCTCTGCAAACCCCCTGCAATGATTATCCAGTGCCTACTTTCTCATACCTGTAATTTCTACTTTCCCACATAATATTTGCCCTTCTATCAAATATAAGCAGCTGGCTTATGGGGAGAGGCAGAGCAGATGTTTTGTATATTGACCTGCTGATCTCCCATACTGCCGGTATTATTAGAATAAATGCTCATACATGATTCACCTCTATCTCTGCTTAATTGTCTGAAGTAGTGACCCGCAGCCTGAATTCTTCGGTTGTCCAGTTACATCTGGACATCTTCCTTGTCTTTTAGTTTGTTTGTTTTTTGGTCTCCAGGAGCTGGCTTATTGTTTCATTTACCCCTACCTATGGATAAGTCAGTCTTCCTTATTGAAAAAAAAAAATAACAACAACAAAAACCACTTCAGTACTCCACCACCCAATGTTGGTATTCAAGAGGGTCATACTTAGGTCACCAGTGATTCACGGGACCATGACAATTGACTCCCATTGAGAAACAACAGGAGGCTCAGCCCTTTGCTTAGAGTGACAATTCAGCTTACCTCTTTAGTCTCCCTGATTCCTCCCCTCCAACAGAGAAGGAGTTTTACCCATGTGCAGGCCAACAAGTACCTTCATGACAACGTTGGATTGTGTCCAAAGTAAGCAGAGCCACAACAAAACTATAAGGATGGTGACTGACTTCACCTTGGGTCTAATAGGAATCCTTGAGATAAAAAGGTAGGGGCTGGAACCAAATTCCTCTCTCAAGTCTTTGGCACTTCCCATGATTGACGTGGCCTGTGGAAATAAGGGTGGAGTTAAAGAGACATTATTATTTCCCTATACACACAGTGCCCTTTAGGACTGAAAATGGTCCCCGTGGAGGAGGGCCTGTTCTGGGCCTGAAGCCTATCATTCCCCGTGGGATGTTAGAGGTATTTGCGTCATCCTTACTGAGTTTCCACAGTGCACCCCGAATGTCAGGAGCTGTCTCTGGTATTCCATGAAGGGAAGTAGATATGATATTTATGCAAAAGATCCTGTATTAGTTCCATCCTGTACTTGGTTCAGTACATTTGCCAGAGTAAGTTTTGCTTGGTTTTGAGTTTTGTGTCAGTATTTTAAAGACGTCAGTAGGGAAGGAAAGCAAAGTTACAGGTGCTCTGCTGAAACTGGTTTGGCTCAGTGGATAGAGCGTGCGTAGGCTTGCAGACTGAAAGGTCCCAGGTTCGATTCCGGTCAAGGGCATGTACCTTGGTTGCGGGCACATCCCCAGTGTGGGGTGTGCAAAAGGCAGTTGATCGATGTTTCTCTCTCAACAATGTTTCTAACTCTCTACCTCTCTCTCTTCTTCTCTGTAAAAAAATAAATAAATTATATATATATATATATATATATATATATATATATATATATATATAAAATAATGGATGTGGATTTCTGGATAAAGACAATTTAGTAGTACTTTCCTGTAGAGAGGCTGTAGATAATCCTTCGCCCCTGGCTGAGGAACTTGCTCTTTATGCCACACCTCGTGAGGAAGGCAGAGCTGCCAAGCTCCAGTCTTTGCCTCTGCCAGTGTATTTTCTCAGGCCTTGTCAGATTTGGCTGTGCAGGGTGGGTCAGCCCACAGGGCGGGCTGCATACCTTCCCTGGGAGACCCGGGAAGCTGCCAGCCACTCACAGAGCAGGGAAACTTTAGGTAGGACATTAGGGTTTGTTTACCGTGGTTAGGCTTGCCCAGAGGTATCTGAAGTGCTTCAGTGAGATCCTCTTGGTGGTAATTTTTTTTAGTTATTTTAAAACAACTCTGTTTACCTTCAGTAAATGACTTCAACGATGTAATTTTTAACATTTTTTGATTTGCCTCTGCTGTCTTGACAAATTATATGGTTATGTGAAATAGGTTGGCTTTCTTTCCTTCTAATCTTTGTAGTAAACTCAGGGAGTCCCTGAAAGAAACCCATCCCCACTGTTTCTCTCTGACCTTGGCTTTGATGGATGAGTGAAAGGAAAAGGAAGGCATTTAATACAGCTGTTTTGACCATATGACCCATAGCTTCACTATCCCAGTCTTGTCCTACTTTATTGGAGAGTTCTATGGGTTGCCTCACCTAATTTGACTCCACATTTTTTTCTCCATTACTGTTGGAGAAATACGGATTTGGATGAAAGAGTAAAGGACAACAGACACTATGGAGTAGCTTTATTAGACCTTGCAGCATGATAGAAGTTTGCTCCCATTTGAACCTATCTATTAAAAAAAATATATCTTTTATTGATTTTTTACAGAGAGGAAGGAAGAGGGATAGAGAGCTAGAAATATCGACGAGAGAGAAACATCAATCAGCTGCCCCTGTACATTCCCCACTGGGGATGTGCCACAACCAAGGTACATGCCCTTGACCAGAATCAAACCTGTCTGCATGCTGACGCTCTATCCACTGAGCCAAACCAGTTTTGGCTGAACCTATCTATTTTAACAGGCAAATGGGCTTGTTTGGGAAAGGAAAGGCAGAGAAGGAATATGTGCTTCTAGGTTTCAGTAATCTGAGGATCATGCATTTTATATATGCCCATTCCTACAATCTAAGATGGAAATAAAAGTGGGAAGACCACATAACTTCTTAAGTAAATGGACAAGTAATGGTGGCGTACATTCATGCATAGGATCCATGAAGATTAATACTGAATTCTGTGACATGAACACATCTATTTATAAAACTTTTTCTTTTTCAGCTCAGAGTTTGCCATCTGTGGTGGCTTTTTCTTTTTTTTTTTCTTCATTTAAAAAAACTTATTAAGGTATTATATGTGTACATAGCTTACCATTACCCCACCCCCACCTTCCATACATGCCCTTCCTCCCCAGAGTTCTGTGTTCATTGGTTGTACTTATATGCATGCATACCAGTCCTTCGGTTGATCTCTTATCTCCCCCAGGTCTCCTTCCCCTCCCCGCTGTCATTTGACAGCCTGCTTGTTTTATGGTGACTATCTCAGGACCACATGAATAGAATCCACTCCTCCTCTGGTTCACCGCCCCCCCCCCCCGGGTCCCACCGCTTCCCCGGGGCACATGGCTCTCCCGGGGCACATGTCTCCCCTGGGGCATACAGCTCTCCTGGGACTAACGGTCCCCCTGGGGCACACGGCTCACCCGGGGAACACAGCTCCCTGGGGCACACGGTTCATCCCGGGCACATGGCCCCCTGGGGCACATGGTTCTCCCAGGATACCCAGCCCCCCAGGGTGCACGGCTCACCCGGGGTACATGGCCCCTCTGGGGCGCTGGGGTCGCGAACTGGAGGCACCGCGCCAGTTCCTCGCTAGCACGGCGGGCGGGCTGGGATGGCTGCAGGCAGGGAGACCAAGCTCCTAGGAGTCTCAGCGAAATGGCTGCAGACACGGGGGCCAAGCTCCGAAGCAGACCCCTCCCTGGGCCCGGGGCGGAGTGAGCTCTGTTCCCAGTTGACTTCCCTCACTCGAGGTGGTGGCGGGTGCGGCAACAATGGTCACTCCTGTGGCTCAGTTTCCACTGTAGTTTTAAAATCCACATGGCAGCAGTGGCAGAAGCTCTGTCCTGGCCATGCGGAGGCGGAGGAAGGCCTCACCGGGGCTGAGAACGGAGCCGTGCCAGCTCCTCACAAGCACAGCGGATGGACTGGGATGGCTGCGGGTGGGCTGAGATGGCTGTGGGCTGGCAGCCTGCGCTCAAAGGCGTCTCATTCGGGGCAGGAGCTGAAGGTGCGGCCGAGGCACAGCATCAGCTCCCTCGCTCCCATGGCGGGCTGGCCAGGAAGGCCCACTCCCTGGGCCCTGGGTGGAGCGAGCTCTGCTCTCATTGGGCTTCCCTCACTCGTGGCGGAGGCTCCAGCAGGTCCGGTTCCACTGTAGTTTTAAACTCCACATGGCAGCAGCGGCACCTTGCTTTATCTCTAGTTGTAGCCATCCCATTCCGCCAGCTTTCCTGTGGGTCTGGTGCGATCCCTTTCGATTTTAGCTGTTGTTTTTTTCCAAATTGTTGATGAGGTGGCAGCTTAGGAGACTACTTAGGCCGCCATCTTGTTTCGGTCTCTGGCTTTTCCTTTTAATGGTGTTACACTTTCCAAACCTTCATGAGGAAATACATTTAATCAGATAAGACGTGTGCACTGAATGTCTCTTTATTTCTTCCTACATTTTCTGTACCTACTTGTTCCACAGAGCTTATGAAGAAACAAAGTGGGTGGATGCTGATGTAACACATTGTTAGGGGTGCTGGAAAGGCCTGACTTTCTAAAAGATACACATGCTTTAGCTGTGAGACAAAAGGGAATTACAGTCCAGTTTGTCTGGGGCCTTCCCTGGATGTCTGATGACTTAGATACTGGAGTGAGCCCCAGGGTTGCTCCAAGCAACTAACCGAGTAGGAGGAACCCTTAGGTGGGTCTGCTGGGATTGTGTTGCATAAGCAAGCATCAAACACTCCCATTCCCAGCCTTTCTACGTGGGGTTGGCCATGGGTGTGTGAAGTCAAGGTCCACTCCCTGTTTCTGTGTTTCAGAATTACAGTTAGACTGGATTGACAAGTCAGGTTATGCGAGTACTCTTGGGGGGAGAAATTCCTAACCATGATACCTTAGGTCAGATGCAACTGTGTGGAGTCTTAATGTTGGCTTCCGAGGACAGAAAATACACAGACTAAAATGAGCAGGCTTTTCCTCGAGGAGATCATGGGGTAGTAGCAGTGGAGAGTGGAATGGCAGGCATGTTGCAACAGCAGCGGCAGGAGGAGCAGCAGCCAGTAGCAGAGGGTTAAAAACCCTGACTCTTCCCCTACGACTGTGCCTGCTGTGAAACTCTAAGCATGTTGCTTAACCTCTCTGAATCTCAGTTTCTTCATCTATGAAATGAAGATGGAAGTGTTACTTTAGAAAGTTGTTAAGATGAAATTAGGTAAGGTGGAAGTGCTTCTGAGCTTACCAGGCACGGTAAGTGGTCAAGAAGTGTTCCATAATTTTGAATGGGCTCTGTTTGAACTTGTTGGGTTTTTGGCAAGTCACCTGACCACTCAGAACCTCAGTATTTTTGTTTTGAAAGTGAAGTTTCAATTTTATGACCTTTTTAGCATTCTCTCTCCACAAGGAGAGGAGGAAAAATAAGAGGCATTTCCACCCCCAACCATCCATAAGATTAGTTGCACAGACCAGAGACTGGCCCAGTACTGCCAGCTCCAGCCACTCCAGACCATTCTTCCCATGCCCATTCTTTTCCATATTGTCTATGATTGCTTTATGCTACAACAGCAGAGTTGAGTTTTTGGACATTGCTCACAAAGCCTAAAGTAAAATATTTACTATCTGGCCCTTTACAAAAAGGATTGCTAGATGTGGCTATCAGGAAAAAGAACAAAGAGGAGGGTTGATTCTGAGTTGTATCAGTTAAGTTAATAAAAGCCTTATATTTTTTTATTTTATAACATTTTTATTCCGTTTGATACTACCATATTAATCTTTGTCTCTGTGCTCAGAGCCAAGGACTGTCATATTTTATTTGCTAATGTAGGGTTTGTGATGGTTTCTCTAATTGGTAGGAGATGTTCTATAAGACACATTTTTAAAAAGTAACTGTAATATTTTAAACAGTATTGACTTTGGAATTATAGGTTAGTAGTGCCTTTTATGTATAAAAATGAATTTAGTCAAGTCTTTAGAGTACTTTTAAGTATGCCTTAAGGATTTGACTGGTTTGTTAGTTGAAAATTTCTTCACTTTGTTTATTCTTCTTTAGGCATTAGTGGTAGAACTAGTAAAGTCAAGATTTGTTTTTATGGTAGACATCTGAATGTATAAACATATGTAATTTTTTTAAAGGAGAGGACTAGAGTGTTGGCAGGGGGAATTGTTGAGAAATCAAATTGATAATAATGCACATCAACTCCAAAGAATTTTAAAATCACTCTTTTTTTAAGGGACATCATTAATGTTATGAATTTTGTTTCAGTAAAGGCTAACCCATTAGTTTGGAAATTAAACTTGTTCTAGAATCTCTGCTCTCTTCTGCAGAATTTATACTTTGCTTATACAAAGTGAAAGGAATGGAAGACCATTTTGAGATGAATTGTGAGGAGGAATGTGGGAGGGGAGGAAATGGGTGGGAGGAATGGGTGGAAGAAGTAAGTGGGAGAGGCTGAAGTTATGGTCAGTGGGGCTCTTCAGACATTATGTGTGGAGAGACACAATTTGGAAGAGACTCAGTCAGTTAGAATGTGTAAGAGGTAAATAGCAACAGAGTCAGAGGCATGAAGGAGTCTAGCAAAGGCTGAGATACTGAGAAGGTAGATGCAAGAGAAGATGATTTCATTTTCTTGTCAGGAATCTTCCAGTCCGTGTTCCCATGTGCCACCTGGTAATGTGAGCATGTTCCATTAGATATAATCACCGAGCCCTGACCATTGTTGCTCAGATGGTTGAGAGTCTTCAGTGCACTGAAAGGTCATTGGCTTGATTCCTGGTCAGGGCACATGCCCATGTTGCTGGTTTCATTCCTGGTTGAGGTGGATAAGAGAGGCAACTAGTTGATTTTTCTCTCTCTCACATCAATATTTCTTACCCTTTCCCTTTCTTTATCTCTAAAATCAATAAAAAAATAAATAAATGGAAAATTTAAAACTCCTTTTTTTTGGTGTGTTTTTTTTTTAAAAAAGAGAGAAAAGAAATTATCACTGAGAACTGGCTAGATCAGGCCCAGTATAGACACTTGGGCTCCTGCCCTAAAGATGTTTATGCTTTTATTTTTTTGTTAATCCTTACCTGAGGATTATTATTCCATTGATTTTTATTGATTTTTATTTAAAAAAATATATTTTATTGATATTTTTAGAGAGAGGAAGGGAGAGAGATAGAGAGCTAGAAACGTCAATGAGAGAGAAATATCGACCAGCTGCCTCTTGCACACCCCCTACCGGGGATGTGCCCGCAACCAATGTACATGCCCTTGACCAGAATTGAACCTGGGACCTTTCAGTCCGCAGACCGATGCTCTACCCCTGAGCTAAACAGGTTTCGGCTTCCATTGATTTTTAGAAAGAGTGGAAAGGGGAGTAAATAGGGGTGGGGGGAAAGAGAGACATCAATGTGAGAAAGGCACATTGAATGGTTGCTCCCTCACAAGCCCTGACTGGGGCCAAGATTGAACCTGCAAACCAAGTATGTGCCCTTTACTGGGAATTGAACCCATGGCCCTACCATGTGCAGGCTGATACTCTAACCACTGAGCAATGCTGGCTGGGAAAAGACATTCTAATAGGGGAGATAAGTACAGGTAGAGCTATTGATGGTTATATATAAATCTAATATACATGTGCTCTATGTGTGTAAATCCAATATATATGAGATGCATGCATAAATATAATATATGTATTACATGTGTGACTATAAATATATGAAGGTATGCATATACATGAAGATATGTATATGTGTTTGCTTATATCACAGCTTATGTATGTTTTCTCTAAGATTTAGCTGGTAACCAGTACTCAAGCAACAAGTGATATTTTGAAAACATGCCTATTAAATTAATATTGTTTATCTTACTCATAATTGGAATATAGAAAATAACTGTTTAAAATATTGCATGTGTTTTTAGCATTTTTTGATTTTTAATATATCTAGTTTTAGATGCAATCCTAAGAATGTCAATTATTTTTAAGAGCATAGATTTTTAAAAAATTCACTATATCAAATAATTGCATGCATTTTGAACTTTTGGTTCCTAACAAAATGTTTAGCTTTTTAAATTGTAAAAATATACAAAATTATAGAGAACACTGAGTAATAGTAACCATGCATCCCCAGAGTTTCAGGATGGTTTGTCAGCATTGTTTAGGGACAGACCTCAGAAGGCCTGGTCACATAGCAGGAATGTGCCTATGTGACTAGCATGGTGCAAGGAATTCCAACGGAGATCCCTTTGGGAGTTCTCATCACGAGTCAGTGTTCTTATTTTTTTCCCATGAAGTGAAAAACTTTAATTTGCTTGATTTGGGGGTTAGGTGCATAAGTGCATGATTCAGACATTTTCCTATCAATTGAAAGGTATGGAATACTATAGACTTTCTCCATAATTTCCTTTTGGTCCTCCCTCCCTCCCTCCCTCCCTCCCTCCCTCCCTCCCATCCTCCCTCCCTCCCTCCCTTCCATCCTCCCTCTCTCCTTCCCTCTTATTGTGCTTTTTTTTCACATGAATTCAGTGGTTCTTGGTCTGGACAAGTGGGTTCTATAAAAATGCTTCCAGGGAGAAGATAACTGGAGCTTGCCAGTGTCTCCTCTGACTATGAGACAGCCTTAGCCGTGATGCTTATCTTTAATGTGCTTGCTACATTGCATCTCTTTCCTGTAATTAACTGCAGATTTCTAGATATTATCATTTTGGGTGCTGTGGGTCTTCCCTGTTGAACGACCACTGCTAGTGGGTTCCTATCAACTGAATTTTCTGGAGCTTATCTCTGATCTTTATAGCCCGAAGGAGGCTGACAAAGTAGAGGAAAGATTTGAACAGGGAAGAGCCCAATAAGCAGGTGATTAAAATAACTTTCCCTCGAGATGATTAGGTTGGAATCAAAGAAGGGGTGGTGAGAGTCAGTGGGAAGGAGAGCTTAGACTGAACTGGAAGATAGACTCAACAGTGATAGGCTAGTGACCATTTAATTGGGTGTGGATGTGAAGAGAGTGAGGGAGGAGGTTCCAACCTTGGGCAATAAATTCAGCTATGGTAATCATTATTTGAGCAATCTCTATATAATCTAGAGAAATCTTCTATTGTTTTAAGAGAACATTGTTACAAGTGAGTTGAAGAGCTAATTTTATAGTCTTTAAAATCAGAATTATACCAGTATAACAGATAATACAAATTTTTGGAAAACGGTGGATAGTCTTTGTGTATTTGTACTTACTGTTTATGATCCTCACTCCTTTATTCAGTGAACAATCACTGACTGCTATTGTAAGTAAAAAACTGTTCTATGTATTTAGAATAAAGACAAATTTGAAGGTCTGGTCTCTAATCTCAAGGAGCTTATGATATAATACTAAGAAATATTTAGCGATAAAGAGACTAATGCAAAGTGGATGAATGACTGCAAATTAAAAAAATCAGAAATGATGACCATGAAATTACAAAATAACAATCTAGATATAAAAGTAGGATTTTAATTATAAAATTAGATTTGTGATTCTAAGTTTTTCAATAGAAGAAAGAACGATTCTTTTAATCTTTGCGAAATTGTTTATTTCAGCCTGTGGCCAGGAGGATTGCAGTGTATTTGTAGTGTATCTCATGTTTCTCCACTGAAGACCATAAGATTAGGAAATTGTAATTTCCTGAGTATTGCTGGGCTGCAAGAATGCTGGATTTGGTGGGTAGGAATAATAGAAAAATGTTCAAGCATGGTTTTTCAGTGTTGGCATTATTAAGGAGAGTTTGGCTATGAGTCCTGTTTACCCAATTATATCTTTGCTCCTACTTCTCTCACTAATTGGAGAGATTAATGATTGCTCAGATTGCCAAACTATGAACTATATCCATAAGAAGAACAGATATTTAGAAGATATTAAGAAGAAGATCTGGGAAGACAGAGTGGATGAGTGACTCTTTTTCCTCTTGACCATCTATTTACTGCCCACTCAACCTTAAAAGTCAGTCAACATCACCTCCCAGGTCCAGGTAGACTTCTTCAGTCTCTATACTATGCCATTCCCAGCATTGAAAATCGCTCTGCATGACTTTATTCTGGTGTGTCTTAGCTATTAGTTCAATGTCTGTCTCCCCAAACATGGTGAATTCTTGGAGAGCAAGCACTAGGTTTCATTAATTTTTCTATCCCTTGGAACTGAAACAATACTAGAAGTATATTGGGTGCCTAATCTTAAATGAACGAATAATGAAAGAAGCTAAAGAGAATAAGAGGGATAAATTGGCAAATCCATTACAGAGGACAATCTGGTAACTCTTACTAACAAAGTTAAAATGTACTAATCCTTATATCCAGCAATTACATCTCTAAAAATTAATCCTACAGTCATATACAAACATGTGCCAAAGATTTATGTATAGTGTTATTCACTTTAGCTTTTTTTGTTTAGCAAAAGCTTGGAAATGATGGAAATATCTACTAATATTGATGAAATAGATTGTGGAATAATTCATACTGTGGAATGCCAAGCAGCTGTGAAAACTACAATGTAGAAAGGTCTTCAGGATATAATGATAAAGAAAAAAAAGCAAGATTCAGAACAGTGTAATATCCAAACAATAGTGTAAAAATGGAGGAAATATTCATATCTTACATTTGCATAGATAGATAGATATATGTATATATCTATATCTATCTATGTCTATCTTTATCTATCTATATCTATCTATCTATCTATCTATCTATCTATCTATCTATAAATATAGATATACATATGAAAGGACCCAGATGAAACTAATAACTGCTTTTTATTTGGAGGGAGAGAAAGGCTTTTCATTGTATTCCTTTTTATACTTTTAATTTCTGAAAAATATAAATAAATGACTGATTCAAAATACTGTAGAAATAATATATTTTTTAAATCTGCATATGCCTTGGCCAGTATGGTTTGGTGGTTAGAGTATTGTCCCATATACCAAAGGGTTGCAGGTTTGATTCCTGACACATATCCAGGTTGTGGGTTCCATCCCCAAAGCAGGTGCATGTGTGAGGATTAAAAAAAAATGTAGCAACACAAAACTGCATTTGGATGATTAGAGAAACTTTATAAACATTGCCAAGACTTGGAAGCAGCCAAGTTGGCTTTGAAGTGAATGAATAAGTAAACTGTGATATATCAAGACAATGAAGTATTATTCAGTGCTAAAAAAATAAAAAAGTTACAAGCCATGAAAGACATGTAGGAAACTTAAATGCATATTATTAAGTGAAAGAAAGCAATCTGAAAAGGCTACATGCTGTATGATTTCAGCTATATGACATTTTGGAAAAGACAAAACTGTGTAGACAGTAAAACAGTCAGAGGTTGCCAGGGGCTCTGGGGTAGAGAGGGATGACTAGGCAGAGCACAGAGGATTTTTGGGACTGTGGAACTCTTCTGCATGATAGTATAATGGCAGATACTTGTCATTATACATTCTGCAAAACCCATAAAATGTACAGCACCAAGAGTGATACCCTAATGCAAATTAGGGACATTGGGTGATTATGATGTGTCAATGTAGGTTCATCAGTTGTAACAAATGTATCATTCTGGTGGGAGATGTTGATAATACACAAGGCTATGTATGAATAAGGGAAAGAGTATATGGGAACTCTCTGTACCTTCCTCTCCTTTTTGCTGTGAATTTAAAACTGTTCTAAATGTATTTAAAAAGGAAAAAAAAAACCAACAACAACTAGTAGATTTATACTATCATTCAAGGGCCCCAAATTCTGAAGTGAGACCTGGTCATTCTATGGTTGTGATTTAACATATGTGGGCTGTGGTACACTATTTTTGGTGCTGCGACTATTTAGGTGCATACGTCCATGCATATATACAAACATTTTCTGCCAGAAGCCACTGTGCTTTTCTGTCACCCAGTAGTCGGGCTCAGACCTGCTGTAAATTTAGCTCACACTGCAGTCTGGCCACAGTCTCAAGGCACAAGTGCATGTGCTCTTTTCTGGCTCTTTGGAGAGACAATGGGGCCCCATACCTAAAAGTGTGGGCTCAAAGTCAGCTTGTCTAGAATGGGATTTTAGAGACATTTACTTCCTAGCTATATGACCTTGGGATTTTTTTTTTATCTCTATCATGGATATAATAGCAGTTCCTATATTGTAGGGCTTTTGTGAGGATCAAATGAAATAATACATGTAGAGCACTTCTTTGTGATTGGCACATACTAAAACTATTGTTGTGTTGTTATTGTTATCATCACCATCTGCCATGCCTAAGCTCTGCTGGTTTCCTTGGGCAAGAGTAGTTACTGGTTTGAAGCAGAGAGTCAGAAAGCCTCACTTAGGAACTCTGGCCTGTCTTCTTGGTTCCTCATTATGTCCTCTATTGGAGCATAGGCTCAGAGTCCTGGTTTAAAACACCTGACGTCATCACTGTGATCTGTCCAGTTGATAAAGAGATTGACTCATTGGTCTTATGGCACCAAGGAAGACATGGGCATAAGAGCTAAGAGCTTTGCCATAGTGAACAGTGGGTCAGCACAGAAAATGGGTGTAGGTTTCTGAGGGCTCTCTACTGTGCTCCACACCTGCACCATGGTGGCACCGTCAAAGTAGATCAAGCAATTTACCAGCTCCTGTAGCACTGACCTCTCTCCACTCCCAGCCAAAGGGAAATTGGTTCTGTAATTATCACCATAATGACATGTCTCTTGTTTTAACATGCACATAACATTTACTTTCTCCACCTGGGAGGAAGATTGGGGACCCTCTATCTTTCAACTCCTGAAAGTCCTAGCATAATAGATTAGAGATGCTGATTTGTTCTAATACATATGCTAGAAGCCTGGTGCATGAAAATTCATGCACTGGAGGAAGGGTCCTTCAGCCCAGCCTGCCCCCTCTCACAGTCTGGGAGCCCTCAGGAGCAAGAGGTGACCTGGCAATCAGGAGAGGGCAATGCCCCCATCACACCTCTTCTGCTGCCACTGCCAGCAGCGCAAGCCTCAGCCAGCCCTGGTTACCTAAGCCTTGGGCAGCTAGGCGGCTGAGAGGAATGGGGGACTCCATAGGCAGGCATGTGGAGTGGCCAGACCTGAGGTGGGTCTGGTCTTGCCTTGCCTGCCACCCCAGTGGGACTGAGGGGACTGGGTGTCACCATCTTTAAGGATGTGACAGTCAATTAGCATATTCCCTCCTTATTGGCTGTGGGCACCGCCAACTTTGTGATGGTGTGAGGGTCAATTAACATATTCCCTCTTTATTAGATAGGAGAGAGAGATATACATACTAGAGCCCTGGTGCACAAAATTTGGGTAGGGGTGGGGGGTTGTCCCTCAGACCAGCTGCACCCTCTCCAATCTGAGAACCTTCAAGGGATACCCAACTGCCCATTTAGGCCCAATAGCACTGGGATTGGTCCTAAATGGGCAGTCAGCCATCCCTCTCACAATCCAGGACTGCTGGCTCCCAACTGCTCACCTACCTGCCTGCCTGATTGCCCCAACCACTTCTGCCTACCAGCCTGATCGCTTCCTAACCACTCCCCTGCCAGTCTGATTGATATCTAACTGCTCCCCTGCCAGCCTGATTGCCCCTAACTGCCCTCCCCAGATGACCTGGTCACCTCTAACTGCCTTCCCCCACTGCTGTCCTGGTCACCCCCAACTTCCCTCCCCTGCAGGCCTTGTCCCTCCTATCTGCCCTCCCCTGCTGGCCTGGTTCCCCCTCCCCCACAACTGCCCTCTCCTGCAGGCCTCGTCACCCCCAACTGCCCTCCCCATTAGGCCTGTTTTCCCCCAACTGTCCTCCTCTGTTGGCCCGGTCCCTTCCAACTGCCCTACCCAGCTGACCTGATTGCCCACAACTGTCCTCCCCTGCAGGCTATCTTGTGGTGGCCATCTTGTGTCCATACAGGGGTAGCCATCTTTGACCACATGGGGACAGCCATCTTGTGTGCTGGAGTGATGGTCAATTTGCATATTACTCTTTAATTAGATCGGACATATATATAGCATTTTTAGCACCACTTTTGGAATCTTTCAGAAGTGATGAGGTATCTTAGTCCATTTAAGCAGCTATAACAGCATACCATAGACTGGGCAGCTTAAAAACAACAGACATTTGATTTTCATATTCTAGAGGCAGCAGGTCTGATATTAGCATGCCAACAAGCATGAGTGAGGGCCCTCTTCCTCATTCATAGGAGGGGCCTTCTTGCTGTGCCCTCACATAGTTGAGGGGGCCAGAGAGCTCTATAGGGCATTTTATAGAAACACTAATCCCAGACATGAAGGCTCTACCCTCTAGACCTAACCATCTCTCATAGGTCTCTGCTCCCAGTACCATAATCTTTGGGGGTTAGGACTTCAACAGATGAATTTGTTAGGGTGTGAGGGACCACAAAATTTCAGACTATAGCAGGAGGAAACTATCATTTAATAACAACTATTAAATTAATGTACAAAAAGTGTTTAGAAAAATGCCTGGCACATTAAAAGTGCTACATACATTTTGCTATTTTTATTATTATGTAGTAATATAATTTTTATTATTATGTAGTAATATAATTTTCATTATTATGTAGTGCTCATCTGGGCTGATTGTTCCTTTGGATACAACGCATAGAAAAAGTACTATCTTGTGTTGGGAGGTAGGATCAGCAACATTCCCCATGTTAGGCCTGTGGCAGACATTGCTAACAAACCATGGCACTCCTGGTTAAGTCCAAAGTGTCTACAAACCTCATATCCCTCTAGGCAGCCAGCACCAAGCAGTTGGCTTTGGCGCCTGAGGAAAACATTTGCCATCCCAGCCTACGTCTTTATGCTCTAAACCAGGGGTGAGGAACTTTTTCTGCCATGGTCCATTTGGATATTTATAACACTGGAGGCCTGGTGCACAAAATTGGTGCACTCAGGAGCGGGGGGGGGGTGTCCCTCAGTCTGGTCTGCGCCCTCTCGCAGTCCGGGAGCCCTCTGGAGATGTCTCACTGATGGCTTAGGCCTTTAGGGAGCAGACCTAAGCCAGCAGTCAGACATCCTTAGCACTGCTGCAGAGGTGTGATTGGCTCCCACCACCACTGCTTTGCTCACCACCCATGAGCCCAGCTTCTGGCTGAGCATTGCTCTCCCTTTGCTACCACACTGATCACCAGGGGGCAACTCCTGCATTGAGCATCTGCCCCCTGGTGGTTAGTGCACATCATAGCAACCGGTCATTCTGCCATCGGGCCGAAACCGGCTCTCCAACATCCCTGGAGGGGTCCCAGATTGTGAGAGAGTGCAGGCCAGGCTGAAGGACCCCTCTGGTGCACGACTGGGGCCAGGGAGGGACGCTGGAGGTTGGTCAGCTGTGGGGGGACCACAGGAGGGCTCCAGGGTTTGTCTAGCTCATCTGCTCAGTCCCGATCAGCCAGACCCCAGCAGCAAGCTAACCTATCAGTCAGAGCGTCTGCCTCCTGGTGGTCAGTGCACATCATAGAGAGTAGTTGAGTGGTCCTAGCATATCATTAGCATATTCCGCTTTGATTGGTTGACAGGCTGATGGGATGATCGGACCTTAGCATATTAGGCTTTTATTATATAGGATCATTTGTGGGCCACACAAAATTATCAATTAGCCCATTATATTTGGTTGAACATTTAATTAACTCACCCCTAATGCCTTGGCAGGGCTAGACCGAATGATTTCACGGGCCTTACACAGCTCCAGGCGGGATGTTCCCCACCCCTGCAAACAGACCAGGTACTCACAGTGAAATAGGCGTGGTGAAGTCAAGTTATTCTAAGTATGCTCAAGACTTCCCCATTCAAGGCCAGAGTGAAACCAAGGCCAAAGCTTTTTGCCGCCTCCACACCCAGGCACATTCTTGATTGACCTCTTCACACTGAGATTTTTAATTTTGGGAAGTTTTGGGGTTTTTCTTTTTGCTGAATGTCTGCTCAGTGATAAGGAAGTCTAAAAATTTCCCCAAGTGTTTAGAATTAGCTCTTTTTTGAATCAAAGGTTTGGTTCTAAATGAAAAGGCACTGGTGTGGTTTAGTGGTATGGGTTCCTGGTCCATAAAAGAAACCTTCAATTACATGCAGAAATAATTGCTTAAAAGCTCAAAGCCTTACATGAACTTTGAGCAGTGTATTTTACTTCATTACAAGGTAAAAACATTTTCTGGTTCTGTATTTTATGAAGAACAAAAACATACATTTAAACATTCTATAATGAAAGTTACTACTTGTCCCTATAAACCTGCTCTGAAAACTGTTTTAGCCTTTTATTTGGGCTTTCTAATTTATATTTTTAGTTCAGCCACATCAGACTTGGGCTTTTTAACTTTCTCATCTGTGGTATTAACGTCCAACATCAATCTAACCAACATTCATGAGCATCACAGAAATTTAAAACATATTTCTAAAAATTTTTACATATATAAAATTCCATGAAAGGGCTGAACACACACACACACACACACACACACACACACACACACGCACACGCACACGCACACACACGTATATATGTATAGGCAGATATAATTTAAAAGATCATTTTCCATTTTAGATTTTCAAATTCCTTCGCTTAGAACAAAGGGCACATTAAGGAAGTCATGTCCCAGTTCGTAGCGACCGCATATTGCAGTTGCCTGCGACTTCCGGTCCGAATTTTTCTACCTCTTGATATAGTCACTTCTGTGACTGTAGCCCAGCCGGCCTGTGGTTTCCAGGAGCTGTCTGGGAACTGGGAGGGCCGGTTAATTGTTGGTGTGACAGATGAACGAAGGTGAAACTCCCATGACCCGGGTTCCCTCAGCATTGTTCCAGGCTTGCTAAGCTTCTTTAGGCCTCCATGGCCGTGTGGAAGGTGCAGCTCAGAACCCTCCCATTAGCAGCCCCTCCTAGCACAGCCCTCTGCGCCGCTCTTTCCTCTTCAGAGCAGGCGTTGACAGTGGAGTCTGCCGCTGCCCTCAGATATGAAAACAGTGTCGAGCGCCCGTTTTGCATTTGTGTGCATGGTAAAATAATAAAAGGATCAGGACCCGTATATCTCAGGATGTATTTTCCTCTGACAGTGTTACAAAATATTCCACGCGTACAACTTGTGTAGCAGATTCCTTTCCTATTTTCTGATCTCAGGATGCCAAAGGACTTTTCTCTCCTAAGAGATCTTGGTTCCTATGGGTCTATCTGTGCTCCTACCCTGAGTGCTTTGTTTTGGTTTTTAAAAGAGAATCCGAAATTGGTTGAGTTCTATGCCACCTGGCCAGTGATATAGTCCTGTGTGTTGCTGATATCAATTTAAAAAAGTGATAACAGCAGCACTTTTGGTTTTGGCCAAAACAAGGCCATCAAGTATAAGGAGATTTCACCAAACAAAGACAGTAGGTCCACCAGGGAGCCTGTTTTCGTTAAGTTGGTATTTGTACAAGGTGACACCCTCTTTCACACCACCCACCTCCTCCCCCGAGTGACTCAGCCCCGGAGGGAGAAGCCTCTGAACTGCTCATTAGCACGGGCAGGTGAAGTGCAAGCGCCACTCAGCCGCTCCAGTGCTCGGGAGCTGGACCCAATCAGGCAGGCTTTCAGACCAAAAGTCCTGGTTTTCAGTCAAGGGAGGTAAGTTGAATCGTATTTGCAAACAAATACATCTGCTTTACTTGCATAACTTTCTTTGCTTTCTAAGTAAATGATTAAAATCAGAATTTAGTATTCACTTTGTCTTTTCTCCAGTTAAATGTTGACAACTTCCAGTGGGCTGTTGGGCGTGTCCTTGTTGTTATTCCTTGTTGTGATGTAGATCGCATCGGCAAGTTTGCGCATCTGCAGGCATCACAGTAATGAGAACCTTTTGGAGTTTCCGCCTGGGAGCTGTCAGCTAGCGAATCCTCTCAGACACAGGAGAGTAAATTCTTTCAGTCCAGGGGCCAGCACCCGCTGGTCTATTTTTCTCAAGTGATGATAAGAAACATTTTTAAAAAAGGCTCACAGATAGATGATGCTTTTAGTGAAAGGATAAACCATCTTGTTTTACAGATAATGTTATATTTGGTTTGTTTGTTTTTGTTTTTACTGCTAAAAATATTACAAGTCACTGAGCTGTGAGAGGTGACAAAACCATTCCCCACCCATTCTATTTTCCCCATTAAGAAAATGACATATTTGCATTAAGGTGCCAAGGGATGAATCAGGGTGGGGTCAAATGGGGTGGGGGGAAAGGTGTGGTTTCACAGGGATTCGTGCACATTTGACTCACTTCTCTATGCTGCACCCTGAGTTCTAACCTAAGAATTGACTAATGTGTATGGGGCGATTTTCAATTTCTATTCATATCCTAGTCCCGAAAAACCAGTTTTAAAAGCCCTTTGATAAGAACAGAAAGGTTATTTTAGTCAGGCTTTCCTTGACAAATTGACTTGTGGGGCTTGTGTTTTTTCTCCACCATTTCTATTTGTGATACAAAGCTGCAGGAACCAAATCCAGGGGCTCCTCAAAATTTGCAAGGAGCAGCTCTGCATCCTTCAGAGGGGCGTTCCCCACAGCGTTCCCGGGCTCTGTTAAGTTCTAGAGTTTTCATTGCTTCCCTTGCTGACCAGGTCATGTGCACCTCAGGGCGGTTTAGAGCTCAATTCCTGAAGGTTTGCTGAAGAATTTGATAACTTGGCTTTCCAACCTATAGTAACCAGAGAGCTAAAATTTAACACTTGTGGATTATACTTTTATTTTTCATGAACTATGATCAGATTTAAAACTGGCTTTCACTTCCACAGTTTATAATGCAGAATATATATATATATATTTGCTTACTCCAGTGTTTAAACTATTGGAGAAAACTGAGATAATGACATCAGTAAAAATATATATCTATATCTATATTATATCTTATTATATCTATATCTATATCTATCTAACTATCTATATTATATTTGCTTACTCCAGTTTTTAAACTATTGGAGAAAATTGAGATATGACATCAGTAAAAATTTTAGTAAAACATTTGGTTGATTTTAAATGTCAGAATAGAGAGAGAATGTAGATAAACCTGCCAGGAATTTTATTACAGTTCTAACTTTGTGTAAATCTTAGATCTAATTGATGTAATTTTCAGTTAGAAAAAGCATAGGCTCATCTAGTATAACTCATGGGTTTTCTAGATGGGGACAACAAAATATATAAATGTTAAGCAATTTGCCAAGACCAGAGTAACAGGACCTGCACGAGAAGTCAGATCACCAGACTTTTGTGTTACTAAATTTCTTCAACGACTTTTTAAGTTTCTTCCACATTAAATATGTACTAGCAATAACTGGGCATTCTTTTGGATCTATAAATGGACTATCACTGATATGGAAGTGAAGATTTTCTTACCCAGTTACACTTGAAAATTTACGACAGTATGTATGATTATGACATAATGGGATATATTTTTAATTTGTGGTTTATGAAGTCAATCTTGTTCTTTATTACATGAATGGGTTTTTAACCTCAGGAAATGTTAGCTCCCCTGTAGGAAGGTGATGAGTGTGTATAGATTGTGGTACAGCCAATCAGGGACATACTCACCTCACCTGTCATTCCATAGGTGCGGCTTACCTACCTGGCTGTCTTCTCTAACACTGGAATGTTTTTAAATTTATCTTATGACCCTTCACCCATTTCTTTCACACACCACCTTCACATCTGGCAACCAATTTTCTCTGTGTCTGAGAGCTAATGTGCTCAATGTCCATCCATGTTGTTACATATGACATAATATCCCCCTTTCTTATGGCTTAATAATACACACTTTACAGCTGATAGCTCAATTGATGTTTTTTTTTTCTTTAAAGACTTAACCCATTGGAATTAATAATTATTCAAAGAGTATATACATTTTTGGGGGGCATCCTGTGTGTGTGTGTGTGTGTGTGTGTGTGTGTGTATGTCTATGCCTATGTCTATATCTATATCTAATCTATATCTATATCTAAATCTAATCTATCTATATCTACATCTATATCTATATCTATATCTATATCTATATATCTGTAGCACATTGTTTTTAACCCATTAATTCATTCATGGGCATTTAGGTTCTCCATGTCTTGGCTATTATGATATTATTAGTGTTATAATAAATATTGGAGTGCATATATTTCTTACATAATCTATTTTTATTTCTTTTTGGTATTTACCCCAAAGTGGAATTGCTGGATTCTACGGTAGAACTATTTTTAATTTTTTGAGGAATCTCCATATTGTTTTCCATACCGATTGAACCACTTTATATGCCCACCAATAGTGCAAAAGGGTTTCCTTTTCATCTCATCTTTGCCAGTACCTCTTACCTTCTTGATGATAGCCATTCTAACAGATATAAGGTAATATCTCATTATAGATTTGATTTGCATTTTATTGATGATTAGGCATATTAAACACATCTTTTCATATGTGTTGGCCATCTGTATGTCTTTGGAAAACATATTTATTCAGATCTCCTGTTCATTTTTAAATCAAATACTTTTCTATTAATTTTTATGAGTTCTCTACACATTTTGGATGTTACCCACATATCAGGTATGTGATTTGCAAATATCTTCTCTCATTTAGTAGGTTGCCTTTTTATTTTGTTGATGGTTTCCTTTGCAAATGAAACAAATTGACCAGTGATCTCACATCTAGAAATATATCCCAAGAAACTAGAAAAACCAATAAAAAAGGATATATACACCCCTATGTTCATTGCAGCATAATTTACAATAGCTAACATTTGGAAACAGCCTAAATGCCCATCAGCAGATGATGGATTAGAAAACTATAGCACATCTACACAATGAAATAGTACATTGCTATAAAAAAGAAGGAATTGTTACCATTTGCAGCAGCATGGATGGACCTGGAGAATATTATGCTAAGCAAAATAAGTCAGTTGGAGAAAGATGAATATCACATTATCTCACTCACTTGTGGAATATAATGAACAAAACCAGATCCAGAGACAGAGAAGCATCTGTCAGATCATCATACCTCAGTGGGAAGGCAGGGGAGGGTGGAGGTAATGTGGAGAGATCAACCAAAGGATTTGTATACATGCATATACTAGTAAGCATAATCAATGAATACAGACACTAGGGGGGTGAGCTCAGGAGCGGGGAGGCGAGGGAAGGAAAATGGGGAGATAAGGTCACATATATAATACCCTAATCAATTAAAAAAATAAAAAAACCCCCAAAATATGAAGAAACATTTTAGTTTAATGTAGTCCACTTTTTTTTTCCTTTTAATATCAGATTCAAACAATCATCACTAAGACCTAAGTCAAGGAGCTTACCTCCTATGTTTTCTTCTAGAGTTTTATGGTTTCAGGTCTTACATTCAAATATTTAATCCATTTTGAGTTAATTTTTGTGAATGGTATAAGGAAGTGGTCCAGTTTCATTCTTTTGCATGTGACTGTTCAGTTTTCCCAACCCCATTTATTAAACATACTATACTTCCTTATTATATATCTTGACCCTTTTGTCATAAATTAATGGATAATTTATGCATGAGTTTATTTCTGGGCTTTCTGTTCTGGTCCAGTGACATGTGTGTCTGTTTCTATGCCAATATTATACTGTTTTAATAACTATAGCTTTTTAATATAGTTTACAATCAATGAGTGTGATTCCTCCAGCTTTCTTCTTCTTTCTCAAGATTATTTTTGACTATTTGAGGTTTGCTGTGATACTATATAAATTTTAGGATTTGGGGTTCTATTTCTTTGAAAAATGTCTTTGGAATATAGACAGAGATTGCATTGAATCTGTAGATTGCTTTGGATAGTATGAGCATTTTAACAATATTGATTCTTCCAATTCATGGGCACAGATATCTTTCCATTTATTTGTATCTTTTTCAATATCTTTTATTTATGTCTTATAGTTTTCATACAGGGTTTTTACCTCCTTGTTTACATTTATCCCTAGATATTTTATTCTTTTTGATGTAATTATGAACCAGATTATTTTCTTTATTTCTCTTTCTGTTAATGCATTATTAGTATATAGACACATAACAAAGTTTTGTGTGTTGATTTTGTATCCTGCAACTTTACTGAATTTATTAGTTCTAACAGTTTTTTTTAATGGAGTTTTTGGATTTTCTATATATAATAACATGTCCTCTACAAATAGTGACAGTTGTACTTCTTTCTTTCCAATTTGGATGCCTTTTGTTTCTTTTTCTTGACTAATTGCTATTTTTAGAACTTCTAATGCTATAGAGAATAAAAATGGTGAGAGTGTCTAATTTTTGACTGTAGAGGAAATAGTATGATGTAAGCTATCAGCTTGTCATATATATCCTTTATTATGTTAGTGTACACTCCTTCTGTACCCACTTTGTTGAGAGTTTTTATCACGTGTGGGTGTTGAATTTTATCAAATGCTTTTTCTGCATCTTTTGAGATAGTTGTCTGATTTTTTGCCTTCATTTTGTTAATATGGTATATCACATCGACTGATTTGCAAATGTTGAGCCATCCTTGCATTCCTAGAATAAATCTCATTTCATCATAGTATATGATCCTTTTAGTGTATTGTTAATTTTGGTTTGCTAATGTTTTGTTGAGGAATTTTGCACTTATGTCTTCAGGGACAGGTTTATTTCTCTATAATTTTATTTTCTTGTGGTGTCCTTGTCTGGTTTTGGTATCTGGTTTTGGTATTTGGTAATGCTAGCCTCATAAAAATGAGTTTGAAAGAGCTTCTTCCTCTTCTATTTTTTGAAAGAGTTTGAGAAGGGTTGATACTAATTCTTATTTGAATGTTTGGTAGAATTTTCCAGTGAAGCCATGTGGTCCTGAACTTTTGTTTGTTGGGAGGTTTTTTATTAACCACAGGAATTTTGATGGAAATACCTGAGAGATCTGTTTTTCTGGTGACTTTGTAAACAAAACAAAGAGGATATCTTTTTGAATGACTGAACTCATACTGTGGAATGAACTGCATATAATTATATAATTCACCAAGCACTTAACTTAAACAAACATAATTTAACTGATAATGTCGCGTATGATTTTGCCATTAACTTGAAGCATTCTTTAAGGAGGAAGTTCAAGGGAAAACTTTGTTGGTTTCACAGGGCATATCTGTTGATGTTATCCTGTTTCTAAGTCATTTGTTGACATATTTTTTCTTGCTGAGAATGTTGAAATACAGGCTGCATGTATTAATTGCTGTCTACCTGTCTGTCTACAATTGCTCAAGTTCACTTATTTATCAAAAGTCTTTATCAAATGTATTTAAGTGTTTTTAGATTACTATTATAAAAATCTATGTGATTTTGGAAATTAGGAAAGATATTTTCTCAAATGGGTGCTTTGTCAAATGACAACCACATTCATTAGGTTTGTATTTTATGTTAGTTGCTAAATTTTTTAGAGATATAAATCATCCTTTTACTGCAATCATTAATTGAAAGAGTGCACTTTATAGCTGTCCATTAAAGACAACTGGCTTACTTCTAGACATGAGAACTGATAGTCCTAAGTACACAGGGTAATTGTATACTGGAGATCTCTAAGCATCTAAATAATTTATTCTGTGCTTCTAGATGCAATTTCTCTGGCCTAGAAAGTTATTAAGTTAACTTTATATGTAACCTTTTGGGGCAAAGTAGTGAACTATAGACCACATTTTTAAACTTTGATACTCACATCCTGAAAGACTATGGCAGTATTCCAGAAAGTGCACAGAAGCCATAAAATTAGTTAAAAGCGTTTGCAGAAAACTGCTCATCTAAAATCCTGCCTTCTTCCTCACTCCTCCCCAGTGTACTCTCTTGTGTCATTAGTTAGAAACTTGAAATAAATTTATATAGGAAGAAGTGCAGGAGGCTGGAATCCTGACAGACGTGGATTTAATTATGACCCCACTTTAGTTAAGGGTAACATGCATGATTGTGCTTATCTCACAGTACCAACAGACAAAAAAGAAATTTAGGCCCTAACCTGTTTGTCTCAGTAGATAGAGCATAGTCCTGCAGACTGAAAGGTCTCAGGTTTGATTCCAGTCAAAGGCACATGCCTGGGTTGCAGGCTTGATCCCCAGTGTGGGCATGCAGGAGGCAACCTATCAATGATTCTGTCTCATCATTGATGTTTCTCTCTCTCCCTCTCCCTTCCTCTCTGAAATCAATAAAAATATTTTTTTAAAAAAAAGAAAATTTAGAGTTCTTAGTGAATTTTAGATAAAGAGACATAGCTAGATGGATATAAAAATGCATATACCATATGATATAATATACAGTTTATATTACTATGGTATATAAATGTAAATATATGGTATATATTTACTATGTCTTTCATAGTAGCACAAAGAAGTATAAAACATCAAGAAAAAAACCTACAAGAAAAATATGGTACTCAGATGAAGAAAATTAAAGTATTTACTTTACGCCGAAACCGGTTTGGCTCAGTGGTAGAGCGTCAGTCTGTGGACTGAAGGGTCCCGGGTTCGATTCCGGCCAAGGGCATGTACATTGGTTGCGGGCACATCCCCGGTAGGGGGTGTGCAAGAGGCAGCTGGTTGATGTTTCTCTCTCATCGACGTTTCTAGCTCTCTATCTCTCTCCCTTCCTCTCTGTAAAATATCAATAAAAAATATATTTTTTAAAAAAAGTATTTACTTTAAGATATCCATACTTCCTTGAGTAAAAGCTTCTTTGAGTGCTGTTCTGGATGGAGAGATTAAATATCACAAATGTCAGCACTTCCCAAACCATTACACAGGACTCATGCAATCCTATTAAAAAATTGCAATAGAATATTTATTTTGGTACCAGACAAAATGCTTTTAAAGTTTATCTGAAAGAAATGAATGAGTAAAAAGGGCTGATAGAATTTCTACAAAGGAAATTAATCAGGGATGCATGTACTAGATATTGAAATGTATTATTAAGGGAAGAATAATTAAGAGATTTCTTGATTAGAACAGACAACTATAAAGCACATTCTAAACTATATTAGAATTTAATATGTGACAAAGAATCATATGTCAATGAGCAAGGGATTTCTTCCACCATTACCAAAGTAAACCCATATGCATTAGAATTTCTATGTAATGATAAAATATTTTTGAAAAAATTAGAATAAATATTATGTAAATAATTAATCTGATTTGTCCAACAAATATTCTTCTACTAGAGGCCCCATGCATAAAGTTCGTGCAAGGGTAGGCCTTCATAGCCCTGGCTTGCGGGGGCCCTTGTAGCCCTGTGGCCTTGCCATCCACCCGCAACCCCCTTGGCCTGGTACTGCCTGCGTCCACCGCCACACCCCCCCAGGCCTCCCTCTGCGGGGCGATCATGGGGCAATGGCCAAGCCCCTCATCAATCACATTGCATCCACCTTGGCTGGCCTGGCGCCAATGGATGTCATAACATGGTGGTTTGGACAGTTGTTCCACTGTTCGACAGTTTGGTCAATTTGCATATTATGCTTTTATCATTATAGATAACGGATCATGTGCCAGATACTGTAATAAGCTTTAGAAATACAGCTGTGGGAACGTGATCTTGGCTATGATGTCAAGATTTACCATGTGTGGGGTGGGGGTTGGAGAAGAATATTCAGCCACACAAACAGGCAGTCTGTATAGTAAAGTTTTAGAGAAGAATCCTTTGATCTTCGAGTACTCAGCCTGGGGAGGTAGGAGTCGGGCAGGTTGGGATGGTGTCACTGAATGTTTTCCAGGAGGATATTGAAATCATGACTTCAAACAGAAGTCTTTCTCAGAAAGAAATTAAGTAGTGAAGAAAATACAGAAATAAGAATGTTTTAGGCACAAAGCATAGAGTGAACACAATGGCTTAAAGGTGATAAAAGGGATGAAGACCTTAGGGAACTGGAATGACTCTCTGTGGCTGAAGGAAGTTAGAATCTGAGTGAGGGAAGGGGCCTGGAAAGAAATGGGGCTGGAGAGTATGGACTGGTGAGCCTTATTAACAACTTGGATTTTACCCTGACTGGAAAAGAGCACCATTGGTATCTTGAAATAAAAAGAAATGCAATCAAGAGATATGTAGAAGTAGAGTTGTAGACTTGGTGATTGTTTGGATTTTGAGGTCAGAGAGAAGCATCATGGATGGGCTATAGGGATTTTTAATGAGTGGAAGCGTTAATAAGGGGAAGATATAGAATAAAAAACAGAAGCTGCTGAGAAAAAACACACAATTAGAAGCTTAGTGATAAACTGGGAAAACATGGATATTTCTGATAAATAAAGAAAATAAGAAAGCAATAAGAAATCTATAATAATAACCGATGGATAATTTACAGAATGAGAAGTAACCAATAAAATTGGAAAATGTGCAACTGAAGCAAAATGATAACACTTTCATCTTTTAAATTATTCAAGAGATTAATAAACGATCATTCTAAATGCTGGCAACTGTATGCACTCTCATATGTTGCTAATGGATTATAAATTATTATAAGGTTTATGGAAAGAAATTTGACAACAGGAATGCAGAACATTTTAAAAGTTATAGCCCTTGGCAAATAATTACACATTTAAGGATCCATTCAAAGAAAAATAATTAGAGGTGGGTTCAATGACTTTTGTATGATTTTGTTGCAAAACATAGAGGAATTACATATTCTGATAAATAGACCCATAAGAGGAAATGTTCTGTAATCACAGAAGAAATAATATTTAATTATTTTTAAGTAGCACTGAAAAATGTGTACCTGTAGAATCTGATAGGCAAAAAAATAATAGTGACTGATGAAAGGTGCCTGATTTTTTTCTTCGTGTTTTCTCACATTTTCCATATTCTCTGTAATAAGCATATATTACTAATATACTGAGATGATTATATCTGAAGTGGGATAAAGAATGACCCATTCACATGACAGAGCTGTTGTGAATGTGAAATATGATAAAGTATTTAAGGCAACTAACAGGATTTTGGCCCTAGTTTGTGGTCAAAATTTGGATTTGCATTCATTCAATAAATATTTTCAATTAGAACTGACAATAACCTATGAGGGGCTCAGGTGACAAGTCATTTTTATTAGCTAGCATTCTTATTAATAAATATTAACCCAGTGTTTTTGTAAAATGAAACAGCTATTCCAGAGAGTAGGAGACTTTATGCTAATACTTGATGCTATCATCTGCAGAAAAGATAGGTGGCAGAAACAAGGGTGGGTGGGAGTCTTACATTAAAAATAAAAACCAACAGTAAGAACATTTTATGGTTGGCGGTTATTGACTTAGAAAATTGGTAGCATATAGATCTCTGTCTAGCTAAAAGATTTTATCTGTGCTACATTCTGAGCTGTTTCACTATCAGTAAGCAAGTTTCCCAATGTTAAAATCAGACTATGAGGCCCTGTCTGAGAAATAGCCAACTTACAGCCATTGCAGCAGGCTAAATTAGTCCACAGGCCTGATAAGATTAGTTTCCTTGTACACTGCATATTTAGAATAAACAGCCCATTAATTTAAATGAGCTTGTTGACATTTATGCTTCATGAAGCTCTGTTTTCTCCTTATATAACATTTCATGTTCTTTTAGGTGATAATTAGTTATTGGATGGTTTTATTTGCCTTCTAGAAGACAATGCTTTTGTTATTGGTTTGTAATTATTGGGCCCCACTTATTCTTCTATTAAAAACTGGTTTAATAAAATTTGTGCTTTTTAAGTTCCCAGGGAGTTTTCCCTATTTCCAGTGATTTCTGAGATTTAAATACTAGTGGTATAGAACCATTATTGGGTTATGGAACCCTCAAGAATTTTTTATACACAAAAGTAAATACCACCAGGGTGGGTACATATGCCATTTTATGGACATTTTAGCTGTATTTCTTTCCTTATTCTATGTTAGCTTTTTAATACTTTCCATCACTATAAGGATTTCCCCTAGGTGACATTTATATTTGGTCTTTTCCATAGAGATATCAACTTACATAAACATATTAGAATCTTGATAAATTGATTGGAAATGTTTGGAGCAGTGAACATACTCAGTTATCACTATGCAGAACTCATGAGACTTTGGTAAAATGATCAAAAGTCTGCTCCAAGTCTCAGTCTTGCTGGAGAGGTCCACCACGGATGTCTGCAACAAAGGAAATACCGTTCTTCTCACCCTTTCAGTCTGGTAACTTTGTACCTGCCGGCTCCTTGTTGCTCCCTGGGCTTTTGGAACAGGAACATTGGTGTTAGGCTGTTTTGGGTTGGAATCCTAATGGTGCACAAGCTATGTAACCGTAGGCGAACTACTCATCCTAAAACCTCTTTCCAGAAAGAACTAGTTTCACCCACTTCCAACTCCTTCCCTAGCCTTCTTCAAAAAAGACTCTGACTTCATTGAAATTATTGGTCGTAAAGTTTCACTAAGTGTACAATGAGGATAATAATAGTGGCTCCCTTAAAGCATCGTGTGAGTCTTAAATTAAATAATACCTATAAAATTTAGCTCAAAAAGCTAAAACTATCACATGATCCAAAATATCAGCCATCAGAATGGAGTTCTTATGCTTTCTGTTGTCTTATTTTTTTGTCTTCTCTTATTCTCTATTTTGCTCGTTTATTTTTGTTCCACAGTTTTCCTTTTCTGTCTTACTTTTCCTATTCTCTTTTCATTTTGCCCACCCAATTCCAGTCTCTTTGCCCATATAATCTTTCTTAAAAGAGAAAGTTATCAGGGAATGGTGAAGTTATTATAAGGCAAGTCAGGAGGCATTTTGTTCTTGAGTGGGAAGGGAAGAGTGAAATCTACAAAGTCTTTATGTCAAGATGAAGAATAAGATTTTAACTTAGTTGGGAGATGGCCCGGGGAATTCCTGGAGTTGGGACAGGAGGAGATGAGGCTGAGATCAGGCTATGGGAATAGCAGAATAATGGTTCTACGTGGTCCCCAGGAAGTGATCTAAATTGAGAAAGACCATAAGGAGATAAAGAAAAGCTGAATAGAAGGCAATTTAAGGAATGAGATGTGTGATAGCTTCAAATACACCCGGAGACACTAAGAAAGTTTATTAGTTTTGTGATTGAGAACTTCAGATGAGTGATTTCATCTAAAACCTAAAGACAGATGTCCTTGGGCAGAAGCTGTAAGTAGTGGGCCAGAAGTTGAGAAGTTTCTTTTCCTCTCTATCCTAATTAACTGTGACATCATGATTTCATATAAGAGTTTCCAGTTTGTGTATTCAGTGCTTTAAATTCAAGAAAAGGTTTTTGTAGTTCTCAGCATAGTAGACACACAGCTTTCACAAATTTTTGCCTATAATATTCCACATTTAAAATACAGTTGCTGGTGTCTTCCATTGTTAGTCATATGTACTGGTGACAGCTTTTAGAGGAGCCAAGATTTGAGTTTCATATTTCTTAAGAAAGTGAGAAGTTAAAAACTTAGTTAGAATGAATGATGGCACTTATATATGAGCACAGTTGGCTGAATTGAGGCTAAAAGAGTGTAGAGTAGATTTGAAACTCAGGATAACCTCAGTGCCTACATAAATAATTCCTTTAAAGACAGTATACAATTAACATTGTGCTGCATATATTTTTTATACTATCAATTTGAGAGGGTTGTAATCTCTAATGCACCCTATAAAAGGCTATTTTAACAAGGGCATTATTCACAGAGACATATTTTAATAACAAGAAATGTTCATGTATAAAAATATTGCTTTATATCCTGGACAAGATGAAAGGAGTTCCATTGCAGTAAAAATTTCTGTGCAATTAGAAGGTGATGAAATAGAGACTTGTGCTTAGGGTGAAATGGCCAGTGGGTTTTAAGAGGGAAAAAGAAGCGGAGCAGGGGGCTGAAGGAGATCATGCAGGAGATGTAGGAGAAATACACATAAACTTGATGAGAAACATTTTATTTCCTCACAATATTGGTAACTTGCATACTTATTAAACTATTAAATCTTAAAAGTAGAATACATTAGTTTCCTTTCTCATTTACCTTCCGTAAACGAATAGCATGGGCCTAGGAAAGAGCATAAAATGTTATCCAGCTATCTAATGGGGAGCTAGATTCAGGGAAGGATTAGGGCCAGGATACTCATGGCTTCAGCATGGCCATGGGAGGGGTAAGGCTTGAGGCTGAGCCTGTCCAGGGATGACAGAGCAGTCATTCATTACTGCTGTTCCTTCCAGCTACTCTCCCATTATCTTTCCTTTTTTAAAAATTTTCTTTATTAAGGTATTACAAATGTGTCCTTACCCCCCACAAACCCCTGCTCATGCCCTCATCCTCCCTGTTGTCTGTGTCCATTGACTAGGCTTATATGCATGCATACCAGTCCTTTGGTTGATCTCTCCCCTTCCCCCCCACCCTCCCCTACCTTCCCTCTGAGGTTTGATGGTCTGATTGATGCTTCTCTGTCTCTGGGATCTGTTTCTGTTAATCAGTCATGTTGTTCATTATATTCCATAAACGAGTGAGATCATGTGATATTTGTCTTTCTCTGACTGACTTATTTTGCTTAGCATAATGCTCTCCGGGTCCATCCATGCTGTTGCGAATGATAGGAGTTCCTTTCTTTTTACAGCAGCGTAGTGAAGATGTACCACAATTTGTTTGTTTTTTTAAATATATTTTACAGAGAGGAAGAGAGGAATAGAGAGTTAGAAACATCGATGAGAGAGAATCATCGATCAGCTGCCTCTTACACACCCCCTAATGGGGATGTGCCCACAACTAAGGTACATGTCCTTGACCGGAATCGAACCTGTGACCCTTGAGTCTGCAGGCCGATGCTCTATCCACTGAGCCAAACCGGTTCAGCTACCACCGTTTTTTAATCCACTCATCTGATGGGCACTTAGGCTGTTTCCAAATCTTAGCTATGGTAAATGTGCTGCTATGAACATAGGGGTGCATTTGTCCTTTCTGATTGGTGTTTCTAGTTTCTTGGGATATATTCCTGAATCTCCCATTATCTTTCCTCTTTTGGAACGCTAAGCCATTTCCCTGAGTGTTTGGTACTGAGCATATCACATGGTACTTGGAGCGACATATGATGTGTCCTATAAAGAGCTCGTGGAGCTACAGTCACAGTTCCTCGTTCTGCCACTTACTGCATGACTTTGGGCAGGATATTTAACTCTTCTGAGTTTTGGATCCTATAATGAAATATAATAATATTCATCTGGGATAATTAAATATATAATGTGCATAAAGCACATAGCTCAGTGGTTCTCAACCTTTCTAATGCCGCGACACTTTAATATAGTTCCTCATGTTGTGGTGACCCCCAACCATAAAATTATTTTCGTGGCTACTTCATAACTGTAATTTTGCTACTGTTAATGAATCTTAATGCAAATATCTGCGTTTTCTTATGGTCTTAGGTTGTGGGGTTGCAACAGTTTGAGAACCGCTTACCACAGGTTGAGAACCGCTGATGTAGATACTCAACAAGTGAACCTTGCTGGGAACATCAAAAAATAAACATATTGCTAGGGATAATATTGTATGAATAAAAGGTCACGTTTTTATTTTTACAAATAAGCCACTTTTTTTGTAGAAACAAAAAATTTTCTAAAAAACTTTTGTTTTGTAGATCACCATGGGCTTTTAGATCTTCTATTTGCTCCACAATGGCCTCATAACAGGTAGAAAGAACATTGTTAGGCTCAAGTAACTGAAATATAGAAATACAATCTCCTGAATAGCTTTATTTTTTTCTTGCAAGAAGTTGTTCAAAGAGAGAGAGAGAGATAATCCAGGGCTATTGTGGCAGCTCTAAGATACTGTCAAGGAACCAGACTCCTCCTAATTTCCCGCTCTGCCACTGTTAGTATCACTTTATTCCTGGTGGTTAGTCCCTGGTCTCAAGGAGGCTATTCCTACCTTTTGCAGGACATCCTAGTTCCTGAGAAAGGAAGGGTTAAGGCAAAACACCAAGGCACTTTCATGGAAGAGGCAATAAAATAAAACTGGGAAAGCAAGTGGGTTTGTTGAAAACTCTTCCTAGAAAATATATCATGGACTTGGGTGGAGTTGGTGAGGTGTTTACAGGATACCCAAGGCTAGTAATTGGCAGGTTAAGAGCCATGATATTGTTTGGAAGTCTTATCTCATTTGATTCCTTTTCGCTAGGACTTCTGGAGAATGCCTACCCACCACAGGCAGGGAAATAGTAGACCCTCTTGTAGGATGTTGGACCTGACTAGAGCAGGCCCTAAATGTAAAGAGGAGGTATCTGCTTTTCTCTAGACAACTCTCTGCAGGAAGTGCTGACAATCTGGAATCCCTGGCATAGAGAAAAGATGAGGACCCTTGAGCTACAGAACTTTAGGTTGAGTTCCAGCTTGGCCAGCCATCAGCTACTCAAGCTTCTGTATCTGCAAATTAGGGATTATGTCCCTCTTAAAACATTGTTGTGGAAACTCAATGAGATAAAATGTAAATAACTATAAAGTCATCGAAAGTATTGGTATTGTCTGAACTCTCCTCTCTGCCTAGCAGAGCCTAAAGGGAGAATTGAGATGGGATATCCAGGAAAATCTAAAAACAACATCCATATAGAATCATACTGATGTCATGGTTTATGCCTGGCTTCTTTCATCACTTAACATGTTCTAAGCTTCTTCCATATTGTAACACATATCATCAGTACTTCCTTCCTCTTTGTTGCCGAGTAATAGTCCATTGTATGGATATACCACATGTTATGTATCCATTCATTCCTAGATGAGCATTTGGGCTATGCCCATTTGTGTACAAGTGTTTGCATGGACTTGTGCCAAGGGAATATCAAGGAGGACACCGAGAAGGCTGTTCTGTGAGGGTCTGTCTGCTGCAGTGATTCCTCGAGAGGCTTCCCTGGGTCTCGTGCTGCAAATGCTGGGCACTGGAGATAGAAGTCATGGGATTTCCACAGAGAGAGATGCCAAGAGTCAGGCAGGCCCTGCTGTCTACCTTCCTTCTCTCACTCTAATGCCAGGATCCCTGTCTGGACCTGTAACTATTCGTGATGAGCATTATTTCTGGTTGCTGAAGAAGGACTTGGCTTTGGTTTAGAAACTAGATTCTGCTTCTTATCACCTTCAGCATGTTGGATACTCTCCCTGAGCTTCGGCTGTCTTGTCTGGGAGATGAAGGCAGCAATAACTATCTTGCAGACTTTATTCGAGGCTGAGAGACAGTGCCTATGAGGTAACCTGTTCAGAGTAGTTGTTCAACTAATAGGTATTTACATTATTAGCAATTGCCCTCTGTGTGGTAGGACATTGAAGACACGAGGGCTCAGGTCAGAAATAGCGTGGTCCAAAGCTCTTGGAATGACTTAGTATAGATAAATGTTTTAATCCTTTTTCCCAGGAGAACTTTATTAGTTTGCTGGGGCTGCCACAACAAAATACCACAGACCGGGGAACTTAAGCCACAGAAATTTGTAGTCTCACAGTTTTAGAGACTAAAGTCCAAGATCAAGGTGTTGTCAGGTTTTATTTCTCATGAGGCCTTTTTCCTTTGTTTATAGATGGTCACTGTTTCTCTATGTCCTTGTATGGCCCTTTCTTTGTGCACACACATCTCTGGTGTCTCTTTGTGTGTCCAAATTTCCTCCTCTTATAAGGATACCAACCAGATTGGATTAGGGCCTATCCTCATGGCCTCGTTTAACATAGTCACCTCTTTAAAGACACTATCTCCAAATATATTCACAATCTGAGGTTTGAGTGTTAGGGCTTCAATAGATGGATCTTTGGGAGACACAATTTGGCCCACAACAGCACCTGGTCTGGGAATAAAAAGATGGTACTTTCAGACACCCCAAGTGATACCTATAAATGGCTATCTGACAATAGTACCAATAGCATTTATTGTTTAACAAAGTGCTTTTTGTGTACATTGCTCATTGGCTCATCAAACCACCTCATGTAGTTGATGGCAGGTGTCACTAGCCCCACCTTCCAGGGAGATTAAGTGGCTCAGTGACAGAACTTGCTGTGAAAACCTGGGCCTGGGGTGTGCTTCTGCCGTGAGAGCCGATGTCCCTCCAGCATTGCATTCCCTGCCCAGTTGGATGAACTTTGCAAAAATCAGAGCATGGCACCCTGGGAGAGTAGACATCTCTGACTGCCCAAGAATTTTCCAATTTTAAAAGAGAAAGTCCATGTTAGTGGAAAGCAGACTTATTCATGAAACAGAAAAGGCAGTGCCCAGGGTCCGTGATTTTTTTTTAAGAGCCTGCAAAAAGGTTCTAATTTTTATTTCTTTTATCAGCAGAAGAAAAAGTAAATAAATATAATAATAATAATAATAATAATAATAATGAATATATAATCGTGAAGCCAGCATGAATTATTCATCTTTATACTAAATAGTCATAAATATAATTTTAAGTGGATGAGTGTAAAGGAAATTTCTAACAACCTGTTATGTCCTGTGTGTGATCAATTGAAATTTAAAAATGTATGAAGAAAAAGAATGTAAAATAAAAATAAAAATAATTTTTTTTTTAAAAAAAGGAAGAGGCCCATGGGAAAAAAAAAGTATCTAATACAGGCCTGAAACCCAATCAATTTGAGGCAAACTGAGACTGTGGTTTGCCTTAACCCCTTAACAGCTTAAAAGTGGTGGTTGGTCGCAGCTAAGAAACATGGCGCTTCCCCAAGCAGTGTTTACCTAGAATGATCAGAGTGCCCCAGCTCTGTGATTGCCACGTCTCTGGCTGCCTCCTTCCTCATCACACTTCTGCTGACTGGGCTCACCTGGGCTCCCTCAGAGGAGCCATTCACCCTCCTTCGGGTGCTCTGCATAATGTGCTGTCAGTTCCACATCTCATTTTATTGGCCTGGCTAGACACTTATCTAACTCATCTTTTGTCCCCAACTACTGGCTCAGTGCCTGGCATATCATAGGCATTGATTGCACATTTATATAGTTTTAATTTTTTTTCATTGTCATTCATATATATATTATTATTGACAGTATTACAAATGTCCCTCTCCTCCTCCCATCCAACGCACATTTACTGATTGAATAAGCAGATTAACTCATGGCCTAGTTCAGCCACTTGCTTGTTCTCTAACATTGGGGACACTAAACACTGTGGGTCTCAGCTTCTTCACCTGTAAAGTTAAAACAGTGGAATACACTAACTCTCAGGCTCCTAAGGGGGCACTTTATGTCATATATTCATTATATCAGATCCTGTGACTTTGTCAGTGCCAATGAAAAGTGATCTAGGCCCTGGCAGGTATGGATTGGTGGTTGAGCATAGACCTATGAACCGGGAGGTCACAGTTCGATTCCCTGTCAGGGCACATGCCCAGGTTGCAGGTTCGATCCCCAGTAGGGGCCTTCAGGAGTCAGCCAATCAATTATTCTCTCTCATCTTTGAAGTTTCTATCTCTCCCTCTCCCTTCCTCTCTGAAATCAATTAAAAATATTTTTAAAAAATAAAAGAAAAATGTCTTGTTAGCAATGGAGACTCCCTTGTAGATTCTTAGAGTCATTGACGTGTTTTCTCCACCCCCATTTTTCTTTTAGATCTGTACTTGAAGGCAGCATGTCCAATGTGTCCTTAAGAAAGACATCTCCCACAGGAAACGGTATGTAGGTGATTTTTCCCTTCCTCAGAAAACTGAAAAATCTGGGGAAAACAACTCATAGCTCCTAATGATTTTATATACATAATGAATGCTCAGAAGCAACTGTCTACTTTAATTAGCATTGCTAAAGTTAGGCTGAAGAAAAAAGTTAGAATGCGACAGCTTTTACTCATGTAATTACAATCCAAAGACTTTAAAAAAAATAAAGCCAGTAAAAATATCCTGTCTTGTGTATGGCCTTCTATGTTTCTGGCTTCCATTAGATCAATGAATTAATTTATTTATAATCAAAAGTGTTTAAAATAGTCCTTTACATATTTTGGAAGCATATTTCTTTCTTAAGTAAAAGGCCACCCACGAAGCCCTAGACTTGTTTATCCTAGGCCCGTGGCTCGATGTTCCCGGGTGCCAGACCGGGCCTCATGAGCTGCATGGGCAGTTTCAGTTGGCACCTGAGCAGTTACGTGTTATCTTTGATGATGGGGTGTGGGATTTGTTTTTTTCTCGCTAGTACATCCTACTTTGAAACAGTACTGGACTTGCCAGCCTAGAAGGCTGATGTTGGCCAATCAGATGTGACGTTCAAAATTTCTAGGTTAACAAACCCACACTCAAGCCCGTTCTTTCATTTTTCTGTTGATAGCTATGAAGAGTTCTACTCAGGGAACAGCACAGAGACAACAGGCTTTCCTCGAGGTGAACAAAAGAAGGACTTTCTTACAGGATAACAGCTGGATAAAGAACCGTCCTGAAGAAAGGTAAGAGGACGTGGAGTGGGTGGACGAGTAGAGAGAGAGCCATTCTCTGTTGGCTCTAAAAATGGAATACTTTCATTTTAAAACACTTGGCTATGTGGCCTAATTTTTGGTAAGATTTATGAAGCATAAATTGGTAGCAAAAGATTTTCAGGAACATCACTACCATTTCTACTGTCCACATACCGAAGAGGCTGTGTCTCTAGCGAGAGAAAGCAGGGTTTCATTGTTATAACCAAGTAGGTGCTTGTGGCGGAGAGATTTCTGGTGCGTGTGGACCGTGTCAGTTGAAACAAACACAGAATAGTATGATTGCACATTTGCAAATGCAGTAACAATTCACAATAAAATTTATTTATGCACAAGTGAAGTCAATAAGTTTGTAACTTATTTTAGTCCCAACTAACTATCTCCCTCCAGCTGGTGGTAAATATGGTATTACTTTGAAAGGGAAAAGACTTACCATTCAGAAAGCTTTGTCTGCTTTGAGCATTGTTTCAGCGATGATTTTGAAGCTATGAACATATTGTCTTCCTGCCAACATAGATTTATGATAGACATTTGTCCAGCCCAGATATGTCTTTATTATAAATTATGTATATTCATGTGCACACTTTTCTGATTCCCTTTTATGCATCAGGCTTGGCACCAGGTACTTTATGTATCAAGCATTAGTAAATATCACAAGAACTACACAAAGTGGGTATCATGTGCTCATTATACAGATGGGAAATCCGATGCTCAGAGAGGCTAAGTAACTTTTCCAATGGCACGCTACTGTTAAGTGGTGAAGTCAAGATTCTAATGTGACCATTATCTTTCCAGTATACCAATGGTTTTCAAGCAATCAGAGCAATTTTATCCTCAGGGGATGTTTGGAAAGACATTTTTAGTTGTCAAAAGGGGAAGAGTACACCTGGCATCAAGAGGGTCAAGGACAGTAATGCTTCACAGGACACTTCCCAGGACAAAAAAAATAATCAAATCCATAATGTCAGTAGTGCTGTGGTTCAGAAACCTTGCGTTACAGAACACTTACTCTGAATTTACTGTCTGCGGGTGGTTATTTGAGGAGTATACTTGTAACTGTTAAATAAAAAATGTCTAGTGATTTCTGTGATTAAATATTATTTTAAGGGACTATGGTATCTGGAGATTCACACTAACCTTTAGAGTTAACACTCTTGGACAACAACTACTTCCTTCTGTGAAGCAACATTGTGACTTCTGAGCCTAATATGGCATTTCTGTTTTTTCATAGTGGTAGAGTGATGTCAAATGTAGAGCATAAATTTTGGGTTTCAAATATTTGCACAGATGGGTAAAGACAGAGATGTCTAAGACAAATTACACTTGGCAGGGATGATGGCTTATATGCCAAGCATGCCTCCTTAAAAAGTCCCAGGGAAGCCAGCCTGGGTGGTGTGACAGCTGCTAAATGAGGGGAAGTTGGCTCTGATGTTTCCCCCACTCCCACTGGCCCCGTCCTGGGCTATGTGTTATATAGTTTTTCTTCAGGTGAAAACATGCCTGGTGTCTGCTACTCTCTTCTAAGTTTAGGGAAGGATACCAAGGAAGATAAAGAAATTCTCTTGGGATATTTGAGGGTATATATTTCCTGGAGCTGTTTCACTATTTTTCTTTGCTTCTAATTGTCTACTATTGTATTTTTATAGCTTTCTTATACATGGTTTCAGAGTGTTGAGTAACGTAAGTGGAGCAGAACCAGGAGGAATGTGGTATTTCAGGTTTGATTGGGTTGACATGAAAATGGTTCAGGTACTTACTCTCTGCCTTGGCTCCAGACCAAAGGCTCTACTACATGTTTTGACATTTCCCAAAATTGGCCTGTACTTTCAGGTCTGCTGTGCAAAGTAAGAAGGACATGGCTTTGGGATTTTCTGTCTGATGGTCTTTTGCAGGGTTGACCAATAGGAAAAGCAAAATTTTGGAGTAAAGTGGTATTAGTCCTAGACCCATCTCTGTCACTTGCTAACCTTTTGGCCTTAGGAAAGCCACAAAATCCATGACCAATTTCCTTATCTGTGAATTGGATAGGAGGGCGTCTTCCCTGCCTAATTCATAGGGTTAAAGACCAGAGCAGTCTATGTATTCACATGGATCAAAAAGTGGGCTATATCTCCTGTGAATAATTACCAAATAATATTAGCAATTATTTTCGTATACTTGTCAAGGAAAACTATCAAGTCCATAAAATGAAGATGTCCAGACTTAATGGGCTTAATTAATTTTAGAACATTTTTATAGAAAACCTTTGCCTTGCCAAAACCGGTTTGGCTCAGTGGTAGAGCGTCGGTCTGCGGACTGAAAGGTCCTGGGTTCGATTCCGGTCGGGGGCATGTACATTGGTTGCAGGCACGTCCCCAGTGGGGGGTGTGCAGGAGGCGACTGGTCGATGTTTCTCTCTCATCAACGTTTCTGGCTCTCTGTCTCTCTCCCTTTCTCTCTGTAAAATATCAATAAAATATTAAAAAAAGAAAACCTTTGCCTTCCTATAAAAAAATGACTCTACTAATACATACAAAGTAGGTGGCCTTGTGTTCCCACACTCTGATGGAAAATCAAAACAAAACAACAAGCACTCACTTCATTGTTGAATCACATGGAAATCTCATGGAATAAATTAGAATAACGATCATCTGTACTGACAAACTTGTTTCTTTCCACCGTGCTCTTTCAAGTGGGGACTGGTTAAAATGAATACATAGTTGTGTTTTTATGCCTGAAGTAAAATGAGTTGACCTTGCCAAAAATTGTGAGCTGTTTAATGTCTCCCTTATTTAGCGATTGCTAAATACTGTGGCAACTTTTCACATGACTTCGCTTTGTTCTTTCTCTGCAGAGATGAAAATTATGGTAGGGTGGTGCTGAACCGACATAACTCCCATGAAGACTTGGAGAGGTGAGTGTTTCAGGCAAACTACATCATTAGCAGAAACACAATGGCTGTCGTTTTTTTAGAAGACTTGTTCAAGACAGGCTGCATATTTGCGGTTGCTGCAAGCTTTCCTGGATGTCTGGGCACGTGAAGGATGCTCTGTGATATCACCAGGTGTTTGTACAGGAAAAATGTTGTGCTTCTCCAGCTCTGTGCTTCCCTACCTGCCGCTTGGAGAGTAGAATAACAAATCCCCAGCTTCTGATGGGAAAGGGAAAGAGAAAGGGTTCCCACAGAGACTAGACCAGATAAGATATCTCTGAACCTTAGAGAAAGGAACTCTAAAATGAAGGCCTGACAGCTCCAGAGTTCACATGCTTTCTGGGATAGTGCCCTCCTTTTTAGAAATTTCTAGGCTTGTAGAAAACAGGCAAATAATACTCAGTGGTAAATGGACTGACAAAGAAAAATTAGTAGGGAAATTCAGACAAAACTAGTAATCATAATGATTTAAATAATCTAAGATTGATCAAATAAATAGATACTATTCTTATTAAGACACATTTACACTCGCACACATACAATCACACCCATCAAAAGAACCCAGTTATTTATCAGACACAAGTGTTATCTGGTCCAGTGGCCTGCATGTCACCAAGACTCACATAAGAAAGGAGTGCAGTTGTCTTGCATGGTGTGATCTTTAAAAAGTTCAGTAGATACCTTCAATGTGTCTATTTTGGAAACTTGTGGAATTTTCTAAACTCTTTTAAACCTCGTCGTAATTTTGACCTGCTGTAAGGTACTGAGCTTACAGCCCTCTGCACAAAGTGTCTGGTTTTCTGGTTTCCAGCCTCAGTTCTTCTGGTTGGGTGGCTGCTCTGTGATTCAGCAGCCCCTTCCTGTGCCTTCTCTTTGTTCTTCATGCTTCGGAAGATCACAGCTTTGTTCTGAGTGGGCCCCATAGCACCAAACAAAGAGAGCCTGATCACTGTGTCCAGCCTCCAGTGGAATTGCTCCCTCCACTTCATGGGCCCATCTGTGGGACTATTAAATAATGCGAACAGAAGAACTAAGCTTCATATTCTCAGTGTGTTTTAGGGTATCAGGATCTCAAGGCCTTCTGTGCTTATTTTATATGTGAAATTATTTTGGTTTCCTGTTGGCGGGCAGCATTTTGGCTTAAGCGGCACACTTTTATCTTCAATAACAAAAAACCTTTAAAGCCCAAGACATCTTCCCTTTGACCTACATCTAGTGTCTTGTGCTACATTTTCTGAAAGGGTAGTATAGATGGTTTTTTTCCTTGCCACTTGCTCAAACAGATGTCCACTTGACACTTGCTTGCCCCCTTTCCGAGGCTATATATCCACTGTGGTGTTCACTCAGCACCACTTTGGAGCACCTACTATGTGCTGACATGGTGCCAGGTGCTGGGACTACGAAGTTGTGTGAGATACCGTCCTTAAGGAGCTCTCACATTCATGGAAAATGGATGGATCCGTAAACTAAAATACTAAATAAAATGTCCTGTGGACAGTGCTCTTGTGGAAGTGCGTGGGTATGCTTTGGGGGGAGAGAGAGGAGAGAGACTAACTCTGCCTAAATAGAGGCTGTGGTCATCCAGGTGAGTGCTGCTGCCTGAAGGATGAAGAGGAGAGATCCCCAAGTAGGAAAGGGTAGCTGGTGGACCTGGGGCCTGGAAAGAAGCACTCCCAGCAGAAGTGACAATGTGTGCAAAGAGCTCCGCGTGACCAGAGACTGAAACTAAAGAAGAAGAAAATAATAAATTCTCATCACCCTAGATAAAAAGCTTCATCTTATCACAAACTAGAACATTTTATGGTGTACTTCTCTGTCGGAACTTGAAAACATGTCAAAGAAGCACAAGGGATACTTGCACAGATGCCTACTGTTAGCCAGGTGCTATTGTAAGGTCTGGGCACAAAATGAAACCCCTGCTGCCATAGAACTTGCAACCCGGTTGAAGGTGGAGAAGGAAGGGACAGAAAAGAAATAAACACAATATAGCATGTTCTGTGTTGTAAGTGCCAGGAAGACCAAAGCCAACTAATGGGCGTACAGTGACAGTGTCTGAGAAGGGGCAGCTTTGTGGAAGGGTTGGATGGCCCTGCAGCACCTACTTGCCCTCGAGCATTGCATGCAACGAGGAGCCATACCGCGTTTGACTCTGAGTTCCTAAAAACTTGGGGAATTGTGTGAGGCATTTTCCTTTATTTTGTTCTTGCCTTAACTGACACTATTCTCTCTGCTCTGTTTCAGTGTGTTCACATTTATATATCCTCCAAGGTCCCGCTCAAACTGCACCCCACCCATAAAACCCTCTCTGATTCCTACCTCTGGAAATAAGCTTTCTCAGTTTGGAACTTCCTTGTACTTTACCTGAACCTCCTTTACAACACTGACCACTTTCTACCTGTGGGTATAGGAAGGTATCCAATTCATCCCTCTACCTCTGCATGTGTCTGGTCCACAATTGTTTCTTTCATTTCCTCAGCAGCACTGTATACTGTGTACCTCCAAATATTTTCTTAATAAAAATATACAACATCAAGTTGAAAAATAAATCTTAAATATACTGTTTCAAGACTTTTTTTTTTTAACCAATTTAGTACCTTTGATCTGGCAGCTTCAAAGGATGCTTTTATATGCAAACACATTAAATCATGGCATAATTTCCCAATGAACTTTCTTTCCCTGTCCCACAGGGTTATGCAAGACTTTAAAAACAAGACTTTAAAAAGGCTTTATATTTTTTGCTGATTGATCATTCTGATCAAGGTATTTCCATGATAGATTATCATAATTCATACTATTGAGACTTCTGTCCTCTATGCCCTGATTTCCTTGTCTTCTTCCCTCTCCTTTTCTTTTGTCTTTCTCAACTGTATTTTGTTTCTCCTCTATCTGCTTCCCCCTATCTCTCTTCTCTTCTCCTCTCCTTCCAACATCCATCTGTTCTCTCTTCTTTCACTTTTTTTTTCATTTCTTTCTAATTTTTCCTGTTTCTCCTTTCCTTCTTTCCTCTCATTCCTTTTCTTTTGCCAATATGCTCTCATCTTTCAACCCTGTCCGCGGTGCTGAACTTTAAATAAAGCAGTTTGTAATAGGCCTGTTGTGCTGCCTTATGTGCTGGAAAAACTCTAAACAAAATATAGCTGATTGTAGTAGACTAACTTCCTGATATGTAAAAATCAACAACATTGACAAGAGTACATACTAATCATTTTACATGTTGTGTTGTTTTCTCAATGTTACATTCTAGAGTTAGAAATAAGTGGACTTAGAGAAGAATTCCTTTATTAGCAAGAGATTTGGGTTTTCCATAATTTATTTTTTTCCAAATAAAAATATTTGGATACTTAAGGTCTATCTTTTCTTGATAACATATGTCATCTCCTACTGACTAGGCCAAGATTTTACCAAATGTATGGTAGGTTTTATAAACTGTTTTTTTGATCATTTATTTGATTTTTCTTTATCTTTGCTATAGGAAAATAAATGAGATAAATGAGCTAAAAGCCACAATTAGCCGGTACAGATCTGATGACAGTTTGGACAGGTAAGGCATTTTGAACTGTGTAAGCAAATGCATGCCACATATTAAATACCATTTCCTGTAAAGCATGGGGTATTTAAATGTTTATCAAGGTAAGTTTTGAACCATTATATTTTATATGCAGAAGGGCATTATATTTTATATGCACAGAAGGGCAATAAGAATTGAATTTTCTTCATCAAAACTCAAAATCTCAACTCAATAACACCATTTTTCTAAAATCCTGCTAATAGTAAGTTGATAGAAAAAAATTGAAGAAACTGGTTTGAGTATAGGTAGGGCAGGCATTGTGTGGAATTGGTTCAATTTAAAAGGAAGAATAGAGTTGTTTTTGTGAATATGAGTTGTCATTTCTTATTCCAATTTTTGGTCTTTTCATTCCAAGGTGGAGAAATAATAGTTTCTATATCACTACCTTATGGAGAGGGTGTACATTTTAATAATACAATAGTTTTGATCCACTATAGGATAACGGCATTAGCTCTTTACTTTAGAAAGGGAGACAATTCTTTCAGCCTTGGTGTCACCATATGACTTATACAATGAGTAGTACATTATTGTTGTGCCTGTTTTTAGGAAAAGGCTCATCTTTATGGAGAAAGTTCAGAAACGTATACTCAAGTTGAACTGTAAATGCCACAAATCACATTTAAATTTTATATTTGGTAGAGATACATAGTAAGCATAAGTAAAGAAAATAGTTAACATCTTTAATCGAAGTCTAGACACAATGGACACCTGCAGCCATTGATAATTGAGGTCACTCTCTTTGGCTCAAGACGTGCTATTATTGTAGACAAAAATGCTGTCTGCTGTGTTTAAAGCAGATATGCTGAAACTTATAGTATCACACTTGTTCGACATTCAGGCTATGCCAGTGTTAATTGACACAGCAAATGTATATACTTTACTCACAGATTTTCAAAATCAGTTACCTAAAGGAGGACTGTCAGCACTGGTATCCCTTATGAGCTGACACCTCTCTTGTAATTAACAGCCTTAACAAAGATGAGTTTGTAGAAGTATATGTGCTAGATCTCATCTCCACAGCACTGAGTGGGGAGAAGAGTCGAAATGCCTCTGTCCATTCACCCTGGCCTTGCTGGTGTCCTATTGCATTGTTAAATTAGAAGAAAATGCATTTCTAGGAATGAATTTGAAAGTAAAATAATTATGCCTCAAGAAAGATAGCTATGTAGGAGAACTAAGTCTTTGTAGGCTGTGTCTGAAAGTTTATCAGGCCAGTCAGTATAGAGCCTGAAGCATCAGCCAGACCAGACCAGAACAGACCAGACCACACAGGCAAACTAGCTGAGCCACCGTCAGCTCAGCTGCATGTTAGAATTACTGAGAGAGCTTTTAACTGTCACTGTTAACTTGTTCCCACCACCTCTTATCCAAAGATTTTGGATTTAATTAATCTGAGGTGGGACCTAGGCATTTTTTTTAAAGTTTATAAAGTGATTCTAATGTGCAGCCAAAATTCAGAACCACCAATATAGCCCCAAACCTTAATTTTATACACTAAAATATGAAGCCAGAGATCACCTGCTTTATTGATGCAGAACTTTAGTAGCATGCTTGGGAGAAATGCCCTGGTCAACCCCTTTCCCAGGCAGTCACGTCTCCCAATAGTAATCTATATCTCCCAGAGTGTGAAAATAAATGTATGGGAGAGGACACAGGGGTCAGTATAGAAAGGCAAGTGCTGTTAAAAGGAGTTTGGTCCCATACTGTAGGCCATTCCTAATGCAAGATATAGAATAATTTTAGTAGGAAGATGATAAAATATATATGGTGTATGAGTATATGTGCATTTCAATAAAAATGAATTTAGTTTAAATGAAATGATAAAAGTACTGAGTTTACATTTGAAAAGTCTCCTTTAAAAGATTATACATGTTTAGTTTTAAAATATGAGCTATTATAAAGAAACATAAGTAAGTAATAGTGTATGTAGAATGTTATGTGACACAAATCCTGACAGTGGTTTAATGATAAAGTTGGAAAATCTAGATTAGGGCGACCTCTAGTGTTTTATTGTGGAAATGTACACCAAGTAATGTTAATAACATTGGGTATTTTCTATCTCCAATACTGATTCCTATTTAATAACCTATTTGTCACAAGTTTGTGAAAACTTAATTTTCCAGAGAAGCACAAATTAATCTCTGTAGGTAATAAGACATTGGCATATATATTGGAAAGGTGGTTTAGAGTTCTCCCCATGATTATTCATAGACTGGAAGAGATAGAGGTGAAGAATAATAGCTGAAGGAAGAAATGAGTTTGGAACAATCCACAACAGAATCAGATGTGTGATGACCTGGGGCCCTACTGGACAGAGTTTGGAGATAGACTACTTCCTGGTTGTGTGGCCAAGAGAATGTCACCCACTTTCTCTCAGATTCCATTTCTTCATCTATAAGATGAAAACAATTACACCTATATTATAGGGATGTTCTGAAGAGTAAAGGAAAATGTATGAAATGAGCAGTAAATAAAAATAGGTAGCCATTTGTGTTATTACATGCTGTATTGCCTTCTTAGACTTACACTGTAGAATTTTTACTAAATTCATTTAATCTCAGAACTCACCTTCACTTAAATCTCAAGAACGTTTGGTATTGAGGTTCTGTTTGCTTTAGACTGACTGTTGCTTTCAGTGTTCCACAGTAGCAATTTCCCAAGATGATTTTTACTTTATCTGAAGATCTCATAAGCAGCTATAAAGTCTGAGAAGAATTTCCCAGGGGCATTTAGGATTTAGGATTATCTGACATCTTACATATGGTACCCCCGGTGGTTTACTGCAGTTCTTTACATAGAAACATATTGGAGGCTCAGTAGCAGTTAGGGCAGGGGACATCTTCATAGTCTTTGACTGATGGTCCCCTTAGGTAGGAGATTTTTATACACGGTCTCTAGGATTCTGTATAAGTGAATGGCTGTATTGTGAACAGTCTGTTGAGAATATGGAGCTCTGGAGCTTCCTTCCCTTTTACATTTAAGAGTTATCAATTAGTAGCATCCTATATAATAAAAGCCTAGTATGCTAAGTGTCCAGTCATCCAATTGTCTGTTCAGCCAATCAAAGCATAATATGCTAATAGTATGCTAAGGCTGCTTAACCGCTTGTTATGACATGCACTGATCACTAGTGGACAGTTGACCAGTTGCTATGATGTGCACTGACCACCAGGGGGCAGATGCTCTGACCTGTAGATTAGCTTGCTGCTTGGGTCTGGCCAATCGGGACTGAGTGAGATGTGCCAGACACACCTGGGAGCCCTCCTGCAGTCCCTCCCTGGCTGGTCAACCTCCTACATCCCTCCCTGGCCCCAAATCATGAACTGGTAGGGTCCCTTGGCCTGGCTTGCACACTCTGGCAATCCAGGATTCCTTGGGGGATGTCAGAGAGCTGTTTCAGCCTGATTTCACAGGCTAGGCAGAGGGATTCCACTGATGCACAAATTCGTGCTCCGGGCCTCTAGTTATTTACCATAAACAGAAACTGTTTGGGGTTGACTCATAAAATTTTGATGTATTTACCCAATATTTTAGTTACACATGTCAAAATGACATCCAGGAATTTAAATTATTTCAAATGAATGACAATTGAGTCATATTTTTCCTCACATAAAATTTTTTTAAGAGTGTCCATCTTCCCAGAAATGGTTTATATAAAGCCCCGTACTAAAATTGTTAATAATAGTGAAAGTTTAGAGACAGTCATAGTAGACCCATAGTGTGGGGTCAGTAGAAGAGCCTCACTGGACTTCTATTTTCCTGAGCCTAATTTTGTTCCATCTTAGTTTTGTGCAAGTCTGCAGAATGTTCCAGAAGACAGCCCACATCTCAGGAAGAGCCTGGTGTGAGGGAAGGAAGGGATGAAATAGGCGCTATAATTATGAGATCCCACCATGGGCATGGAGACTCCAGAGTTTCTAATTTATATTTTTTGACCCAAGGGACAGACAAACACTCCCTATCTAGACCCATCCTCCTTGAGGAGAGCTGAGAGTAGAGGGAGTAAACCTTCTGATGGCCAGTAGGCCCTATTAACGAAAAGTCAAAGTAAATTAATTCCTCAGGTAATGTTACTCTTTTAACAAGTTCCTTCTCTCACTTCCACATCTCTGTGAGTTAGCACAATAGAGTACTGCTTGCTCTCATCAGAGTCCAATGTGATTGGCTGGAAGAATAGGAGACTCTACCCATGAAGTCACTCAGGGACCCATGTTCTTTCCATGATTTAATGCTGCCACCTTCAATCCATGGGCACCAAAACCATAATGGAAGGAGAATAAGGAGCACAGGTATCATGCAAGCGATTTTAGGATTTGTCTGGAAGTGGCAAACAAGATTTTTGCCTACATTCTCCAGTCTGGAACTCAATCACGTGGTTCCAACTTAATGAAGACTGAGAAATGTGGTCTTCCTGTGTGCTCAGAGGAAAATAAAATAAGTTTGTCTATGCCACAAAACATTAAAAAAAATACTTGTCTTCCTTTGATGTACTTTACCAACATAGAAAGTACTGTCATTGTCTATGTATATTATTAAACAATAATGAATATAAAATAGTTAATGAATTAAATGCTCAATGAATCAGAAAGGCTAATTGCAAAGCATGAGCTTTAAAAATTCCAAACTCTGTCAAAATTACCTCATAAATAGATTTTTGCCACAAGTAGCTTCTTAATTGTAAAAATTTTCTAAATGTAACACCTGAAAAATATTTCTTTTTGTTAGAGAAAGGTTATGTCATGAGTGATCCTGGCATAAAAGAAGTCTAAAAGGAGCTTAATAATGCAATGTTCACCCAATCTTTTGTCTTGTTTCTTCATAAAGGATCCCAGGCAGACACGATGCTGCTAAAACGTATAAGGCCAAAACCTTGGATAACCAACTAACCAATAGGTACCAGTATTTACTAACTTTGGGAAAGGCGCAAGTTCAATATATTTCTAAGCATGACTTATTTACTTACCATTCTTCAGCCCTACTTAATACCTTTCTGTAAAATCTTATCCTCTATGTTTTTTGACACAAAAATCTGGAGTAAAAACCTTTATTCCTGTTCATGGTTGGAGAAATGTAAAATCATGTTTCTTGGCTTAAAGTTCGAGAGAGATCATTGCTTCAAGCCATCGTTCTTACCACATTTATGTTTCTGATGGAAAGGTTAGGAAATACATGTAAATGTCAAGTTTTAAATTCTTATTGCTAAACAAAATTACTGGAAAAAAATACTTTTCTGAAAGAAAAAAAAATTCTTCTGCAATCTAGTACAAGACAGTAAAAGATTATAAAACCATGTTGCCAAATTTACTCAAATTCTGATGCTTTCCTTTTCTTTCTCTCAGATAATCTCTAACCCTTAACAATCATAATTTAAAATTCATGGACAATGTCAAATAGATGCAAGTATGTATTAATTCTTCATTGCTGCTCAAACTTTTGCCTTTTTTTTCTTTACTAGAAATATGTCTGCATTCAGATCACCAGAAGCAACAAAAATGTATGTGCTTTTCTAATTGAAGTTATATTTTCAGAATAAAGTGTATTTCTTTATATGTGTTAAAAACAAACAAAACAAAAAACAGGATATACTGCCATCAGGCCAAAGTTTAATTGTGATACAATTGCTTTGGCAGAGGGAAACTGTAGAAAGACTGAAATGGTCTGCAAAGCTTCAAATATTTACTCTGTGGACTTTAACAGAAAAGGTTTATGGAGCTCTATTCTTAACCAAACACCAAAGCCTAACTATTTTTTCCTTTTCTTTTTTTTAAATTTGATTTTTGTTTGTTTTATCCTTACAGAACCATTTTATTTTTTCTTATTCCCATGCAATTAAATCATTATTTCCCTACATTCAAGTGCCTCTCCAAACACCAATCATATATATCTACAACTCAATTGAGTCATGCAATCATGGTTTTGTTAACAATCTATTCAGATGAAATATATTTTCCCTGAATGTACTATTGGCAATTGTAAATTACCCAAACTAGGTAGAGTTAAAATGTTTTTTTTAATCCTCACCTAAGGATATGTTCATGGATTTTAGAAAGAGGGAGAGAGAGAGAGAGAGAGAGAGAGAGAGAGAGAGAGAGAGAGAGAGAGACATTGATGTGAGAGAGAAACATCAGTCAGTTGACTCCCTTGGGTATTGAACCTGCAACCCAGGTATTGCCACAACCTTTTGGTGTACAGCATGATGCTCCAACCAACTAAGCCACCTGACCAGGGCCAAACTAAGTAGATTTTTGAAAACTTGATTAGTTTTAAAATTTGTATTTACATATAAAGTAATTTTCACACTGGACTGAACCTTTCAGTTGAAATAGGCCTGGGTCACTTTCATTGTTTTGAGGGTCTGTGAATATTAATAAATACTAAATAGAGATTAAAAATGGTGTGATTCTTAAATATTTTATTAAAGTAATGCTTTTAATACAAAAACATTGCAGTATAATTTTAGTCATAATATAATTTTATATACCGTATTTGCCGGCGTATAAGACGATTTTTTGGCCCTGAAAAATACGTATTTGCCGGCGTATAAGACGACTGGGCGTATAAGACGACCCACTAAAATTTCCACTAAAAATACAGAGTTTGTTATATACTCGCCATATAAGACTACTCCCCACTTGGAGGCATATTTTTCAGGGCCAAAAAGTCATCTTATACGCCGGCAAATACGGTATTTATATATATATATATATATATATATATATATATATATATATATATATCCCATAGCACTGAATTGATTGTTCTGGGTTTCAGATACACAATTAATGTCATGTAATGAATGATTTCCTCATTCAGTTCCCTGGGTTTTAGTTACTAAGATAAGAACCTGTCAATTTATAAAATCGATAGACTGAAGAACTTTTTATTTTTGTCCCTCCGTCTTCAACTTAAACATTTTGTGGGGCCTAATGGGTGGAAGTATGAGTAGGTTACAAGACCTTTAACGGTGGGTTAGAATGAAAAAGTTTCAGGAATGTAAATATTTGTTCTTGTAATTCAACAGGCGATCTGGAGGTTTTGCTAGTCCAAAGACTACCAGCACCCTCCCTCCCACCTCAGCTACAGCCCCTGTAAAGAAAAAGAGGTACGGTGGCTCCTTGTGTCAGCCTCTTGCCCATATTTTCTCAAGGATTCTTCTTTTTTTTTTTTTAATTGTTTTTATTTATTATGGTTATCACATAATTGTCCTTATCCCCCCATTCCCATCCCAAGCCCCTCCCTACATATTCCCCCACCTCCCTGTTGTCCATGGCCACTGGCTAGGTCCATATGCATGCACACAAGTCCTTTGGTTGATTTCTTCCCCTTATCCCCACCCTCCCCTACTTTCCCTCTGAGGTTTGAGAGTCTGATCGCTGCTTCTCTTTCTCTGGGTCTGTTTTTGTTCACAAGTCTATTTGTTCATTATTTCATCTAGATGTGTGAGATCATGTGATCCAAGAAATACCCTTGTAAGAACCTAAACTGCGACAAGCCTTAATGGTTATGCTGAGAGGCAAATTAATCAGTCTGTAGTGAGTTCCTTTCTGGGCCAACAGTTCTTTTGAGTCCCAATTTCAATGTCAAATAGTTCCTTATGTGTACATGTCAGCCATAATATTTCAGATCTGGTTGGTGGACAAATGGTGGTGATGCAGGTCTGACCATCTCTGGTTTGTTCCTGGGCATCCTTCAGCAACACACAGCTGCTGCTGTCTGCTGGTATGGTGAGGCGTTGTCAGCATCTTCCATCTCTGAATTGTGTCTCTTCTGTCTTCATGGCTGGAGCACTTCTGTCTATTCCCCTCTGTTACAGGATTCCAGATGGTCTCAGAGTTGTTTTCTGAAAATATACAAACATATTCTCGACCAAAATTAATAAAGGGATACTTTCTTTAAATTTGACTTGGGATTATTTTTCTTTTCTTTTTTTCCTCCAAATAATTTTCCTCTGGATAAGTAGAGAGTCAAAGACCATGTCTCCAGACATTGATCTGTGCCTGTGTGATTGTCGCCTCCTCCAAATTCCCCTGCATGGCCTCCCACACTCTGTGCTGGTTCCGTTTATTTAACAGGCACCAAGAAGTAGCTCTGCCTGTGGCAGCAGAATAGTTTCCACCATGCGATGGTGGAAGGCACTTTGCATGTTGGAGAGGACATAGTTCTAGTGAACCATGCCGCTAATGGAAAACAAGCATTTGTGAACCTCAGTGCTTTTGGCAATTTCTTGTTTTCTTTGCCTATGCGTAGGATTGTGCCTGGTTGAGGGCAGATGCAGCGTTTGTTGATGGAGTAGTTGACTGCTCTTGTGCTGCCAGGGTCCTCCCGGAGGGAAATGGCTGATTCTATTTTTTCCTGCGGTTGGGATCCTGTTTGTATCTGCAGAATCTCAGGGAATGTGATCATCTTTCTCTTGGACTCAAATTTCACATTGCCTTAATCCTTTGTTTGTTAAAAATAGATTCTTGAGGTCAGTTAGTTCAATCTCGCACCCAAAGCAAGAACCTTTCCTCTAACAGTGTAGGCCTAATCAGGACCCCTGGCGCCAGCCATATGCCTCTTATTTTTGTGATCCACCTTTGACAGGCTACGGTGGGTAGCATCTACTACTTACACTGAGGTGAAACCTTTGATTTACTCCTATCTCACCTCCTGCGGGGTGCCTCAGAGAATACACCTGCTTCCAGAATTGTGGTGTTTTTTTTGTTGTTGTTTGTTTGTTTGTTTTTAGAACTTCCTTTTTAATGACACAAGAAATGCTTATTCTAGAACAGGCTTTCTCTTAGGCATGGGGCTGCTCTGCTTCCAGCCCAAGGTACTTTGTAAAGGCACTGGATGTACAGGAGTTTACCAGAAGGAGGGGTGGATCTGGCAGTCCTGAAATTTCTGAAGGTCCAGCTTTCAGCACTGGCTGCAACCCTGGGCGTCATTCACTGCTCCCTTTTCACATGCTACATGCTTTTCAAGTTCCCACTTGCTTTGTAGAGAGGACAAAATTCAGCCCAAGTTCAGGTTGCTAAGGACAAGCTAAGCTTATCTAACCATGCATTCCTTTTCTAAAAGATAGACCAGCTGTTGGTCTTTCCACTGCAAATACCAGAAAGTTCTCGACTTTGAAGTTACCTTTTGACCATAGTGGAAAATCAATTATTTTATCCAATCGTCTTTGCTGCCTAAATCAGAAGTCTTACAATGTGGAACATTATTCTTCTTTGCAGCACATCTTCTTATCAGACACTTGGCTTTGTTTTTCTCTTAACAAAGATGATGGGTATTTAAAATGCTCCTGACTGGGATAAGAAAAGAAAGTTCTCATTGTTCTAAGTCTTTCTTTTACTTTCTTTTCTCTCTCTTGGTTTTTGTGTTGTTTTAATTTTGACCTCATGACATTGATCTCCACTTAAGGGTGTTTTGGAGAGGGCGGTGAAGGAATCAGACAGGGAGTTGAGAGAGAAAACAGACGTCCCTGGTTGGTTGTTTCTTGCAGACCCTTCAGTTACCCTGCACTGAAAACCTTTAATGTCCATGTGTGATACTGGAGTCTCCCCTGAAATTTTTTATACCTTCAACTTGTTTTTGCAGCAGAATTTGTTTATTTATTTATTATAGTTGACATGCAATGTTATATTAATTTTGGGTGTATAGTAAGTATATGGTTTTGATATTTATATACCTTACAAAGTGATCACCACAATAAGTCTAGTACCCACCTGGCACCTACATAGTTATTACAGAATTGTTGACTATATTCCCTGTGCTGTACTTTACACCCACGTGATTAGTTTTACAACTGGAAGTTTGAACTTCTGAATCTCCTTCACTTTTCGTTCATACTCCCCGCCCCCTTCCCACCTGACAAGCATCAGTTTTCACTCTGTACCTATGAGTTTTTGTTGTTGTTGTTTTGTTTGATCATTTATTTTGCTTTTTAAAAGACTCCACACATAAGTGAAATCATATGGTACTTGTCTTTCTCTGCCTGACTTATTTCACTTAGCACAATACCCTCTGGGTCTACCCATGTTGTTGCAAATGGAAAAATTTGAGACATAGGACAATTACTTTCTACTGCATTTATGAAATAGCCTTTATTTTATTTCCGGGGCCTTATAAAAAAAAGTCATCTCATTGCTTTTGTTTAGTCTAATTATTTTCAGCTTTTCCAGTAGACATGTGTGTAAGTGTGTGGAGGTAGGGGGTATAAGGACTTTCAAGCAGAGTGTTGATAACCAATGTCATTTCTTCACAGACAGTCCTGGTTTCCACCACCCCCTCCAGGATATAATGCCACTCCAGGCACAGGAGCAAGCAGAAGGTAAGGGAGAGGTGCCAAATGTAGTTGCTATGTAATTTTATGGAAAAAAAGTGTTAAATATTGACAATGTATAATTGTGGATGTGACAATTTTGTGAACTCTGAGTGCTGAACAAGTCCATGCCCCTTGAAATGCAGCCCTGGTAGGAAATCTGACAAACTATAAGGAGTACATATAAGTAGCTGTATTAGTTTGCTAAGGGCTGCTGTAACAACCTACTACAGATGGGGTGGCATACCAAAGATGTTTCATAATTCTGGAGGGAAGTCCTAAGTCAAAGTGTCAGCAGAATTGGTTCCTTCTAAGGGCTGTGAGAGAGGATGTGTTCCATGCCCTTCCCTAGCTTCTGGTGGTTTCCTGACAACCTTTGCCATGCCCTCATTTGTATAACCATCATCCTGATCTGTACTTCGTTTTCACATGGTGTCTTCCCCGTGTGCGTGTTTGTGTCCAAATTTTCCTTTCTTATAAGGACACCAGTCATATCAGATATGGGCCCCATTCTACTCTAGGATGACCTAATCCTAACTTAACTAATTACATCTATGATGAGCCTATTTCCCACAAAGAGAACTTTCTCAGGCACTGTGCATTAGGAATTCAGCATATGGATTTAACCGGTAAGAGTGGCAGAGGAGAGAACAGAGTCAAGCACTAGGCGGGTCTCCCACATGGGCTCCTGGTGCACAGTAGCTCCTAGTCTGTGATGAACCTGAATGACAGCATGGGGGTATGTGTGGCAAGTTCTCTGCAAACTCTAAGAGATATATGGGTGTTTTCTATTTTTATTTTTTGTTTGTTGAGAGCAATAATTGAACTAAAATTATAGACCATGTTGGAGACAGCTTGTTCTATAATTTCTAAACAGGAATGCCAGCAACAATTTAAATTAATAAATATTGAGTAAGTGCACAGCTATGGTTCTAGGATCTTGGGGTATGTCAGAGAATAAAACATGGAGTCTAGGATCTGGCCTTCAGAGAAGCAGGCACAAGTGTGGATCACTTCTATAACCTATGTCATCACTAACATGTGAAGAAAAACAGGTCTCCTATTTGGTTTTGCTTTAGAGTGTCCAAAATTGTTTTCTTTTTCAACCCCTGGACTATCTTTACCAACTGTTTCCATGTTTCAATGGGACTTACACTAAGTGGCCAGATTATTATGATCTCTGAAAACACAATAATCTGGACACTCAGTATATATCCTATATAATAAAAGGCTAATATGCAAATTGTCCCCTCAACCAGGTCGACCAGCAGGCAGGCTGGCCAACCTCCCATGTCCCCTCCTCCTGGTCAGGCTGGCCAGATGCCACCCATGCACAAATTCATGCACTGGGCCTCTAATTTATACACACACACACACACACACACACACACACACACACATATACTGAGTGACCAGATTATTATGCATTCAAAGGTCATAATAATCTGGCCACCCAGTGTATTTTCCCCATTCAACAATTAGAAAAAAAGAGTTATTAAATCATGAGCTTGTTTAATATTGGATTATTTTATTCCTTAAAATTTTCATCTGCTGTGTAGGATTTTAATTTCTCTTTTATTTCCAAATAATAGAAATATTTGAAAAGACGTGTCCTTTGTTGTAATTCAGGTTATATCTATATGGACATAAACATTAGTCCATGAAAAGATACAAAGAGCTCAAGGTGCTTTTCTCAATGCCTGTTGTTGCATCTCTCTCTCTTTCTTTCTCCCCATGTGTGTGTATTCTATTATTTATATCTAATATATTTATACTAGAGGCCTGGTGCACAAAATTCATGCAAGGGGTGTGTGTCCCTTAGCCTGGCCTGCACCCTTTCTAATCCGTGACCCCTCAGTCAGACATCCCTCTCACAATCTGAAACCACTGACTCCTAACCACTTGCCTGTCAGCCTGATTGCCCCCTAACAGCTCCCCTGGCGATTGACACCCAATTGCTCCCCTGCCAGCCTGATTGCTCCCAATTGCCCTCCCCTGCTGGCCTGATTCCCCCAACTGCATTAGGGAGGGGGCAGCAAAAAATAGAAGACATCCCTCCCTATTGCACATGGACCCTATATACAGGCCCACCCAGCCCAGGCTAGTGGGATGCTTGGCACATTCTCAGATCTCTGCTTAGGGGTGGGAGGAGTGAATGGTGTCAGCACACATGAGAGGGGACCTCTGGGTGGCCACTCCGGTCCTGGCTACTGGTCCTGGCACTTCCTGTTCCTCAGTTCCTTCCTGGTCCTGCCTGCAACCCTGGTCCCCCTACCTGGCTCAGCCTCCCTTCTCCATCCTGGCCTCAAATTGCCCCCTTAGCTCCTGGGGACTCTGTCCTCCCCTCCAAGCCTGGAGGTCCTAAGGGGAGGTTATGGCTTCTCAGAGACTCCATAACAGCGCTGTCACTCATGTTCACCCAAGGGAAGGGGTTCATGTGGCAGAAGCAGCTGTATAAATGTGGGTGCAGGGGCAAGTCCTCCGGGGTCACTTGGACAGTTTGCTGATGATGCGAATGAGGGCCTCGTTCTCATCCTTGAGGCGCTGGTTGTCAGCCTGGAGGTTGGACAGGCCCTTCAGCTCCTCTTCTAGCTCAGTGGCCTTGGGCTCCAGGGCCCTGCCCTGCGCTCAAATCTCTCCAGCTCCAGGAGGCCCAGCCTCTCTGCAAAGCATTCCTGCCTCTGTGTGGCGTGCTCCAGCTCCACCTTGAGCTGTGCCAGCTGCAGTGTGGTCTCAGTCAGGGCCTCATGAAGTCCCTCGCTCTAAATGCACAACTCTGAATAGAGCTTCCTGAAGCCTCCCTCGGGCTCTTCTGATTCGGGCTGGGGTTCTGGGTTGAGAGGCTGCTGTCTACAGAGGGAAGGGCTGAATTCTGGGCTGATGTCCACTGGCTTCACCTCCTCCCCCTCGGCAGACACTCTCCTTTCCTTACCGACTCCACAGTGCTCTCTGGAGGCCTGTGGTCACTGTCCCTGCCTGTCAGGTGCCTCTACTCTCTGGGCAGAGCCATTAGAATTCTCAACCCCAGGGACTCGCCAGGAAGGGTCCAGGCTCTGTTCAGCCGGCTCTTGATTGGGATGGGAGAGTCTGATCAGGGGCAGGCCAGCAGGGGAGGGGCCATAACTTTGGCTGATCGAGCTGATTTGTGGGCTACAGTGGGCAGCAGTAGTTCACTGGAGGCAGGTGAGAGCTCCTGATGCCCGCAGGAGGCAGGAGCGTGAGCTGCCACTGCCCACAGGTCAGAAGTTCAGCCCACTTGCCAGTCAATGCCACCTATGGTGACCGGTTGTTTGGTCATTTCGGTCATCACGTCCCCTTGCTTTATATATATAAGGATATAACATTAGTGAACATGCTGAATAATCACAACTTGGAATTATATCCACCTTCTGTTAAAACTTTTTTTTAAAGCCTACTCATTAGTAGGTGACTTCCAATTATATGAACTGTCAAGTATGGATTATATTTCTAGTTTAAAACCTTCTTTCCCCTCCAGCTGTGTTTAGATATTTCTCTATGAGTGATACTTGGCTACCTACGTGGGAAAAGTTTTAACTAGGAGCTTTACTAGCTGTTATTACTTCCCGAGTATTATAAAATCCATCAACTTTTGTCTTGATAGAGAATAACTAGCATTTAGAATATATATATATATATATATATTCTAAATATATATATATATATATTCTAAATATATATATATATATATTCTAAATATATATATTCTAAATATATATATATATATATATATATATATATATAACTTATTTCCAAAATAACTTAATACATTTATTTGTCTTCTATTTAGTATTCCAATGTTAATGTAAATTATTATAATAACAAGCAACTGGTTGTATAACTGTGCAAAAATGTGGAAGGATTATTCATGAGTTAACATCTCATGTTCTCAATGTGCGCTGAGCTGTGGATCTATGCACAGAACTGACAGATCTTGGCTATGTGCCCTTACAATGAATGCTTGCTGAATGTGATTTACATGGATGATAAGGTGCTCCTATTTCTGATTCCTGGCTCAGATCCACAGCACTAGAACTGAGAAAAAGAGAAGATTATTGAACTAGGCTGATCAGTTTAGATATTCATTCCTTTTATAGAGCACAGCTTATTAATATAATAGCTAAACTGAAAGAGTTCTCTGTGAGGATCAGAGCTAATGCCATGCCAAGATTTCAGGGAGAAGAAGAGAGTAATAACAACATAGCAATGCCTTTTATTTCTAAAGTGCTTTTCTTTGGAAGAGCTCAAAGTAAAGCTTCTGTTTCTCACCTTTAATGCCAGGACATTCCCAGGGCTGAGAAACAGTCTTTTTAGTAAAAGCTGGGGGAAAAAATAGAAGCAATTATTAAATGATGAAAGAAAGCAAAGGATTCAAAAAGAGACCTTTGTCCTCAGAAGAGCCCACAGAAAATGAAAATAGGTCAAACACAGATTAAAAATATGCTTTTTTCTCCCCTAAATTCTTACCTGAGGATAAGTTGTTTTTTTTTTTTTTAAACTGATTTTAGAGAGAGAGGGAGAAGGAGAGGGAGAGGGAAAAGGAGAGAAGAGGGAGATAGAAACATTGGTTGTGTCCCATACATGCCATGACTGAGGATCAAACCCACACCCAGGTATGTGCTCTGACTAGGATTCAAACCCAAAACCTTTTAGTATATAGAATATACCAACCAACTGAGCCACCTGGCCAGAGCAAAAATGTGATTTTTAATATTAGCTAATAGCTCAATGTTAACCTTATTTTCTTTCATCCTTCACTTAGATACTGGTTTCCTTCTCCCTTTTCTCATTTTGTGAACCTTCATTTTCCCCCCTCACATGATCTTTATCAGAGATTTCATTTCTCCCACACGTCCCTGTTTGTGTAGCACATGTGTAAAAAAGACCACCATACTCTGCAATCATTATAGAGATTAGCATTTTTACTGAACTTTTCATTGTTGTTTGTTCTCAACCGAGGATATTTTTTTCATTGATTCTTAGAGTGTGGAAGGGAGGGAGAGGACACAGAGAGAAAGAGAAACATCAAATGAGAGAGACACATGGATTGGTTGCCTCCTGCACATGCTCACCAAAGTAGGGGATGGAGCCTCCAACTGAAGTATGTGCTTTTGACCAGGAATGGAACCCTGAAGCCTTTTGTATGCAGGCCAATGCTCTGACCACTGAGCACACTGGCCAGAGCACTGAACTTTTTAACCCTTGACCTTTCTGTGGCCTTTGAAACCATGGTCCACTCCATCTGTCATTTGTTCTTTTCTTGACTTATATAGTGTGGAACAATCAAATTTAGTTGTGTTGGATTCAAACTTCTGTTGGCATTGTGTTTGGATAAAATCTATCACAGGCATGATGATCTTTCCATCATGATAGGAACCAGAAAATGGAGATGGAAAGTATCATTAACAATTCTGAGAACTTCGTGGGTTTTCATTTTTTTATAAGATTGGGCTATTAAATTTTAGGAAACACTATTTTAAGATGAAAGGGATTGAGATGTGAAAAGGGGAGAAAAACAGTGAAGCAGGGGTTTGATCAGAAAGGTAGGAAGAGAGACAGATGAATGTAATGAAGAACAGCTAAGATCTTGTTTTAGTCTTTATTAAAATGAAAAAAAATATTATAGGTTCTGATGGCGGTGGATAGATTTCAGAGAAAACAATAGTGTTGACATAGGTTGGTCATTCCAAATACTATGCTGATTGTTTCCCTTCTCAGCAAGAGAAGGAAGAGGAGATCAGAGAACATTATCTCCTGATGACTAAGGAGCTACCTTAGAAATCAACTAATAGAGGTTTCATTTAAGTTCCAAACTTTACATGCTATGTCTCGCTGACATGAATTACAACTTATCTCTTTAATCTTGTTTTACCAAAAAGGGGGCAAGAAGCTTTCACAGATATTCAATTCTTAACTGCATAATTTTATTTGATCACACAGCTCTTGACCCTTTCATTGAAAAACTAATGGATAGCATTCATAAAATGATACTTATTTTAGGAAATAGCTCTCCCAGGTCACTAGTGATCTTGCTGATAAATTCTTTTTTGACCTCTCAGTCCCTATGACTCCTTGTCTTTTCAAAAGGCACCACTGGCCATTCCTGCCTTTATGAAATCTCTCTCCTTGTTTTTTTGAGAAATACTCCCCTCTCCACCACCACCGCACTCTCCTGGGTTTTAGTTCTCTAGCCATTCTTTCTCAGACTCCTTTACTACCCCATCATCCTTTGCCAAGCATGACATGTTGATCTTCCTAAAGGCTCCAAGTAGTTCTTCTCTTCTGAGTCTGCGCCCTGTCCTTCTACAGCATCTTCCATGCCAGGGCTCTAATGGACACTTGTTTGCTTTCAACTCCATCATTTATATCCATTCCATACCTATCTGAGTTACCTTGGGTGACCAACTGCCTACTTGACACCTTCACTTCAATATCTGAAAAGCACGGCAAACTCAACATGTTCAGAATGAAATTCACAATTTTCCACACCAGTCTGGTTCTTTATTTGAGTCAGGCTGCACCACTGAAAATTTGCAGTGATTTTTTTTTTACACCTTTCCATTCTCAACCACCAATATTCAATCCACCAGCAAGTCCCGTCAATTGACTTCTGAATGCCTCTTGAATCTACATATACCTCTTTCCATTTCTATCATCATGTCTCTCCTGGATCACAACTGTAGCTACCTAAGTATTCTCTCTTCTTCACACCGATTATGCGCTTCCCTAATTTCTTCTTTATACAGTTGCCAGAGTGATATATATATATATATATATATATATATATATATATATATATATATATATATATAATTTTAATTGGAACATGCCACGCTCCTAAGTAAAAATTGAGACCTTTATCATTCTTAGAATAAGGATATAAATCCTTAGCATTGACTGCCAGCTCAGACCCTCATAACTCCCCTGTGCTCTCTGTTCCAACCTTTCAAAGACCCTTCACACATAAGGCTTCGTCTGCCTGGAATGCAAGAGGGTCAGTTGAGCTCTTGTGGCCATGTTTTAATCTAATTCCAAAATGTCACTTCAGACTTATCTCTGTTGTGTTCTCTCTGATCCACAATAACTCAGGCATAAGTGATAAAAGCTTCTTTTCCTTGGTTTGTCCAAATACCACTTGCATAAGATTTTAACATGGGATGGAAGGAGTGGTAGTAATGCATTGTAGAAGCCCAGACCAAACTATGTAAAATGTTACATTAAAAATTCCTATTTGTAAGTTCGTTGGCCACCCTTGCTATTGGTCCTTTCTCGTTGGCTGACATTTCTCTGTATGTATGACCGTGTTGCTAGTCTGCTCAGCAGCCCCTCACTTCTTCTTTCTTCCATCTCTCTTTTCCTCATTTTCCTCTTCCTCTCTTCTTCTCCCTCCCCCTCACCTAATTCCTACAAATTACTTATGCCAGGTAGTTTAGGTCTCTGTATGCTGTGCCAGGCTATCATCACAGAAGCTTATCCTCATAACTAAACAATGTTATACTCACTCTTTGGGAGGCACTCTATGCTGCTTTTAAAAATAAACTTATTTTTCATGTCCCAATAATACAAACATCCAGTCACACACACTTAAAATGTCAAAATTGTCATTAATCTCCCTTACCAAAACTGTCATTGATCTCCCTTACTACCTTTATTCAGTCATTGTAGTTCTGGGGATGCGCTGGTCAAGAAAAAAGATGTGACCACCTGGTGGCAGTAGCACACTATAGGCTTCCTTCAGATGGTGCTTTGACAGGTTGAGCATGAGACTTTGGGGGGGGGGGTGGTCAGAGATGAGGCTTACATGTCTAGGTGATCCCACTTAGCAGCATAGTGGGAGCTCCAAAGGGTAAGAGCAGCTTGGGGTCTTTTATAACTCCAAAATTTGGATAATATATGGTTGTACAAGTAACCATAACACAAGATCAACTGTGGGATCATGAGAAAAGCATTTTTTGGACACTCTGATGTGGTAAGGAGAGCTTCTAATAAGGAGTTCAGGAAAGGGTCCTAAAAGAAGTGGGGGTGAGGAGAGGCAGGAGAGAAATCACACAATGCTAGGCTTTCAATCCCAGGATGGTTTTAAATATAGTGGTGTCACCAATCAGTGTAGGAAGAGATAGGAGCATAATGAGAAGTACACAGTTGGTCTTATGAAGCTGCATGTGCATTGAGGTTAGCAGGTAGAGCCTGGGATCCTGGAAGGATATGTTTGTGGAGATGATTTCCAAGCAGTGAGAAATGGGAGAGATGCTCAGACAAGAGGTTGGCCAGAGATTCGATTTGGGAATGAGCCCCAAATTTTAAATATGGTGTCTTCAGAGTGAAGTTACCTATGGAAAACATTAAAGGGGAAGAGAATGAAAGTTGAACATTGATATGTGTCTATACCTGAAGTGGTAGAGCAGGAACCAGAAAATGAGACCTTAACTAGTGCAAATATGTGGTAAAGATGCAGTGCAGTGAGAGGCAGCCAAAACTAGTCCATTCTTCACATTTTTACTTCCTCCACACAGCTTTCTCAGTCCAAGGGGTGGTCTTTGTAATCTGAACTCAGAAAGCTTAGGGTCTGCAATCTTCACTTGGCAACTCATTGTGGATGACCTTTAAACATTACTTACTGTTGGGGCATACTCATTGACTAGATAGCATCATTTTATAATCCTTTAACTCATCAATAAATTTGTCCATAGTAATTTGTTAATAAAGTACATAGTGATTAACTACTTTTAATATTTCTTAGTATATACAAGATAAGGAATTTCCCTCAACCTGTTAGGAGAGTTGTCTGATTCTATGTGCTTAAATGATGATGACTGTTTAAACATAGCTCTTGCCCTAATCGGTTTGGCTCCATGGGCAGAGCAGTGGCCCACAGACCAAAGGGTCAAGGGCTCGATTCCTGGTCAAGGGCATGTACCTCGGTTGCAGGTTCGATATCACTCAGTCAGGGAATGAGTGGGAGGCAACAATCAATGTGTATCTCTCACCTCTCTCCCTCCCTCCCACTCTCTCTCTCTCTCTCTCTCTCTCTCTCTCTCTCTTTCTTCTTTTTTTCCTCCTTCTCCCTACCTTCCACTTTGTCTAAAAATCAATGGAAAAATATCCTCAGGTGAGGATCAAAAAAGATAATAATAAAAAAACATAGCTCTCTTGTTTTCTCTGTCCCACTGTATGTCTGTCTCTCTTTCTTCCCCAAAACTTATTGAGCTCTGACTGTGTGCTAGAAAAGACCTTTGCTAGAATTCAGAAATGCAGAAATCTGTAAACCCAGTCCCTATTTCAAGAAATTCAAAGTCCATGGGGGAGCCAGTTTGAGCCAGGAGTGCTAAACATGAAGCCTGCCCCCAACTAAGTGGCTGTTTGGGGGTATGATAAGCACAAAGGCAGAAACAGCCACAGAATATGTGGCAGCACAGGAAGGAAGGCAATGGAGGGTGTGTTTGAGGTGCAGTAGGGTCCAATGAGGAGATGTCTGAGGTAAACCTTAAAGACTGGATAAGAGTAAGCCAGGTGCAGAGGTGAGGAGAGGACAGCTCTTCTAAGCAGCAAGGAGTCGAAGGAGCAGGTTCTAATGTCAGAATGCATGCTGTGATGAGTATGTGTGTGTGCACACATGTGTCTATTTGTGTGTGCAGAACTACAAGATTGCTATCCAGGACTCCTTCTCTGCATTCATCCTTTATCAGTTGTATTTAGTAGCAGCAGGAAATCTGGTAATTGCAAATATGATGTCATGTGGAACAATGTTATTTAGTACTAGAGGCCCGGTGCATGAAATTTGTGCACAGGGGTGGGGGGTATCCCTCAGCCCAGCCTGCACCCTCTCCAATCTAGGACCCCTCTAGGGATGTCCTGATAGGATTGGGCCTAACCGGGCAGTTGGATATCTCTCTGCCAGCCTAGTCACCCCTAACTGCCCTCCCCTACAGGGTTGATCACCTCCAACTGCCCTCCCTTGCAGACCTGGTCCCTCTCAACTGCCCTCCTTTGCAAGCCTGGTGCCTCCCAACTTCCCACCACTGCTGGCCCATCTTGTGGTGGCCATCTTTTGTCCACAGAGAGGCAGGATCCTTGACCACATGGGAGCAGCCATGTTGTGTGTTGGAATGATGGTCAATCTGCATATTGCTCTTTAAAAAAAAAAAAAAAAAATATATATATATATATATATATATATATATATATATATATATTAATTGATTTTTCACAGAGAGGAAGAGAGAGGAATAGAGAGTTAGAAACATCGATGAGAGAGAATCATCGATCAGCTGCCTCTTGCACACCCCCCACTGGGGATGTGCCCACAACCAAGGTACATGCCCTTGACTGGAATTGAACCCGGGACCTTTCAGTCCGCAGGCCGATGCTCTATCCACTGAGCCAAACCGGTCCTGGCTGCATATTACTCTTTATTTAGATAGGATAGAGGCCTGGTGCACAGGTGGGGGCCAGCTGGTTTGTCCCGAAGGGTGTCCGGATCAAGATGGGGGTTCCCTTGGGGTGTGGAGTGGCCTGAGCGTGGGGCCTATGGTGGTTTGCAGGCCAGCCACGCCCCTTGACAACCCAAGTGGAGGCCCTGGAATCTGTAATTTATTTATCTTCTACAATTGAAACTTTGTAGCCTGGAGCGGAGCCAAGCCTCCTGCTCTCTCTGTGGCCAGCAGCCATTTCTGTTTGGATTTGTTTACCTTCTATAATTAAAACTTTGTAGCCTTGCATGGAGGCCTAGGCCAGCAAGGGTAGGTGGAAAGCTTGGCTTCTTCCGTTACCTGGGAAACCGAAGCCTCCCTCCTGCTCTCTGTGGCTGTAGCCATCTTGGTTGGGTTTATTTGCATACTCACTCTGATTGGCTGATGGGCGTAGTTGGTGGGTATGGCTAGTGGATGTAGCATAGTGGTGGTTAATTTGCATATTACGCCTTTATTAGGTAGGATAAGAAATTATGGGGACATAGTCATTTATAATTTGTGATAAGGTCTGATACCTTTCAGAATATTATTTCTGTTTTAAGAGTTAATGCTTTGCTGTTATATAATTTCAGCTCTGACTATGTGCTAGAGATTGTGAAATATATATAAAAGAAAGCATAAACATAATCATTGTGCAAAATTATTAGAAGGCCAGAGCCAGTGAGAGTTGTTCCTTTTTCACTTCTTTCATTTGGAGATTTATTAGAAGACCAGACACCAAAACTGTTTGTCACTAATCATTGGATGTCCTAACTTTCAAGTTCCTAAACCTTTTCTCACCTTCCAGTCCTTCAGGAGTTATAATATTTGCCAGGCTTGATCCAAATAGAATGGATAGTAGGTGCCTTTTGTGAGAAACGCGTAGTTGCATTACAATGAAATATGGAAACAAGATTTCTGGAAAGTTGATGTTGAAGTTGCTTCTGATTTCAGCACCTACCTTTCAATATTAGTATTCTGTTTATAGCAAATCCAGTGCTTCTGACGATGCACTTAGGTGACTTAGAGACTCAGTGGTTAAATGCCACATGAAGCTCTTGGAAGTTAAGGTAGTTGCTCACCAGGCAGCATGAATGTTTATGACTGTTACCCAATGTTTAATAATTCAGAATTAACACAAAAGCTATCAGCACCAGTAACAACAAAACAACAATGTGATGTGGTGTTTTTTTTTCTTCTTTTTTTTCCCTGAAATCATTTTCAAAGACAGAAAACAAAATACATAATATCTGATAAAACAAATCATGGAGAAACACCCACGGAAATGATCATATAGTTAAATGCTTGCTTGCTATGTTCTTTCATAATTTTTCATCCATATTTGTTTCAACCTCTTTTCCTTCAGTGGTTTTCACTTTCTGATAGCTGATTGGTAGATTTTTTTGGGGAAAAAATCATGATTGAGAAGTGTGTTGCCATGGCAACCTTGCACTACAGTTATATTTTTTTGTCTGTTACTATAAATGGTAAAATGTAACCTATCTAATTATGCTGCAATGTTTTTAACTATTTGGTTACCAAACCCTCTACAAATTTTGCTGTCATGCTAAATAGAAACAATATGTTTTACTTTTACCTCAACAAAATCAAATGTGTGTATTATCTAGAATCTGCTTTGTAAAACTTAAGATTCTAATGCACTCAGTAAAATGTCTGAGTGCAGTGATTTTAAAATCTTATTTGAATGCCTAAAATGCCCATTCAAAACATTAAAATACACACACACACATACAACGTTATCTTGAGTTAAGGGGTATTATTGTTAAAAGTGTTATTCGAATAAAATGAGGAGGAAGCAGATTCACAATGTGGAATGAAGGTCTGAATCTTTAGCAATCAGCTGCTTTTTCATCAGTCCTATGGGATCAACATAGACGGTCTCTGACCTCCTGACACTAGTTTTAATTAACTCATACATTCAAACAACAACAAACAGAAAGTATCCCTGTTTTCCCTCAACCCAGATTCCCACTGCCCCCCACCTCCCATAGAGCCTGGGCTGTCTCTACCTTGACAGGGGAGCCCCTTGAAGTATGACAAAGGAGGGAGCCTTCAGGTTCAGAAGCTGTGAGAATCAGTATTCCTCGGGGCAAGCTCTCTGCCCAAAACATCACCCTCCAAACTACAACTCTCTCTGCCTCAGCCGTAAAACCGAACTCTTCCATTAAAAAGGATTATTTCAGCATGTAGTATGCCTAAAGGTTATCAGCTATAGGTTATAAATCTCACCTCAGTTAATAGCATGAACACCTGACAAGCTAAAGGGCTGTCTATTGTAATTCAAATCTTAGTGTTAATAACATAAACCAGAGGTTTTTCCTACTAAAACTGGGAAGAATTGGAGCACATGGTGACTTTGCTTTTGTGGAGAGCAGACAGCTTGGGAGCAAGTAGACCCTGGGAGGTAGGGAAGCCTGGAGGTGGGTGGCAGGAGCACACTGTGACACAGGGACGGTACTTCCATGAGCCTTGGGGGAGGACAGTGGTAATACCAGTTTTTTTTTGGGGGGGGGGCGGGGATGCAAGGACCAATGTTTTATTTAGGACTGTTCGCATAACTTGTCAAATGGAGGGCTCTTCTCCCTCTTGGGCTTTCACAGAATGCCATGTAAGTAGAATTACACAGTATATAGAACCTTTTGAATCTGCCTCTTCTCACATAGCATAATACATGTGAGATTCATCCATGCTGTTGCATGTACTAATAGTTCAGTCCTAAATAGTATTGCTAAATAGTATTCCACTGTATGGAGATACAAAGTTCATTTATTTATTCACTAGTTGAAAGACATGTATATATCCCCCCCCCCAAAAAAAAAGATGCTTTAAATATTCACATACAGGTCTTCATATGACCATGTGTATTTATTTCTCTTGAATAAATGTCTACAGGTGGGATTGCTAGGTCATATAGTGAGTATGTATTTAATTTAAAGTGTCTTCACCATTTTGCACTAACACAAGCAATGTATGGGAGTTCATGTTTTCCACTTTCTAGGCATTACTTAATATTGTCAACGTAAAAAACATATTAGCCATTCAAATAGGTGTGTAGTGTATCTCAGTAGCTTAAATTTGCATTTTCCTAGAGACTAGTGATGTTGAGCACAACTAGTGATGGACAACTGAGGTGGACACTCTTGGTGCACCCCTTTGTGGTCTGTGTGTACAGCCTTATTGTAGTTAAGTCTTGATTGTTGTTGGTATCACTGGGAGGAACTGGCCTCCAGGCCAATTGGCTGTGAGGATCAGCTGTGTCTGTGCCTGGAGACAGCCTTATTCGACTAGACTTGGAAAATTGCAAAAGCCTTTGTGTTCAGCTTGGATATGGTGGAGTTTCAGGGTGGAGCCTACAGCATTGGCTTCCTGTCAGCCCCGTCCTATGAGGTTCCTGAGTTCATGTTCCTCAGTGTCCTTTGATTTTCACTGCTTTGGTACTTGCTGCAAGCACCTCTGAGAGAAAGGTGCCCTCGTGTTTTGCCCACTACCAGACAGTCTAGTCTCTCACCCAATGAGCCCGGAACTGGGGTTCAGTGCATTTGGAGGTGGGTTGGAAGTAGAATTCAGTGCAGTTCAGAGCTTTTGTCTCCTTCCCGCTAGAGCAATCCAGCGGCACAGTCAATAGTCCATTCTCTATGCCCAATGTGTGCGACTCCGGGGCTCTGCCTTTCGCTGCTCCCAAGTTTCCACCTTACAGCCTAGAATCCCTCTGTATGAGCCTGGGTCCCCAGGGTCTCACCCAGAACTGGGGTTCAGTGCAGTCGGAAGTGGGGTTCAGCACAGTCTGGAGCTTTTATCTCCCTCCCTTTAGGGAATGCCAGCCAGGCACTCAGCCACCCCCTCCTCTCCAGCTCAGCCCTCTCCCCATGCTCCTACCATGTCTCTGTACCTTAGGCTTTTACAACTCCTCTGATTTTCTTTCTGGTTTTCTCTTTCCTTCTAGTTGTAGAATTTTCAGTCAGTCAACTTTCCTGTAGTTCTGGATAATGTCCATTTTGTATTTTAGTTGTATTTTTTTTTTTAAATTGTTGTGTGAGGCTGCAGTTAGGCATTTACCTATGCCGCCATCTTGGTTTCTTTATCTAATTTTTGATTGGTAGTTAGTTTACTTCTTGTTTACTTTTGAGATTTTTTTGAAAAGGCGTTCTGTTTACAAGTTCTTTGTCAGGTATGCAATTAAACCCCAACATGAAAAGGAAGTAATAGGAACAATATTACGACGTTATTTCTATTAGTTTTCATCCTTGCATTACTATCTGCAAGTTTTCATATGCTTCTTGTGAGTGCTGCCAATTTATCCCTGAAAGTTATTCATTACAATTGTAGCCTCTAATGTGTTGGCATTGGTCCTGCAAAGGTCTTGTGGGACTGAGGGAAAGACAGAGGGGAGAGCCAGGGTCAATTAATCCAAGCTTAAACATATGTCTCAAAGTGGTATTCAAACAGGATCATTCAACATGAATGTCTCTTGTTTCCTTCTCTTCAAAACATTCCAGGTCCTAGCTTCCTGCTTTGCTCTTGTATTTTAATCCCCCTGCTTGGCATCACCTCGAGCTCTTGGCATGGCTCGAATGATTTCTCTCATTTCCCCGGAGGGCTAGGGTCCTATCATCTGGGACTGTCATTGCAGAGATGCAAATGACACCTTCTTTGAGATGAATTGAAATCAACGTGGCATTGCCTAGCCCCTGCCCAGCAGGGGTGTAAATGCATTACCCTCGGAAATAAATATGCTCCCCAACTTTTCTTGGCTTTGACAACTCTTCGCCCACTTTTTCTTTTCTTTCCTGGGTATGCTCCAAATCATCTCCACACATCTCTGTCTCCCAGACACACCCAATTAGTATTTGCCCGCCTCTTTGGGGTCTTAGCCATCCCAAACTGGAAGAAACTTGGCTTTTCATCAATGAGTTCTGGCATAAGCACTGTTTGGCATCTTTTTTTAATCCTCATTTTCATCTTGTCACCCTCTCCTGCCTGTTCTCAGATATCCAGTGTCCTGTGCAGATCCATGATTTCCCAGGAGTGACCACCTTCTTACCCCTATCCTTTACCACTGGGAGAAAAGCATATAATTAGCTAAGCCACACAGGAACAATAAAGACACATGATCATGTGAGTGATATCAAATTACCCCCCAAACAGGGATATTTTTTGAGAAGATGATGGCAACACTAAATTATTATCTAATTGTAAACTCTACCTCTGAGCCACAACAGGAGACCATTTTTATGTAAATAGTTTTTCCCAGCATATCATGTAACACAGAAACTCAGCTGAACACCTGGCACCTACTAGGTACTCAGGTGTGGAATCAACAATGGACTTCTTTTGTGGTGCAGCTGAACTTGAAGATTTTGAAAGTTTCAGACCTTGCTTCAAGTACCCATTTCCTTCTGCACCAAATAGAAACTCATCTAATCACTCCTTTTACTCATATCACACATTTTTATTGGACACCCATGTCATTCACAATTCTAGTACTTGAGATACAACTATCCTTTTAGGAGCTTACAGTCCAGGGTGGAGACAGAAAATTATGCATAATCCAAAATATCATCATATGTTCTGTGAAGAGGGTGTGCTGTGAGAAACAGAGAGATCTTCCCAACACAGCGTTGGGTACCTCTAGATACAGTAATGCACAAGCCAAAGTCTGAAGGACAAGGAGGAGGTATCCAGGTGAAATGGAGGAGGCAATACTCCAGAGAGGAGCCCCTCACCCCTACACACTCCAGAATATGGTGGTGGTGTGTGTAGGGGTGAGGGGGATAAGAAATGCAAGTAATTGGCACAGGTTCAGTTTTAGGTTCCTGTGGAGTAAAAACAAAGACCATAGCACTAGGCACTTCTTGAGCACTTACATCAGGCAGTGCTCTAATGCAATCATGTCCTTCTCCTGACTTCAGTGCCACTATCAACATGAGATTCTGGAAACCCACCATGCTCCACTCTCTGTTGCTCCATCACCCAGACTCACTACCACACTCTGGGAGAAAGCTCTGGGACTAATTCAACTATGTATGCCAACCTTGTTAACGTTATCCTTATCTCTCAAACCCTTCCACAGTGTCTCTTGGATGTGCCATCCAGTATCATCAAAACTTGCTGCTCTTTAATCTAGTCTGACTGAATGATCTCTCACTTCTTTGTTGGGTTCTCCTAGAGGACCCTGTTCCCACAGCCTGCCTCACAGGGAGGAATGTTTTCCTCCTAACCCCACACATCATTTGTTTGCTCCTCATTGCTATTTCCTATCAATTTTAACTCCCTCCTCCTTTGCACGCCTCATCTTCTTTGAGTCATGCCATTATGCACTTCTCTTCCTCATTGGGATCTGGATCACTCTTTTCACTCCTTGAAGATTTTGGCACCAGGCTCATTGTCTCTCATAATCATGCCTCCTGTCAGAATGCTTGGTGATTTCCAAATCTATGAAGAGGATCTTTTTCCACCCTGGCCTTTCATTTTTCTAGACCCCTCCAATGATCTTGTCCTTGAGCATTCCTGAGCCACCCATAGGTATTGCCCTTTTAGGTAACCAGACACAGTATAAAATTTCAATTTCAAAGCTTTCTCTCTCTGGCTTCCACTTTATGTCTGTCCAACTCTCACCCCTCCAGTTTTCTGATTCTAGAAATTTCTCACCCCCACCACAACCATCAATCCATTAATTTTATTTTGCTTTCACTGTTGCTCTCCCTCCCTCCATATCCATATTTCTCTCCATGTCCATCTCATGGTCCCTCGTTGTAATCTCTTCTATGTGTACCCCTCCCCTCCCTTGCTACTATTCTTTTGTTATACTTACTTGGATAAATCCTAAACTTAGTTGAACTCAACTCTCTGTATATTCTCTCAAAGCAACTTAATGTGGCAAGATAAAACAATGTTAACTAGCCTTATTTTAATTCTATGAGTACTAACCTCAAGTGAGCCATTGGCGCTGCCCAAGGAGCCATTAAGAGGCATTATGGGTTGGGAAGGGCTCCTGGTGCCAGATTTTCTGGTTCAGAGTACTCATTTTTTGAACCATCAACTGTAGCCTCTTCATTGGATCATTCCCATTATCATATCTACCTACTCAGATAACCTTGACCTTCATATAGCTATACATCTCTTCTCTCTTCACTGCGAAACACCTCAATGTCACTACTTCCCATTTTCTCTTAAATCCACTCCTATAATGTTTCTTCACCACTGCTCCATCAAAACTGCTCTTATCAGAGTTACCAATGACCATTATATTGCCAAAACCATGCTAACGACCAGTCCTTGTTTTGTTTGATTTATCAATGGCATTTGGCATGGCCAGTTACTCCTTGGAATGTTTACTCCTCGATACTACACCCTCGCATTTCTCCCCACACTCTTTTGCTGTTTTCTTCTCATATTCTTGACATCTAAAAATATTGTAGGGCCCAGGGCTCAACTCTCGCCCACTTTTCATTTCTACCTACACTGATCCTTGGTGATTTCATCCAATTTCAACTATTAAACGGTACCTGTAATTTGATCATGCCCATATTTATATGCTCTTCCATGGATGTTCTCGTGGCTCATTTATCACTTCCTTTAGGTCTTGGCTCAAATTTTACTTCACAGAGAGGCCTTCCCAGGCCATTCTATATAAAATACTATTCCTACCCTTTATTCTGTTTTATTTTTCTTCATATAGCACTTTTTCCAACTATCATATATTTATTTGTGTACTGAAAGCCTTTTGAGAACAGGGAAATTGTCCACTCTGTAGAGTGCCTTATACATAGAAAGCTACCAATAAATGTTTGTTAAAGAAGAGCATGATTCCATTCAGTTCTGACAGCACCCCAGCAGTCCTAGTAGAAGGGTTATTACAGAAGAAGAAACTGGATCTGGTTAACTCATGGTCACACAGCTGACAGTTCAGGCAGCCTGGGTGTAGAGCCTACATGCTTGGACCAGAGAGGTACACGGAGTCTAGATTAAGGCTACTTTCAATGGGTATGGAATTTATCTTGAGAATGATATGGACAATTGAGGTGTGTGTGGTGGTGAGGGGAGTGACATGCTCTGGGTTAGGATGCTGACTTCATTCAAAATAGCACATCATTTCCTGACTCCAGTTCCTAGGTCAGTCAGTGAGGCACTGTTGCAAAGTTTAGGCTGGCAGTATATATATGCTTTCTAGCATCAAACTGGCCTGCACTAACAATATTTAAAGGGGATTTAGAAAAGAGTTTTAAGTCAACTTTACCTTGAGGTCTGTGGAATTGAAAACCTTCCTTGCTGTTTCTGTAGCTGCCTGATAGTTGACATAATTCCTTAAGGGGCTTATGTATTAATACCCAAGAACCGTTTACTATGCTCAGGTGCTGCTGATCCAAAAATGCCATGACTTGAGCTAAATAGCCTAGCAAAATATTAAGCTATTTAAAAAACACACTCATGTTTCAAACCATAGTTAAAAGAGATAAGACTTCCAAAATTTTAATTACATATGTAAAGTATCTATAATTTAAATATTTGACCTTTTTAAAGTTTAGTGCTTTTTAGATTTGACCTTTTAGTTATCTCATGTATGGGGGGTTGTAAGATGCATAACATACTTTCATGTAGGTAATAAGTACATTGGATTAATAGATGCTAAAATAGATCGCGTTTCCATGGTGAAATGAACTGCTGTGTTCTATTTTAAAGGGAATCAGGTGTTCATCCTCCAATACCACCAAAGCCCAGTTCTCCTGTTTTATCTCCTAACCAGCTGAGACGGGATAATAGGTAAGACCTAGCACTCCAAAATTTCTGAAATGAAGAAGTTCAAGGAAAATGAAAGCAGTTGAACTGTGACCTGTTTTGTGTAAAGTATGGGTGTGTTTTGTGTGCACATTTATTGAAGAAACACTTGTAAAAACTTCCCTACTTCTGTTTATCAACACAAGCGTATATTTATGTTTGCCTCTGAATATTTATGACCATTAATTGTCTTTGGAAATACAATTTCTAGATAGAAACCGAACAATGTCAATGTCTAGGAAGTGTTCATGCTCAGATACTCTCTAATTTATGTTGTAGGAACTGATATGCAAGGATCCTCTCTTTCATAAATATACATGTCCACATATATATGGTTTATATTACATGCATATATATATATATATATATATATATACTCTCTATATATATACACACACACAAGCATCATATATATACAGTATATATATACATAAACCATATACACCATATACATATAAATATAAACCATATAGATATATAGCAAATATATATACTATATATAGCAAATACATATATATATATAAATATATATATATACTGTTATATACATATATATCTATATGGTTTATATTCAGTCATAGTTAGGTTTCCCATTAAGAACTGTAATTTCTGATCAAAGATGTTTTTGAAACTTTTTGTTACTGCTCAAATCCTTCCTAGATAAGAAATGCCACTGAGTAGAGTTTTAGTCTTATTTCAGCTAAGAAATTTGTAATTTACTTCAAAATTATCACAAATTTTGAAAAATGTTCTAATTAACTTGTCTCCAAATCAGGAATAAAAGACAGACTCTTTTTCTACTTTGAATATCTGACATTCTATAATTAGTACTAAGAAACAAATTCAGAGACCTGAACATCTTCTCATGTGTTTCTATTAAACTGTTTAATAAGCTCAAATCATTTTCAAGTTGTACATTGCACATTTCCATTATTATTGTGAAACTTAAAAATGGTGTCTCAATTAAGACAATACATCAAATCCGCTTCATTGCCTGCCTTTGATGCTTTTGTATTTTTGCTTTTTAATGGTGATTTTTTTTACAATATGTAAGACAATTCTGTAACTATTCTTTAGTAAGAGGGTTAGCTGCAGCTAGAAAATGCTAATTAGGCTATGGAGCTATGTAGCAGTAAGTGTTCAACCCATTGAGTTAAAACCCCAGGTCTGAATTTCTATCCAGTGAAACTTCATAGGGCCATTGAAATGTACTTAGAATAAAAGGATACATTTAATATGTATATATATATATATATATATATATATATATATATATATATAATTATTTTATTTTTTCCAGAAAGGAGAGGGATAGAGAGTTAGAAACATCAATGAGAGAGAAACATCGATCAGCTGCCTCCTGCACACCCCCTACTGGGGATGTGCCCTCAACCAAGGTATGTGCCCTTACTGGAATTGAATCTGGGACCCTTCAGTCCACAGGCCGATGCTCTATCCATTGAGCCAAACTAGTTAGGACAAGGATACATTTTTTAATGTGTCAAGAGAATACATCTTCATTGAATTTGTGAGAAATATAAACCATATTTAAAACTTTTTATTTGTATAATGGTTATAATTATACTCTTAAAAATAACTTTTCAAGCTTTTTATCTTAAATTATATTTTCTTTTATACCATTGAGCAATTAAATCTTTATTTAAATAGCATTTTTAGGGGGCTAAGATAAATTGGATTTAGTATTCCTAAATTCTAATCTAAAATTAGCAACTCCAGAGTAGTGAACTTACATAGATTCAAAAGAAGATAAATTTCATGGGAATTGGTCTAATCCATTTTAAGTAGTCTAATTTATTTCTTCCACCAATGATCTTAAAAATAAAATTAGGACAACTTACATGCTTTAAGTTCTGATTACTTTAATCACAGCAAGATGATTTTAATGAAAGAATATGAAAGGAAAGTGTTTCTTATGTAATTAACACATGTCCTCAGGAGTACAAAAAAAGTTGAATACAATTTATTGAGAACAAACAAGAATGTGTAAGTAGGTCAATAAGATACTGGAAAAGAGAGCAGAGAAAAACCTGTATCATAAATTGCGACAGAACCTAGCATTATAAAATTTAATTCTGTTAATTCAACCTGAACATTCTGGACATAGTGAGTATACTTGGAAATTTAAAAAAATTTTCCCATCATGTTTGAGCAGCTACATTTCATGATGGTATTCAAATGGAATATCTTTAAGAAAAAATTATCCCTCTGATGTCTAATATCAAAAATATTATTAATATTTTAAAATATTATATCATTATCTAAAAGAGATAAGTATGGAAAATTTTTTAAAATATATATTTATTGATTTTTTACAGAGAGGAAGAGAGAGGGATAGAGAGTTAGAAACATCGATGAGAGAGAATCATCGATCAGCTGCCTCTTGCACATCCCTTACTGGGGATGTGCCCGCAACCAAGGTACATGCCCTAGACCAGAATCGAACCCAGGACCTTTCAGTCTGCAGGCCGATGCTCTATCCACTGAGCCAAACCAGTTTCAGCTGAAAATGTTTTATTGATGACTAAAAACTAAAATAAAACAAACATAAATGAACATATTTAGAATAGATATTGCTATATATACTCAGTGGTTAAAATATATTAAGTGAGATAAACTAAATTAGAAAATTACTATATTAGATTCTATAATTTCAAATGGAATCTGCGGTTGAGTTCTAGAGAAGTTTGTTATCTCAAATAGTGTTCTAATACACTTTGATTTTTTGGACCATAAATGTTTTATTAACAATTTAAATTTTACAGAGAAGTGTTTTCTTACCTAACAAATATTATTTTAACTTTTAAAATACAGGCAGGTTTGTCCACCCAAAGCAAATGTATATACAGAAACCAACAGATCTGCTGAAAGAAATATAAGGTAAAATGAATTATTTCTATTTCTTTGCATGTATAGAAATGATAAAATATGCTTTATTAGGACACTTAAAAATACTAAATAATCCTATATAATACTAAGTAATCCTATATAAAAATACTAAATAATCCTGTATAAAGTCACCTCCAGCTAATGAAAGCCTAATGTACTTAGTGCCAGATCGATGAGTCAGCCGTTCGACCAATCAAAGTGTAATATGCTAATGACATGCTAAGGTCCTCAACCACTTGCTATGACCTGCACTGACCACCAGGTGGCAGATGCTCTGACTGATTGGTTAGTTTGCTTTGGGCGGGGCGGGGGGGTCTGGATGATGGGGACTAAGCAGACATATCCTGGAGCCCTCCCGCAATCCCTCCCTGGCTGGCCAATGGGTGATGTTGGAGAGCCAGTTTCTGCCAGATCCCACAGGGGGAGCCCTACTCAGCCAGAAGCTGAGCTCATGGCTGGCAAGCGCAGCAGTAGTGGCAGGAGCCTATCGCACCTCTGCAACAACATTAAGGATGTCCAACTGCTGCGGGCCTAAGCCATCAGTTGGACATCCCCGGAGGGCTCCCAGACTGCGAGAGGGTGCAGGCCAGGCTGAGGGACCCCCTCATGCACCGGGCCTCTAGTTAATAATGAAATAGTTTTCTCAATACAGTGGGAAATAAGTATTTTTATATGTACCTAAGAATTCTATTTATTTAGTTTCTATTCTAAGATGTACATAAAGAAAAGCAACCAAATTGTCCGAACATGATAACAGACTAAGATTAAAACCCTTAGACAGCATGTACCAAGGCTGGTGGTGTATAAATGAATGGGTGGAAATCTAGTCCTTCAATTGAACTTGATCTACAAAAGCTTTGCCCAGGGCTGTATAAATAAGGTCTCCTCTAGCTCTACCCTCATCATCAGGAAGAGGCCCACACACTGTACTGACGACTTTGGGAACGGTTCCCCAGGACAGTCCTAAGTTACGCCTATTGTCTTGCACATCTCTTCTAGTTTAGTATTTGTTGCAGCTATATCATTATTACTTATTTTTTAGAAAAAAAACAACAACACTGTTTGAAATTAGCTCTTGAGCCAGTGCTATTTTATAGACCTATCAATATAATAAGCCAATTTTATTATTTTAAGTTTACCATTTTAATCATTATGGTAAACCAATTTTCCAGTCAAAACTTCTTTTTGAAACATACATCACACAGATACCTTACCTAGGGGGAACATCATGTTTCTCTAGTATTTAGTAACTTAAGGTGCAGCTCTACTTCGACATTTCCCAGACTGTGTCCCATGTGCCACCAGAACAGCTGTGGGCAAACCTATGGGCCGGATCTGGCCCGTTTGGCTGTTCTATCCGGCTAGAGGAGCCGAAAGAGCAGAGGGTTCTCTTGCTCTCCCTTCTGCTCCTTCACCAGCAGCCCAAGATGAGAGTGCCAGCATGGTCAGGTTGCTTTTGCTCCGGCCCTCTGGTCCAATTTAAGAACCCATTGTGGCCCTCAAGTCAAAAAGTTTGTCCACCCCTGCACCAGAGGCTAATGCACGTCCTGCAAAGGAAGGGTTCGCTGGCCCAACACATTGAGGAAATACAGAGTTCTCTGACGTAAGACTTCTCAAAGCATTCAGTATGCATGTGTATCTTCTGAATCTCCAAAAGTTGGTTATACTTCTCAAATTTACTAGACTACAACATTTTTTCTTTATCAAACATTGTTTGTGAAACACAGAACTTAATTACAGGAAAACCTGTAAGAATTTTCCCAATTATTCCTTTTCATGATGTAGAGGGACCCACATCGATTTAAGCTGTCTGGGTATCCTGTCCGTGTTTACAATGTATTTCCTTTCCCTTTGGAAGCCTAAGAAGACGCGCCTCTTCACCTCATGTGAGGCATGAACCAATCATCTGAATAGGCTGTTTAATACTGCTTGGTTCCGGTAGAAAAAGTTCTGAACACTCTTCTGTGTTTACTTGTGTAGTTAGCTGTATTTTTTCCCCCACATCCTTCTTTTTAGGTATAGAACTTCAGCCAGTTACGTCTTAGGAGAAACTGTAGTTTTTTCAATGAGCACTAGATGGCAGAACCAATGCTCAGGTGGAATGACAGATTGGTGTGTGTGTGTGTGTGTGTGTGTGTGTGTGTGTGTGTGTGTGTATAATATCAGTACCATGAGCTGATATTATAGAACTATTTTGTTATTCAGTTAGACTCAATAATCTCTAAATATCACATGAACTATGACTTTTTCTCCCCACTGAGAACAGTGAGAAATGTTAGCTGCTTCAAGGGTATCTGTACTGTCATTGACCTGTATTTACTTTTCATTGTTTGAAGTCGTCAGGATCTGGAGAACATCGTCAAAGTGGCTACTTCACTTCAGAGAACTGACAAGGGGTGAGATCTCAGAGCTTTGAGCTTGTTTTTTTCTTCTCTTAATGTTTCAAAATGCTTTACCAGTACCTTAAAGTTCCCAGTATAAGCAACATTATGATGCTTGTAATATAATCTAGAATTTAAAAGAAGGAAGAAATCAATGTCTGTGGATGTGTCCCTGAAAAATTTGCTGATATTTATGGTTACTTTTCTTCCTCTGCTTTCTCTCCTGGTGACAGTATACAACCTGGTGACCTCAGTGTCCATGGTCTTAACCTCATTCCAAACCACCATTCTTGTAATTATGTTGCTTGTCCAATCTCTATTTATTTTTCCTTCCCGAAGAGGCTACTTCCCGACTTCTCCTCTGTTCTAATATTCATCTTTCTGGAATCATTCTTGATCTGTCCAGGTCTTTTTCTTTCTATGTAACCAGACATATATGGATTAAATGTCTGAAGTATCCCTCATGCCCTCACGGCCTCACCCCTGTTCAAACTTTCATTGACTCCCACGCAGGTTATTAGAGTAGCTTGTCCAGATTTACTTACACTCCTCCATCTCTGCTCCCACTGAACCATGACTACCTATCATCCCCACCAAAGTTCTTTTCCTAAGTTTCTGCTTGAACCATACTCCACTGCCCTCCCCAGCCCTCAATTTCCCACTAAATCACATAAAGCCTCATACAAGGCTCTTGCTGAGTTGGCCCCAATCTAACATTCTAGAGTTTTTTCTGACTTTACCCCTGCAGTTACCCTATATCAATACCAAGTTAAATTACTTCCTTTCTATAGTTTCCAGATTCTCTGCCTTTGTTTATGCCATTCTACCCATTTCCAGCCTCAAGGTCACCATTTCCATCCATCCAAGTCCTACCTGTTTTTCAAGATCTAGGTCAACTATCACCTCCTCTGGGAAGTCTTCCCTAAGTGATCTAGTGAAATGTGACTTCTGCTTCTCTAAGCAATTAGAGCTCCACAATTTATATTTTATAGCAACTAATCATATTTGGTGCTATTTCGTGTTATTTATGTAAATATTTCATCATCTCTATCATCTCAAAGTCTGTCAGAGCAGAATATTTTTTCTTAATTATCATATGTCATTTACTGAGTCTGACCTGATGCTTTGTACAAAATAGGTGTTTATAGAGTATGGCGAAATAATGATGCACAGTGAGAAAACCTGGAATATAAAGATTTCATAGTTTAAATCCCATGCCTACAATTTTATTTTTATTTTTTTTGCTTCATGGAATTTAGCAATGCTTAGTGTTACTAGGGATTGCAGCCTCGGTTGAAATAACTGCAGAGAAGAAACAGAGGTGGCACTTAGCTCTGTGCAAATTCACAAACAGAAGAGGAGCTCTGAATCTGGAAGGGAACTCAAGAGAGTATCGGGAATGTTTCATTTCCATTTCTCCTCTCATCAAATTAGAGCTCTAATTTAATTATTCATTTTTTTTGTTCGAGGTAATATTTTGTTTTAATACGGTTTAAAGTAGATAGTATTTGGCAGGTGAAAGGAAAGTTTAAGAGATGGGGAGTGATATTGAAGAGAAATTATGGTTTCTCATAAATCAAACAAAAACAACGAGAGCTGCAGTCAGCTGAACTTTCCTGTCCACTCTCCCCAGCCACGATGCACAGATTCCAAAGCCAGATGCATTCTTCTCAGAGAGAAGTTGCTGCTTTGACTGGGGGGCAGGGAAAATGTCTGTTGCATCCGTAGCTGAGTATTGTTCCTGTGGGATGTTCATAGGGACTAGAATAGCTTTATTTATCCCAGCTGCTCTTTGTGAAGTTCCTTTGTGAAATTCTTATCTGATTAAAAGCATTTAATTTATTGCAAATGCAATGGTGAAACTTAATATCCAAAGCTTTCATCAATTTAAGGTCATTTTAAAAGCTGAACTTCTTCATTCAGAATGTAATCTCTATTTTATTTAATTTACTACAGAGTGTCTCCTCATGATTTATGCTAATTTTCTTGTGATAAACATGAGCAACCCCTAACCCTGATAATCTCATTATTGTGACTCATACCAGTCAGAAAGGTCTGTGGCTAAAATTTTACAGGATTGTTAGGTTTGCTCTTTCCCTTGGGGACATGGACAGAGTCACAGCCTCAGAGTTGGAAGGTAGAATTTCAAGCAAGAAAAGACAATGGGGCATTGTGTCAGGGGCTTGGGCAATGTTTGTCCCACATAAGGAGAGAATATTCTTTTTTTTCACAGTCAGTAACGTTTGTATTTCAGTATTTATTCTCAGCTTTCATCCTACCATAGAATACATAATATCACCTGAACAGGTTCAGCTATGTGATGGTTGTTGATCTAACGTGCTCTTAAGGATCTCTAAGAGGACTGTTGTTGCAAACTGTGTCAGGCCCCTTCAGAGGACAGACATGACTCTGTCACTATACCTTTCTAAGGCTAAGCCAATGTCTTGGCATCTCTAAATGCAGTTCAAAAGTTAAAAAAAAATGAAAATTTTATTATTGACTGGGAACTGTTTAATATAAGGCCAAAGTTAATTTATGGTTTGCCAGGCATCATCATAAGCACTTTATCATCATTAGTTTATTGATTCTGTGAGATGGGGACAATTCGTGTTCCTATCGTACAGATGGAGAAGTCAAGGCAGAGGTTAGGTAGCTCACACAGAGTTGCCAGCTCGTATGTGGTGAATCCTGCACTGGATCCCAGGTACCCACATATTCCTCACTTGGGAGCCTGATTGGGTAACTGTCAAGTTACTGGGCCTCACAGCCTCCTGGTTAACACCAGTAATGAATCAAGAAAAAAAATTGAGAAAGTATGAAAAACATGTGGTTCTCTATCAGGAAGCAGAGAGAACCAAAAATTTTTAATTGAAAAAATGAATGAGGGACACCAGAGGCATGGTGGTGGAGAGGGTGAGGATAGGACACACCTGAGGAGGGAAGAGGACCATGAGACCCACTGAGGCTGCCTTCTTGGGGAGAGCTGAGCTCATGTTTCTAAGGAATATTCTGGAACCCAGGGGATTCACTTAGACAGGTTGCTCTCGAAGAAGCAGCCAGTGAAGACTTTACAGTCCTCAAATACAAAAACAGGCTACCAAATTTAGCTGGCCCAGGATGAGGTTAACAAAAATTCAAGAAAGCATTCAGAGTTAACGATGAACAAATGTTGTTGAATAGCTGCTTTGTGCAAATACATTGTGCAAGAGTGGGATCTATAGTTAGCCAATGTACTTGTTGACTCAGTTAAAAACCGGTATCACGCATCTACTGGATGAAAGACACTCTATGAAAGACTGAGAAGGATCTGAGGTAAAACACGGTTCGAAATTCTAAGTGGGATATGTCTGTGTGTGCACTTGTATGCACAGGAGCAGGGACAATCGTTATGGGACAAGTTGCAGTTGCCATGTTAAGTGCAGTAACATGAGTGCCCTAGAGGAGGTGCAAATAAGCAAAATGCTGCTGGGATTGCAAAAATGGAGGGACTCTGATTCAGTTGGAAGACAGGAAAGAAGTTCTTCAAGAAAGAGGTGTTTGAGGACAGCTTTGAAGGTTAGACAACATCTTCATAGATGGTAGAGGTGGGACACATGTTGTATTTCAGAGAACTCAGTTGTTTTAAGGTGAATCTGCTCTGTGATTCTGGTCAGGCTTTGACTAATGTGAGATTTTTTTTTTCTTCTTCCAAAAGTGAAGAATTGGATAATATCATCAAAATGAACAAAAGCTTGAGTAGGTAAGATTTCAATACATTTACTTTTTGCTTTATTACTGAATTACATGGCATGACTTCTTTTGTCTTTTCAATATTGGAGCATGAGGACCCACATTCTGGGCTAGTCAAAAGGATCCTACAAATGTTGAATAAAAAGCTTGCAGAAATCATCATTGCATCATTATTATGAATGGTTATTATAATGCAAAGACTCTAATATTAAGGTGACTTTGGTTTTCCAATTTCATTTAATAAAGAAGTTAAATAAATAAATACATTTCTCTTCCTGAAATATTACCTTAGTATATAAACAGAGTTTGGTTTGATCATTACCTGCTGTTAGTTTAACCATTACATACCCTAAACCACTTATTTTCTTAGGTAACATTATCTCTGTATTTTGAATCATTTATAACTATATACTTTAAAAATTATTATAAAATTGAGGTTTGTGTTAAGAGAAGTGTGAAGTGTTTTGTTTTGTTTTTTAAGATACATTTTTATTGATTTCAGAAAGGAAGGGAGAAGAAGAGAAAGAAAGAGACATCAATGATGAGAGAGAACTACCGATTGGCTGCCTCCTGAACATCCCACACTGGAGTATGAGCCTCAACCCCGGCATGTGCCCTGATAGGAACTGAACCTGGGACCCTTTAGTCCACAAGCCGATGCTCCATCCACTGAGCCAAACCAGCTAGGGCTGGAGTTTTAACTATCTCTCTGTCACTTTGCATTTTAACATACTGAAGAGACGGGGACCAAAGAAAAGGAGAAAAAGCAAATGGCAAATGTGTTCATTGATCCAGAGATATATTTTTCATACCCTGTTCTGACAATAATGATTAACATGAGCAAGAGGTATGAGGTCATGAATCACAGACTCAGTGGCCTGTGGAGGCCAGGCCGGTGTAAATGACTGTATAAGACTTAGGGGAATGTCCTTTCCAAAGAGCATGGCTGCTTCCCAGCTCCAGCTGAGTATTGCCATGTGAGAAGCTGAGCCCAGTGTTGCAGGACATTTACAGGAGGTCCTGAAAATTCAGGTTTTTAGAGGTCATGTCGTCTTGTAAATATTGACTCACATTAAAAGAAACAGCACTCCATGGCCGGGCTGGTGCTGCTCAGTGGTTGAGTGTTGATTGAGGCACCAAGAGGTCTCTGGTTTGGTTCCCAGTCAGAGCATCTGCCCGGGTTGCAGGCTTCATTCCCAGAAGGGGCTGAGTGGGAGGCAGCGGATTTCTCATCAATGTTTATATCTCGCTTTCCCTTTCTATAAAGAAATCAATAAAAACATATTTAAAAACTACAAAAACAAATAAGAAATAAACAACACTCCACGAACCCAAACAATACACCTGTGTACCTGTTATGGCTTATATATCCCCAATTTGTAACTTTTCTTTAAGTACCACCGCAATTTAAATGCTGAGTCTATCAAAGTATCTGTTTGGAATTAAGCAATTTCAAGAATGTGGCTCACCTTTCCCAACAAGCTTCTATTTCCTTAGAGTAAACTGGTCTATGTTTCTATAGAGTCTATGTTTATATTATTACCACTGACAAGGGTTTTTTTTTTTTTAATACATTTGAAGAAATCAAGGTCTTGATGGCATCTTCAGAACAACTCCTAATGCAGACCAAATAGAGAAAAGGTAAGTGCATCTGTCTCTAACCTGAAAATGTGATCTCCCAGATTGCTTGTTTTATTCCGTCAGACATAAACTGGGAGGGAGTTGTATCCTCTGGCATGAAAATGTACTAGCAGATGGGGTGGTGCCCTTAGCATTGTCCATTTAGTTTAGACATAATTGCTCAGAAGGAGTTCTGCTCTTTTGTTCACTAAGAGTAAATGAGCAATTCATGAAGAATGTTTATTGTAGCTGACCTTTCAGGATACCACATACTTTTATTGCAATATGCAATTTTTTTATTTGAATTTCTTTCTGTTTTACAGAGCCCAAAGCCTCGACAATCTTCTCTTTCTGAATAGCCGGCCAAACAAAGACGGCAAAGGGTAAGACCTGACTAAGACTCTAACAGGCCTCTTTGGTTGAGTCCTAGACTGTATTTGCTGAGGGAGACCACCGGCTCAGAACAGGGATCAGGAGGGCTGGTGGAACAGGCCGCCCAGTCAGGGTCAGGAGATGGGTGGGTATCTTAGGGCAGGCTCTGCCCCAACATCAATCTGGGTGACCCAGAGCGCATCACTTAACCTCGGGGGACCTCTGTTTCCTTATCCTATAAAATGAAGGGTATTACCTAGATGATCTCCAAGTCTCCTTTTAAATCTAAAATGGAAGAAATCTGGCTACTTCAAGTAGTGGACAAAAGGCTGGTTTATGAACTAAATATGTTTATTATAATTTAATGCTAGGAGCACAGCCCTTTACAACTGATGTATTTATTATACACTAAGGCCATTTTCATTAGAAATCTTAGTTGAGTCACTTCATAGATATATTTCAAATGTATTTGTAAATATCTCAAAGTCAAGAGCTATGCTTTTGTTTATTTTGTCTCATTCAAAGGGTTGGTGAATGATTAGTAACTGAACTGATAGCATTTAAGGGATTAAGTTATAGTTCTAGACTTTCACTGATGTATTAGAAAATTGACCTGTGTTACTGGTATTATTTTTTCATGTTGAAAGAAACCAAACTCTCGACAGTTTCATGAAAGAAAACCCCAGAACAGCCAAGAATGACAAAGGGTAAGGATTTATGAGAGCGCTGTCTTTACCTCAGGTTGGCTGTTTACTTTGTATTTGGTTAGTCACTAAGTTTGCCTTCCTAATGTGATAATTATTTCTTTTATCTCGGTTATCTTTTAAAATTGTGTATCTGTGCCAGTCTGTGCACAGAATGGCATTCTAGCTTTCCATGCCACTCTTGGCAGGTGCATTCTCAACTTACTCTAATGTAGAACACCGAAAGTATATTTGGCAACGGTGTTAGCGATAATAATCCCACAGACCTGGAATGCTTGTTACTAATACAGTATATTATTATAATGTAAATATGGAAGTATTATTACAGGTTAATCTTTCAAGTGGAGAACAGATGAAGTGGGAAACTGGCCAATTCTCTGTAAGCGATTATATAAACTTTGCAGGAAAAGGTGGGATTTCAGATATTTGAAAAATGAAGGTTAGAAAGGTCCACAGAAGCAATAGAAAATAGGAAGAGTAGGGTGAGCATCACAAGTAATCATTTCGAGGGCTATAAAGGAGGACAAAAGTGATTTGTAATCTGGAATAACTTAATAGCAACTGGGCTTTGATGCAGGAATGACTGATCTTGTTTGTGTAGTAGGGGGAGTTCATAGTTCCTTTTTATTCTTCCTTCTCTCCTTCCCTTCTTTCTTATTTTGAAAAAAATTAAAATATAAATAGTCTTATCACAGTGAAATAAAGACTGATGAAAATAGCTTGAATAATTAGGGACTTGAAAGGGATAAGTTCTGATAATTCCTAATAGTTTTATGCTATTGGCATGTGAAAATTTTATTGGTTATGGTCAATTTATATAACATGCTAGAACCATCATAGTGTCATTTCCACTTTTCCAAGTTTACTCAGAACTTTGGACTTTTTATTTAAAAATGACTTCTTCAAATGTTCAACTTAAAGAAAATTTAAAATGTTATTATCTGACTTCTCCCCTGTCAAGTTTAAAGAAGACAGTATCTGAACAGATATATTAAAGTTACTTCCCACAAACCCATCCATAAAGGACAAAGAAACAAAAAGCTGAGAGCTGGAGGACCTTACACTTTTAAAATCTATTTATATATTCTTATTGATTTCAGAGAGGAAGGGAGAGGGAGAGAGATGGAGATAAAAACATCAATGATGACAGAGAATCATTGATTAGCTGCCTCCTGCATGCCCCCTACTGGGGATTGAGCCCACAACTCGGACTGGAATCGAACCTGGGACCTTTCAGTCTGTAAGCTGTTGCTCTATCCACCTAGCCAAACCAGCTAGGGCGGAACATATATTTTTAAGCTGATTTAATCATAACTGAGGATGGTTAGGACTTTGCTATTAAATAGCTACCATATCTCGTCAGCATATCGCAGGAGTAGAGTTACTTGAACTCAGGATTTCTAAAGACTTCTGATGCTTTGATGCTTTAAGTACTGGTAACATCTTAACTCCTGTTGTGAGAAATCTGCTATTGTCATAAGAGATTGAATTGTTCTCTTTCTCTGTCTCTGTTGCTCTGCCCACCCACCTCTGCCCCAATGTGATCAAGTAGCCACGGCCTTGGAAGTTTTATCCAAGTTAACCAAAGGACTGACCAGAATGAGAAAGGGTAAGGAGAACTCCTACTTGATGGGGCTCCCTTTTTTAGGTCAGCTTTTCACACCCCATAGGAAATAGGGGTGCTGTGCTTTCCTCTGTTGTGGATGAAGCTGCAGTTTTAGGCCTATTCGAGCAGCAGGCGAAGGAATTGGACAAATGTTGTTTCCATAGGACCACATATTTCAGTTATATTAAATTCAGGAAAACCTGTGATATTATCTCTTATTTTGTATCATCCTAAACAATTTAAAAATGAACCAAATGTCATATTTAAATGAAGAAACATAAAGGACAAAATTACAAAGTGACAGGTATGTGAACAAGTTTTTCTAAAATGGTTTATAGCAAGTATTACTATGGGAATTAATAAAGAGAAGCTAAGGATAATTATATCAAGTTTTTCTGGTGATCTGGCCCCGGAAACATCTGACACCCTTTCGGGGGCATTCCTGCTTGTATGAGTAAGGCTCAGATAAAGCTCAGGTGTGACTTAACTGGCATGGATTTTTCATGATTTTCCAAAGAAGTCAAGATCTAGAAACAATTATCAAAGCAAAAACCAGGGCAGATAAAACTAACAGGGAATGAAAACTGTTTTGATGTTTCTGAATCTTGGTTATTTTCATCCAGATTAATTGTGAAATCTTCTCAGTGACATTGAAGGGGTTGCATATTTAAATTTGTCTTCTTGCCGAAACCGGTTTGGCTCAGTGGTAGAGCATCGGTCTGTGGACTGAAAGGTCCTGGGTTCCATTCCGGTCAAGGGCATGTACCTTAGTTGCGGGCACATCCCCGGTAGGGGGTGTGCAAGAGGCAGCTGATCGATGTTTCTCATCGACGTTTCTAGCTCTCTATCTCTGTCCTTCCTCTCTGTAAAAAATCAATAAAAAACATATATATTTAAAAAATAAATAAATTTGTCTTCTCTCTTCCGTGTCTGACCCCTACTGCCTTGGCCTTCACTTTGGAGACTCTATAGTATATTTTGTATGAATTTACATTTACATATAGGCCAACTAAATCCCAAAGATTAATTTAACTACATTGTTTATAGGCACTTTTATAATAAAATTAATTTAATATCAGTATAATAATTTTCTTTAAAATCTTGAATTAACCATTTAAATAATATGGAATATATATATATATATATATATATATATATATATATATATATATAATACAATAATGTTTGAAACAGATTTAAACTTTTAAAAAAATGGTGAAGACCTTGACAATGTTAACAAAATTAATCCCAGAGGAAGTAAAAATACCACTGGCCAAGACTTATTAGTGCCTTAAATCTGATTTCTGTAAGTGATTATAATTAATAAGAAAAATGATTTAGCATTTTGACTTTACAGACATATTTTATTAGCATGGAATTGGAAAATATCAAAGGGCCACATGACCTTCCCCCTTTGCTCTAAAAAATCACTTATTTTTGAAGAAATGTCCCAATGTTGCCCTTTCTCCCAGATTTTAAACTTGGATTGTTTTTAAGGATGAGTTACGGAATTTCTTTCTTTTAAAAAAAATATTTTTAATTGATTTTTCACAGAGAGGAAGAGAGAGGGACAGAGAGTTAGAAAAATCAATGAGAGAGAAACACTGATCAGCTGCCTCCTGCACACTCCCCTCTGGGGATGTGCCCTCAATCAAGGTACATGCCCCTGACCAGAATCGAACCTGGGAACTTTCCATCCACAGGCCAATGCTCTATCCACTGAGCCAAACTGGTTAGGGCTGAATTGAATTTCTTGTGTCCAATGGAAGCACAATCTAGATATTATTTTCAAAGTGGATCTCCAAAGTGACAAAGATAGCCAAGAGTGGGGTTTGACTAAAACTCTTGAAAATTAATGTTTCTAAGGATGTGGTCTCAGAAGGCAGCCCAGAGGAGGGCTAGGCAAGTGCACACAGTGGGAGGAAGGACATCCTTCCACTTCTCTTCCCACTATGCGGGCATGGCAGCAGCAGTCAGTCACCTACTCTTGGCATCCTCTACTGTCCCTTTGGGCTCATCTTCTGCTCCTTTTGGTATTACTCAGTGCATTTTACTGGGGGGAACATATGTCCTCTGAGAAGGGAGTCATTCATTTTTCTATCACCTAAGGTGGGGTTTTTTGGCCTTTGTAACTCACTGTAACTCGATTATTTTTAGAAGGTTTGAGTTGTGGGAATGGTAAAGTTTATATAAAAGGATATATTTTTTATTACTTAAAAATATTCATTATTAATATGTATTAATAACTTTATACATGTATTTAATAACTTTAATATCTTAAAGTTATTGACATTACTCTTATCTAAAAAACATAATAGGCAATTATATATGATTTATGGAGTAGAAATTTATATTCTGATTGGATCCAACATAGAACTTTAACTTCAGTGCTGACCATTTGGGGTATTCTTACAAGATGTATCTGAGGGCAAAGCTGATTTTGTTAAATAACAAGTTTCACATTTACTTATGCGTTTTGAGAATAGAACAGAAAAAATGTTTCTTGTTAACAAAGAAAGGAAACTTAAATGGTCTCCAGCTCAAGATGTAAGAGAATTTTTATTTGTACTTAGAGCTTGAATACTTACAATGATAGAGAACTTGTGTATTTACCACTCAATTTGTCCAATCATTGTTCACTTAATTAGTGTTTTATTTTAACAACATTCAGTAAAATTTATTTTCTTTCTCAAAGAAAACAAGATCTCAGTGGGCGCATTAAAGTGAGTCCTGAAACAGATAAAAATATCAAGAGGTAAGACACTTAAAGCTTTTCCCTCCCTTTGTCTGGCATTTATAAGCATATTAGCAACCCGAGTGCTTGTATTCGGGACAGTACATTGATCAAGCCTGTGCAGAACTCTCTTTTCCTGAAACATTACATTAAGCAGTTGCACTTTGGATACACAGTCATGATCTCCTGTATTTTATTCTTGGTTAAAGTTTGCTGCCAGATAGATTTTGAGATATTAAATGAGAATTTTGACTGAGCTCTTCTGAGCTAAATGATTTCTATGTATGTATATATGTATGTGTGTGTGTGTGTGTGTGTGTGTGTGTGCATGTAGTACATGTATAAAGGGTGTGGAAAAGTAGGTTTACAGTTTTTCATATGGAAATAACATGATAATCCTATGTAATAAAGAGCTAATATGCAAATGGCCCACAGGCCCTCGCACCATCATGCAGTAAAAGGCTCAGACACTCAACACTGGGGAGAGAGGAATGGGGACCAGCCAGGCTATGGGAGAGGGACAAGCTGCCCACCCTGTGGTCCTGGGTGCCTGCAGGTGCAGCCTGGGCAAAGCCACCCACCCACAGACCCCTAAGGCTGTGGCCAGCCCAAGTGAAGCCGGCCTGGGTCCTGGGTGCCTGCGGCCAGCCAGAGGGAGGGAAGCCTGGGTCCCAGGTGCTTTCGACCAATCAGAGGAGAGAATCCTGGGTCCTGGGTGTGGGGCAAGGCAGAGGCGGTTAGGGGCAATCAGGCCAGCAGGGGAGAATTTAGGAGTGATCAGGCTGGTAGGGAAGCCATTAGGGGCGATCAGGCAGGCAAGCAGGTGAGCAGTTAGGAGCCAGCAGTTCCAGATTATGAGAGGCATTTGGACATCCCCCGAGGTATCCCGGATTGGAGAGGATGCAGGCCTGGCCGAGGGACATCCCTCCTCTCCCATGCACAAATTTTGTGCACCAGGCCTCTAGTTAATACATAATAATATATGAATAAACTCGGTTTCACATATTCACAGCTCTAAACCTACTATGTCCTTCCCTATACGTATGTATGTGTGTATCGAAGGCACAGAGATACATACACTTATAGACACACACATATGTAGTGTGTGTGTGTGTCTATAAGTGTATGTATTAGCTAGAATTCTTCAATTAAGCAGGAGATAGATAGACATATAGATAGACAGATAGGTGGGGAGAGAGAAAGAGAGAGCTCTTTTAGAAGGAATTGTTTCATGCTGAGATTTCTCAAGCTCGTATTTATGTAGCAAACTGTAGCTCCTAGTCCAAGTCTAAAGGCCCGAGAACCAGGAGAGCTCATGGCATAAGCTCTTGTCCAAGGGCAGGAGAAGACCAATGTCGCAGATTAATCAGTCGGGCAGCAAAGTCCCCTTTTTCTTAGACACTTTGTTCAGTTCAGGGCTTCAGCTGATTGGATGGGACCTACTCATGTTATGGAAAGCTATCTGCTTTACTCAGTTTAAGCATTCAAATATTAATTTCATCCAAAACCTCAAAGACACCCCCAGAATAATGTTTGACCAAATACCTGGTCACCCTGTGGTCCAGTCAAGTTGAAACATGAAGTCAACCATCACAATGTGTGCATATAGAAGTATTGTGTGTATGTATATGTAAGTAGTGTGTGTGTGTGTGTGTGTGTGTGTGTGTGTGTGTGTGTGTGTATAGCAGTATATATATGTGGGTATGTAAGTAGTATATATGTGAACTGTCTTCACGTGTGTAGTATATTTGTGTGTACTATATGTTATGTGGGTGAGCATGGTGGGTGTTTAAGACGAAGCACTTAACCAAGTGTACTTCATTAAGAGGTCTCCCACCCATGAATTGTCAAGTAAATCTGGAAAGCTTATGTCCTCTTGCCTTTTTTTTTTAAACAAAGCAGATGGGAATAGATTTGAAACTGAGCTTGTGGGCATGTTGCTGAAAACAGTGTACCAAATAGTTCCATGTGGTTTTAGTAGAACTCATTTCCATTCAGTTAACTCAGGACATGATATTATTAGATTCTAAATGTGTCACTGATGCCTGTAGGCTCAGGGAGCAGGGCCAGGGCTGGGGCAGCGGCAAAGTTGGGCACTCACTGCCAGCCCGTCCTGCTCTCAGCAGCCTGGCTTGGTCAGAGGCCCACAGACTTGTACAACTTTGCAACCAACAGATGGGGGAAAAAAGCATTGATTTTCTTGGCTACATGGGTGATTCAGGGAGGTATCATGAGGTAGCGAATGTGAACAACGAGTCCAAAAGACTGGGACTCAAATTCTGACTCTGTCACTGGCTAGCTGTGTCTCTGTGCCTCAATTTACTCATCAACAAAATAGGAATCATAATACTACCATGTCCAGCACATAGTAGATACAACTGTGAGCAGTAATAAAGATCAGGTGAACTATGCTTTCTTAAATGATTTATTCACTGTTCAAATATTTAATTTACTTTGACTCCCTAGGAAATATCCGTTTTCCTTTCTAGTTTTTATTAGACTCTTTCAAATCATCACCTATTGTTTTTCATATGTTGGTGTGTATGTGTGTACTGCACGCCTATGTGTGCACATATAAAAGTTTGTGGGGATTCATGTGTGCATGATTACGTGTGCAACATTCTGTAGACTTTTTAAAGTAAAATAAGATTATGTTCCCTTTCTTATTAAAAACTCTCAGCATTATCACATTTCAGATAGAATAAAATCTTAACCCTTAGTGAATAAAACCCTTAACCCTTACTTGTTCAATAAGTCCAGCCAAAACTATCTTAGATTCCAGGCTCATTCCTACCTTACCAACTATGAATTTTGAAATTTTAATAACCTTACACTAATATGTACTTTATTTAATATGTTTAAAGAGATCAACGTCTTGGCAATATAATGAAAGAAAACCTTACAATCAACACCAATATTACAAGGAAGGCATTACAATTCTTATTGTGTTATTTCTTTATTTTTATTGTTTTTGAGTATTCAAATGTGGACATAGCATCCTAGGAATTTTTATTTTCAGTCACTGGCATTTAAATCTCACATACTTGGTTTTAGTAAAAACCAACAGTGTTTGAAAAATCAACAAGGAGTTTTCTGGAGTAGAATAGCTATTTCTGTCAGGTTAATTGTTTCATTATTTGTATGGAAAAGGTTCAAATATTTTAGCTGCTTTTAGCCTGGGTATACACATTCTCAGACATTTGGATACAAGTAAAAACTTGAGTCAACTTCTGGTTGCTTCCAAATATCTCTATCTTTGATGTATAGATCCAATCACAGAGACTTTATGATATGATCTTAGTAGGGCCACAGGACGTGAAGGAATGGTAAGAAAAGCAAAGTTCCATTAAAATCAGATTCGGGTATTCTAAAGGGTAACAATGAAGTCCTGACATATTTTTAGGAACTATTTTATATTACAGTAAATATATTTTACATTTCAGAACTCCATGGGTTTTAATCTTTATATTGTTTGTTGCCAACACAGAATTAGTAAAAAGATGTAGTTTTAACACAAAGTTATAAGTACTAGAGACAAATTCCAAGCTGTATATCATGAACATTAACAAGCTGGTATATTAATATTAATCCATTATTATGAATAGCAAACTTGCTAAAGAGTGTCATTTACAAAACATATATTTTATAAAGTTAATTTGAAAGTTCCTCAGCATGTTGAATTATGATATTAAGAGGATGCTTCTGGAATGTGCCTTGATACATATATAGGGGCTACTACAAAACGTTTAGTGCACGTGGCAAAGGTCAAGGGTATAGCATTAGATAAATTATGATAGAAACAGAGTCTTAGGATGGCATTTGCTACTGGCATAATGGCTCCAAGATTAAAATCTCTAGCTGAGTCTCCATGAGTTTTAGATAGGTATAAGTTCCTACATTCTTCTGCATTGTCACCTTTACCAGTCTTCAACTCTTTGACATGATCTCACCAAGTGTTGATACTGTTTATGAATTTTAATAAATAATTTTGCCCACTTGTTATTAATCTCTCATTAACCTCATCATATTTATTTTTTAATGTTTTAAAGGGGCCAGAGTCTTGGCAATCTCAGTAGTGTGACCCCTGAAGTGAGCAGAAGTAACTCGGGGTGAGGATTATGTCTGATCTTTCTTCCTTCTCCAACCGCATCAATTTGTGGCACTCTTCAGAGAAGCTGTGTTGAAATGTCTTTGAATTTGAATCAGGAAGTCTGGGCTCCATTATTTGCCACATGGTGCCTGGCTTAGGCTTCTCTAGTTATAAAATGTTTCTCTCATCTTTGTCACTTGATTATTAAAATAATAGTTATAAAAATAATGGGTATAAAATCCCATTAAAGCAAAAATGCACTAAAAATGTAAATCATTAACAACAACAACAAAAAAAAAACGTATAGCTATAGCATCAGAGGGGGCAGTTGAAAGTTTTTGGAAAATCATTAAATAATTCCTGAATGTTTTTTTAAAGCTCAATCTTGTCTATTTTTATGGTTTTATTTTTAGGGTAAATGACAAACCAGAGTGTCAATGATTTTTATAGAGGTCTTTTTTTTTACTCTTTTAAATGAAGGGCATAAACTGGTATTAATTCAAATGCCAAAACTTAATATCATAATTCATCTTGAGTACATATATTATTTAAATTAATATACTTAGTTGACTTAATTCCATTTTTACTTACCATGTATTTGCTTTTTGATTTAAAGTTCCAAAGACCTTGATAACCTCATCAAAGTGAATCCGAGGACAGACAAAAGTGTGCAAGGGTGAGATATAATAAGCTCTTCTTTTCCATTTCATGCTGACCCAATGTTTAAAATAGAATTAAATCATCATTCCAGCTGACTGGCACTCGAGAGTTCAGGAAAAGTCATGTAACCTCCACAACCTTATATCTGAAATGTTAACAATTTTGACCAATTAGTGAATAGTTGTTTTTCCAGGATGGACAGGACACTTTTATTCATCGATTTGTTTTTTTGTTTTTTTTGAGCAGAGAGATGGCACAGGAAAGGGGAAAGAGAACTGGACTGGAACCTGCACATGTGGGTCAGGCCCGGCTCTGCCCTCTCTGTGTGAATGCGATTGGGCTTCAGTTTTCTCATCCTCAAAGTGAGGAAGCTGGACCAACGGCTTTCTATTACTTCCAATGCTAATTCCATCACTACGTCTCAGTAAGATGGTTGGAGTAATGGAAAGTGCCTGCACTCTGGAGTTAGATTACTTAGCTTGAAATTTCAACCCTGCCACCCTTAGCCACACAGGAAAATCTTAACCTTTCTGTGTCTCAGTTTTTCCCTTCGTGAAACTGGGATGATAGTTCTTCTGTCATAGATTTGAGATGAGGTTTAAATCACATTAATGATGTAAATCACTTAGAACAGTGCCTGGCCCATCTCAGATTTTCTGAAAGCTTTAGTTATTATTTATTATGTCTATGCAGTTATAATTAGGGCCACAATAAATATATTCACAGTCAGCATGGAAAAACTCTAATCCTATGAGATACCTCTGTTGTAATAAATACTTCATAATAAAATGTTTTTTATAATAAAATGTTCCTAAGTCTTAATAAATATTTGCAACTGCATGATATAAGTTGACCATTGATCTGATCATTTGTATAATGTTTTAAAGGAGCCAAAGTGTTGACAGCCTCATCAAAGTGACTCCTGAAGCAAACAGAACTAACCAAAGGTGAGTTTCGTGGAACTCTCCTATCTTTCATGCCCCTTTTTTTCTGTTCAACTTAAAAACAGGATAAAATGTATTGTCCCATTATGGAGACAGCCAGTGGTGGGACTCAAAATCAATAACTCTGCGTCAGCAGTCTGGCATTTATGTCCTTTGCTCAGGGCTCCCTGGCTGTGCGCTTTAGTGGAGATAGAATTCTTTAAAATATCTCTTATCAGTATGGGATTTGTGATCCATGCTTGGGGTTCCCTCAAAATGAATCAGGATTGTCCAGGAAATGAAACATCAGCCCCAAACAATTTCCTAGAGATAAGTACTCTACATAAGATTGGTTTTTTTATTTTATTTATTTTAGAAAATCTTTATTGTCGAAAGTTTTACACATGTCCCCCTTTTTCCTATTGACACCTTCTAGCCTACATCCTTTGGGCTCAAAGGAAATTTCTCTTTACTTCTTCCTCCCTTGTTTATTCCCTTATACTCTTGCTTAAAAAAATCCCTAAAATTGGAAGATCATTTAAAAAATGATTCTTAGTTCATTGAAATAATAGGAATATAAAAAATGGCATCTGTCTGACTAGCCATTGTTGCTCAGTGGTTGAGCATTGACTCATGAATCAGGAGGTCATGGTTAGATTCCCAGGCAGGACACTTGCCTGGGTTCCAGGCTCGATCCCCCACAGGGGATATGTAGGAGGCAGCCTAGAGATGATTCCTTCTCATCATTGATGCTTCTATCTTTCTCTCTCTTCTCTAAAACCAATAAATGTCATATTTTTAAAAAATGACATTTGTCTTTTATGTAGAGGGAATTTTCTCTAAGACACATCATGTTAAGTAAGCAAAAAGATGACAAAACCATTAATCTATAAACATATATTGTTATGGTAGTTTGAACATGAATTAAATACAAAAGGTAATAAGGAATATATATTTTTTTCTGATAGATTTCCTATCTTTGCACATAGGAATGCTCTCCTTTTACACTATGTAGCTATTATAAAAAAGATTCTTAGGATAGATCAGTAGTCAGAAACTTTTGTTTGAAGGTTCTAGGATGTAAATACTTAAGGTCTTGGGGGGGGGAGGGGTCCAAAACAGTTTTAACTAGTGAACTGGCAACCATATATAGTACATTATAAACAAAGGGGTGTGGCTGTGTTCCAATAAAACTTTATTTACAAAACTGGACTGCAGGCTGGACTAGATAGTATTTTATGTGGGTGTGAAAGATGAATTCTGAATATAATTTGGGTAACTTCCCAAGCACATTCTACTGCCCACCCATCCCCATCCTTTGCATATATTTTAATTTATTTTGTGGTTACCCAAAAATTTCATCACTCTTTTATCTAGATATTTAATGTTAAATTGTCCTTAGTTTTTTCCCCCCACCAAACAAGAATATAACATTATTGTCTTTGTCTGGGAGTCAGATACTGAGTTTGGAGGCTATATAATATTTTACTTTGCAGGTTAAGATTCAGTGAAAGATAGGTCTCCCTTATTCCTATTCCAAAAAGACTTAGTTTCTACAGCTGTACACTCTTGGACAATTGGCTTAATCTCCTTTAAGCCTGAGCTTCTTTACCTGTAAAGTGAGTTCCTACAAAAATTAGGTAAGATAGAACTTGTAAAGCACTCAGTGCTCAAGCACTTATTAGCCATTATCTACTGGTGTCATTGTTACTGTTACTATTTTTTCTTCATTGTTGGGTCCTTATAGCCCTACTCTATGCTTAAGTCAAAGAAGATAGCAGCCCGGCCAATGTGACTCAGTTGGTTGAGCATTGTCCCATGTGTCAGGAAATTGCCAGTTCAATTCCTAGTCAGGGCACATGCCTAGGTTGCAGGGTCAATCCCCAGTAAGGGATGGGCAGGAGGCAACCAATCAATGTTTTATCTCCCTCTCCCTTTCTCTAAAATCAATTAAAAATCATTAAAAAAAGAAGATAGCAGAGAAATTATCCTATTATGTTGAAACTTATAAAATGATTGATAGTCAGCCAGTTTTGACCCAACAAATGATAATTTCTTATAGTTCAACACAGTGCACATGAAAAGATATATACATAACATGAATTTATAGGTTAATCCAAAATCTATTTAAGTGATATAAGCCTTTCTGATCTTAGTTTCTCCTCAGGATCTATAATATTGTCCCCACAATAAAGTACATCAAATTAGGGTTCTTATTCAGGCTCTTTGATACTAGAGTTTGTATGAAAGCCCATTGTAATAGCAGAAATGTCCCTTTAAGGACATTATGATTACCTATTTGAAGGTTTAGAATAAAAACAAGTTTTATAATCTGAAGTCTTACTAGTTCTGATTTAGCATTGCATAAAATGTGATTCTGAAGTGATTTGATTTATATTTTGAAGTAACCTCAATATTACATATTCATGTTATATATATTACTATATATCTTAGAATCAGAAAATAACTTTTGTTTGAAAGTATCAGTTTTTAAATTTGTTTAGTTGGTTGGGTTTTTTTTGGAGGAGAGGGTGAGAAATATAGAGACCATGAAAATGATGAGCAATTATATATTTTCCTCTTATTCATTAAAACCTCCAAAAATATTCTAAGTGCTAATTCTACTATATAATATATAATAAAATATAATATGGATAATAATGAATTTATAAGTAATTTAAATTTGAGGTTGCCTTTAAAGATATGAAATAAAATGAAAATGAATTTTCATAAGTACAAAATTATGCAAGAAATGGGTAGTAGCAATCTGTTGTTTCCTAGGGCTAAAAAGAGAATTTAAGTAATGATGAAGTTTTAAATTGGCATCAATCAGCCCTGGCCAGGTAGCTCAGTTGCTTAGAGTATCGTCCCAATCTGCCAAGGTTGTAGGTTTGATCCCCAGCCAGGGCAAATACAAGAATCTACCAAAGAATGAATAAATAAGTAGAATAGCAAATCTGTATTCTTCTCTCTCCCTTCCTCTCTCATTGCCCCTAAAATCAATCAATAAAAAAGTAAATGAACAACAATCATTTAATTAAATATTAAGGTTGAAAAAATTTGCATATTATTGATTTTAGTTTATTTTACCAGCTATTGAAACTTACAATATTGTTTTAGGAACCAAGACCTGAACAATCTTATCAAAGTGACCCCCTCAACAAACAAGAGGTAAGCTTATTAAGACTATTCAAGACTCCTGAGCAAGCCTCCAACTTATGCCAAAAAATAAATTTAGTTATTCGGTTAAGGATATTTTGTGAGGGGACATGAGAAATAATGAGAACAAATTGATTTTACTTGTTTTGTTTGTTTTATTTTATTTTGTTTTTAATCCTCACCAGAGGATATTTTTCCATTGACTTCTAGAGAGAGTGGAAGAGAGAGGGAAGACAGAGAGAAATATCAATATGAGAGAAGCACATTGATTGGTTGCTTCCTGAATGCAACCTGACCAGGGGCAGGACTGGGGAGGAGCCTGAAACCAATGTACATGCCCTTGACTGGAATGGAACCTGGGACCCTTTGGTGCATAGGTAGATGCTCTATCCACTAATCCAAGCTATCGAGGGCAAATTGATTTGTTGGTGTATAATAATGCTATAAAGATTTTTCTTCTATTATTGTTTTCATTTACTTCATTAGAATATAGTTTAAAATAATAATAACATTGAAGCTAATTCTGTATAACAAGAGGCCTGGTGCACGGACTTGTGCACTGGTGGAGTCCCTCAGCCTGGCCTGTGGGGATCAGTAGAACTCCATCCCTATGCAGCCCAGCCTTATCTGCCAGTTTGTGAGGAAAGGGCGTGCAGGGGGAGTGTCCACAGGAGAGGCTTGCGCCACGGCAGCGGTGCTCACCAGCCCTTGAGCCTGGTGTCTGGTGCCTGTTGGTCAGCTGAACGGGAGCACACTGACCACCAGGGGACAGCTCCTGTGTTGAGTGTCTATCCCCTGGTGGTCAGTGTGCATCAAAGCTACCAATTGGTCATCTGGCCACTTAGGATTTTATATATATATTAGAGGTCAGGTACACAAAATTCATGCAAAGGGGGGGGGGGTGTCCCTCAGCCCAGCCTTCACTCTTTCTAATCTGGGAGCCCTCAAGGGATGTCTGACTGCCCATTTAGGCCCAATCCCACCTAAATGGGTAGTCTTGACAATGTCTTCATGATTTTTGTTTTTGAGTATAGTTGGTACATATAAAAATTGCAAAATCTTAGAGGTGAAATATAGGAACTTCAAGGAATTCATAGCCCAGTTAGTTTGAACAATTGTGAAAACCTCTGTTTCAGTTTAGCCTAATCAATTTACAGAAGAGGAATTTAAGATTCAGAAAAGGTAGGTGATTTAACCAGGGTCATAGAGAAAACTGATGGGAGACTGATAGTTCTGTGCTCTAAATAATTATTGAGCATCAACTGGTTTGAAGTTTACAACTAGGTGTCATGAGTAGCACATGAGATATAATTATAGGCCATGAACGCCAAAAAGAGAATTCGGTAGACATAGTGAATCTTATTAACAGCAGGCAATTATCATAGATTAAAGCTAATTATATACCAGAGATGTTATTCCGAGACAATAATAGGTTGTCAATTTAATTTATTGCATTTTAGAATACTCATGTACTTTTTGCTGGATATAGAATGCGTTCTTAGTGTGTTACATTTAAAAAGAAGAAAAGGGCATTAATAAACATGACAAGTGATAAATTTCAGATTCCTAGGAGTAGATGTTAGAGATGGGAAGAGCCTTAAAGATGACCCAATCCAATCTCCCCATTTTATATGAGAATAGTGAGTCCAGGGGCAAAAATCTGTCTTCTGTGAGTTCTTCTAATTTCTAGCCGAATTCCCAGCCTGACTACCTTTCTTTAAACCACAGCACACAGACTTCGATCTTAAAATAAATGTTAGTTGAGAACCTCGGGAAATAAAGGAAGCTGTAAGGCTGAGATTATTGCTCTTACCATGGGACAGCCAGGAGATGCCTTTACTGCTTTAATGGTCATTTGAATCATTATTTCATAGGATGATTACTGCCAAGTACTTTACAGCTTTTAGAGTTCATGGAAGTAATAATAGGTTTTAATATTCCAGTGTATCTCTTTACTATATCCTTAAGGCAAAATAAATGAAACCAGTAACTTCAGTAGAAAAAAAAATGTTATATTTTTTATGTATAAAATGTAGATATAAGATTTCTGTGGTTGCAGGTACCCAGGTCCTGAAAAAAATAACTATAAATTTGTTGTTTTCAATTCATTGAGATAAATTGTGTGTGCTGTCAATCAAGGCAATTCAGGACTGTTACTGAGATCCTTGTTTTATTAACACACAGTATTGTCTTTTTAGGACTAGGAATAGAATATAGTGTACATTTATGTTTTCTAAGTTAGTATTTCTCAAACTGTGGTTTGCAATCCATTAAAGGGTTTTATAGTTAATTTAGTGAATGGCAATCAGAAATTTTTCTCAATTAAGTAAAATGAATTAAATAGAGTAGAAAATGAGAGTTTTTATGTAGTGAGGGTATTAGTTTGTGACATTTATGTTTCATTATGTGTGTCTGTCTGAATAAAGAGAGTATTGGGCTTTGATGTAAAATATATTTTCTAATGGGCTTTACAAAACAGTAGCTTAACTATCACTGTTCTAGGTAGTTGGATGAATCAAATTTTCTTTCTATGTTCAGCAGAACAGTTAAAATGGAAGTTCTCATGTTTATGGTTAATTTATATATTGAAAGATTCTTGCTTTTGAGCATATTATCTCATCTACAAAGTTTTATTCTTTGTATTTTTTTCTTCTAATATATGTCACATTAACATAATTTTAAAAATTGTAATCTTCCAACCATGGTTTTGCCTTATGGCAGATTGATAGGGTTTTTTTTTTTTGCAATGGATATTTTTAATATATTAATCATTCTTTTAATAGTAATTGTAGATACCAGTTGATTATTTTTGCAAATAATATTATTGAAGACTAGAGGCCCAGTGCACAAATCCAGGTCCCTCAGCCTGGCCTGCAGAATCAGGCCAAAACCAGCTCTCAGACATCCTTTCAGGGGTTCCTGATTGCGAGAGGGCACAGGTCAGGCTGAGGGGTCCCCACCAGTGCATGATGGGGCAGGGAGGAACACGGGAGGTGGCCAGCAGGGGAGGGACCGTGGGAGTGCTCCAGGGCATGTTCGGCGTGTCTTGCTCAGTCCTGATTGGCTGGACTCCAGAAGCAAGCTAACTTACGGATGCTCCAACCAGAGCATCTGCCCCCTGATGGTCAGTGCATATCAAAGGGAGAGGTTGAGCAGCCTTAGCATATCATTAGCATACTACACTTTGATTGGTTGAATGGCGGACCAGCTGACCTGACACTTAGCATATTAGGCTTTTATTATATAGGATAATTCAAAAGAGAGAAGATTCAGAGAGTGGCTTTCCGCCTACCACAGAGATCTAAGAAAGGTGATGAGATCAAACTTAGTGAATCCATGAGCTAGTGGGAAGCACATCCTATAGAGAAGCTTAGGCTGGGGACCTTTCTCAGGTCTTTTTGATGATTAACCTCTAAGAGGCTTTCCTTCTCTTGCATCAATGTTTTTCATGAGTAAAATATATTTTATTTTTATTATGATTAAGAAGGGTTGTTGGAGGGCAGGTGGTACAGGCAGGTTGCTGTCCAAGATGGTGCTGGGAGCAGATGTCAGTCCTGTGGCTTCTTGGCATGGCAGGCTATTGTATTTCTTTGAATAGATATTAAAAAGGAGTTTAGAGGAACACTTTGAAAAGTCACAACTTTCCAACCTTTAAAACAAGGCATTATACACAATGAGGCAGTGAATGCTAGCAAACCATGTGAAAGCAAATATTGTTCTGTGACTGGGAAAAGAAACTGGTAGGAATGCAAATAGGAATCAGACATTTTCAGAGGATGTTATTCATTTGACCATGAACAACAGAGTTTAATTTGGTTTTTCAGTCATCATAGAGGGAAGAAAACTCAATGTTGATGGATTGCTGAAAATCACTTTTGCCAAATCTTATGTTAAGTGTAATCCTAATATATATAGTTGGTGAATATGATTTTTAAAATAGCAAGGTCATTAGAATCAGTTTGTATCTTCATAAAGTTAAAACCTTTCAGAGTGGCTCTGGTTGTTTTGGCTCAGTGGATAGACCATTGGCCTGTGGACTGAAGGGTCCAAATTTGATTCCAGTCACTGGCACATGCCTGAGTTTCGGGCTCAATCTCCAGTAGGGCGCGTGCAGGAGACAGCCAATCAGTGATTCTCATCATTGATGTTTCTATCTCTCTCTCCCTATCAGAAATCAATAAAAATATATTTAAATTAGAAAAACAAACAAACATTTCAGAGTGAAAAGTTCTGAATCACCAGATGTCTGCTGTGAACACTTCGTCTGTGTGTGCCCTAGGCTCTGGCAAGGAAGCATGTGAAATCAGAGTAACTTGCCTTCTGATCCAGCATCATTCATCCTCCCCTGGATTGGTTAAAAAGAACTTATTTCAGGGCTGTTCTGGGCCAAATCAATACATCTCAAACTAAGTGATAAGATAACAAATCCTTTCTTCCTATTTCCAACCAACTTAAACCCTTATTACCACTAACCGAGCTGCTTTCATTTTTTTCCACTTAAAGAAATCAAGATCTCAACAAGCTCATCAAAGTGAATCCTGAAACTGTCACCAACAATAGGAGGTAATAGAACTGTATTACTTTTTATGCTTTAGTTGGGAAGACTATTTTGTTCTATCAGAACTCTAAGCAGATTTGTAACCTTCATAATCTTATCAAAAGAACCTTCTCCTTAATCAGCAATCTTTTTTATTATTCTCTAAAGAAACAAGGATCTGGATACTCTCATCAGAGTGAACCCCGAAGCGGTCCGAAGCAGTCAGAGGTGATCACATAAAATCCATCATATCATGTTTTCATAAATCTGTCATCCCAGTCAGTGATCGGCAAACTCATTAGTCAACAGAGCCGAATATCAACAGTACAACGATTGAAATTTCTTTTGAGAGCCAAAATTTTAAACTTAAACTTCTTCTAATTCCACATCTTCAAAATAGACTCACGTAGGCCATGGTATTTTGTGGAAGAGCCACATTCAAGGGGCCAAAGAGCCGCATGTGGCTCGAGAGCCTCAGTTTGCCGACCATGGTCCCAGGGTACAACGGGTTTGTTGAACTAGTACCACCAAAAACCCATCGCTAACTTGAACTTATTTTTTTTTTCTTTTGAATAGCCAAGACTTGGACAATCTTATTAAAGTGAAACCATCTGCTCTCAGGAACACGGCGAGGTTAGTGACTTTGCCTGATTATCATGACATGTTCTTAAGGTTCTGGGTTAGGTGTTGTCTTTCTTGTCTTTTCTCATCTTGCCTCTCTTTCTTGAAGGCTTTTATTTTTCTTTAGTGTCAAACGGGGACACATCTATAACCCAGGTGTCTCCTGTTCAGCAAGGCAACATGTTGTACCCATTTGGAATCAATATAGCGTTTTAGACTCAGTTCTGTACTTTTTATTTGCACCAAGACAATGTGGTGTTTGTTGTATTTAGGAAACAGACTGTGAGAACTGAAATGAAAAATGAGCGAAATTAAGTAAGAAAAAGTGTTTTGGGGAAGCTGAGCCAAACTTATGGTTCACATAGATACCTTCCGAGATCCGAAAGGCTATTCAGGGTCTTTGAAACTACAGATCCACAGCTCACAATACAACAGCAGATTTTAGCCTTGAACTTCCATTTGAGTTCTTCAAGCATCTTATTGTTCATCCACTTTATGTCATGTCATTCACCTAAAGGGCTTTATTAATAGTTAATAGAGAATGCATCAGAGTGCATTAGAAGTCCAGACTGTTCTACTGACATGAAATTTTATCAGAAGAAACGTATAGATGGGAATCATAGTCTCAATCTTCTGCAGGGAAGAAAGCAATTAGGACACGGAAAAGTGCTTTAATCCATCGGGAGAAAGGGGACAGACAGGGCTATAGTCACATTGAGCTAGATCTCATGTCTCCTAGTTTATTTTCGGCGCTAATGCTTTTTTCCACTTTTTCTTTCTGTATGTTTCTATCTGTTGTTGTGGGGGCTTCTGAAGCAGGAAGGTACAAAGGCAGTTGCTACTTAGAGAGTAGCAGTTATTGGGCACCTATTATGTAACTGGCAATTTATACACATTTAATTCTCACAACCCCATGAGAAATATATTCATTCACCTTACGTTATAAAAGAGGAAGCTGTAGCTCAAAGATGTGAAAACACATTCTTGACCTAAGCTCAGGTCCTTTTGACATCACTATCGGCAAGAAAAACAACAGTTCTGTGGCTAAAACAGCTGAGTCTCCTTCTCTTTTAATTCTTTACACTCTGTACAGTCCCATCCCTTCTGTTCCCTTCCTACCTCTGCAATTAAAAAAACTACAATCAGAAACATGTATTCTAGAAAGTTATTGTTAAAATGAGAGGGAGGAGAGAAAGTACTATCTCACAGGGTTTTTCTAGCAGCTGATATACCAGCAGACTTTTGGTGTTGCTTCTGCCACTGAAAATCATATGAAAATATCTTCATTAAGTAGAACCCTTTCTTCATAGTGTACCTGTTGGGGCAGATTTCCTTTTTATTAGTAACAGTTTTAGGAGTGATTAGCTTTAACACATATGGCTACTACAGCAAACTCTTCCCTCAGTGGGCCGTTCCATAAAATGTTCCCTTTCTCTCTTTCGCTCCCTCCTTTCTCCCTCCCTTCATTCCCTCCCTCCCTCCTTTCTCCTGTCTACCTTCTCCTCCATTCCTCCCTCCTCCCTCCATTCATCCCTCCCTCACCTCCTTCTAACCTTCTTCCTCTCTCCCTCCCTCTAACAAATGTGCTATGTTGTCAGCCCATGGTAACTTTCTCATAAGATTTTTGCCTTTTATTAGAAGAGGCTAATTTTATAAAAATATGGTTTCTATCAGCAACTCCTGATAAAAATAACTATAAAAAGACTACATTATTCTTATATAGGTAGGATTTCTATAATTTAAAAAAATATTGGCCTTCGTGTTGTTTTCAAAGGGCAGCTTGATCCACAAATGTGACCTAACTGATATCTGAAGATTCTTTAGTATTTATACCAGATTTGACAGTAATCAGCTTGATTGTTCAAGGATTTTCTCAAAACAGCTGAGCAAAGATGACTAAGCTGCCTGTTTGAAAAAAAGTGACTTCATTCAGCCACCTGTATCTAGAATGTGTTTATGCTGGCTGCTTGATTTTAGTGAGTAAGGGAGAGGGGTCATTTTAAAGTGTTCCCCCCCCCCCACAAGTGGGAATAACAGCCACAAGGCACTTTCACATCCAATGCAATGTGATGTGAACACTGATTATTTAATAGTGTAACTGCAGTGAATCAGAGTTCTCTTTGTGGGACTTTGCTGACGTTTCCAACAGCTGTATCTTTAATTCGCAGTGAGGGGCAGAATAAACTTCAGCCGTTGGTCCGAATGTAAGCAGGTGTCTCTGAGCTCCTTCTAGAAACACAGGAACCCAAACAAATGCAGATGTGCACAGAATTTTCTTCGATTTAAGGAGAGACTGCAGGCTCTTAGCGGTGACAGTTTCATATCTTCATGAAAAAAATAAGAGATAATGAAGGGAGATATTCAGTTATTTGCAGCCTGTAAACCGAGGCTCCCAAATGAAGGTTGAAACACATCTCGTGACATTTAGGCCTTTACAGTTAGAAAAAGCACCCTTCATCTGAAGTCGAAAAAATAATTTGAACTATTGGAAGTATTCTTTACTCCTTTTCAGAGAGACAAATTTTCCTTTTGCACTAAAGTTAAAGCCTAAGATTTAGTTCTTGGCATGAAAGAAGTACCATGGTAAAACTTTTATATGGAGACTCTTAATTTTGCAAATGTGTTTGATACTCTATGAAAGCAATTTAAGTAAGCGGAAGAGAGAGAAACATATTGAGGGTTTTAATAACTACTTCTCACATCTCATAGGAGAGGAAGAGCAGTTGAGAGTGAGCTGATAACTTTCTCTCATACAATACTTATCCTAGAAAAAATTACCGTAGTTGCCGGCGTATAAGACGACCCTTTGGCCCTGAAAAATATGCCTCCAAGTGGGGGGTAGTCTTATACGGCGAGTATATAACAAACTCTCTATTTTTAGTGGAAATGTTAGGGGGTCGTCTTATACGCCGGCAAATACGGTATCTAGGAAGAAGGGGATCAAATATACAGTGATGGAAAGAGGCTAGACTTCGGGTGGTGAGCACACAATGCAATATACAGATGATGAATTATAGAATTTGTACTTGAAAATTATATTATTAAATAATGTTATGCCAATACATTTAATTTATAAAATGAGACAATAATACTGTGATCCTCCAAATTTCTATTTTTCCCTTAATCTGTTCTGTAATGCACAGTGGGAAATAAATTACATAATGACAACACAGATAAATGCTTATATGTGAAATGTATGCTATGGCTCTACATAATGACAACTAATACTTTCTCCCAAACATTTTGAAATCTACATAAAGAAAAGCATTATTAGTTGCTATGGTTAACAAAATTTCTTTTTAGCATTTCTCACTGTATCCACAGAGAAGTGATAGTTTTTCTTTGAGTTAATTCCAGCTGCTCATAAACTATACAATTATAAGGTGCAATTGACACAGGAAGGGTTTGGAATTAAGCCTTTGCTCAACCCTGAAGCACTTGGCTAGGCTTCTATAAAAATCTTTTTTCACACTTTGACTCACAGCTTTTCATCTTCTACCACAGTGTAAAAGACACGATGCAATAGATGTGGTCTTAATTAAAGAATGAAATTTATTTTTATATCCTTCAGCTTGAGAAGTTTATGGGCAATCTGAACTTCTTTTACTGGATCTTCAAATCTAGCTAATGACATTAATCAGGGTGAACAATCAAAGCAGATACACATTTTATACTTTACATAATCTAGAACTTTTAATTTTGCTTTAAATATTAGTGTAGACTATTCAGAATTAAATCTTATACTACACCCTACCAAATTGATATGTGACACTGCTTATTGAAAACTCCACTAATAATATGGTTTATTCAATGATTCACTCAGGTCACTTTGGGAATGTTCTTTGAAGGCATGCATAGGTGCCAATTTTGAATTATCTATCTATAATTATTGCATTTGTAAGATTCTGGTTTCTTTTCTTTCCTCGGGTTCAAACCCATTCCCATTCTCCATCACAATAGCTAGGGTCCAAAAAGACTTGGGGGCTGGGAATGGGAAAAGCCTAAGAGGAGGGTGGAGGAAGTGGGGGTGGAGAAGAAAACACAGTACCTGCAACAGGCAGGAGTAAAAAATGCTGGAGGAAGTGAGGATGCCCACCACTGGGCTGAGAAATTAAACCTAATCATATTGTGAGGACAGAAGCAGACCTGTATTGGTTTGCTAGGGCTGCTGTAACCAGAACCACAGACTAGATAGCTTAAAACAGAAATTCTTTTTTTCACAGTTTTGGAGGCTGGAAGTCCAAGATCAAGGTGTCAGTAGGGTTGGTTCCTTCTGAAGGCCATGAGGGAAGGATCTGTTCTAGGTCCCTCTCCTTGGCATATAGAAGGCTGTCTTCACCCTGTGTCTTCACAATGCCTTCCATCTCTGTGTGTCTAAGTCTAAATTTCCCCTTCTTATAAGGATACCAGTCATACTGAATTAGGGCCCATCCTTATACCTCATTTGAACTTGATTATCTTCGTAACAACCCTATCTCCAAATAAAGTCACATTATAACATGATGTCATTAGGACTTCAACATATGAATTGGGTGTGTATGGGGGGCACATTATCCTACTTATAACAACATCCCAAAATAAGGAATAAGGTCACGGCCATATATCTCTGCTCTCAAGTTGCAATGGGAAAGGTTCTCAGTTCATCCACAATTAGCAGAGAATCACTTTCTGGGATGAAATTCTAATTTCTCAAGATTCACATTTCCTGGTGATCTCTCACTACTTCCTATGGTGTTCCCTAGTTTGGCATTCGTAGGAAGCTGGATTATGGAATACCACGATACCCCACTTTTTCAGTTATCCCCAAGTATTTATTTTAAAATGTTAAGGGGAGAATCACTTCATGCCTAGGCTATTAAGATAGTACAGTGGCCCCAGAGGCCAATAAGGTGGCACTAGGAAGTAGTGAGGGAGCATCAGGGGTTAGGCAAATCCAAAGTCTTTGGTCTCCATTGCTGAATTTGAAGGATGTAATCTAGGAGGTTTCCTAACCTAGTTCTAACAGTTATGTTGAGGAAATCATTTTTAAAATTTTATATATTCAAGCTGCAAAGTCAAATAATTTTGATACTTCTGAGAGATATCTGTTGAAAAATAATACATTTCACATATATTAATTGGCATAATTCCTACTGAAACTGTGAAGCTAGGATTTTAAGCGTGAGGGGTAAGTATAGCTAAGAAATGTTGACTAACTTGCAGATTTATCAATTATCAATAGTTGGGTGTTATAAAAAAGAATATGAAATCTTATTTCATATATAAGATAATTTTGAATATTATTTTTCATCCATATAAATATTAATTCTGTGAGTGAGAATCCTTATACTGATTCCATGTAAAATAACCTTTTGTAAGTGTACTATTCAGGATCAGAAGGAAGATTTACAAAAGCTGAAATTCTAAAGATGTGAAAATTTAAAAGAAAGAGAGAAAAATGAAACAGTAGTCCCTCAAAATTTTGGAATCAATTATGCCAACTATCAGAGTTATAGCACAGATATACTGTAAATAACTACAATTCTCTTAACTATCATTTATCTATGCTTATTCAGTTCATCTACAATTGTAGTCATTGTACCCACAAATTTTATTTACATTAACTCATCTGTTCTCACTGCAACACTATAAAATTAGATTTTATTAACCTCATTTACAAAAGGAAGCTGAGATTGGTTCTCTCTCTCTCTCTCTCTCTCTCTCTCTCTCTCTATATATATATATATATATATATATATATATATATATATATATATATTTCTTACTGAGTTCAGAGAGGAAGGGAGAGGGAGAGATAGAAACATCAATGATAAGAGAGAATCATTGATTGGCTGACTCCTGCACACCCCACACTGGGATCAAGCCCGCAACCCAGGACACTCAAACTCTTAAACTATGATCCTAACCAACAAAATTCAATACAAAGGCTTTTCCAAACTCATGGGGGCGGGGGAGATAAGGACTATCAGTGTTAAAGCAAAGATATATTATAAATAACTAATACACAAATAACGTATCACAGGATATTTATTGTATCTTATGAAAGTGTGTCAAACCATAAAGGTAGCCCAAGATTTAAGATCCTAATTGTCCCATTTTCCTGCACATTATGAATTATTGATTCAATTTTATGTTGATTTTTCATGTTTCTGTAATCCAAAAAGTTGGAATGAAGTCTCAAATTAAATAGCCAAGAATTGATTTCAGAAGGACAGGTGGTTCAGCCTCAAATCTTGACTCTTTTACAAATTAGTTAATTGACCTTGGAGAATTTACTTAGCCTTTCTGAGCCCCAGATGCTGTCCTGCAAGATTTTGTGAAATCTGAATGAGATAATCCATATGTAAATATGCAATTAGTATTTTGTAACACAAAGTGGTACTCATTGAATATTCGCTGAATGTGAATATCAATCAGTTGTTTCTTTTCAGACCAGATTTCTCAAACCTTCCAAAGATTAGTTCTTTGTCTCATAATATCATGCTCTCATCCTTGAGTTGTATAGATTAATAGCTCAATGTCAGATTTTCAATGTCCCGCAGGCTTATACCACAGTGTCTATGTCTAAGATTGTGTACTGATTTTTAAAATTTGTATTCTGTTTGTTTTTTATTTCCTAAAATTATATTGTAACTATATATAATTTATTTTGTTCTATAGAGATCGGGACCTGGAAAATTTAATTGCAGTAAATTCTAATGTGCCCAAAAATAAGAATGGAAGGTAATGCTTAATTTAATTTATTTTTTATTTTATGAATTCTATCTGAGCCTGCATTAATTATGTAAACTTGGAATCTTTTCTAAGGAATTGCACTATAGTATGGTGTTTAAGTATAAATACTATCTCAACACAGGACAATGTACAAGGTGATTTATAAGCTGATATAGGGAAAATTATTAAAATTCAAATTCTGTTAAAATTTCTGACTAAAAGCCTGCTGTTCTATTGCTTAGTATAAAAGGCATCATGAAAATTCAAATTTCTGCACTTGGCCTGTGAAGACTTATTTTTACTTACTGTTGCTTGGTAGATTTTTCAGTGGTGCAGAAAACACACTGAGAATATTTTCTTTAGATGCTTGGTGCTAAAAGAATACACAAATTCACCATAGCCACAAAACAGGACCTAATTTTGAAATTTCTTTATACCACACAGTATAATGGCTTTAAAACTATTGTACCTTGGTTGCTTTTATAGGAGGTTTTGGGTGGAAACTATACCTTATTGTTGTTGCAGACTATTTAAACGAGGAAAGAACAAAAAAAAAATTATTCCATGGTAGCAAAAAACAATAGGGTCCTATTTTATATCTTCCTAAGGTGCAACTGCCTTTTCTGTTGAAAAGTTTTTTAATCTAAAGAAGTGATATTGTTGATATTTTGTGCAAGAAAATATAAAATCAGGAAAAGAGGCAGGTTGCTTATTCCTCCTCCTATATTTACAGATATACTGTAAATACAATTCTCTTAACTATAATTGATCTATATTTATTCAGTTCACTTACAATTGTAGTCATTATGCCCACAAATTTTATTTACATTAACTCATCTGTTCTCACTGCAACCCTGTAAGATTAGATTTTATTATTCTCATTTACAAAAGGAAGCTTAGTTAGGTTGTCAAACTTGCCCAAGAAAATAGGGGAATAGATGGCCACACCCCACCCCCCCTCAATTGTATAGAAGGTTCTTGCATCTAACAGGTGGTTTTTCTGTTCTTTTAGCTCCCCAAATTTTCCTTCCTTCCTTCCTTCCTTCCTTCCTTCCTTCCTTCCTTCCTTCCTTCCTTCCTTCCTTCCTTCCTCCCCTCCCTCCCTCCCTCTCTCCCTCCCTCCCTCCCTCCCTCCCTCCCTCCCTCCTTCCCTCCTTCCTTTCTTCTTTCCTTATTGGTATTAAGAAAACCTTTGATAAAATGAAAGAGTAAACTTTCAATCGCATCATCTGGTTAGCATGGCTCTGTGGTTGAACGTCTACTTATGAACCAGGAGGATGTGGTTGGATTCCTGGTCAGGGCACATGTGTGGGGCATGCAGGAGGCAGCTAAACTTTCCTTTTGGTTTTCATGTCATTTCTTTATTGGAGTTTACTAACATGGAGGAGCATAAGGAGCTAGACTTTTCACTATTTTTGCATTAGAATTTTTCTCTGTTTCATAGGAAAAAGCAAATATGCCTATACTTTGTTAAGCATACTGACACTTTGAGTTCAGCAGACATCTAAGTCAAGGTTCTACAATCTTTGAGGTATTGCTTTATATTAAAAATAAAATGAAAACTGGAATTTCTCCAAGCAACCTCTGGATGATTTTCATTAAATTGATAAACTCTCAGATATATTGTACATTAAAAGCTTTCTAAAATGGCACTGCTGCTGTGAAAATGTTACCAGTACCAACTTCAGGTGGTTCCTGCCCTTAATAAAAAGTATTCCATCCTAATGCTGGATAATGTGTCATACGCCGAAAGATTAATCTTAAAGGTGATTTCTGTGAATAAGTAAAATAGGACATGTATGCTGCTTGTGCACCTGAGCAGAAACCCAGCAAACAGAAATGGGTGCCTGTTACTTGAACAGAATTTTAATAAAATTAAAAAATTAAGATAAGAACAATTCTAAATGGCTTTGATTTTTAAGTGGCAAACTTTTGTTTGCTTTCTCAGGCTAGAAGGCCAAGTCAATGGACTGACTGATATTTCCAACAACCAGTCCACAGGAATGACTACCCATTCTTATGAAGCTAGGAAGAATTTCAGGTAATATTATGGTCAAATATAAAACAAATGACAGGACTATTCTTCTATTTTTAATAAACATCACATATACAACCTGACCCTTCTTTTCAAATGCAAAAAATTCTCACTTAATTAGTGGCTAAACAGGCTTTCACAAAGGTGTTGAGTTAGCAACTTGGTCCTTGGTAAATTGTGACATCTGGATAAGAAGGTGTAAAATGTAATTTTTCCCTAAAAATGTCTACAGTGTGGTGTGTTTTGTTGTTTTTTATTTAAAGCATGATTGTGACATTGGCGTTGACATTCTTTAGCTAGATTTAAAAGTTTAGTTAAGGTCCATGTTATGTTTAGATAAGGTCCATTTTTGTTTGGCATTTGGGGGACAAGTATGGTTTGGAAAGATGAATGGAACATCAGGGAAACTAAACGTCCCATTAAAGACAGTCCATAGTGCACAAATACTCAAAATAACCTTCATGCTCTACAACAGATTTAGTGAGTGACCAATTTTCATATTAGTATTCTAGAAGTAGGCCATGCCAGTGGAAGGCAGAAATGAAATGGGAGACGCAGGAAATTTTGTAGAAATAAATTAATACTAGTTTAATGTTTATATTTCAAAGGTAATAGTTTAGAAGTAATATAGTATTTCTTGCATTGGATTGAATAATAGCCTTGTTATTTTTTATTGTGCTTGTACATAAACTTTAATATAAAGTTAATATTTTTCTCCAGTTCCAATGTTGACACTGGGCCTGCAGGACCAAAGGATACCGTTGTGTACACGAGAACATATGTGGAGAACAGGTGCTGGTAGTTTATTTTAAAAATATTTTTCTATACTTACAATTTTGAAATGATCTATGTTTAAGAAGAAATGGTGTTATTTTAGAGTGTACTTAACATATATTTTTTTCAAATAAAAGACCATTTAAGAGTACATTGGATTCTAGGTATATAATTCTTCATAATGTTTCTAATATTAAATAGTTATCAATCATAACTTATTAAGTTATTTGGTAGACTAACAATTTAATATAGCATATGTATACATAACAGGATAGTCATTTGAAAGTTTTCATATAAGTTTATGTGAGAATATGACTATTTATTTATAATTAGCTTTATAAAATCACACAAGAATTTCTATTTTGGATTGAACTTTAATTAAATGGTAGTACCCACTGTTGTTTGCCATTTATCTGAAATAAGGGGAATACCTTTCGGTAGATATACTCTGGCCCAAATTCCAGGAAATTGTTGTCTCACAAAATCTGCTGGTTGTGTGATGGGTGTTGAGGAAAACATCAACCAAGGCCAGGGACATGTGTATTTGATTTTCAAGGAGAATAAAAACAAGAATTAGTCTAATTGTGGGGTAATGTAATGGCGGGGCATGCAAATGCAGGTATAAGTGACGTGTTAATCAGAGCCCATTTCAAAGAAACCAAAGGTCAGAGCATCTTGGAGGGCTTTATGGAGGAAGGGACTCAAAGAAATTCAGTCCATTCAGTGTCAGAAGGTGAACAACCATCTGAAAAAGTTTCTAAACACCACACATAATTTATCTTATAAAATGAAGCCCCCAAATTTGATTTTTTCTGCTGAATCCAATTTTTTCTAAGGTCTATACTGATGGTGCAGTGCAGCGCCGAGGCCCTGGAATTAGATTTGGGATTGAATCTTTGTCATTTACTCACCAATTGCTTTGGCAAAGCTGCTTAACCACTTCAAGTCTCAGTTTCCCCATCATTAAAATGGGAGTAATGATATACGTGTTATGCAAATTATGTGCAAACTCTTATTTAGCATTGTGGGTTATGTGTTCCATAAGATAGATTCTATTCGGACAGCAGTCTGCCTGTGGGCAATTGGGAGGGAAAGAGAGTGTTCTCATTTTAAAAATCCCAAGGGGGGGGGGGCAGTGGAGTACTGCTCACACAAGGAGCATATTGTTTCCATTCCTAATATGTGCACAGGTAACATATGTACCTGGGAAGGAACTATGAGCAGCCAGTTGGTTAGTGCATTACAGATTTCATTTGTCTCGAGGAAAGAGTGACATTTAAAAAACTGGAGCCACTAAGAAATGAAATGTGGAGAACTTTTAAAAATTATGCTTTTTTTGCTTCCACACTAAACATCTTTCTTGGACGTATTCAGGTGAAAATAAAATCTTCTATAGCTTGTGTAAAAGTTGAAGCGTCTCTAGTTCTCCATGTGAGCAAGGTACATGTACCTGTGCTTGCACTGGCCCTCACTTTTATGCATTTCCTTTATGTTAGACTCCATGTACCTTTCTTGTGGCAAATAAATAAAAAAGGCGCAAGCATAAATTTTATGAAAAATGTCACACTTTGCTGCGTACTCTTGCCTCCTTCTCTATGTGAACTTGGAGATGGCTGTGTATCAATATTTCTCCAGATTGAAAAAAAAGGCATTAGTACATTATCCTGGCTGGTACATCACAAAAAAAGATAACAATAAAGCTGTATGGGGAGGTGTGTGTGCTTTCTCACCTGTCTACAGGTATATACATTGGCACTAGGGAAATAGCCCAGTTCTCACATGTTCATGTGTGTTGTTTGTAGTAAATCCCCAAAAGATGGCTACCAGGAGAACATTTCTGGGAAATACATACAAACTGTCTATTCAACTTCAGATAGGTGAGTATGTCTATATTTCCAGAAATACAATTCTGTGCGCACACACCTGTGTACGTTTTATACACATACATTCTTGTTGTCTGTTGTGCTTGGAGATGGTGCACCTGATGGTGATTGTTACACCCAGGGTGGGGCCAAAGTAGATGCAGTTTTGAGTATGTGAAGCAGAATTTATTCTTATATTATTATTTATTAAGTTTTGTATTATTTCCCATACGAACATCCGTAAAACTACTTTTGCCCTAGCCTGTATGTGAAGTACTACAGCCTCTGCACCCGGGAATTTGTTCCTTGGCTTATGGGCTGTTGCTAATGCACTTTATTCCAATAGAGCTTCTGTGCCTTACAGCTGCCCTCCCCCCCTCAGGCCAGCCCCTCTACTTTGCCGACTCCCAGGAGCCCCAGTACCACCACATATGAGAGTCTAGGTCTCATTGCATCACTAGATTCTGCCCTCAGCCCTCCCTCGGTGCGGTTTTCTAAAGCCATCTCACCTTACAGACAGCTGCGTGGAGACAGCCATGACCCACTCTGGGCCCACACTCAAGTCCCACATTGTAATCCCAGGAGGGGTTACAATGAGTATCAATTTTGTGCTGGTAAACCGACCCCAGGCTTTTGCTGTTAGTGATCATCTTTTAACATTTAATGCTCACTGGGGCTCAAGATGACCCTCATGAGAGTGTGGCCAGCAGACTGCCAGTGGAAGTAATGAAAATAAATAATTAGCATTATTTCCCAACCACTAGAAACCAGCTATAATGCAAATGTCTGATGTTCTACTGACAGTGTTTCTCTATAGAAGAGCCTGGGAATAAGGCTCTATCTAATTGCTATGCACAATTTGTAATGAGGTGCTTGTCACTGACCAGTTACTCAATAAATGTTTTCTATCTTGTTTTGTTTTGTTAGTTCTCACTCGAGGATATTTTTCCATTGATTTTTAGGGAGAGGGGAAGACAGAGGGGAAAACAGAGAGAAGCATCAATGTGAGAGAAACACATCTATTGGTTGCCTCTTGCACTAGCCCTGACTGAGGCCGGGGAGGAACCTGCAACCAAGGTACATGCTCTTGACCAAAATTGAAACTGGGACCTTTCGTTCCGCTGGCCAGCGTTCTACCCACTGAGCCAAATAGGCAAGGGCAATAAATCTTTTCCGAAAAACAAGAACGTATGTTCTGTTTGCTAAGGGAAATATAGATGGACCAGAAATCAAAATTGTATCTCCTGCCCTAGCAGGTTTTGTTTAGTAGGTAGAGCATTGTTGGCCAATGGACCAAAGGGTCCTGAGTTTGGTTCCAGTCAAGGGCATGGACCTCAGTTGCAGTCTCTGTTGCACGGACCTCATTTACAGGCTCAATCCCCAGCCCTGGTCGGGAAGCATGTGGAGGCTACCAATTGATGTATCTCTCTCACATTGATGTTTCTCTCTCTGTCTCTCCCCCTCCCTTCCATTCTCTCTAAAAATCAATGGAAACATTTCCTTGGGTGAGGATTAACAACAAAATAAATATTATATCCCCTCTGTCACTTTTATAATATTTTGTTCATTACTAATGCTCTCTGAGTGTCTTAACTATAAGTCATTGCTCTTTGAGGGGTGAAATCTACCCAAGCGCGGGATATAGATACTGCCGAGGTGACCAAATACCAGAGCTGGATCCCTCACATACTTAGAAAACACCTTTGACTAACAGTGTGATTTTTAATAAGGACAATACCAATATTGGAGCTTTCCCTGGGATCATAGCTTTAGTATTAACTTAAGGAAGGAAAATATTCTTTATAGAAGTATTGCTCTTAATATGAAGAATTTCAGTCCTGCTCCTCAAGTGCTCCTTGAAATTTTTCTTAGTCATGAAAGCGTAAGTCAATTTTCTATTAAGACTAAGTCAGTCCAGCAACTTTTTTGTTGATTATTGTGTGACATGAGCCATGTCCCCACAGTTCTTATCAAAGCACACTAATCCCACTTAAAGTGGCTTCTCACTTCACAGGATTAAGGCAAACTCCTCTGCACATTATTTATGGCCTTCAGAACCTGCCCCTGCATATTGACTACCGTTTAATCACTCCAGACACCCTCATTGGGTAGCACTTTGGTACAACCTGGTCACTCTGCTTGGAATCCCCCATCATGCTCCTCCCCACCTCACTGAACTCACCTAGCAGGCTCCTCCTTCCTCTAGCTGTAAGTCACGTGACACTTTTACACAAGCCTTTCCTACCTACACCTGGGATTAATTCCCTTGGCTGTTCTCCCCTCACTCTTTCCTCACATCTATAATATGCTATGATCATCTAGTCACACGCCTGGCTACCCCAGTGGACAGGAAGCTTCTCATTGGAGGAGACTGTCTCACTCTTCCTTATAATCCCAGCTTCTAGCTCAGTGCCTCTGGAATGGATGAATGATAGAGCATGCTTGTCTTCTACTATTGAAGTGCTTGCTTGGGGCATGAAGTATGTGTACATTTGTGTAGAGTCCATAGGAAAATATGTGCCAGGATTATATAAGCAAGTACCTATAGAGTGAGATGAGAGGGGAAGATTTTATTTCTATACATAAGGTTTAGGAAGAGGTTACTTGACTGGCTGAACATGTAAAGCCAGACAAGGTTATCTACTCCAATCTCTTTCCTTTCCACCTCCTCCTCCCTTTCATTTCCCTCCTCTCTGCTTCTACTCCTGGGCTAGAGGACAGGATCATCCTGGCTCATGGGTATGACTCATTCACTTCAACAATGTGAGCCCAGCTGTCTGCATGGGCAGGCCCAAAGTAGCCCAGGGACCCTGGAGTCATGTGGCCTTGTTCAAACCCTACCTCTGCTACTCACTCACTGTCTGGCAGGCACCCTTCTGTGCCTCAGTTTACTCTTATGTAAAATTATGATAGAAAGAACAGCATCTGCCTCTCAGAGATGTGAAGAATAACTGAGCTTAAATAAGCAAAGTGCATGGAAAATACACTGTACATAGGCATTTTAGCACCATATAAGTATAGGCTGATTTTATTTCACCACTCCATTTTATACCAGCTCTGGGAATTTCAGGCCTGCATGCCAACAACCCTGAAAGTAGTAAAGTCCTCAAGGTGCTATTTAAGACAATCCTAAGACCCTCCAAAAGGAAAAGCATCACATAGTTATTGGCTTTTCTTAAGGCTCTGCTGTGACCCTTGGACTAGCTGATTAAATATGTACAGTTCCTTTATTATGAAACATTATTTTCCCAAAGCAAATAACAAAACTATATTTTCTTTATCAAATTTGTGTGTGCAGGGGTGTTGTATCATATTGGAGAATATAAATTTTGTCTTAAAATGTAGCCCAGTATTCTGTCTTTTAATGATACCAAGAGTAGTGTCATAGGAGAGCATTTTAATGACTAGACCCTCCTAGACCCTAGAGTCCTAGGCATCCATCATTTATTAATTTATTACCAACACACTCTTGAATGAAGTTCTATTTTGTCCTATCGAATGTTTTTAGAGTTAAAAATTTTATAGTAATGTATAGTATAATTTTTCTATGATATATATAAATTAATAATTTAAAATCCTCTTTGAGCTTCAAGGGGTACTTATGAATTAGTTCAATTAGGAAACTGTAATTATTTTTGCCCTTCCCAGATGCACTTTTGGTTGCTAATGAATTAATAATTTGAAACCTTCCTTTGTGGTAATTCTTTGATGCTATTTTGAGGGAACTAGAAGAACCAATTCTATCACTAAAATAAGTAAAATCTAAAACTTTCCTCAATGTTTACAGTTTCCTAAAGTATCAACAAATTAACATCATTTCCACATGACTTTATGGGGAATAAATCTGTCTTTTGTAGGATGACAAATTTATTTTTAATTGCTAATATCTCTCTAGGTCTGTCATTGAAAGAGATATGTGCACCTACTGCCGAAAGCCCTTGGGCACAAAAACCAAAATGATTTTAGATGAATTACAAATTTGTTGCCATTCCACTTGCTTCAAGGTAAGGATATGTTTATTGTATTTAACTAAATATAAAACTGCATAATGACTGGAACAAAAATAATCATTTAATGAAATACATGAGATGAAGTTAAAGCTTTCAGAAACACTCTCATCCACATTAATAATGCACTGCTTAAGTATTTCTCAGACTTCTTCAGCCTAACCTCAAAGGTTTTTAATTACTGTCTTGGCGTTAGGCTTAGAGTTGATTACTGAAACATTTATTCCTCATACTCTAGAGATTTAAACCTATGAAAAGATAAACACTTGTTTTCTTTATAAAAGTTTTTGTAACATTTTAATAAATCATGCATTGCATAAAATATATAATGAAGTGCAGAAAGGAAAGACATTTGTTGAGAAGAAAGCCAGCAGCTTCTTATGAGTCCCATCAGTTAGGACTGATGAGGGTAACAGCAATTGAAACTCAGTCTGCTTTTGAGAGCACGGTTAATGATAATTAATTGTGGCTCAGTATAATAGTGATGAAGCTTACATAGTAGAATGCTTCAGTTTGTATTTTCATATTTCATTGCTGTTATTTCTCAAAATAACATTGAGTAGGTCAACATGTTAGTTTTTGGTATAACTGGATGAGCACTGAACTGGAATCTAAATATCTGAGTTCAAGTTTTCTGTCACTAACTTTGGCTGTGTGACTTCTGGAAAATCACCTAACTTGACGTGGCCTCAGTTTTCTCATCTGTAAAAATTAAGAAGCTGACTAGACTAATGACTGTTCCTTAAAATTATCTGGGAGGTTAGAAGAAAAATAGAATGCTTGGGACTAGCACTAATTAAATCAATACTCTCAGAGATGGTTTCTGGGCATTGGTAGATCTAATGGGCTGCCAGTTTGAGAACTATTTGCCTGACTCTATGGGTTCTTTTTGTGTTGACATTCTATGGATTGATAGAAATTATCTAATTCAGTCAAGTAGCTGTAATACTTTGACAACTAATTGTTTCTCCTCCAAGTAGCTTCAGTGATACATAGCAATCAGAAATCTGTTTGACATATCAACTGGTAATCTTGTCCTTAGCATAACCAGTTTTTTAAAATTTATATCTACTCTAGTGAGTTAAGTAGAAACTTTAATGATAGATATGCCCTGAAATGCACAGTTCTGCATGTGGATTATAGACAAGTACACTCTCACTTTATCTGTGGATTCTCATGAGGCTGCACCTGAGTAATAATACGGAGAACTGTACTAACTGAATTGAAAGGGTTTTTTATCCTGTTACACTAAGGATCTAGACTTTATTTGTGATGTAAACTTTATATATTGCCTTTTCCTTCAGTGTGAAATATGCAAACGGCCTCTGGAAAACCTGAGAGCGGGAGACAGTATTTGGATTTATCAACGGACAATACACTGTGAACCTTGCTACTCCAAAGTTGTGGGTAAGTGTCAAGCTCTGTAAGAAATGGATACGTTTGCTAATAGTAATGAGCATTTAATATTGCTGAAAATGAAGGATTTCAATAAAGCAAAAAACATCTTATTAATTATATTTCATTAGGAATTCAGTTGCAGATAATATGGCAGTATTTTGTTTTATGGTATAAAATCATTCAACATTTAGATTGTCTTCTGATATCAGACCTGGCATAGGTAAAATTAAAAAAAGAGATTATTTATTATAGAACATTTTCCATTTTTTTCTAAACAAAAATAGATCTTCTCTGCTCAAATAATTGGAATTGAAGTCCATATCTGTGAATTAACTTTTACATTTGCACTGAAATATACTTTTCTACCTAATTTGGTTATTATGATTAGTGCCTTGTAATTATATATAATTAAATATTAAATTCTATATTAGATATAGCATGCAAATATTTTTACCAGTTTAAGATCAACATTACTATAATTTGGTCTTTTCATTGGCATAAAGGATGCGAGAAGCAAACATTAATGACCTGCATTTTCAGCTCACATTTCCTGTAAATTTATCATGAAAGCTTTAAAAGTTTATTTAAAAGACATACACAGTACCCAGTAAGTTAGGAAACTTGACTCCTATAAAACTTGATTCATTTTTTTAAAAGCCAGTATCAACAATTTATTTTTAATTTATAGTAAATAGATACAATAACCAAGATAATATTGGGGAGCTGGTCAAAACACAGCATGGCCGGCCGGGTTCCTGATGTTTCAGTGGTGAATGCAAAGGGAACATTTGTTATTCTTTCCTGGGATCCAAAATATGGAATTTGGTGACAAATGTGGAAAATGCTCTACGAAACCCCCTTTTCATCAGGCTTCCTAGTCAGTAACAAGAACAAACCTAATTATATTCATACTTAACCTTTTATTTTCTGCTCTCCCGAGCCAGTTCTCCTATTCTACTTTCTTCCTAAGTTAGCAGCCTTTTCATGATCCAGTGCTATATCAAGAGCCTTGATGATATGGTAACAGCTCTAACTTCCAGCCTCCCGGAAATCCATGATATGGCTTAGGAGGTGTGGCCACCAGAAGACTCGGTGGTCATTGTGCCTTCCTCCCTGGCTATGTGTACTGCAAAGGCATTGCAGTTTTAAAAAATCCTCTCCTGAGGATATGTTTTTACTGGTTTTAGAGAGAGAGAGAGCATGGGAGAGAGAGAGAGAAAGAGAAACATCAACGTGAGAGAGAAACATTGGTTGCCTCTCGTACAACCCCCCTCACACACACCCCTCTGGACCTGGGACCTAAACTGGAACCTAGTATATGCCCTGACCAGGAATTAAATCTGCAACCTTTTGGACCAGGCTCTAATCAACTGAGCCATACCAGCCAGGGCAGCATTGCATTTTTATAGTAAATTTAAGCTGTCAAAACATAACTCGCAGACATCTCCTAAATATGAGTACCAGGCAACAGTCCTTCATATTTATGGTGTGACCCAAAGCCATGGTGATGAATGAAGTAGAAGGAAAATGTAAAATGCTGAATCTACCACGACCCCCTTGATGAATGATTGTTTAAAACATTTTAGTTATTGCATTATTTTTGTACTGGATTTGCATATCTAACTGTTATTTTCTTTTAAAATTTTCAGCAAAATGGATTCAATAATTCCGGCACATGGAAATCAAGATGAAAGCATTCATTAAGGAATTAAAATTTTATTTTAAGAATATGTAATTTAGAAAAGCTTTTACTCTGAAGATTGACTTTTGTATACAATGAACAATTCTGCTATTGCACAAATAACCTAATTGCCTTCAAAAAGGTCATATACATAAAGGGAACCATCTGTTATCTGGCTAGATTCCGTCATCAAAAATTCAAGTGGTTTCAGTTACCAATGTCAAAGGAATGATGCTCCTGATGGCTGAGAGCATCGTCACCCCAAGCAGGCCCACCCCTGCTCCATCAAGCTGTGTACCATGATTTCTATTATAAACCAATTCCCCATTGTCTCACCTTTGTTTTCCTAAGAATTTGGATTTGCAGACATTATTGACATACTGTCAAGAAAGCAAGATATGCTTCCTTCATGTGCAAAAGAAATGTTGATGGAAATGTTCTTATAAAATTTGGCCGATAATAACATAAAGTCATATGGACCTCTGAAAGTCATTTGAACTTTCTGGTCTCTCATTTTTATCTATAATATGAGTGGCATTGAAAACTGTCCCAAAGGTCCCTTTCTGCTCCTCAAATTATTCTAAAGCAAGTTTTTGTTTGCTCTTTGGAGATATATCTGAATATGTGTTTGTTAATCATTTTGAATTAGAGGATATCTGAACAGCTTAACTTCAGTGTCATTATTCACTTTAATGCAGATATAATTTAAAAAAACCAGAAAGACATTGACTTTTGGGTGATGGGTAAAATTATATGACATGTATTTTACATATTATAATTTGTTAATTTTTTGCATGTGTTTCAAAATCTGGTTATATAAATAATCTATGAGAAAATAATGGTTATGGACTACAAAAGACATGTTCTTTAGCATGTTACATCTATTCATATTACATAGCACTTTATGTTTATAATGGCTTATGCAAATAAAATGAACTATCAGTGATACCAAATCATTTTGTGGCCTGTCTATAAGTATCATTCATTGGCATTGATTTTGTCAATTACAGTGATCAAACTTTATTATATTCTATACACACTGGTTAATTATTTAGCTTCTAAAACTATAGCTTTTATTTTCAAAGAGCTTTTTCAAGGAATTGAAAATCCAGTAATCATACCTGAGGGACTTAGACTATTGTTAAGATTGAGAAATTGAACTTATAAACTATCGTATGTGTACATAGCAACTGCTTCTTGAAGGAAGGCATATGGAACAATGAGGAGAGGGTGTCATTTGGGGGAAGTTTAAAGCAGTTGTAATCAACTGACATAAATTAGGGAGATTATAAAAAAAGATAATCATGTATTTTTCAAATGTTGATAAATTTAAAGAATTAGTCTTCTGGATGATGACTTCAAGCATCTGCTCTTCCTAGAGACTAGTCCGTGGTTATAAACACAAAATGCTTATCAAAATTCAGCAATGAATAATTGTTGTCCTGTAAAAAGGAGCCAGGAAAAAACAATTAATAATAATTTGATATTCATTAATTCATGCTTGATGAGAAGCAGTGGTAATTGAGCCATATGTTTTATTGTTCCTTAATTACATGCTATCAGAGTGGATCAAAAGAAATCATTTTCTTAGAGTTGGAATTCGTGGCAGAAAAAGATGGATGGAACAGTATCCCTGCCTTTTATGTGAAGTGTATTAACATCTCAATGCATTTGTAGTAATTAAAAATCATTTGAATGACATTTTTAAAGTAGTCTACTTTATAATGTTTCATTTAAAAAAAAACCCTAAAAGGAACATATTTCTCACTTTTCTGAAGCTGTTTAATAGACCCCTTCTTCCATTATAATGTATTTAATTAAGCCAAAAGCTGTTGTAAAAATGGAACAAATATGGAGTGGAGAGAGAAGGGCCTCTGATCCACCTAGCCAGCTTCATCGTGTCTAGGCTTATTCACACCATAGGAATGACAGATTCTTAAAACAATTTGGAAGGTCTCTTTATATGGCAGCCAGTTAGATGTTTCTGAAAGAGAATGAATTGCTTCAGGACAATATCCTTCTAAAAAGCAACATGGCAGAAATATAATAATCTCAGAAATAGAATTTGTTAAAATAGCATGTTCTCTTTTCATAAGGCCAAGAAATAAAAACGTATTGAAGTAATCTGAACATCCCTAGCTGTTTGATTGCCGTCACTTTTACAGCTAGGTCTGAGTGAAGAATGGCCAACTTGCACTGTGGTTCACTCACCAAGTTGTTTCCTAAACAGAAAACCCTGGGGTTTGGCACATTTTCCTGATTCAGAGCTCTACCAAAACAAGGGACTGTTTGGTCTACAACATGGCAAACTGACAATGAAACATTTTTGGCACTACTGAATTTACTGGTTATTTTGGTACAATGTAAATAAATGGCTTTTAGAGTTTCACCTATTCCATATTACTCAATAATCCCCAGGGGCACCCATAAATATCTGCATGAATGTGGGCAGGCCATTTCCCTGATGGGCTAATTCCCTGCTTTTTCAAATGCAAGGCTTAGATTATTGGCTTTCTAAGGTACCCCATGCTTAGATGTTCTCTCTTGCTAGGTGTCTACGAACTGTCTGGTGTTTTGTATGTAATTCAGAATTGCATGTTAACTTTATCACAATGCAAAATTGGACACCATTCTGAATTTTATTTACTGTGTCTTTGTCCTACCATTTGAGAGATATGGTTTCCGAGAGATATTCTGAAATGTTCAGGGGAAGGAATTAGGTAATGGTTTCAGTTTTGTATTATGAGAGGAAACTGAACATCATCATTGTGTTATAAATGCCATGTGAGAAAGATGTTTTACTTCTTTGCCTCTGTATTCTCTTTGATACATTCTTCTCATTAATACACTGAAATGCCCAATTGTGCTAGGCTCTGTATTTTAAAAAGCCTGGTTTATAATCTACCATCATTCATCCATCCATCTATTCTATTATTCAGTAACTTAAAAATCTTCATTTAGAACCAATATTCCAGATCTTAATGCAAATCAATACCAACGCTCCTGCCCTCATGGAATTTATATCCTAAAGAGTTTGAAAGGCAGAAAACCAACACAACAATTTCTGAAAGTACGAAGACCCATGAAGAAAATCAAATACGGTGGTTAGGTGAAGGAGGAGTTTAAAAAAATAATGTGGTAAACATAATGGTCAAGACCAGACCCTTTTCTGGGCTAACCTTGTCCTTGCTTCTTTAAAAAAAAAATGAGATGGAAGTCCAAAGATGCCAGGAGACAGAGACCAGTGAAAGAATTTTCTCTATTCTTCATGCAAGACAATATTCAGATATCACTTAGATAGTTTCCAACTCTCTGCCCTGGGGTGAGTTATACAAAATGGCTGCTTCCTCCAGGACCAAATCACCCACTTGGCTACAGGAGCTCCCGGGCATGCTCTGCTGACTGCCTCAAAGTTGGATCTGAACCAGCCCCAATCTGGAGTGGAATCAGTGGGTGGATATGGTTTCCTCACCTCTTTTATTTTTTATTTGTTTATTGTTTTTTATTTTTTTAATTTATTTTTATTGATTATGGTTCCTCACCTCTCTTAAAGCATTAAGAGTTAAGTCCCTGCCAAAACCGGTTTGGCTCAGTGGTAGAGCATCGGTCTGCAGACTGAAGGGTCCCGGGTTCAATTCCGGCCAAGGGCATGTACATTGGTTGCGGGCACGTCCCCGGTGGGGGGTGTGTAAGAGGCAGCTGGTCGATGTTTCTCTCTCATCGACGTTTCTGGCTCTCTATCTCTCTCCCTTCCTCTCTGTAAAATATCAATAAAATATATATTTTTTTAAAAAGAGTTAAGTCCCTTTCTGTTTTCCAAATAGAAATGGAAACATCAGAAGAGTAGGCAGCATCATGTCAGATCGAGGAGAAACTTCTCCCAGGAATTTTATAAACTTTACATTGTTCTCTTGTTGCAATATGACCAATATATCTGTTGGAAAGGAACATTCAGATCTTAGTATAACTTTTTTGATAGTTACAATTTGTTAATTTTACTTTTTTTTCCAAAAAGAAAAGAAAAGTTCATGAATTTCAAGAGCCCTACTGGCCCACAAAGGCAAATTGGCTTAAAGGCAACTGCAACTTCGGTGTGGTTTAGGAATAGAAAGACTGCGGGGGCTGGAATTGGTGAACGTGGAGAGATGAGGTTGGAAAAGCAGGCAAGTGACAGGTCATGGCAGTTTCTTTCATAATGGGTCACTAAAAATCTACATCACCAAATGAATATTGGCATTTAGTAGAATTTATACCTTTTATATTTGTGTCATTAAAATGCAATTGAATATTTTTAATTTCATGAACAGTTTACATTATACTGTCTACTGATTATGAGAAGCACAAAGGCAATTCAATGGAGGAAATATAGTCTTCAACACATGCAAAATTGTGCTAGAACATTTGACACCTGTATGTAAGAAAGAAAGGAAGGAAAGAAGAAAGAAAGAGAAGGAAATGAAAAGAAAGTCAACACAGACCTTACATCCATCTTTAAAAAAATTAACAATTATCTCAAGATGGATTGTAGATTTAAATGTATAATATACAACTATAAATTTCCAGAAGAAAATCAGTATGGCCTTGAGCTTGGTAAATAATTTGTAGGTACAACATAAAAAGTACAATCTATAAAAGAAAAAATGAAAAGTTAAACTTTATTAAAATTTTAAAAATGTGCTCCGTGAAAGACAATGTTAAGAGAATGAAAAGATAGCCACATACTGTGAGAAAATATTTGCAAAACACATATTTTATAAAGAACTTGTCCCCCATATATGAATAACTTAACATTAAACAATAATAAAACAAAAAAAATGTAAAAACGGGCAAAATATATTAAAGACACATAACCAAAGATCTATAAATGGTAAATAAGCATGTGAAAGATGCTCAACATCATTTGTACGTAACAAAGAGATAACTACTGAGAATACCAAGCAGGCCAGGATTCAGCAAAACAGGAATGCTTCTGCATTGCTAATGGGAATGCAAGAGGGTATAGCCACTTTGGAAGACAGTTTGACAGTGTTTAACAAACCTAAACATTGTCTTACCATAGGATTCAGCCATTTTGCTCCTAGGTATTTCTCAATGAATTAGAAAACATGCCTATACGAAAAGCTAAATGTTTATATCAGTTTTATTTATAATCATCAAAATGATACGAAACCAAGATGTCCTTTAATAAACAAATGTCTCAACAAACAGTGGTACATTCATGTAATGGAGTAATATCCAGCAGTAAAAAAGAATGACCTATCAAATCTGCAGAAACATGGATACTTCTTAAATGTATATTGTTAAATGAATAAAACCAATCTGAAAAGGGGCTTTCTATATATTATTCCACTTACATGACATGCTGGAAAGGCAAAACGTACACATTCAAGCAGACAAGTGATTGCTGAGGGCTCAGAGAGATGGAGAGTTAAGCATAGGGGACTTTTTTTTTTTTTTTTTTTAGCACTATTGAACTATTCTGTATGGTACCATAATGGTGAGTAGATAACACTTTGCATTTGTCAAAACTCATCAAACTTTACAGTACAAAGAGGGAACCTTGATATATGCAAATTTTAAGGATCTTATTTAGATGGTCAGGGGCAGGGGATCCAAGAATGGAATGCAGAATGTAACAGATAAAGTCAACTGTATTACAAATGCTTGAAACAGTCTTACTAAAGGCTTCCAGTCTATTTGCTTCTCCTTTGTTCCATGTGAAAGTGACCTTAGCAAAGGCCCTGGGTGATCATACTTCTGTCTGCTGATTCTCTTATTTACTGGCTTCTGTGCTGGGCTTGTTCCTCTCTCCTTCAATTAAATCAGGGATGAGGAACGTCGGGACTGTCGGCAATATATGGTCAGCAGAATCATTTGGTCTGGCCCTGCCAAGGCATGAGGGGTGAGTTAATTAAATGTTTGAACAAATATAGCAGGCTAATTTTTAAGTTGATAATTTTGTATGTCCCTCGAGTGATGTTATAAATATCCAAATGGCCTTTGGCAGAAAAAAGGTTTCCCACCCCTGAATTAAATGATCTCTGCAATTGTCTTGATTCCTGTTTTCTGAGGAAGAACATTTAATGGAAGACCCTGTTACAGTTCCTGAGAAAATGCTATCTCTTGCTCTTTGCCATAAAGTTACAATTGATTTTTTTTTTTTTTTTTGCTTGGTTAAGCCCTCTATCACTACCCTTTCAGTCATTTAGATTACAGGTCCTGACAGAGAAGAACTAGAATGTTTAAACATTTATGTTTGCTAACTGGCTAATTTAGGCCTCTCGTTGCTCTCAAGGTATCTTGTTAAATAAAGTAAGAAGCAGCTAACATATAGCTAATATTCTGAATGATGGGTTCCATAGCTAAGATAAGAGAACTTTGCCAAATATATTGCCATGGCATAACAAGGGTCATCAGATTTCCAGCCTTCAGAATTTATTCCCTTACTGGGAGGCCCAGGGGGCAAAATCACAGCTGTTTGCAGCCCTGCACACCCACCTGCCCACCTGCTGCCCCATCATAATGGAATTGGAGCCTGTGGCTTGCGGGGGAGGGACCAAGAGGTGCTCAATGGTCCTCATGGTGACCAGTCATTTGGTTGTCCTGGTCATCACGGACACTGGCTTTATATATATATATATATATATATATATATATATATATATATATATATATATTCCATATTCACAAGCAATTAGCCAATACCATGTATTTTCAGCTTTTGTATGATAGCACTCTAGTTCTAGCACCAGTTTCCAAATAAGTTAGGGCACAACCAAGTGGCTAGGACAAAGAACCGCTAAAATACAGTGGCTCAAACAGACATTATTTTTCTCTTTGACCTAGCAAACAGAAGTAGTCTCTCTGCTCATGAAGTCGTGCTGCCACCTCCTAGTATCTCATGATCAAAGCCGGCCCACCATCTCCATAACTGTGCCCCAGCCTGAGGGAAGAGAGAAAGAAAGGGTGCGATGAAGCTGCCCCCGCTCCTCATACACATATCCCAGTGGCCTCACCTAACTGGAAGGGAGGTTGTGAAATGTTGATCCTAATCCTGTGTCTGCTCACATGTGTTGAGGTTTCTATTTCTAAAGGAAGATGAAGAAGTGGATTGTGGGAGCAGGTTGAAGTCTCAAGGTTCCTGACCCATCCCTGGTAATGGCTTATTAGTGGATGGTAGCTCAGAGTCTCCTGTAAAACGTCTCTTGGTTTATATAAAGACATTGTGATGAGACCCCCCCCCATTCATTGCTAATATGTCTTTCCTGGTGAACAAAGGATTTGAAATCTGTGTGGCCATTTGAGGATGATGCTGGCTTGATGCCCTCAACTTACAGGATCTGTGGATAAAGAGAATCAGGGACCTGGGTCCCTGAACAGTTCCATAACAGAGCCAGTTTATCAGTCAATACTAAGGCTGGAAACCAGCCCACTGGAGTCTCTTCCACTAACTATGTGGTTTTTAAATGAGTACAATAAATGGCAAAACGATCTTACCAGAACAGAACACAGCAACAGACTTAGCCTCACATGCCATTCTCTTATTTAGATAATTCAGGATTTCATTAACTTTTAAAATTTCTGTGACACACTGCTAACTCCTACTTAACTTGTGGTTTTTATGATGTTGGATTTTTTAAATTTTTATTGAATTTTTTTGGGGTGACATTGGTTCACAAAACCATACAGATCTCAACAAAATATCATCTGCACACTGCATCGTGTGACCATTGCCCAAAGCAAAGTCTCTTTCTGTCCCTAACCCCCCCACCCTCCGCCCTTTGCTCACCTCCACCTATTCCCACTCCCTTTTCCCTCTGGCTACCACTACATTTTTATCTGTGTCTCTGTATTATATATATAATTATATATATATATATATATATATATATATATATATATATATATATAATTCTTAATTCTTTCACTTTCTTTCATCCAATCTTTTTTTTCAACACTCCTCGACTCTTTTTATGAAAAATGGTATTTAAAAACCAAAACCTAGTCACTAGGGTAAATCGTTGCTATTGTGCTGGTCAATATCTCTAGGCCATTCCAATGTATATGAAAGAATTATTTTTTTTCTTACTAAAAGTGTAAATGAGTTTGCACTGATATTCCAGTCAATTCAAGTCAAGATTATAATAAGATTAAACTCATTAACCTAGTGGATATCTTTTTTTCTTCCGTGCCATTAATACCAGTCCTCCGTGAAGCAAACCTCTTATTTGCTTTATGCCACTGTGTACACATCACAGTCTCAAAATAACCGATGAGCATCAGTATCAACAGTGTATTTTTAGTAATTTTTCAATTCAAAAGTTCTCTAGGAAAGGGCCAGTCTCTAAAACTGGCAATGTGAATCATTCTTTTTAAGAAAATACGAAATGTATGGCTTAAACATATTTACTTGTTGTTATTTAACATCTGTATGAAAGCGCTACAGTTCTGTATGTGTGGAAGTCCAGCTGAGGAGGACGGTACAATTTTCTGCTCAGAATGAGCAGCTGGTAATTCAAATGAGTCACAAGAATGTCTATAGCTACTCCTCGTTTCTGCTGTGCATTAACCAGAGGGCTAACGTATTTGCAGAGAAACTCTCTAGTGATGTGACAAGACTCACAATGAGTTGGTCTCCCTCCACGAGAAAGGCACAGGAGGGGTCGAGCCATACCCGATTATGCCACGCTTCTGTCTGGTATCCCTGAACGCTTACCACAACCACTTTGAAGCCCTGCAGTAACAGATGGTAAATTGAAAAGGACAGCTTTTAAAATCTAAAACAAATCCAAATGTAAACCTCCCTCCTCTTCTCCATTCCACTCTTTGCCAAAAAAAAAGGGGGAGAAAAACATCTCAAGTGTGATTCTGAGATGTTTATTTTAAGAGTATCATTTACTGTAGATTTCAAAATTCATTACAACTCATATTAAACAGTGTTGTGTGTGTTTGGTAAGCCAATGCCACACTTTTTGTCAGCTGATGACTAGTATGTGGGGACAAGAGTTACTGAGGCCACAGGTGGTGCCAAGAGGTGAGCTGCTGCCACGCGCACTGGACTCCTTCAGACTGGTACCAGAGGTCACATCCCTGTATCTGGGTGAAAGTGACACTTCCTAGTCTTCATTTCTGTGAGAAAGTGTTTTATGTAATGTGCCTTCTAGTTTTTATCTAAGAGAGTTTAAAACCACGTAGAACTTTCTTTCATTCTCCGACAGGGCTGGGCTTGCAGATGAATGGTGGGTGCACCCCGTAGGGTGCCCTAGGAGCTGCTGGAACTGGAGCTGTAACCTGCAGAGACAGGTAGCACACAGTCAGCCATCTCCTGAGGAGTGGGGGTAATGATGTCCTGTTTAGTTTGGGAGGTTTTAAAAGTAGATAATAACAAAGTGTAGACTTCTTACCACAATGGCATTTGAGTTTCACACTTTGAGTCACCAAAGACTCCACATCCAACCATATAACAATGGAAGACAAACTCTGTTTAATGGGGACAAAATGTGAGATGCAAGCCACAGGACTGCCATTCTCAGTACCAGTGTGGCAGAGACTGGGGGGTTCCATTTCCCCAGGCCACAGAGAGGTGGAGTGGGGTGGCAAGCCAATCCCCACCACCCACCTTCCTCTCCCTCACTCTGGGAAGGAAGGCAGGAGAAGGTGCTGCCCTGGAGCTATAGCTTATAGGAAACCAAGAGCCAAGGTAGACACCGGGACACTCAGCCTTCATGCCAAGTCTGGCTGACTTGTCATTTGACTTCAAGCCATCCCTACTACAGTGGTGGAATAAGAACACTGAGCATCAAGAAAAGAAATGGTTTTGGACTATGGGTCTTTGAGTCTGGACTGAGGCAACCACAACATTTCTAAATTGAAGGGAGGAAGAAGGAGAGAAAGAAAAGTCATACCAACTTGAGCAATCTACAAACCAAAATTCCAAAACATACAAACAAAATTAGCACTAAGAAAAACAGCAAGTAATATTAAAATATTGGGAAATGAATTCAAACTACTAGACAAAATGAAAATAAATGTGCCAACCTAAAAAGCCTTTAAGATTAGTATGTACAGAGTTATCAAGGTGATACAAAAAGGAATAGTATTGTTCCAAAGAAATGGAAAGTTATGCAAAAAAGATAATTTCTAAAAATCAGTAATCTCTAAACTTGGATAATCAAGATTTGAATAACATAAATAAGCAACATGATTTCGATCGTGTATATTTTCATAAATATTATAAGTTTAGATAACTGTAATGCATTTCTATGCATTTAAATTATATGTGTGCATGTATCCTACACCTAAAAAATAGAATAGATACACATGCAACATTTTCAAATATTGACTGTGTACTAGGGCACAAAGGATATCTCATCAAATATGAATGAATCAGACTTATGTAGTAAAAGATGATGAAAATATATACAAGCAAATAAAATTGTATTTTCTAAATTATAAATGAACCAACAATAAAATTACAGCCAAACAACCACAAAAGCATTTCAGAGAGGAAGGGAGAGGGAGAGAGAGATGGAAACATCAATGATGAGAATCATTGATTGGCTGTCTTCTGCATGCCCCCTACAGGGGATCAAACCCAAAACCTGGACATGTGCCCTGGAACACGGGATCCTTCAGTTGGTAGGCCAAAGCTCTATCCACTGAGCCAAACCAGCTAGGGCTCAGCCAAAATCTTTAAGGTAAATCTTACCCTTTCAATAGTAGCAGAAATAATTCACATAGAAGTATATTTAGTAAGCGGTGCCTACACTAAATATTTCTTATTCTTCTGGTCATATGTTGCCTTGAAGTTATGTGTAGTCAATGACTTGCTTTGGTAAGTGAAATGAGTAGAAAGATTTTGTGCCAGTTTTAGGCTAGGGCTTTATAAGCTAGTACACAGTTGGCCAGGCCCTGGTGATTAGGGAAGCAGGGAGATGGAGCCTCCCTAAGCCTAGGAACCTGAGAAAGGTGAGCATCTCCCAAGCCCGCTCTGACTATCTTCCTGTTTGTCCACCTGAGCACTGCACCTTCGTGGTGATGGAATGCCACCATCTCGTTTCCCGGTTAGGTTTCCTCAGTTATTACCTGGATTTCTGTCTTCTATAAGATTCATTATTTTAGATTTTTTAATTTTTGGAGATGCATCTGAAATCTCTTGGACTAATCATCTAATGAGCCTGATCTTTTAAAAATCATGTTTTATTGTTTTTGTGCGTGTGTGTGTGTTTTTTTCTGCCTCCAGTTTACTAGTAGCGTTGGGAGCTTTCAGACACTGTTTTTCCACAGACTAATAAAAAATGCTTACAAATACAACCAGATCAAGCTCCGCATCTGAAAACAGCCTTTAGGCTGGGTAGAAAGCTGGAAAACTATCCCAGTAGTTAATCCTCCATCCTACCCATTTGACACTTCCTTAGTTACCAGAGTTCATTCATCTTTGAAGCTTTTTGCTTTCTGTTTTGGTGAAAGCAAACCATACCTTTAATAAAAATATTTTCTGCTAGTTGACACCTATCTTCCTTTCAGAAAACAAACAAGAAAAATATCTTCAAAGATAGGACATAAGGACCTATCTATAATCATTATGACAAATCCTTTGGTGACACAATTATAATCATTGTTTCTGCAAAGGATCAAGAACAAGATATTACAGTTGAAAACCTAGATCACTCCTTTACAATATAATTATCATTCTTTTCTGAAAATTAATTATGTGCACAGACTGTGATGAGGTATTCACTGACGATTTGTTTTGAATAAACTTGCAGCGACTTCTTTGAGGCTGGCTTATAACTTCTAGCTATGATGACTTGCCCGTGAGAATGCAGCACTATGCTCTGAGATTCCAGCAGTCACGGCCCTGCAGCTGCGTTGGTCCCCTGAAGGAGAACTGAAGGATCCATTGTCATAGGAAGGCTTCTTGCACTGTCCTGTCACACAGACTTTCAAATGACTTCTGACTTTGGTTTGTAAACACTCCAGGGTGATTGCAATTTTTTTGCAAAGGAGTTTTACAAAAGCTCTGGAAATGATCAAAGAAAATTCTTCGAATTGAAGAAAGAAAACTCTCCCCCATTGGCATTTATGATAAAACATTTTGGGGAAAAGAAGAAAATAGATTGTTCTAAATCTAAATACTTTCAAAAGACCTAGAATAGACCCTAAGTGTGATGGCAGTTTAAATTACCAATTTTTGCTGGCAAGACTCAAGTCATACCAGATTCACTTTTCTCTTTAAGGAAATTTTTTTTAAAAAAAGGTACTTTTAAGTATGAGGTTATTCTTCCAGTTTTAAGTAATCTTACATGCTTGTTCAAAAATGTCTATCTGTTTTGGGTAAAAAAATGTTTCAAGTTTTGAAAACGTTTCTGAATGTATTTAATTACATTTTTAAATTTTAAAATACCTCCAAAACCATTTTGGGATCTGTTCAGGCCCGACATAGACTGTGAGAGAGGTTACTGACATTTGAATTCTTCAAATGGCTAGAAATGCAAAACAAAGAAGTAATGTAATGGTTTTTGCCCTTTTGTCATCTGAGCAGAAATAAGTATTGAATGAATAGCCCTTGTATTGTTGTTCCAGCCCTGGCAACTTTGTTGATCTTGGAAACCTACTGTTTTCTAATCTGTGCTTGGCAACTTTTAAAGTTTCAATAATATTTGCTTGCTAATGAATCAGACGTTGTTCCAGGCATTCCTGACTATTGATTTTGCATCAATTAATAGCTTTTATTGATAAGTCACTAAGACCAGAGCAGCGTATTTTGCTGGGTGCTGCCTCAGACCAGAAAAGAGATATTGTGATTTATGAGCTTGGACTCTGAGTCCAGGCTGCCTGGCTTCAAACCCTAGCTCTGCCACTTACTGGCTGGGTAACTTGGGGCAGATTGTTTGACCTCTCTCTGCCTCAATTTCTTCATTTATAAAATAAGGATAACAATAGAAACTACCTCAAAGGGTTGCATGATGATTAAATGAATTAATTCAAGTAATAGGCTCAAAATAGTTGCTGGCATTTACTAAGCACCAATAGCTACTATAAAGATAAATTGTAAAAGTTTAATTTTAATGGGAGTAGCAGTAGAATAAAACAAAGCGATCTGACCAGAGAGGAAATAATACTAGCTAGGAATTAGAACTGGGTGCTGTAGCCTAGTTCTACCCTTGCTTTAATATATTCTGCAGCTTATCTAATGGGGACCACCACACTTGCCCCAAAGGCTCCCAGCAGGATAAAGAGATCCGGATGAAATAGCATGTGCTTTCTACATGAAGTCTTCCCCAAATTAATTGCTCCTTCTTGGGCATTCCTGATGCCATTGACTTCTATTTTCTTTTTTTAATTATCTTTTTCAAAACATTGAATTTATTGGGGTATCATAGGTTGAGAAAACCATACAGGTTTTCAAGTGCACAATTCTATAACACATATATACTTCACCATGCACTCACCACCCAAAGTCAAGTCTCTTTTTGCCACCGTTTAATCACCATACTGCGTGCTGTAAGTGGGGTTTTCCCCCAACCGTCCTCCTCTCTGACGGCTGTCAGTCTGTTTCCTGTTTTCATCATGATACTTATCACACTAAGTCTTGTACTATAGTTTCTCATTTGCTTTTTCTACAACCAGATAAGGTCTTGATGGCAGAGACACCGTTTTACTCACTCTTAAAATACCATCTAGCATTGTGACTTGAATGTAATAGACATATAATAACTGTTTATGATAAAAGGGCTCCGACAAGTATAGCTTGCCAAATAAACAGAATTGTTATTATTACTATTATTGTTATTATAACTACTACTGCATGTGACTTTATAGGATGTAATTACATGGGTAGTAGAGTAGGAGGGTTGGGTGGGGTCAGACAGAGGGGGACTAGAGCCTTACCCCAGAGATATCGATCGCGCGTTCAGTTCCAGGCCACGACAATGAAGTGAAATGTAACCTTGATTCCAATTAAAAAAAAAAAAAAGCAAAGCAACATCTGTGGATTGTAATAAAGCAAAGCACACAAAATGAAGAATGCCTGTATTTACACAAATTCTGGCATCATGTTTTCTTTTGTTTTCTCTCTGCATTATCTCCTTACATGAAAATGCACTCATTCGATGCATGTGTTTTTCTACCTTATAACTGGGTGAGATGAAAAATAATCAATTATTATGAGGTCTGTAAAAAGCTTTTTGATTCCCCTGGGTTGTTACCATTTGGTAAATAAGTTTTATGGAAATAATTAGGTTTTTGTCTAAATTTCAACTAGAACTTGAAGAGTTATTTATGTACTCATCTATTCTTTAAAAACTTATTTCAATGTTTCTTTGCTATTTGCTACACACTGTGCTAGGCACTGCACCGTGGCAGTGGGATCTCACAGTAGTCAAGTCTATTATGAGTGGATAAACAGGAATGTCCGTTAAGATGCCAAAAAAAAAAAAAAAGAAGAAAAAAAAGCAAACACTGTAGTCTGGGCTGAATCCACATGAAAACACAATCAGGGACCTTTGATCTCAGTTTAACACCTTCGGTGACTTTCTCTTGCAGTAACTGGATCTATCAACTTGAATGAATGTGATGCTCATATTAAGGTATGTCCGCTGCCCTGATTGAAAATGTACATTTCAAACATGGCGCTCACTCTGAGAGGAATGGTACTCTAAGACAACGGTATAAGGAAAGGAGTAGTTGAACCACTAGAAATTGCTGAGAATTGTCATTTTCATGATTTAACTTGGGCAAGTAACCTAACCTTGTCAGGTCATCTGTAAAACTGGGGTAATAATCAGCTGTTCCTAGGTTTCCTTGGAGAATTCAATTTACAAATCCAAGAAGAAACTATGCTGTTTTGCAATCCTGTGGCTGCATCAATTGGACGTCCATAGATCATTAGAGATGTATGTGAAAACTACAAATCAAAATAAGTTTACTTTTCTCTCTTAAAAGAGCGAGTGGCATATGAACGTTTCTCATCAGCTTAGTGTTTCAAACATCTGTAAAGCACGAAGTTTTCAATGAGACACGTAAATGTTTTCCATGTCTTCTTTGAAAACCTCTGAAATCATCTTGTGTATTTCATTTAAGATGAAAAAAATTAAAATCGAGCAGCTATGTGTGAAATTTCCTTCAAAACACAAAGCCCACAAATTTGCATCAAAATATAAAAAAGAAAACAAGTCTGCTTAATTAAAACCTTAACACCATCAACCTCTTTTAATTATGTACCTGTTAAAGGGACTGGCATCCTGGGGATACCAATTTAAAACCAGTATGCATTTTTCATGTCTCTGGTGTGTATACATGTGTAATTCACAGAGGGGATAAAAAGAGGAAGGAAAGGAACGATTTAACATTTCTCTAGACACAAATCTTTTCACACTTTTAAAACAGGAAGAGGGCACAGTTCTATTTACAGAACAGAAATTTAGGCCAGAATGTTTTCTCTCTCTTTTAGGTCTAAATTTCAATGAACGAGTTCTTTTTAAGAAACAAAGACTTTTACAATAAGTGCCACTTAGAAAGCGCAGTTTTAAAGCTCTACTACTGGTTGCTTGGGTGTATCCTATAGACTATATGGGGCAAATGGGGGAGGAACCGGCTGTTTACCCCTCTCCTCTAGAGTGTATACATTTTGCGCCGCAGCGACTGCTTTTCTTTACATGTTGGTTCTCGTTGTCTTCACTAGCCTGTGCCTATTCCCAATTTCTTTTCTAATGTGGAACTCGGCCGCTCTTTGTTCTCATTGTGTCTATCCTCTCCCTTTCTTTGTGTTGCAGGGATACCGCTACCCGCATCTGCCACTGAGCATGCGGAAAAAAATCCTTCAATAGATTCTTTAGTTAGGACTTTTCAGCAGTCTTATTCCACTTCTCCAGGTTTTAGTACTAACCAGAGTATCCAGAAGATAAACCGAAACTTGGAAAGGTGATGGGTGATACAGGTGGTTTGGCGGTGGTCTAGCCAGCTGGAAGGAAGGTCCCGGGTGATTATACACACATGCTTACCTAATTTACTGAAGCTCTCACCACGCAGGTTAAGTACAGAACACCCACTTCACACAGAAGCTAGAGATACAGTTTGACAACCGGGAAGGCACAAGTGTTTCTGAGCAGGTAGGCACAGAGACACCTCTAAGACCAGCTGATAGGACGTGTTTGTGTTCCAGAGCCAGGTGGTTCATTGTCACAAAGATTGGTGTGTCAAGTCCCCGAGTCAGCCCTTCCCAAGGTATCAGAGGATGAGGACCAGTTGTGTGGACTTTTCTCAGAATGAAATCTATGACTTCTGTCTGATTGTGTTAGACATTTAAAATGCTAAGTCAACAGTGACTGAAGAAAACTGGATCCATTTCTTCTGCCTTAAAGCCTCTCTTTAAAGCAGGTTTGCTGATGTTTTCCACAAGATGTAAGAAACAGGTGAGTTAGGGGTAGAGTTCTGAGGCTTTCTGTTTTTCTTTTGTCCCCCAGCAAGCCTGACTTAATAGCTTGTCAATTATGTAACAGGTGGAGCGCTACACAATTTGACTCATGTGTCTGGCATAATGACTTTCATCTGTTTTAGCCACTGCTTGCACGGCCAAGTCTTACCCAGGTGTCCGGCGCAGAGTGGGTGCTGTTTTTTTTTGTTTCATGAATACATGAATATATATACGGTATGGAGAAAGGATCGTTTTATCGGGGCAAACATTGGTGGTAATAGAATAGTTCAAATTAGACTATTCTTGAATAAACTGAAGCGAACATTTGTCTCTTTAGCAGTTGGCCACTTTCCCTCTCTTGGTGAGGGGGATTTCTTCTTTCTCCTCGGCCTCCCTTCTCCCACCATGTTGCCCCTGTATCACCAATTTAGTGGATTGACAGCATCATCCTTTCCAAGCCTTTCTGTTCCCTGTATTCACTTTTGGATTCTTAGGGTAACAGTCCCTTGCCTCTTGATTTTTCTATGGGTTTCCTTTGCTAGTGGTTAGCAGACAATGTCGCTAAGCCTGTTTTTTGGAAGGTTAACTAACAAACCCGGAGGGCGCTTGGGGTGCACGCCTCCAAGGGCTCGCACCTGCAGCAGCGGATTCTCTGGGACCCCGCCCCCGGCTCGGGGATGCTCGCCCTGCGCACGCCTCCCCGGGCGGGAGGATGTGCCTCTGGCGGGAAAGTTCCTCCAAGGTCCAATCAGGCACCTGGGATTAGGTAGCCTGGGCGGAGCAGGGGCCCCGCCCCTCGGAAGCCTCGCACCCCAGGCCGGGTCCTCCACGCAGGCCCCGCCCACCGGCGCCCACGCCCCACCCCACCCCGGGGCCGCGACTAAAACCCGGAGCCGCGCGCGCGGGCGCCCAGGGGACTGGAGGGACGCTCTGAGCATGTGCAGAGCAGCTCGGCGGAGGCTGCCTCGGCCCGAGGCTGGGGCCCGGTGCTGATGCGAGCATCCCACTCCGCCCCGACCTCAGCCCCAGCGCGGTCGGCCCTGCCGGGGCCGGGGGAGCGGGGAAGGAGCCGTAGCCTCCCCGCGGCCGGAGGAGCCGGCAGGACGGTGCGCGGCGCCCGGCGGCGGCGGCCGCGGCGCCCCCGGGGCCCAGGATGATGGCGGAGCAGGTGAAATGCGCCTCGGCGGGGGGCGGCTCCGGAGCGGGCTCCGGGCCGGTGGTGAACGCCGAGCTGGAGGTGAAGAAGCTGCAGGAGCTGGTGCGCAAGCTGGAGAAGCAGAACGAGCAGCTGCGGAGCCGGGCGGCCAGCGCGGCCGCCGCCCCGCACCTGCTGCTGCTGCCGCCGCCGCCGCCGCAGCCCGCCGCCGCGCCGCCCCCCGCCGGGGCCTGCAGCCCGCTGGGTCCCCGGAGCCCCCCGGCCGCCGCCGCCGCCGCCGCCGCCCCGGGGGGCCTGGGGCTCGGGCTGGCGCTGGGCGCCGGCGCCGGCGGGAGCGGGAGCGGGAGCGGGAGCGGGAGCGGCGGCCCCAGCCCCGCTTTCCCGGGGACCTACTGCCTGCCCAGCCCCGCGCCCGCCCTGCTCTGCAGCCTGGCGCAGCCCCCCGACGCCTCCTTCGTCTACTTCAAGCCGGCCGCGGGCTTCTTCGGCGGCGGGCCGGAGCCGCCGGGGGGCGCGGGGACGCCTCCGGGGGTCCCCCCGGCGCCGCCCTCCCCGCCCCCCACGCTGCTGGACGAGGTGGAGCCGCTGGACCTGGAGAGCCTGGCAGCCTGGCGGGCCGAGGACGACCACACCTGGTACTGCCGCGCTCCGCTCCCCGCTCCCCGCTCCCCGCCCGGGACCCCGGCCGCCGCGGCCCGGGAGGCGGGGAGGGCGTGGGCTGGAGGAGGGGAGGGGTGGGAGGAGGGCGGGCGGGCTCGCCAGGGCCCCCCGGACGTGGTGGCTTGGCAGGTGCCAAGTTGGGCGCTGAGAGGAGGCTTAACTTGAGGGCGGAAACCTGGCTTCCAGGAGCTCCCGCCTTGCAGAAGGGAGATGAGCTGGTCCCTCCCATCTCCTTGTATTCTGCTGCTCTCTGCTCATTTGGGGGTCCCAAGCTCCCCGTTTGCGTTCATTGGAGAAAAACCCATGCTATATTTTGTCCTTTTGTTACTCGGTATTGCTCCCTTTTTTTCCTAGTCTTTTTTTTTTTTTTTTTTTTGGTAGTGACGGGGGATGGGTAGGGGTTGGCCTCAGCCTGTGACTGTTTTCTGCTCTTTCTTCCCACGCGAAGGCCGGATGGGGTTCGCGTGTGGTCCCCCCTCCCGTGGCAGACCAGGCTGCGTAGCGATGGAGCTCTCCTTAGAGAGAGGGTTCCTGCTCTCTGCGCTGTGCCGCCCTCCGTCCGTTCCCAGCATTTTCACTGATAGCTCCTCATTCCAGAGGCTGACTTTGTGTGTGTGTGTTTTAAAGGTGGCTTTCCTATCCATAATGTAAAAAAGAAAAAGAAAAAAATGGGGGCTTTTTAGGGGTGGGAGGGGGCAGCTTGAGGACACTTTATTGCTTAGCAACCAAGGAACTTTCTTTAATTTTTGAAATTAAACTGTTGATTGAAGAAAAGTGAGATTCAAGGAACGTATTTTTTTTTTATTTGTCAGAAACTTGAAGTTGTCAAAAAATGTGAGGCTGGCAGAACTTATTTTTCAGTTGAAATCTGGTTAGCTCTTCTTGCTTTCCATCAGTGAGCCATTTTGGAGGGGGTTCTAATTCTTTTATTGTTTATTTTTCACGCAACTTACCCATGTACTTTCTTCTTATTCATGTACTCACTAGAGGTGGTGGGATGTGGTCAGGTGAGTAGGAGCTTCAGATAGGGTGGAACTTGGGCTCATTCCGGGGAAATGAACAGCACTCTCCCCCACACAGCGGTGGCATGAAGAAGAGCTGCCATCCCTCTTGTATCCTGGTTTTTGAAATGTAAGAGACCCTTCCCACTTTGGCAGGCTGGGCTGCCCTTGCTTCCTTTGTTTTCCTGTTGCATGATTGCACAGGAGGGGCTTGGAAACGGAGAACCTTACTGGTTTCCTTTTGGGAACGGTGCTGTTCCTTTTCCCTTAGCTCTCCCATGAGAGCTCTGCAAAGTGCACTCACTGATTGGTTTGCCTCTGAGACCAAAATGCATGGGGCATAGTAACATGTAAGGCATTCATCCTCCTTGTCAGTACCGGTACTTTACTCTTTGGTGGTAACTCAGGTTGTAAAAATCAAGACAACTTACTACTTTCTGGAACTTTAAGCCATTCTTTTTAGAAGCTGCACCTTCATTTATGTGGAATCCAAGTGCGTTGTAAGCTCAGTTTCAGCCTGAAAATGGTACTGGTAACGGTTCCTAGGTGGTTCTGTTGGTGGTTCTTGGGTTATCAGTAACTATAAGACCTTATGCCACTCTCATATTATTTTGGGTTGATTTAGTTCCCATTTGACCTTTTCTGAAGATATGTACTTAAGTCATGAAAAAGAACTTGTTTGCATTTTTAAAAATATATTTTATTGATTTTTTACAGAGAGGAAGGGAGAGGGATAGAGAGCTAGAAACATCGATGAGAGAGAAACATCGACCAGCTGCCTCCTGCACACTCCCTACTGGGGATGTGCCCGCAACCAAGGTACATGCCCTTGACTAGAATTGGACCTGGGACCTTTCAGTCCGCAGACCAATGTTCTGTCCACTGAGCCAAACCGGTTTCGGCAGATGTAAACATTTTTTAAGGTCACCTGATTTACAGGAAACTTTCTATAGCATTTTATGCATTCAGATATTTTTGTATTGCAATATTTGTGTTTTTTGATGAATAAATAGTCACTGGGGTTTAACCCATCTGTTAATGCTTGCAAAGCTCTCTAAAGTTCTGTCATCACTGCAAACTGTATGTCCCTGTTTTGTGGTCTCTTGGGTCTTTTTTCCAAACAGTTATTTAACATGTACGTATTTTCTGTCTATAACAAAACAACTCAATTTTAATGTAAGAAGAATGATGTGTTTTGCTTTTCATTTTGATGAAAAGTTTTGAAACAAAGCAGTTGGCTTATTTCTTCAAATATGTATCTCAGTCGAATTTAAAATATTTAATTTCGGCATAATATCACCTAGTTATCTTAGCACAGTGCTGCTAGAATGAAATGTCTCAGAAAATTAAAGTTGACTGTCGTTCCAGAACCTTAATTCTTAAGTCCAGTTATTATAGTCCCATGCCATAGTGTGTCAGCTCCCTGATTTCACTGTTAAGGAACTGAAGGTTTTTTTTTTTAATACATTTTATTGATATTTTACAGAGAGGAAGAGAGAGAGATAGAGAGCTAGAAACATCGATGAGAGAGAAGCATCGACCAGCTGCCTCTTGCACACCCCCTACCGGGGATGTGCTCGCAACCAATGTACATGCCCTTGACCGGAATCGAACCCAGGACCTTTCAGTCCGCAGACTGGTGCTCTACCACTGAGTCAAACCGGTTTCGGCAGAACTGAAGTTCTTAAATGAAATGATTTACGTAAGCTCTTTCAGTTATGTCCCAAAATAATTAAGACCAAAATCCAGATTGTTTTCACAGATTCAGAAGTGTTTATTATACCTTTGAGAATTTCCCTCAGCTTTGCTGTGACCCATTAGTGGGCTATAAGGTCAGTTTAGTGGATTGTCAGCATTTTTTTTAATGAAGTGCAGTAGAATATTAAATCAGAGTGTATTATATCTTACAATACAAACTTGTCTTGGGTAAACTTATTTTAGTTTTACATGTGTGTGACCTGGGTTGAAATAGTAAATATATTTGTGCATTATGGTCAGAGTTTAAAAAAAAACCTCCCAATTTGTACTGTTTGAAAGCAAAATGAACTTGGCAAAAACAGGTGTGAAAGGATTGCTCTTCAAGATAGAGTAGCACCGGGGAAAGTCAGTTCTTGCTCACCTCAACCAGGAAGATAAGTCTGTATTCAGAAAATGCTGAGATAAAAACATGCCAGCTAATAAATACATACAATGTTTATGTGTTACATAAAACAAGGCCGTTATTTTAGTGGCATGGTAATTAGCAGAATATTGAGACTTGTGTAAAGGGATGTGGCAGGGATTTTAACCTTGTCCAACCGGAAGGGACAGGAAGAAAGTTCATAATTCTAGAAGGAAAAAAGGTTATGTGTGCCAAGTAAAGAAAAATTAATGAATGAATATTCATCTTCCATGTGTAACACCAAGACCTCAGACAGCTGGCTAAAATCCTTGCCAATTTTCCATCAAAGCTGTTGAACACCTTGTACTATACATATGGCGCCGCTAAATTAGACCACCTAAACTGTTTTTTTCTCCCCATAATTGATTTTCAGTGGAAAGACCAGAGGGTGCTTCACTTTCTGACAATGCTAATTGAAAACAGCAGTGCTTTCTAGGAGCCAAAAGGGGTTGACTGAAGTATGTGCTGATGTGTCTTTAAAATGAGTAATTTTGAAATACTTCAAGGAGACCCTGAAATACCCTGTTTCCCCCAAAATAAGACAGTGTCTTATATTAATTTTTGCGCCCAAAGATGCGCTAGGTCTTTTATTCAGGGGATGTATTATGTTTCCATGAAGTAGGTCTTATTTTCTGGGGAAACATGGTAGAAGTTTAGACTTGACTGTGGATGGAGAGGAGAGAGTCTGCTATAGGACAGTTCAGTAACTAAAATTTAGAAGTCATATATCCTTTTATAGCTTAGTGTGGTAGTAACTCTCTTTTGCAGTGGCTGATCAGTTTGACCCTAGCCAGGTGCTTGTTCATTAAGCACTGTTTAATTTGACTAGGGATTGATTGATTTTGCTTATTATTGCTGATATTTTAGCTTGCCTTAAAACTTGTGATTGAAGTTGCTTACAATTACTTTGAAAATTGCTACATATTATTTTTTATTTTATTTATTTTATTTTTTAAAAATATATTTTATTGATATTTTAAAGAGAGGAAGGGGGAGAGATAGAGAGCTAGAAATGTCGATGAGAGAGAAGTATCGACCAGCTGCCTCTTGCACACCCCCTACTGGGGATGTGCCTGCAACCAAGGTACATGCCCTTGACTGGAATCGAACCTGGGACCCTTCAGTCCGCAGACCAATGCTCTACCACTGAGCCAAACAGGTTTCGGCTACATATTATTTTTTAGAGACAGGTGTGTGTGTGTGTGTGTGTGTGTGTGTGTGTGTGTGTGTGAGAGAGAGAGAGAGAGAGAGAGAGAGAGCGAGAGAGAGAGAGAGAGAGAGAGAGAGAATACAGACACCGATATAGATTGATAGACATAGGTAGATAGTTAGATAGATATTGCTTTACCATTTGCTTTTGTATTATCTGGAGAAAGATGATTTTAGAACCAAAACATTTACTTAAGAATTATAGAGATTTTTTTTTCTGGGCAGTAATAATACTTTATTTGAAGCATTATAATAGGCTTTGTGTTACTTCTGGCCTCCTAGAGTTAGCACATGAATTAAGCCTAGGGTCATATATGGAAAAGAAGATAGTATATGAGAAGGTTCAATTTCTAGTCAAGTGCTTTTGGAAGTTATTGAAGTGAAGTTCAAGAAAATCGGAGTGGGACATTTCAAATATTCTTACCAGACTCAATTATACAATCAATTAAGCAATAGAAGTTGAAAGAGTAGTTTCAACTAGGGGAGGTATGTTGGCAAAATAGGGTATTGTAAATGTAGCTGGAATTGCAATGACAGTGAATGAGACAGTTTTATAAATGACTTTTTAGAAGATTAGACCAATTAGGAGAAATTCAGGTTTTTCTTTGTTTATCCAATTTTAGAGATATAGTGTACTCAAGGAGTTTGTAGCTACAGGGTTTCTCTGCCATTTTTCTTCTTTATTAAATTCAGCTGTAGTCCCTAGCTGTAGAAAGAGTGGGCTTGAGGCTATCTGGGCTACATTGGTTGGAGACTAACTCTGAAAATAATCACTTGTTTTAATACCATATATTTACATAGAGCTTTTACCAAATAATACAATAAATAGGATGTACATAGTTCAGAACTCACCTATAGCAAGGCTCATTACAGAGAGCAGCAGTCCTCTACTCGTTCCTTCCTTCGAGTCCTCCACGTTAGGCATCACTTTATACTCTCCTACCTGTTTCTTTTGTTCTTCTCAAGTCTTTATACTATATGAACTTAGGCATCTGTAGACTTGTTTTGGAAGGCGCACTCACCCCCTCACCCCCAAACCACCGTATCTCCTTTCCCTTCTCATGTTTTCTATAATTTTTGTATTAAATCACTGTAATGCCTGTATTATGATTTAACTATTAGCTGAATCCTGTTAATTGTATCTTACATTTATTGTCTCGAATCCCTTTGTTCCTCCAAGAGTTAATAATGGTCTCTCTTTTCCCCTTCACTTTCTTTAACCTATTATTATTATTTATCCAAATACTACTGGAGCCATTAAATTCCTCAGTAAGCCCAAACACATTTGTTAATCTTTTAAACCTATCTTTAAAAATGTAGGCGGTTTAGCTCAGTGGATAGAATGTTGGCTTATGAACTGAAAGGTCCCAGGTTTGATTCCAGTCAAGGGCACATGCCCAGGTTGCAGGCGATCCCCAGTAGGGGGTGTGCAGGAGGCAGCTGATCAGTGATTCTCTCATCATTTTGATGTTTCTATCTCTCTCTCCCTATTCCTTTCTTTCTGAAATAAATAAAATTGTATTTAAATAAAAGTATTTTGTAGTGCCATTTCTTCTGGAACTCTTAAGCCCATTGCTCCAGTCTTTACTGTTTGCTCCTTAGGCTGGATGCCCAGTATTATTGTCATGCGAATTCCTTAGGTTTCAATCCTGTATAGGATCTCTTATTTCTTAAATTATTTGTCTTCCTATTTAATTTATTCTTGCAGGTGGGGCACATCCTCCATCAGCTTTTTGAGAAAGGGCACACGTATGAGAGATACACTCTGAAATCCTGCATATTTTGAAAATGTCTTTATTCTCTTCTCATATAAGATTCATAATTGGGCTGGGTATAAAAGACTAAAAGTCAATCATTTTCCCCTCATGTTTGAAGGCATTGTTCCATTTTGTTCTAATTTTTATTACTTTCTAGATACTGAAGTGCACTGTGGTTTGGATATATAATTCTTCCTGACCCCCTTTTTCTCCCCCAGCTTTTTTTAAAAATCCCTAATATTCTACAATATCACATTGTACCTTGGTATGGGCCTCTTTACTCATTTATTGTACTGGACATTGTGGTACTTTCACTGTAACTCAGTGGTCTACCTTTAGCCCTCAGAAATTTTCTGCTTTCCCTCCCTCCCCCCATAACCTTCTGTGTGTGTTTTTGTGTGTGTGTCTGTGTGTGTGTTCGTGTGTGCTTTAGAACTTGCAATCAGGTCTAGGTTTGCCTGGTGCAGCCATTTAATTGTATCTCCATTGTAAATCTGAGTCTTTGTTTTGCTTCTGGGAGACTTCTTCAACTTACTTTTCCAAACTGACTTACTGACATTCATTTTCCAAGAATGAAGAAATTATATCTTTTTAATATAATAAAAGCCTAGTATGCTAAGCATCCAGTCATCTGTTCAACCAATCAAAGCCTCTTATGCTAAGGCTGCTCAACCGCTCGCTATGATGTGCACTGACCACTAGGGGGCAGACACTCTGACCGGTAGGTTAGCTTGCTGCTAAGGTCTGGCCAGTCAGGACAGCGAGACTGGCTGGACATGCCCTGAAACCCTCCTGCAGTCCCTCCCCGGCTGGCCAACCTCCTGTGCCCCTCCCAGGCCTCGATCATGCACAGGTTGGGTCCCTTGGCCTGGCCTGTGCCCTCTCTCAATCCGGGGCTCCTCAGGGGATGTTGGAGAGCCGGTTTTGGCCCGATTCTGCTCAAGGCAGGATCTTCCCCCTGGTGGTCAGAGTGCTGTTCAGCCAGAAGTCCAGGCTCACATCTGGTGCTGTCAGTCGGACATCCCCTAAGGGCTCCAAGACTTTCGTGCACAGGGCCTCTAGTATTTTATAGTTCTTTTGTTTTTTGTTTTTTGTTTTTTTCATCTGTTTTCTGCATTGTTTTTCTCCTCAGTTCTTTTTCGCCCCCTCCACTTTTAGTCTCAGGGTTTCATTTAAAAGGGATAGCCCAAATATCTGGTATCATTGGTTTTCTGTTCATATCCAAAGGAGGTATTGAAATTGATCTAAAATTATGCAGGGGTGGAGTTTTTTGACTTGTATACTTTATTAAGTGATTGGGTGGATGGCAGTTCAAGTTTCAGTATCTTTGAGTCTTCTCATGGGCTTTTCTATTTTTTGAGACATAAACCTTCCACACTCCTGGAAGTTAATAAGGAAGGCCGTCAGTTCCAGGGATGGAAAGGGTTCTAACCCATAGACCCTCGTTTAGATACTCTGCTTCCATAAGGCTCTTCATCCCTCCTTGAACTACATTTGATGTGCCTGAAGTCAGAGCTCCTCCGGCTCAGCTATCCACATCGTACGCCTCTGGTCTTGGGTTGTGATGGAGAAGCGGTGGTGGGACTGGTGTTATGGGGTTCTTGGGTTCTAGCTATTCCTTATGCAGACTTGCAACTGAATTCCCTTTCAGTCACATGATCTATGTTCTAGGAACTTCAGAGTGGGGGTCAGACAAATAGCATGGATGGAAATAGAGTATGAACAACGGAAATATCCATAAATAAATATGACAGAGTGAGTCACATAGTAATCAAATGTGCCCGTGGAAAATGAGCATTGTTTTTGAATTTGCTGTGAGGCTGTGTGATCAAACGAAAGAACTAGATTTACATAGGCTCTAACTCCTACAAACAAAACAACCCACCAAAAAACACCTCACCCAAAAAATAAACAACAAAAAACCTCACCCCCCCCCAAAAAAAAAAAAAATGGTGTGAGGATCTGAAGTCCTGAGGCACGCTGGTTGATGGAAGCTTCCTAGTAGCAGAAGATAGGAGCTTTTGCCCCTCGTGAATCTCGAGGGGGCAGAGAGTGCTTCAGAGAGTGGCTTCACATGGCAGCTGAGAAGGATTTGAGAAGAAGCAAAGGCTTAGCCAGTGACATGATTTGTATTTTTTTAAAATATATATTTTATTGATTTTTTCAGAGAGGAAGTAAGAGAGACAGAGAGCTAGAAACGTCAATAAGAGAGAAACATTGACCAGCTGCCTCCTGCACACCCCCCACCAGGGATGTGCCCACAGCCAAGGCACATGCCCCTGACCGGAATCGAACCCGGGACCCTGTAGTCCACAGACCAACACTCTATCTGCTGAGCCAAACCCGTCTCGGCATGATTTGTGTTTTTATTGAAAAGTGAGGATGTTTTAGTCACTGAAAGCCTAAATATAAGTTTCTCACTTGACTAATTTAGTGGCTCATTTATGTCAGGGCTGTGGCACCTGCTTTTCTCTGATTGACCTGTGTGGTAGATGGCTACTTGAGTCTCAAGTCTCAAGAATATTGAGGGACAGTTCCTATCTCATGACTTTTATTTTAAAAACTTTATTAAGGTGGTATGTAAATGGCATTTGCTTACAATGTGCTATTTGATAGGTTTTGATATGTGGTCCACCCATGAACTGTCACCACAATTAAAAAAAAGTGGCTCTGTCCCCACACCGAGCTTCTTTGTGGCCTTTGTCTTCCCTCTCTCCTGATGCTGCTCACTTCTCCAGCCCAGGAAACCAGTGATCTTTCCGTCTGGATTGGTTTGCATTTCCTATACTCTTAGAGGCATGAAATCATATAGCATGTACTCCTTTTCATTTATTTGTGTTTGTTTGGCTTTTTACAATCAAAATAATTATTTTTAAATTCATCTGTGTTCCTTGAATCAACATACATAGTTCATTCCTTTCCATCGTGAGAGCTATTCAGTTGTATGGACATAACAACAGAGTTTATCTAGTCATCTTTTTTTCAAAAATATATATTTTTATTGATTTCAGAGAGGAAGAGAGCTGGAGAGAGAGATAGAAACATCAATGATGAGAGAGAATCATTGATTGGCTGCCTCTTGCACATGCCATACTGAGGGTCAAGCCCACAACCTGGGCATGTGCCCTTGACCAGAATCGAACCTGAGACCCTTCAGTACTCAGGCTGACTTTCTATCCACTCAGCCAAACAGGCTAAGGCATCTATTCAACTTTTAATGAACAGTTGGGTTGTTTTTAGTTTTTGGCTATTACAAGCAAATCTTTGTTATGGACACATGCATTCATGTCTTTATAGGCTAAAGTCTTAGTGACTTTTGAATGACTGAAATGGAGAGTAGGGGTATGTTAACTTTTTAAGAAGCTACCATAATCTTTTCCAAAGTGGTTGCGCCATTTTACATTTCTACCAGCAGTGTATCAGTTTCAGTTGCTACATATCATCAGTATTTGCTGTGACTGGTCTTATTAATTTTAGCCATCTGATGGATGTATAAGTAGTATCTCATTGTTGTTTTAGTTTGCATTTCCCTAATGACAAGCATATTTTTTGTCAATTTGCCATTTGCTCAAATCTTCTTTCCATTTTTAAAAATTGGTTGCTTATATATAATCTACATACAAGTGTTTTTAATCGGATATATGATTTGTAAATATTTTCTTCCATTCTGTGGTTCATTATTTGTTCTTTTAATAGTGTCTTTAAAGGAGCAAAGTTTTAACTTTGAAACTTAATTGATAATTTTTCTTTTATGGGTTATGCTTTTAGTATAAGAAATTATATCTAAGATTAAATATTTGCCAACCCAGGGGTACAAAAACTTTTGCCTGTGGTTTCTTCTAAAAATTTTGTAGTTTCAGGTTTTGCGTTTTTGTCTGTCATCTGTTTTGTGTTAACTTTGAATATCGTGGGAAGCATGGATCAAAGTTTATTTTTGCATATGGATATCCATGTTCCAGCTCCATTTGTTCAAAAGATGATCTTTTCTGCATTGAATTGTCTTTGTAATTTGCCAGGAATCAGTATTCCATCTATGTGTAGCTCTGTTTCTGGACCATCTCTTTTTGTCTATTGATCTATTTATCTTCCTGCCATGTTGAAACTGTCTTCCTTACTATAGCTTTGTAATGAGTCTCAGTCAGCAGTAGCTGTCTAACTTTGTTATTTTGTTTTCTAAAGGTTATTTTGACTATTCTGGGATCTTTGCATTTCCATGTGAATTGTAGAGTCAGCTGTTACATTTCTGCAAAAAGCTTTCTGAAATTTTGATTGGGATTTTGTGTTAAATAGATAGCTCACTTTAAGAATGATTGACATCTTAATATTTAATCTTCTGACCCATAAATATTTTATTGATTTTTTAGTGGGAGAGGGAGAAAGGGAATGAGTGAGTGAGGGGAAAAAGGAGGGATAGAGGAAGGGGTGGGGAGAAAGGGAAAGAGAGAGAGAGAAAGAGAAAGAGATGTGAAAGTGAAACATTTATCGTTTGCCTCTTGTACAACTCAAAACCCAGGCATGTTCCCTAACCAGGAATGGAACCAGCAACCTTTTGGTGCATGTGCCGATGCCTAACCAACTGAGCCACACCTTCCAGGGCCTGACCCATAACTATTGTCTCCTCATTTACTTATATTTTTAATTTATCTCAAGAGTATTTTGTAGCTTTCAGTGTATAGGTCTTGTCATCCTTTGTCAGATTTATCCTTAGGCATTTTGTGTGTGTGTGTGTGTGTGTGTGTGTGTGTGTGTGTTTTATAGTAGTGTAAGTGGAAAGTGAAACTTCAAAAATACTGATTGTTGCTACTATTATATAGAAACACAATTAACTTTTATACATTGATCTGGTATCCTACAATCTTGCTAGAAAATTCCCTTATTAGTTCTAGTATCTTTTGTGTAGATTCCTCAGTTTTCTGTTTTGTTTTTTTTAATATAGATAATCATGTCATCTGTGAATAGACAGTTTTACTTCTTTCTTTCCAGAGTACTGTTTTTATTTATTATCTGATTGCACTGGCTAGATTGAACCTCCAGCCTTTGTCTTGTTCTAAAATTAAGGGAAAAGCATTCATGGTGCTTCACCATTACAGATGCCGTATTTGTACACGTGTTTGATGCTATCAAGGATCTTCTATTCCTAACTTGCTGAGAGCTTTTTTCAGGAACGGATACATTATGCTTTAGTCTTTGAGATTATTATATGGTTTTTCTATTTTAGTGCATATGATAAGTTACATTTATGTTTGATGGAGAAGCCAACCTTTCATTCCTGGGATAAGTCCTACTTGGTAATGATGATTTATGCCTTTTATATATGGTTGAATTCAATTTGCTAAACTATTTAGAATTTTTGTTTCTCTGGTTTCGGTATCAGTAACACTGACATCATAGGATGTGTTAGGATATTTTTGTTTGTTTTGGTAGAGTTTGTGAAGAATTGGTATTCTTTTTTATGTATTTGATAGAATTCAGTGGTGAAAACTTCTGGGTCTGGACTTTGCTTTGTGGGTAGGTTTTTGTAATTTTCCATCCTTTTAGTCTGAGTGTTTATATTTAAAGTGTAAATATTGTAGGCAGCATATAATTGGGTATTTTGTGACCCATTTGAACATGAGGAGAACATTACCCAAATACCTATCAGAATATTTCCCCTTAGTTTTTATTGGTTAGGATTGTGTCCAGGGCTTGAGCCTACACCAGTCACTGGGCAAACAGGAATAATGGGATTATTGTGATTGGTTTAGCCCAGTGCATCCATCTTCAGTGTGTCTCCAGACAGCAGTATCAGGATCTCCTGGGAACTGGTTAGACTTTTCAAGTTCTTAAACCCCATCCCCAAACCTACTGAATCTGGTAGGTTAGACTTAATGTTTGTTTCAACAAGCCCTCTAAGAGATTTCAATGCACCAAAGATTGAGAACAACTGGCCTAGGCCAGTGGTTGGCAAACTCATTAGTCAACAGAGCCAAATATCAACAGTATAACGTTTGAAATTTCTTTTGTGAGCCAAGTTTTTTAAACTTAAACTTCTTCTAATGCCACTTCTTCACAATAGACTCATCCAAGCCTCGTGTGGCTCTCGAGCTGCAGTTTGCCAACCACTGGCCTAGACTAACCTTTTCTTGGGGTCTAGAGAGCTACCTAATACTGAACAGCTCAGCAGTCCTTTAGCAGGGGAGGGTGAATGGGATGGATTTACATAGGTAGGCGATTATCTTGTCCCAGTAGACGGAGGTGGGGCCCAGGAATAGAAATGTTTAATCAATATGTTCTTGATGCAGGCAGGTTGTCCACATTCTCAGGGAATAGTGATATATTAGGGTTACTATTAAATTGATTAAAACATATTTTAGAATCCTCAGTTGCAGTAGGAGTTAGCAGATTGTATATTACTGGTACATTGGGCCTGCTGCCTGGTTTATGTGGCTGGTCAGCTAAACTTTTACATTATTACTTTTTTTTTCTGCTTACAAGAAACTCACTTAATTCCTTTTTTATTTAAATTTTTATTGTTGACACTATTTCAGATGTCTCCCATCCTTTCTCCCTCCCTTTGCACACCTCTATCCAGCTCCTGCCCCCTGGCCCTCCTTTGAACCTCACCACACTAGTGTCTGTGTCCATGGGCTAAGCATATGTGTTCTTCAGCTAATTCCTTCACTTTCTTGATCCAGTCTCCCTCACCCTCCTCCCCTCTGACATTTGTCAGTCAATTCTGTGTATCCATGCCTCTGATTCTATGTTGTTCATTAGTTTATTTTGTTTGTTATATTCTATATATTAGTGAGGTCATATGGTATTTGTCTTTCTCTGGATGGCTTATTTCGCTTAGCATAATCTCCAGGTCCATCCAGGTTGTCTTAAAGGATAAGAGTTTCTTCTTTTTTTATAGCAGCATAGTTGCTCCATTGTGTAAATGTACCACCAATTTTTAAAACATGTATTTTAAAATGTTTTTTTTTTTTTTATTTCAGAGAGAGGATGTAGAGAGAGGGGGGGATAGAAAATCAATGAAGAGAGAGAATTATTGATCAGCTGTCTCCTACACACCTCCTATGGGGATGGAGCCTGAAACTCAGGCATGTGTCTTATCGGGAATCAAACCATTACCTCATGGTTCATTGATCAACACTCAACCACTAAGTCACTGATGGGCAGTTGAGCAGTTTTGAGATCTTGGCCATTGTAAAGAATGCTGCTATGAACATAAGGTGTATATATTCTTTGACTGGTATTTTGGGATCCTTAGGACATATAATAAAAAATGGGATTGCTGGGTAAAATGGCAGTTCCATATTTTAATTTTTTGAGGGAACTCCACACTGTTTTCTGCAATGGCTACACCAATCTACATTCCTGTTCTCTTTCCTCCACATCCTTGCCAGCACTTGTTTGTTACATTACTAAATGGTTGGAAAAAAAATAAAAAGAATCCTATTTCATGACATCTGAAAATCAGCTTTTAATGTGTATAAGATTGATATTTTAGGTAAAGTTTATAGGAACTTATTCATTTGCATATCATCTATGATGTTTTTGGACTGCAATATGTGGTTGTGACAGAGCCTGGCCTACAAAGCCTAAATGCTTACTAGCTGGCCCTTTACAGAAAAAGTTTGCCCATCCCTGACTTACAAGAATAATTTACCAATGAACAGTATATTCCCCAACCATCATGGATAACTGATAAATTACTCTAGTAGGTGGGAGTCCTGACTATAAACAGTAAAACAGTGAATAATGAAGTGTTTCAAGAAAGTGCAGTCATTAGAATTATGGTAACTTTGAAGGAATATTACTTTAATGAGATTTGTAATTAGAACACAGCTTTGTAAAATAAGGTCAATTTTTAGTCAGTGATTATAATTTTCTTTCTTTAGTTAATTATTAATTAATCCTTAAGATAACTCTTTTTATATAACCTTATCACTGAAATTCTAAACTTTACCTTAGCACAGTATATCAATGAGAGGAAATCTTTGTTTTAACTTATAGTGCTTCCTTGTTATTTTGAGTCCTACCCACTATTAAGTAACTAGAGGCCCAGTGCACAAAATTCATGAGGGGTGATCCCTCAGCCCGGCCTGCCCCCTCTCGAAGTCCGAGAGCCCTCAGGGGATGTCCCATGGTGAGCAGGCCTGAGACATCAGTCGGACATTCTTAGCACTGCCACAGAGGCAGAGAGGCTCCTGCCACCTGCTGTGAGCCCAGCTTCTGACTGTGCCGTGCTCCTCCTGTGCGAGTCCACTGACCACCAGGGGGCAGCTTCTGCATTGAGCATCTTGGTCATAGAAATTGGTGGTTCTGTTGTTTGGTCAATTTACATATTAGCCTTTTATTATATAGGATGGTATAGATGCTGGAAGTGAACTCTTCCTAAAACATACATTTGAAAGCTGTTTGTTTGGCTTTAATAAGAAAGAAGCACTTACCAAACTTTGATTAGAGAAATATCTGATTATTTGAAAGTTGAGAGGATAAATAAACAACTGACATTCACTTGTAAAAAGCACATAAGATTTGCTTTGTTTGCTATGTCATGGTTACATACATTAGCTCAAGTTCATGTAAGATTATGTTGCCGAGAAAGAGATGAAAATGTTTCTTTCTAGAAAAGTTAGGTAGTCAGATCATCCTGGTATCTGTTCAAGGTTAGTTCAATAACAAAAGCCTCCAATCTCTGCCTCTGAGATATATTTCCACAGTTTTTGGAGTCCTTCCCACCAAGCTGCATACCCATTCGATTTGGGGATGTTTGTTAAAAAGTAATTTTGGTATTTAACTAATCAAATGTGAGTTCTGTTGTGGTAGAAATTGTTAATAACTATGTATTATTTTCTCTAGAATACAAGTAATCTCTACATACCTATATAATACCTATAATGTAGATTTCTCTTTTTAAGGTTATACGTTGGGTCTCCAAAGACATTCTCATCATCAGAAAAATCCCTGAGCCCTTTGCAGTGGTGTAGACACGTCCTAGATAATCCGACTCCGGAGATGGAAGCAGCAAGGCGCTCCCTGTGCCATAGACTGGAGCAAGGTAATTGCAAACCGGTGCCTTTACATTCTCAGACTCTAGCCACTGTCAACTCTGTGTTTTTTGTTTTTTTTTTTGGAATAGAAATTAAATGGAAAAACCTTGTCCTGAGATGTGGCTGTTGCATGCACTTCACTTCACATGTATTACACATCAGGGGTTCTTAATATAGAACATATTTAGTTATTAATATAGAACATATTTAGTTTTTAATATAGAACATATTTAGTTTCGTGCTTATTTTTAGCCAGATTTTTAGCTTGTATCAGTTTGTATTGTACAGTAGGAATACATTTTTTTCTTTCTGTTTTCAAATATACTATAAGTAAAACGGGTCAGTTTAAAATTCTCTGGAGATGGTAACAAGGATGTGTGGCTGAATTCCAAGGTAGAAAACTAAAGATCCATTGGACGTGAGTACTGACCATTTTGAGTTCCTTAACTGTTTAGTTGGTTGTATAACTGGAAGTCCTAATCTTCATAAATTAGAAAATAATCGTGTATTATATATAACATTAGTTAACTTAGATCCCAACACAAGTTTAAATTGAAAAAAAAAATTAGAACTGTTGTAAAAAAGAAAAATGGCAAAAGAAATGAGTAGTACTCAGTGCCTTTGATTAAGTAGACTATTTAAAGCTGTGATTATTTAGACTTTTGATTGTCTCTTAACTTCTCAGTATCTGATTCAGTTCCTAGGAACACTATTTCTATCCCATGGACTCCCTGCCTCCAATTGTCAACTTGAGTTTGAAAATGCAGATTTCTGCCTGGCCGGCATGGCTCAGTGGTTGAGAATCCACCTGTGAACCAGGAGATCCTGGTCAGGGCACACACTCAGGTTGCCAGCTTGATCCCCAGTGTGGACTGTGCAAGGCAGCCAGTCAGTGATCTTCTCTCATCGTTGGTGTTTTCTAGTTCTTTCCTTCTCCCTTCCTCTCCCTTCCTTTCAATTAAAAAAAAGAAAAGAAAAGAAAAAATAAAGGAAGAAAGTGCAGATTCCTACCTCTTCCAGATTAAACAATCAGTGTAGCTGGGAGTAGGGCCAAGGGACTAGCTCACAAGTGTGGCTCTTATGGGCACTGCAGTTTGAGAGCAGTGCCTTTGAAGCTCTTCAGGGATAATGAATGATTGTGAAAATATTTGGATGTGATAAGACAACGTATAATAGGCAACATTTCTTGAGCTCTTACCGTATTTTTCGGACCATAAGACGCACCTTTTCTTCACCAAATAGTGGGAGGAAAAGTGCGTCTTATGGTCCGAATAGAAGTAGTGCCTGCATCTTATGGTCTGAGTTGCAGAGCGGCAGCGGGTCCCCCGGGACCTTCCGTGTCCCTGGGGACTGCATATTTGGGGAAGAAAAAGTGCGTCTTATGGTCCGAAAAATACGGTAAATCTGTGATAGAACGTTATGGTTTTTCATATCCTTTATTTTACTCAGTCCCACCCCACTCCACTGTGGTAGATACTATCCTCACTTTTAGAGGTGAGAAAAGTGAAGTGGAGAGAAATTTGGGGGATTATGAGGCCAGAGTGATACCTCGGGGTCAGAGGTAAGAGCCTGGGCTTCCGCAATGCCAAAAACTGTCCTTAAATAGTATTCTCAACTGTGTTTTTTATTTGTTTGTTTGTTTATTTTTTGGCACAGTCATAAGTAAATTTCAGTCTGTTTTAAATATTTGGGGAAGATCAAATTTTAAAAGCATGTTTTATTAACATTTTAACTAAAGTGAAATAAGTTACTGAGAATAGAAAGTTGAAGAGTAGAATAGGAACAAAGGAGTATTGGGGTTAAAACTTTGGCAACAGATGCTTATCTAGAGAGAGCAGCTCTCTGAGTCCGAAGACTCTCATCTTGATTCTGTTCCCTTTTACCTCCATGACCCCAAGCAGCCATTTAGTCCCTCTGGATTTTTTTTCTCTTTCAAGGTTATTTAGCTCATCCCTAAATTTCTTTATCCTTGATTCAAGGACTTTTTAGATGTACATTTTTAAAATACATTAATGTGTCTTTTTAAAAAATATATATTTTATTGACATTTTACAGAGAGGGAGGGAGAGAGATAGAGAGCTAGAAAGCTAGAAACGTCAATGAGAGAGAAACATCGACCAGCTGCCTCTTGCACACCCCCTACCGGGGATGTGCCCGCAACCAACGTACATGCCCTTGACCGGAATCCAACCTGGGACCTTTCAGTCCGCAGACCGACGCTCTACCACTGAGCCAAACCAGTTTCGGCCATTAATGTGTCTTAATTTTATCTAAAATAAAATTCAGAACTAGAGTTCTTTAGCTCAGGGATCACAGGCTTTTCTGAAAGGAACTGGATAGTACTCGGTTAGGCTTTGTGGCCCCACCATCCCTGCCATCACTAGAAAGCAGCCATAGATGCAGACATTAAACAACACGGCTGTGTTCTAATAAGTTTTTACCTTCTGACATTGAGATTAGAATTTCATGTGATTTTTTTTCTTCATGTGTCACAAAGTGATATTTTTATTTTTTTTAAAAAGTAAAAAAATGTTAAAGCCATTCTTAGCTGGTGGTTATTACAAAAACAGGCAGATTGAATTTGGGCCCTTTGGACCATTTGCATATAGGGTACTCTATTTATTTATTTATTTTTTTCAATAGGGGAGAGGCTTTTGTTAAATTTGATGTAAATAATCCTGATTGCTGGGGGCTTTTGAGAATTTAGACTAAGTGCCAAGTGCCTGATTATCTGATTTTCCACTCATTGATTACTAGGGGCTAAAGCAGAATTGTGAGGTCATGGGGAAATGAATTGAAAGCTGGAGTTTTATTCATGGTGATATTTATTTAAATTTTATGTCATAGAGATTAAGCAGAGAACCAGCATTTCAAAACCAAAATTAGTCTTGCTAAATTTGTAAATCCTCTTTTGCTGTTAGACTAAATGCTTTTGTTCCAAAGATCCATAATCCCGATATGAGATAAGAAGTGACCCCATAGACCAGGTAATCATTGGTTGATTTTTGAAATTCATATTTTATAAAGCATTATGTCTGTAGTTTAGAAATAATTAGTCTTATGGGTACTTTAAGAAAAATAGCATATTCCTACCCCATCCTCTCATTCCCGTTTTATTACCTAGATATGATTACTTAACAAAGCTATTTGGTGCTGGCCAGTGTAGCTCCCTGGCTATAGCATAAGCCTGTGCAGGAAGGACTGAAGGTTCAATGCCTGACCAAGGGCACCTGCCTCTCCTGGGATGCAAGAATCAGTTGGGGTGGGTGTGGGAGGCAACCAGTTGATGTCTGTCTCTCTCTCTCTCCCCCTCTCTCCTTCTACCACTCTCTACCTCCCTCCCTCCTCCTCCCTCTATTCCTCTCTTTTTCCCTCCCTTCCACTCTCTCTCTCAAATGCAATGAGGAAAAAAAAATCTTCCAGTTAGGGCCCTAACCGGTTTGGCTCAGTGGATAGAGCATTGGCCTGTGGACTGAGAGGTCCCAGGTTCCATTCTGGTCAAGGGCATGTATGTTGGTTGCAGGCACATCCCCAGTAAGAGGTCTGCAGGAGGCAGCTGATTGATGTTTCTAACTCTATCCCTTTCCCTTCCACTCTGTAAAACAATCAATAAAATGTATATATTTTAAAAATCTAAGTTAGGGTTAATAAAAAAGCTATTTGTTTTTACTGTTTGCCTCTATTTATAAATCCCATGCTTATATGGATATTGTTTGAATTGTAAATTTTAAACATTATCCATTGGCTTTTTACTTTTGGTAGTGAAGGTTTAATTTTTTTTTAACAGTTCCTCCCTCCTAAGAGATCAACCGAAGGACTTATATGCATGCATAGAAGTATAACCAATAGACACAAAAATCTGGGGATGGAGGGCATGTATGGGAGTGGGGGGGCGCAATGGTAAGAAATGTACACATATAATAATTTAATAAAAATATGCATTAAAAATAAACACCCCGGTGAGCCGTGTGCCCCAGGGGAGACATGTGCCCGGGAGAGTCGTGTGCCCCGGGGAAGTGGTGGGACCTGGGGGGGGGGTGAACCAGAGGAAGAGCGGATTCTATTCGTGTGCTCCTGAGATAATCACCATAAAACAAGCAGACTGTCAAATGACAGCGGGGAAGGAGACCTGGGGGAGATAAGAGATCAACTGAAGTACTGGTATGCATGAATATAAGTACAACCAATGAACACAGAACTCTGGGGAGAGGGAGTGCATGTATGGGAGGTGGGCACGGGGGGGAGGGGCAATGGTAAGCTATGTACACATATAATACCTTAATAAATTTTTTAAATGATAAAAAATAAACAAACAAAAAACAGTTCCTCCCTCCTTATATGGTACCTTTTTTTTAATGTATCTGTAGTGAACCCCTTTCACAACGTGAGTGGTTTAGGGTTCAGGTTCAGGGTTCGGGCTCTGGAGGAGGCTGCACACAAATGCTAGGAAATATTAATTTGGAAATATTGGGGGCCAGGCGGGAGCCCAACTCAAGGGGAAGGACTCCACCCCACTCTGGCCTTGCTATCCCTTTTTTATTAAGACTATGGGATACACCCATAGCCTTTATGCAGGCAATTTCAATAATAGACAATCAGCAGGGATTTACACAAAACAAGGCAGAAGTTGCTTCAGCTACCATTGTCTCCACTGAACAGTGGTTGGTTGGCTCTGACCTTTCAGAGCTTCAAGGCTGACCAGTCTTCCAGGTTCCTTATCCATACTTCTCCTCATGAAGGCAATGGGTGGCTTCCAACACATATCCTCCCACTTCCCCAAAAAGCAAGAGAATATATTTTACTAAAATGGGATATAAGGGAAGGGAATTCTCTCCAGCAAGGAGACAGGTGATAGAGCCCTGAAGAGGGAAGAAGGAAGGCCCACGGTGACCGCCGTGCAGAGGACCACAGAGAGCTGGTTCAGCCTGGAGTAAGAGAACACAGGACAAGTTTACTAATTTTAGGATGCATCAATTGATTATGATAGAAATAGTCACATCTAAGCCACACAGTATTTTATCATTATGTTTCTTTTCTCATCTAACTTTCTGTTTTTCCTAGAGTTAATTGTAAAAAGACACTTATTTGATTTTTTGGTCTTTGTCATTAATTTATCCTCGGACTCTCCAAATGAGCCATCCTTTGTACAGATCGACATATATAGCCAAGTTTGTTTGTTTTTAAACTGTCCCTCCTGGGAGTGTCCTGACTGAACCGGTTCTCTGGCCTTCTGCACAGCGGTCACGGTGGGCCTTCCCTCTTCCCTCCTCAGGGCTCTATCACCTGTCTCCTTGCTGGAGAGAATTCCTTTTCTTTATATTCCATTTTAGTAAAATATATTCTGTTGCTTTTTGGGGGGGAGTGGGAGAGAATAGAGGATCCATGGGAGGACCTTTTATGTCTGGAAGTGCCTTGGTTGCACCCTCACTCTTACATTTGATTGGTTTTTGGACTTGGTATGGAATTCTATGGTTTCTCAGTATAGAAACCCTTTCCAACAGAGTTTAGAAGGCATTATTCCATTATATTTTAGCTTCAGGTTTGCTTCTGAAGTCCTCCTGTTCCTTTCTTGTTTCTGATTCTTGTGATCTTTCTATTTAAAACATCTGCCGAAACCGGTTTGGCTCAGTGGTAGAGCATCGGTCTGCAGACTGAAAGGTCCCAGGTTCGATTCTGGTCAAGGGCATGTACCTTGGTTGCGGGCACATCCCCAGTAGGGGGTGTGCAAGAGGCAGCTGGTCGATGTTTCTCTCTCATCGATGTTTCTAGCTCTCTATCTCTCTCCTTCCTCTCTGTAAAATATCAATTAAAAATATTAATAAAAATAAATAAAACACCCAAGGTATTTTAGAATTTTTCTTCCTGGTATTTAGGAATTTCATTTTTGTGCTGGACAGTCAGTGTGTAATTTAACCTGGAAACTTAAGTTTGATAAAATTTTGAGCATTACTTTTTTATAATTCTCCCCTCCTCTCCAGTTTTCTCTGTCCTTTCATTCCAGATACTCCTTTTATCAGATCTCAAATCTCCTGGATTCCTGTTCCCATTGTGTGTGTGTGTGTGTGTGTGTGTGTGTGGCGCGCACGCGTGCGCACGCGCACACACACACACACACACACACACACACACATATTTGATTTTTTACAGAGAGGAAAGGAAAGGGATAGAGAGTTAGAAACATCAATGATAGAGAAACATCAATCAGCTGCCTCCTGCACACCCCCCACTGGGGATGTGCCCGCAACCAAGGTACATGCCCTTGATCGGAATCGAACCTGGGACCTTTCAGTCCATAGGCCAATACTCTATCCACTGAGCCAAACTGGTTTTGGCTCCGTGTTTTGCTTTTTTCCCTTGATTTTTCCCCCCTACTTTCCTGGAGATTTTTTTTTAAATCCTCTTCTGCACTCTGCTGCTTATTTATTAAGTATCTTCCGTGTGTCAGAGACCATTGTAGGTAATGGGAACATAGCAGTGATCAAAACTGATGTAGAGTCCCTGTGCTCCCAGTATTTTTTACCTTCTAGTGTGTACTGACTGTACACGTACTCCTCCTGTTTTTCTGTAACGTACTCTTATTTGTGTAACGGATCTTAAACCTAGCAGCTTTCTGTTTCAGTTTAAGTAATGAAATCCATCTTTCAGGAAAGCAGGGGAGGGAGCCCATGGGTTTCAGTACTTTGCTGTAGACTTTGAAACAGTTGTCCTGTTCTGGTTTCATCCTAGAATCCCTACCCTCTGTGTTTCCTGGCACCTTCAATTCCAGAACCCTCCTAGGTCCTTGTTGGCTTATCCCCCTCAGAGCACTGAGTGCTGAAACGCAAGTCTGTTTCCTGATGTTCATCTGTTTTCTCACTTCTGAATGAAATGACATAGTCTGATGGGGCCTCTTCTCCTATTGTCCTTCATCTGGGTTTAGAAGACTTTTAGTTTAGTTGCCATTCTAGTGTGGGTTTGTAAGAGAATAGATAAGAACTCATATTTAGTCCTTCATATTGAAGAAGTCTTACTGGCTTTCCATTAAGGGGGTCCTTTGTCACACCAGGTAGAAGGGAACCTGATCTATCCTATAGACTGTTGCTAAAATAAATTAATTTTTATTTCTTTCTGAACCCAGTGTCACAATGACTACTGTTACAATTTCAGTTTGGGTTTTGAATATTTTAAGATGGGGTGGAGCCTTTGCCTCACTTTCCTTACTAGCCATCTCTTTCTTCCAGAAGAAAGTCTGGCGTCACTTGAAGTATCAGCTTGTGGCATTGTTTTTCCACTCACCAGCAGGTTTAATTTTAAATAATCAGTTTTTACTTATTTTATTGAATTTTGTTGCATAATTATCAGCATACATTCCCATGATTTTAAAGACTGGTAAGACCATCTACTGCCATGACAAGGAGCAGTGAGGGGTTAGATTTGAAGAAAGGACAAAGTCATCCTTTCAGTCTGTCTCTCTTTCTTTTTTTTCTTTAAATCCTCACTTGAGGACATGCTTAGAGAGGGAGAGAGAGAAGGAGGGAGAGAAACATAGATGTGAGAGTGGAACATTGATTGCATTGATTGGTTATCTTCTGTACATGCCCCAACTGGGGATCAAACCTGCAACCCAGGCATATGCCCTGACTGTAAATTGAATGGGCATCCTCTTGGTGCTGAGGACGACGCTCCACCAGTTGGGCTACTCTGGCAGGGCTCTGTCTCTCTTTATACACACTCTTGTATGAAGCGATGGGTAAGTCTGTTTTAATGTTAGCCTGGGGCTTCAGATAAGAGGCTGCTTCCGAGCAAATAATTTAGATATTTGGTTATAGTTCTTGACCCTGATTTTTTGAGGGGAGAAAATCATAAATGAAAGGTTAATTCTCAGTAGAACATGTGTAGAGAGGCCATAGCTAGGAGGAGCCATGGTGTATCTAGTGGGTGGACCTCATATACCTTCTGATTCCTTAGTCTTATATCCCATCCCATTCTTTTCTTATTTCCTCCTATACTCTAGAACTTAGCCTCTGCTGTTTTCTTGATCACAAATTATCTGTCTTTCCTGCTTACGAAGGAAGTATATCCAGGAATACAAAATAGTAAGGGTTTGTCAAGCTCAGCTTCTGTAGATACATTAGGCAGGATTTCTCCCAAGATTATCTCTAATTGTGTCATTGCTAATGGCAACTTCTTTACAGAGAGGAAGGAGAGGGATAGAGTTCTAGAAACATCGATGAGAGAGAAACATCGACCAGCTGCCTCCTGCACACCCCCCACCGGGGATGCGCCCGCAACCAATGTACATGCCCTTCACCGGAATCGAACCCGGGATCTTTCAGTCCAGAGGCCGACTCTCTATCTACTGAGCCAAACCAGTCTCGGCTAATGGTAACTTCTTGAAGGACCTCTAGCTCTCCTTTTGCTACCTACATTTTTTATTTGGGAGACCTTGATAGCCTTACTCTATCCGACATTGTTGTGAATGTGGATCTGTTACAGGAGAGTGTATGGAAGTGTTCAGGTTTTGTCTTGAAGTTGTAAGAACAAGCTTATTAAAATCATGATCTTCTGAAAGTTTATTTTTTCTGAACAAAATGAGGAAAAGTAAGTCATGTTTTGTAATATTTAATTTTATAGGGCGATAACAATTGTTTTAAGGTATTGTTAAGTGAAGTTTGTCTTTACAGCTCCAATTTTGCAAATTAGTTAATTGTGTGTGTGTGTGTGTGTGTGTGTGTGTGTGTGTTACAATGGGATAATTGTTGGTTGAAGGTATATATATTCTTACAGATATTGATAAGTCTTATATAACCTTAAATTCTCATAGGGTAAATTAATTTAATGTAATTAAATTAACTGAAACTTTTTATTGTGGAACTAAAACTTACTTTCCCTTTTCCAAACTTGTTTTTTAATGTGAAAATTTTATAATTTATAAAGTTAAATCTTTTGGTACTTCTAAATGTGCAGTCTATTGGTATAAAATTAACTAAGAAAGCCTAGAATGATATTTTCTCACCCCCTAAAAACAAACAAACAATAACAACACTGAACCCTCATTTGAATGTGCAATATTAGACAACACTCAAAATTTTGGTTGTTTTCTTCTCCTTGGAAAATTGTCCTAACATTTGTTATTTTCTCTTTGGAAGCATCTGAGGATAGGGGCCTACTCCTCAATTCATTGCCAGTGCTTAATGACCTTCCAAACAAGTTTTAAGTTCCAAATGTTTGGTATTTGTGATTTATTAATTTGACTATATTTAAATTCCTTAGATGAACCAAGAAAGTAATTGAACATTTGGTGTTTTAAATGGTATCTGAGTAGCCAGGCCAAGAAGAAAAATCACATAGTGGTGCTCATTAAAATGCTAGACTGAGGGTGGAGATTTGAGTCTGCTTTGTTCATCGCTTCCCCCTCCCCCTACCCCAGTGCCTGGAATAGTTCCTATCACATTGTGGGTATTGAATGCTAATTATGGTGGAGAGTTTTGACCTAGTAGCTAGACTTCGCGCTGGTAATGCCTCATCCCTAATTGAACTGTACGACTATGAGCATGCCACTTGTTTCTAGTGTTTTGCTAAGTAAGTGGGGACGTTGAGTAGGTTTCACAGAGCTATTAGAAAGATTTCAGGAAATGTTGAATGTGAAATTACTTTGAAAAAATGTGAAGTGCTTTGTATGTGTATGCAGTTATTTATTCAGAAAAGGAACCCAAAAATACAGGGAACCCTCTTCGTTTAGCTATTTATATACTTTATAGAAAACTAATAGTACTTTTTCCTTTGGGGATGTCTGTTTTCTCTAATTATAAATAAAAATATTAGAGTTAGAAATGTCAAATTGAAAAGTTTTAATGAGTGTAAAGAATAGTAAAATATTCAAGACACAACCATGTTAGTCTATTTCTTTTATTCTTCTGTTTCTTCTTAGATAGATGTGTATTCCATTTCTGGCATCCTTTTCCTTTTCTATATTCTTCCCCACTTCCCCTATCCCTTTAGAATATAAATAACAAACACTCACAGAAATTTCATGGATAGCGTTAGCTCACATGATACCCTACATTGGAATGAGACTAATCTAGAGTCTGAGCTAAGTCCAGGTCATGAGGCTGGGATGTTAAGTAACCAAGTAATGATCAAAAAGCTTATCTAAGTAATTTGAAACACCCAATATGTGGTTCAGTTAATTTGGGCCAGTTAATAAAAGCTTATCTTGCCTTAAGATACTTGAATGTCCATAACGGTTGAATCGGGACAGGTCACATTTGAGGAGTGTGGGTATAGTTTTCACAAATAGGGTAGCCCTACACAATTACTATCTTGGGTCATGTTTCCCTATTACTGTCTCTCATCTCCTCTGGGATTATGCTAAGCAAGTGTGAATGGATATTACTTCTTTATTGAGTTTTTCTTAAATCTTCATGATACCTGCTCCATTCTTGTCTCAGTTGTTATGATGGAGTATTTCTCTCTAAATTTAGCCAACGAAGTAGAAAGTGATTGGCTGATCCAGTGCTCTGAAGGTGACCTTTTCGTTTGTAAAAGCCACACAGATTGAACTGAGACATTAAGAAGCTTGTTAAGTGTCTGTCTCCTGGAACCCGTCCCGTCTCTCCTTGCGTGGCCCAAGATGGTATCTCCGTCAGTTCATGTTTCCAGTCTTGAGGTGCTCTGTCACATTTGGAGCACAAAATTGAAAGTTGGTCTCTGCAGTTCATTTTAGGTAAGCTTTGTAAAGGATTCCCTTTCTCATTGGAAAAGTACTTTGGAACCATACTGAAATTTTTGTGTAAGAGACAGGGTCTCTTGACATTTGCTATTAATCCCATGTGCTGGAAATAGAAGTCACATTTCATGCCTGTAAGCTTCTGTCACATATTTTCCTTGTTTTTATGTTCAGAATAGCCCAATGCTTTTGCTTCACTATTGGTAATGTGATTTGGTAAAAAGATAGTAACAAATAATTGAGATTGTGCTCCTATGAAATTTGCAGTTTCTACCTCATGTGTTTCTATGTGGTCTTTATTTTGACTTTCTGTCATGATTAGGAATGTGTTTATTAAAATAAGCATTAACTTACCCTGGCTGGTGTGGCTCAGTTGGTTGGGCATTGTCCTGTGCACCAAAACATTGCTGATTTGATTCTTGGCTAGGGCACATGCTTGGTTTGCAGGCTCAATCCCCAGTAGGAGTGTGTAGGAGGCAGGTAATCAGTATTTGGCTCTGACATCAATTTTTTTCTCTCTCCCTCTCTCTTCTTCTCAAATTTAAAAAACAACAAAGCAATAATTTATGACAGTGAGGGTAAATGTTTGTTATAACGAATATATAATTGACATGCTATTTTGTTACCTACCTCAATAGGGAAAAAATAAACAATAGAGATACTCCCAAATAATTTTACTGTTTCTGTACTACTCTGATAATTGATCAAATTTGCCTTCATGGCAGAGAACATTTATTTTGGTTGCTGTTCATGTCTGTTTTTGTGATCTGTTATTTGTGATCGCTACAAAATAGAATTAGTTTATGCAATAATTTGCAGACTCTCCTTATTTGAAACACCAGGCCTTGATCGGAGAGATGATGTAAATGTTAGATCGTAAAATTAATGTATTGAGTATTTGCTGGTGAGGCACAAAGCTAGATACTAAGGATATAGTGGCAAGACAAACTCAATGGCTGGTGTTTGGAACATGCAGTCTAGTATAAGAAGCATTATAAATATAGCAGCTCTTGTTCTTTTGCTTCCTCACCTTTAAAACAAGAATGATGATGCTAATGGACCTGAGTCCGGGTGCTGTGGCCAGGAAATGCTTTCCAAGGATGTGATATGTTGACGAGTTATCAAGAGATAGGCAGGTACCTCTATAGGAGGGGAGGGGAGCAGAACAGCCCAGAGCACAGGGAACAGCATGTGCAAAGGCCCTGAGGTGGGATGAGACCCATGATGTGAGAGGAACTGGCAGACCATTGTGATGGGAGTTTAATGGAGGGAGGTGAAGAGGAGAAAACATGAACTGGGTGGCTCTAAATGAAACTAGAGAAGTGAGTGTGCAGGGTTTTCAGGCAGTTAAGGATTCTGGACTGTGCCTTCAGATGGTTGGGAGGCCCCTGGATAGTTTTAAGCAAGAAAATGACATAATTCTGGATAGGAAAGCTACAGGGTACAGTCTGGATGATCTTATGTGGCTGAGCCTTTTTTGAAATCTGGAAAGATATGGGGACTGAAATAGTGATTTTAGGAATTTTTTTGAATGTGAGTAAAGTTAGACCTCAGCACTTTTTAAGGGGGATTCTTTATGTAAACTTGGAAATGCTTTCATTAATATTCTGGTTTTCTCATTAATATTCTGAATTTCTTACATGACTTCATGTGAGAAGTGGTAGTTGAAAATGTGGCCCAACTCTTCATGATACTTAATTAACTTTGAAAACATAAGGCTTTGATATTCTCATTTACTTATAATACATAGAGCTACTAAATTTTATATAGTAACAAGTTTCATGTGTTTGAGTTTCGGAGCTGTTGTCAGTTTCTGTTTGTGAGTTTAATTTTTTTCCACTGTTATGGCTTCAAGATTGTAATTCAAGGAACAGGATGTGTGTGTGTGTGTGTGTGTGTGTGTGTGTAAAATTATGTCTTTTGAAATTTGGATTTATAGTTGTTTGTGCATTTCATAAGCATGTGTGTGTCTTGTATATGCTGTATGACTGTGATTTCCGTTTTTATACCATTTTTAGATAAGGAATGTTGGATCAGGAACAGGATTTTCTGGCAGTAGGGGTTGCTAGTATTTGCTGCAGATGGTTATTGCAAGTGGTGGGGATGTCTAGTCTTCAGGATGAAACAAGATACCTGTTTTTTAAAAAGGTAGAGCAATCTTAAGTGTGGGATTTGTACTGCTCATTGAGATGCAGAGCTTGAGCTAACGTCAGATATATTGAGCAGGGGTTGGGAGAAGTAGCAAATGGACTCCCAAAACAGCCCACCGCTATGACAAAGACCTCCTCACTTTGTGTTGTGTGGATCCTCAGCCATTTCTGCTGTTGCATGTCCAGCATCATTTGGAAAGTTTGCTATGGAATAACCCATCCTTTACATTGTGCCTGCTTTCAGTTTTCTCTATTAAGTTAGAGGCCCATTGATATAACACCTATCTTGGTGCAGAAGAAACTCACAGTAGTTACCTCTAGGATGAATTTAGGTTTTATTCATAAATATGAATCAGTAACTAAGTATTACTTGCTTTTTTTGAAAACTAACAGCAAGAAAAATAAGCAGAGCAACTGACTTGGTAGGAAATGAGTGCCGTAGGGTCAGAGAGGAATTCACATGCTTATATTTCAGACAGTAATGTACCTTTAAAACAAGGACAAATTTCTGGGAAAATAAGCAGTCAAATCACTTTTAAGTAATTTTTAATTTTTTGGAAATACTAAAAAAAAAAAAAAAGAATGAACAGGGCTAAAAACCAAGCTGTTCACCTCAATTAATCAAAGGAAAAGAAAGACAAAAAAAGAGAAGTTAAAGAATGTGGAGGACAGATACAGAACCTCTACTTTTTAAATAGTTTTAGAACCAGAAACAGATAGTTGAGAGGAAGAAATCACCAATAAATAACAAAAGAAAAACTCCTTGAGCTGAAGAAAGGCAAGTCCTCAGTATGAACTAGGATAGATGAGAAAATATCTGCACCTAAATATCCTGGTTGAACTTCAGATTTTCTAAAGTTAAAGAGAAAATCCTAAAAATGTTCAAAGGAAGAAATAGGTTATCTACAGTGATAACAGGCCTCAGACATTTCATAAGCAGTATTGGATGGTAGGCAAAAAATGAATGTTTTCTCTAGTTTGAAGGCAAGTTATTTTCAAACTATAATTTTGTCTTAAATTGTGTAGCAAATGGAAGGGGATTTTGATTCTTCAAAGATTTAGAAAATTTTACTTTGTGCACCCTATTGTGATGGTGGAAAAGTACAAGGAAAAAATCCCTGAGATTAGAGAACAGTGGCCACCACGCTGACCCAGAAGAAGCCCGTAAAGAGGAAATAAGGAAAGCATTGAAGCTGTAGGCTTGTCATGTACTTCACCTACCGTAGCAGTTAGGGTCTAGTGCCAAACAGTTGCATTTCTTTCCCTTGGTTCTTTTACAATATTTAGTTCCTCGGTGAATGGTACTTATTACATCAGAACACTGAAAAGCCACATTTAGGTGGCTTACCATCTAATGATCACTTTACAGCTGTCCGAATCACAACTATAGAATGGAATGAAAATGCAGTAAACCTTGACAGTGTAAAAATAGAACTGTCATGTCTGCAGATGGAAGTGGCAGGTAAGAGAGTGTGTGTGTCCTAAATGTCTAACCTTTTCACTGTGGGGAGCTGGCTACCAGCAAGGTGGTGTTGGTTTGTCTACTTAAAATTACTCCTATAAACACTAATTATATAATCAACTCCAATTCTAAGATAAAACTCTTGGAAAGTGGGTCTGGCTGTCTTAGACTTTTATGTATATTTTAATGTTCTTCTATGTGCAGGTATTGTAACAAAATAATGAAAGTGGTTAGTTTTTAGGGGACCTCCCCTCCCAAATATGACTTGTTTGTCAAAACTTTTAAATTTATGTTTATATTCCACCACCTCCCAAGATTAGTGAGTCAGAGGCCTTTTCTGTCACTGGGATATAAGCTGCATGTGTTGTAGCCCTCATTAAAAGGAGAATAAGAGGTGCTGAGTAGAAAGGATTGTCCAAATTTCATTTATATCGCTCTTCTATTCAGGAACTTCTAGTGCATCCCAATAGCCTACTGGGCTTGGGTTTCCTTCTAAGCTGTACAATCAAGGTCAGTATACTCTAATTGGTTATCTAGTCTATTATTAGTTTTGAGGGATGGGGGGGGGACCCACTACTTTGAGACCAGAGATAATTTAGCCTGTTCCTTCAGAGAATTAGATTCGGTAGCATCTTTCTTAACTTACTTCAGTATGAAATGGTAGAACTTGGATGCTATTCTAGCTGGCTGTCGGAGCCTGCATGGTGGCTGTAGTCCAGCTGAAAGGAGCGGACTAGAATCAGCATGACAGCATCACATCCTCGACAGATTATTAGGTCACTCTTTCCCCTTGTTCTTTTCAGGTTAAGTTACTACTTTCACACAGACCCTCTTGGCACATCCTGTGGCTATTTTCACTGTCCTTAAAATTGATTTAAGCCAGAGCAGTCAGGCCTAAGGAGAAAATGGCTCTTATAAAAGGGAATTTTTAAACATGCCTTTGAAGTGTAATTACTACTAAAGCTAAATTAAAAAAAAAAAATCTCCCTTTTTAACTGCAGGTGGGAAGCCTGGTGACGATCTGTGAAGCTATAGAGATCCCTCTGGTCCTGGAAACCACTGTATTTGGTCCGTGTGTGCTTAACGCTCCTCTTCATTTTGACCAGCAATTAAGAGGAAATAGTGGACAGCCATAGAATTTCCTCTTTCCAACCCTCACTTTTTGGCTTTGCTCTTAGACTATGGCCTGGTTGGAGAAGACCCACAGAAAGATCCAGTAGTGACAGTGAGAGACGAACATTTGACATGAGGTCTTGGTGAAAATTTGAGCAGAAGAGATTTGATACTTTAATTATAATGGCTACATACTTTAACCAATGAGATTGCTTTAACTGTTAAGGCCTAGGGAATACTTGGCCTATTAAATTCAGATTAAGAACTCTTCTAAAACTTCGATTCCTAAGAACTAAGTGCTATTAAGCAATGCTTTTTGTGGTGAAATTTTGTAACTCTCGTTGACCACACATTTACTAAACATTTATCTGCCAGTCATTGTAGGTATTTAATCCCTTAGTTACTCTCAAACTTAATATATTTGAAAACTTCATCCTAAATAGTGACTTTCTTGGTTAATTCTAGGTATTATTTAATTATGAACTTTTACTAGAGATTTCTTAAAGGTAGTACAAAGTCATATTTTTGTAAATTATTACAGTTTTTAATGAAGTTGGTAATTGGACTATTGAGTTTCTACAGTGTTTTGGGTTATACATGGATATATGTCATAGTTACTAATTTTAAATCATTACATTGGTCATCCTACAATGAATGAGCTGAAATTGTGGGAAAATATTCAAATTCAATAGATTTTTTTCTAGCTGTAATTTGAAGATTGAGAGACTGGGGTTATAACTAACTTACCATAATTAAATACTCCCTAAGTATACCAATTAGGAACATCATTTACTTCTGCTTATATGAATACACTGGCAAATGCATGATAGTTAAGTCCTCTTTACTTTGTATATGCCTGGGAGAGAACACTACGAACACCTGTTTCTAAATAATTGGGCTTCCTTAGATCCCATATGCTTATTTACCCGGTCATGGGGAAATAAATGCTACTCAAGTTTACCCCATAAAAACAGTGGATCAGATAAGCTGCAAGCCATATGTTACTGTGACTGAGGGCTTGCTCAGTTCGGAGCCAAGTCCGTCGTGCCTGCTTAAAGTAAACGTGTAGCCTCTCCAGAGACCTTGTACCTCAGTCTGCAGAGTTTATAGAAGTGAACCAGCAAAATGCTATCTTTGCCTCTGTTGAAGCTTAGCCCAAACATCTGAGTGCATCTATGGGCCAGAAGTTTCTGTAGGATCTAGGTATGTAAAGATGAAATATGACCACCTAGGAAGTTTATACTAGAGGGCTAGTTGTGAAAATTCAAGTCTTCCCGCCCTGCTGGTTTGTAGGTTTAGGTTAAAATGCTGTGTCTGCATGAAACTTCCTGCCTGTATAAGGGAGAAGAAAGAGTATTAAAAGAGTTTATGTTTCCCATTCTTTACTGACCTCAGAGCACTCTGTAACTAGGGTTAGTAAAGGGCCATGTAGTTAAATTCCTCTACTTGTTTGAATTAGAATTGAGGGCTGCCTATCTGTTGTACAAAAGGGAAATAAAAGCAGAAGAATTGAAGGTTTGTTACTTTATCCTTGCTTTCTTTTCCCTTTCTTCCCGGGACTCTGGTCAAGAGGCAAAAGTATGAACTTGGTCTCTGGTTTTGAAGAAACCTTATGTCTGAAAAATGTGGCATTTGGGACATTTTGTTTCCTCTGAGATAATCTTTGGATGAATAAGCGAGAACAGTTGACCTGATTTGATTAATTGTTGAAAATTAAGGTTTCTTAGTTTGCCACTGAGTTGGTAACATCTGAGGAAAGACTAAGTCTAGATAAGATATATGTACCTCAGTGTTCACTGCAACCTTATTTACAATAGGCAAGATGTGGAAGTAACCTACGTGCCCATCAATAGACATGTGGTACATATGTACAATGGAATATTACCCAGCCATAAAGAAGAATGAAATCTTAACATTTGTGACCACATGGATGGACCTAGAGGGTATCATGCTAAGTGAAATAGTCAGAGAGAGGCAAAACCATATGATTTCACTTATATGTATAATTTAAAGAATAAAATAAAAGAAACAAAAGAAACAGACTCAGATACAGAGAACAAACTGATGGTTGCCAGATGGGAGGGGTTGAGAGGCTGGGTGAGAAAGGTGAAGGGATTAAGAAGTACAAATTGCCCATTATAAGAATAGTCCTGGGTATGTAAAAAACACATAGGGAATATAGTCAATAATATTGCAATAACTATGTATGGTGCCAGGTGGGTGGTAGACTTATTGGGGGACTCACTTTGTAAATTATATAAATGTCCAACCACTATGGTATACACCTGAAACTAATATTGCAGGTCAACTATAATTGGAAGAAAGATATAATAGAAAAAGCATGCCCATTTTATTTTGAGAGGACAGGTTAATCTACCTAAGAATTAGGAGAAGTGAAAGTGTGGAAAATGTCTGTACTCTTTTTCCCACCTAGCTTCTAGAACATTTTACCTCAGTATTTATAGAATACTAGAGGCCCGATACACGACATTCATGCACTTTGGGAGGGGAGTGATATCCCTCAGCCGGGCCTGCGCCCTCTTGCAGTCTGGGACCCCCCCCAAAGGGTCCTTAGCGCTGCTTCGGAGGCAGGAGAGGCTCCTGCCACCACCACTGAGCTTGCCAGCTGTGAGCTTGGCTTCTGGCTGAGCCATGCTCCAGCCGTGGGAGCCCACTGGCCACCAGGGGCAGCTCCTGCATTGAGCATCTGTCCCCTGGTGGTCAGTGCGTGTCATAGCACCCAGTTGATTTGCATATTAGGGGTTTTATTATACAGGATTTTTGCTACAACTTGCTGTAACTTTTAAGTAGTTTTTAAAAACTGCTTTATAGTTTGAGAATGCATGCTGCAGACTTGTCTTAATTTAATCACAGGCTTGCTTATTATCCCCTGACAAACACCTTTTTTATTTTTTAATGAGAACACTTCAACAATAAGTTCCTACCTTGTCAAGTTCCAACTTTCAGAACCAGTAGGTGACAGGATGGAGAGTGAAGCTCTGGTTATCTGCATTCTCAATCTAGGGTCTCTTCTTGGTCTTTTATTACAAGACTGTTATGAAAAATTGCAGTAAAGAAGTATGCTATCAGCCATCATTATAATGTCTCGACACCTGACCTATACCCTTGCACTAAAATTCTAGCCCTGTGCATGTTTCAGAGTGAATGTCATAAAATTGGCATGTATATTAGTTCAAGGGTTGGCAAACTACAGCCATTATCTGGCCTTCTGCCTGTTCCTGTATGGCCCCTTTCACATTATTAAGTGATTGAAAACAGAATCAAAAGAATATTTTATGGCCCATACTTTTTACGAAATTCAGCTCTCATTCTATATAACTAAAGTTTTGCTGGAGCATAGCCCGGCTCCTTCATTTCTGGATTGACTGCGGTTGCTGTAATGCGGTGGTGGCAGAGTGGAGTAGTTGCAGAGACCATGTGGCCAGCAAACCTGAAATATTTATTAGCTGCCCCTTTACAGAAAACATTTGTTGAAAGTGCCTAATGGTCTATTAATTTATTGTCCATTCACCTTCAAAGTTGCCTGGCCTGAAAAATAAATAACTTATCTATTTAGTTATTTTTGTACATCATTAAGCACAGTAGCACCTTCCAAAATAGACTTGTTAAATGCCCCAGTGATACTATCAAGTGATAAAAAAAAAATCACAAAGTCCAGGTGACATGATTCATTTAAGAAGGAATCTAAATTTCTTTAATTCTCCACATTGAAAATTATTCTTTTGGCCACACACACACACACACACACACACAATGTTTTAAGAAGCAATGACTTTCCTAACATATCTTGATCATCTTTGCCTAGACTCCTAGTGAATACAAGAAATATTCATAGTAAATATTCAAAGTTTTTGTTGTGTAGTCCCTGCGGGTAATCAAAATCAAATGTAAGAAAGCAGAATATAATACAAATATAAGGAAAAAAATAACTGATTGAGTGAAAATCTTATCAAAAGGTCAGTACTACATCAACCTAAAAGTTAAAAAAAATAAAGCAACATTCTAACATATTCTGGGAGTCAGTTGTTTTCACTTTTCTCACAGTAGAAAGAGCTAGTTCAGTACCTAACGGACACAATGTCTGGCACATGGTATACAATCAATAAATGTTAGATGTGTTCAAAATCTTGACAATTGCACACCTTAGTGATTTACAACATTTATCTTAATAGGAAATGCTCATTAGGCAAGAGGGACAAAGTTAGAGAGCTTAAACTTTATGAGTATATATATTTTTTACATCTTTTGAACTCATTTTAAATATTATTGAAAGTATTACATATGTCCCCTTGTCCCGCCATTGACCTTTTCTAGCCCGCCCCCCACCCACCCACCCCAGGCCTTCACTGCCCGATTGTCTGTGTCCATGGGTTATGCATAAATGAGTATAATTCTTAACAAGGACGTTTCAGAAACACTGTAAAGGTGAACATGGAATACATGGCAGTAGATTAGAGTGCCAGTGAGATGAGCTGCAGTACCTTTCACATGTGTTTGATGAAAAGCTACTGTAGTACTTAATGGAAGAAAGTAAGAGTTAATAGAATCCAAAACACCGGTCAGAAAGAATATATGCACCCCTATGTTCATAGCAGTGTTATTTACAATAGTGGGAATCTGGAAACAATCCGAGTGCCCCTCAGTAGGTGAGTGGATGCAAAAGAGATGTACCTCTACACAATGGAATACTATGCAACTGTACAAAAGAAGAACCTCTTACCCTTTGAGGCAGCAGGGAGGGACCAGGAGAGTATTAATGCTAAGTGAAATAAGCCAGGCAGAGGAAGATAAGTATCATATATCATATATGATCTCACATTTATGTGGGATCTAATGAACAAAATAAAATGATGAACAAAATAAATCCAGAGACATGGAAGCATGGATGAGACTGACAAATCTCAGAGGGAAAGAAGGAGGGAGGGCCGGAAGAGATTAACCAAAGAATTTATCTGCATTACCCATGGCCACCAACAGCAGTGTGGTGAAGGCCTGGGGTGGGACGGGAGCCGGGTGGATGGGGCGATGAGGGAGGGAAAGAGGGGCATCTGTAATACTTCAATAAAGATTAACAATTAAAAAGTAATATATGGCCAGCACAGCTTTGGTAGTGATGTTCAGACAGTCTTGGCGAGGGCAGTGCTGTGGCTGAGAGTTCATTGAGGAGCAGGTTTCAGTAACCTCTTGAGAGGTGGTGAGAGTCTTCAGGAAGTTGCAGTGCAACCACAGAGAAAGCAGTGTTCTGAGAGGCAGTTTAACTTAAGATATTTGGGAAAGAAAGCCTTGCCAAGTGTGATATGAAATTTATCTCCTTATGTTTGGGCCCAACTCTGCTATTCCAGGGATTGCAAGTAAATGAAAAATACATAGTCATGCCCCCTCCAAGTATGAGAAGCCCTTTACCCAGAGCTAGAACTTTGGTGTAGGAGTATAGGAAAATACTGCTCTTCAGAAGTTTATCACCCATTTTCTCCTTCTGTAAAGTCTTTCTTAGGATAATTTTGATCATCGGACCTCTCAAAAATTTTAATGTCCTTATATAAAAAATTAATTTATTGGAAAACAAAATTGCCCTATGAAAAGTTCTTTTTGTTTTATTTTCTATAAAGATGCTTCCTGTTACAATTCTTCAGCTACATAGAGAAGAATAAGTAGGATATGCCGGCTTCCCCTTCCTCCTCCACTCCTCCGCCGCAGCCTTGGGCGCTAATGTAGCATGGCTGCTTTCTTAGCTTGCCTCCACACTAGTGCGCCTCCTCCTCCTCCTCAAAAGCCTCCACGCCAAAGGACAATGCACAGCATTCACTCTTGCAATAGATGCTGATTGTGTGCTCGGGTTGGGCCCTTGCTGTCATCACAGTCACAGCCATTGCGCCATTGTGCTGGGAGGCTGGTCACAGGGGCTACTGTGCAGAGCGATGAATGCTGTTTACTTGGGATGTGATGTGGTCTGCATCTGTGGGTGACAGCACACGGCCACTGTAATTTGCCTGGCGAGTGATCAGACTGGTATAAAATAACATTATCTGTTCAGCAAGTTAGCAGTCACACAAAGAACGATTGATTTCTTTTAACGTGGAATTTTTCATGAGAAACTTCGAGTAACGGAGATTGAAGCTGTGAGAACAGCTACCAAGTGTGTGCTGAGTATTAACCCCTGTTTTTCAGTGTATTTTGGGATCATGTTTACATACCCAGAAGGTAAGGAGCTGGGAGTGCCCACTCCGCACGCCTCTGCTCTGCCTCAGCTTCAGAAGGGCTGCTTCAGCACCGTTAATTACGTGTGGGATGCTTGATACCATTGGTGTCAGTTAGGAACGGGACTTCCGGTAGTGTCCCCTCCATGAAACTTACAAATTCTGAAAGCATAATCACAGTGAATGTAGACACTTTCTTGCCTAGTTCTTTCACCTACGTGAGGAAAAGGTATTTTTTTTAATGTAGTTGTTGTAAAAGGATGGTATTTAAATTTAACAGTGCTTGCTGAAATGCCGAAGTAAAAGGAAACATTTTGCTCTTTTAAAAAATAACCTTGGTGATGTTTTGCAAAGGTCTTAATTGCAAAGACCCCAATTTTGGAGCTGATTATTCTCTTGACAGACTAATTCCTATGGTTTCTATCTTTTTACCCTGCTGCCCATTTTTAAATACTTGCTGTTTACTCATTAGCATTGCTTATTAAAAGTGATTTGGGGAACACATTTCAAAGCAGTCCTTTTTGTATGTTTTTCAAGTTTTGTCAAATTTCCAGCAAATATAAACCTCTTCATTGCCTAAAGGTGAAGTTTAACCAAATTTATATTTTTTAATTTATCTTTCTCATCCTGCTTGTGTACATGTCTAAATGGTTGCTTTTTAGGAAAGTGGATTTTGACTAGTATTTTGACTAGTGCAGTAATTTGTATCCCTTGTAGGGGGAAGAAGTGATGTTTTATGTGACTTGTTCAAATTTGTACAGTTTGGGGTATTTTTGATGATCCCAAGCACTTAGAAATAACAAGGGCTTGGTAATTTTGGAGAAAGGAAGCACACTAATTAGGCAGGTGAGATAATGTAAGCATTAGATAATCTAACCATTGCAGGTAAAATCCTTTTTGTTCCCTATTTTATAGTATTACTAATGTGTATAATTCTACCTTTAGATATAGGAATAGTATATGTTTAATATGGAAATTTGGGAAATATTTTTATAAAAAAGGAAAAACCCAATAGGTCACCAATTAGTGACCTATACTTGCCATGAAAACTAGCAGTCATTAAATTTTGCTGTGTATACCCTTCTGTGATTTTTGTATCACTTTTGTGTAGGTCTTGTTTGGGTCAAGGCCATTTAGAAACACAAGAGTCACTTCAGGTTTTTTCCATAATTTAGTAAGTTTTTACAAAAAAATGTTATCAACATTTTCTGGTATTAAATGGGTTGAAAAATTAACCTTAGGAAAAATATAAGACTGTGTATGGTTAATATTAAGAACATTTCCTACAGTTTGTTAAGATGGTAAGTTTCTTTGAGTTTCCTAAACAAATTTTTCTTGTTATATGGGCATGTTGGCTTTATGAAGGGGAGGCTGAGTTACTATTCTTAAATGAGGTATAAATGTGACCCTTATTCACAAATTGCTTTTTATTTTTTTTTTTAAGAATTTATTTTTTTTTATTTTATTTATTTTATTTTATTTTTTTATTTACACAAATTGCTTTTTATTTAAACATGTTTTTCCCTTAGATAAATAGAAGTCAGTTAACTTATTCTAATGAAAAGTTGCTCTTTTGCCTTTTTTTTTTTTTAACCTCTGCCCTTCCTTCCTCTGACAAGCCACATTCTGCTTCCATGTTGCTAACTGCTGCTGTTTGTTTCTGCTTCTGTGACAGCCAGCCGATGGCGGAGTCTCTTCTCTTCAAATGTCTCCCTGGCCTTTCCTTATAGTCCTGTTGCAAGACTCAGCCCTTATAGCAATGGCATTAATACTCCCAGCTTCTCTAAAACCTCAAATAAAGCAATACTAACACCTGAAAGAACAGGTAATCCTTCAACTTCTCGACTAGCTGCTTGCTTTCTTGTCCTTAGTTACTCAACACAGCTTAACTATCCATCTTTTTGTTGAAAAGCTCGAGGGTGATCTTACCGCAATGGAGAGTTTTGTTGCACACTTACTTTGGATATGAAAAAGGCTAATGATAATTTGTACTTGAACACCATTAATCTGCTCCCCGTTGTGTGTGGTCAGCAGTCGGTCTGCCCTCATTGTCAACAGTATATGTATATAGTTAACATGTTTAAAAGCCTAGCATGCTTTTAAAATGAAATTTCAAACAATTCAGTACTTTTTATTAAGATTCAAGAATATAAGGATTTATATCTTGTTCTTTTAAAAATTTGTAGCTTTTTATTGTAGCTTTTTATGCAGCCAGAGCTACATAGAAAATAGACATAGTTGCTCTTTATGAGATGAAGATTGCATTCCTGCAGCTTTCTCCCGTTGGGTCCTATCTTCCTTGTTCTCTTATCTCAAGCCATTGCCTTTTCACTCTCAGGAGCGACTACCAGCCTCCTGACTGCTCTACACTCAATTTCACAGGTTTCGTAGATGTTTCTGTGAATGGATGTTTGCTTTTTATATGTGATATTCTTACTTATTTGTAACACTACTGTTTATAACTGTTTAAAACATGGACTGTGTTAAATACTAATTTTAAAATACAGAATAATTACTACCGAGACAAGCATATCTGATTATTAATTAAAGTGAATGTGGATATGTACTTGTACAGTGCATTCAGCTATATGCTTATCTAATGGGATTCAGACTTTAGCATTGATGATTTCCTTTCTTATTGTGGTTTAAAAAACTCACAACAAAGAGACCTCTCTTCTTGGTCGATTTTTGGTGACATGTAAACAGGGCAGAAACTGGCGATTGTCGATAACATGAATTGTAAAGCATGAATAGGTACCAGTTCTTTAGTCTAAACGATAAACCTACATCCTTTGTGTTTAGGTTACACCTCCAGGGGCTCCCCTCTCAGCCCCCAGTCGTCTATAGACAGCGAGCTGAGCACTTCAGAACTGGAGGACGACTCCATCTCCATGGGGTACAAGCTGCAGGACCTCACGGATGTGCAGATCATGGCTCGTCTGCAAGAAGAAAGTACGTTTTGTTTTGTTTTTTTAGACCAGAACACATTTTAAACTAGGGCCTTCTCCTTGAACTGTGAGGGCATGGGGACTTTTCGGGTATTTCTTTCCAGGTAATGGGCAAACACTTAGGTCCTTTCTCTCACACTGTCCTACTTTGTAGATGGAGCAGTTCATGCTTCTCACATTCTCATGAGCATCATAAGGTGTTAGGACATGTTCTGACCAAAATACACCGACACAAAGACCGTTGCTGGGGTGGCCACTGTGGAAACAGTTTGACGGCTTCTTCAGAACCAAACCATGATTTCCACAAGGCCCGGCATGTTTCTCCCTGGGCACTTACCACAGAGCAGTGGGAATTTGTGCTCACACAAAAACCTGTACATACATTTGCAGAAGCTGTCTGTAAAAGCCAGCACCTGGAATGAACTCAGATGTCTCAGTAGGGGAATGGTTAATCAGACAGTGGTACCTGCACGTCCTGGAGCACTACTCACCAATAAAACTGAATGAACCATCGATTCATGCACCACCATGGGTCAGTCTCCAGGGAATTACACTCAGTGGGAAAAAAGATCGTTCCAAGAGGTTGTATACTGTATAGTTCCATTTATATAACATTTTGGAATGACAAAATCTTAGAAGTGAGCAGTTTAGTGGTCACTAGAGTTAGGGGTATGGTGTAGGATTTCAGGAGGAATGTGGTTATAAAAGGGCAACACCAGGGATTTCTGGGGGGTTTTGGAACTGTTTGTTCAGTATTTTGACTTCTCCCAAGGGGTCCTGGATTGCAAGAAGGCTAAGGCTGGGCTGAGGGACACACCACCATCCCTATGCACAAATTTTGTGCATTGGACCTCTAGTAGTTTAATAAACTAAGAACAAGATAATGGGTGTCTGGATCATTTGGCACAAAATTTCCTCTAATATTTGAATTTAATTTTTGTTAGATTGAAATATCTCTAATGATAATACTTTTTCTTACTATTTTTTTAGGTCTCAGGCAAGATTACGCTTCCACGTCAGCATCCGTGTCAAGACACAGTTCCAGTGTGTCATTGAGTTCAGGAAAGAAAGGGACATGTAGTGACCAAGAATATGACCGGTTCAGTTTAGAGGATGAGGAAGAATTTGACCATTTGCCACCACCTCAGCCCCGTCTTCCAAGATGCTCACCTTTCCAAAGAGGAATCCCCCATTCACAGACTTTCTCCAGCATTCGGGAATGTAGGAGGAGCCCCAGTTCCCAGTATTTCCCTTCAAATAGTTACCAGCAGCAACAGTGTTACTCACCTCAAGCCCAAACTCCAGATCAGCAACCAAATAGGACCAATGGAGGTAGGTTATGATGCCCTTTTGGTATGTGGTGGGCTGAAGAAATGGTCTTAAAGTCAATGTAAATGTTTTCCAGCTTTATTAAGTACATTATCAAGACCTTATCAGTTTGTCCTAAATTCAAATCTGTAATTGACCGGCTTCCGATGACATGTCCCAGATTTATAGACCTAGGGCTTCAAGAACATCACCGCAATGTAGCTGGCACAGAATGGGCCATAAATGGGAGCACCTTTTTGCTGTTGCCAGTTCAGCTGTGGGATGGGCAGGGTTGTGCCAGTTGAGCTCGTAGTGGATCTCCATGGAGCCCGAAGCACTGAGTTACCTTTCCTCATCTTTCCCACAACCTCCAGCCTCCTCCTGCCTCTTCCTAGCACAGAGGGGTGGATGGTTAGTGCATGATGATGCTTGGAGAGGATGCTGCTTGTCACCTCCAGGTTACGGGGAAGTTGGGATATGTCTTCCCCTCCGATCCTGACATCTAGAATTGGGATCTAGTGTAGCAGTAGGAAAATGGAGGCTGATCTCTGGCATGGGAAAAGAAGCTGATTAGCCCTAATGTCAACAAGGTGGGTTGGGATAGGTGTCATTCTCTTGGGTGGTTTTCTCTCTGCCTCTTCATGTGCCTTCCTTCTTCACTCTCAAGAGTCACACTCCTTGACTTCCAATAAATTATGGGGAGAACAACTATAATGTTCTAAGCCTGGTATATTTTTGTACTAATGATCACTCACATGCAGGCGCATGTACTATGGAGAAACAAACCATATTTATACAGGTGTAGCATTTAATTATAAAGCACCATTTCTCAAAGCTGAAGCCAGAAGTGCTCGAGCAGGTAATTTTATAATATTGCAAAGCCAAATACAAATTACGTTTGTGGTCATCTGTTACCATGTGTTCACTTCTTACCTTTTCTTTCTGTGTACTTGTGTCATTAATGCCAATTAAGGGATAATTGGAAACTATTAGTCCTAATTTCTCAGTTTTTGTACCTTCAGATTTGAAAGGAAACAGTGGCAGCTAAAGAGTGTCATAGTGGCTAGTTTATAAAAGCTCATCCTATCAGAAAGACAGTGTATGCCATATGCGCAATGAAAGTCAAAGCCTTATTTTACAGTGGAGGGGGAGGGCACCTGGCATTGTTTCTCTGAAGATTTTTTTGTCAAGTGTCTGTGAACATCATATCCTAGTTGTCAAGCAGATGCTGGCTCTGTATCTTGATTAGCACTGTCAAATAGGATCATTGTCTCACCTTGGAAAAGGGGTTTTGACTTACGTTAAACCCCATTATGAGCAGGATTAGGTTTCCCCGAACCTGTGCTGTGTGACTCCTGCTAGGAAAGCGGAGCCATATCACAGCTCCGCGTCCGGCTGTGGTAGCTGCGTGGTTTCCTACAAAGGAAAACGGGATCCAGTATCAGAACCTTCCCGTGCTACCAGGGACTATTATTGGAACACAAATGTGAAATGAGAATGGTAACTTTGAAACTAATCCATCCAATATTTTCTAAAATACTAAAATCGTATAGATAGGAGAAAATGTTAAATCATCGATGCATTAAAAAAATAATAAAAAGCCGAAACTGGTTTGGCTCAGTGGATAGAGCATCGGCCTGCAGACTGCAAGGTCCCAGGTTCGATTCCAGTGGTCAAGGGCATGTGCCTTGGTTGCGGGCACATCCCCAGTATGGGGTGTGCAAGAGGCAGCTGATCGATGATTCTCTCTCATCGATGTTTCTAGCTCTCTATCCCTCTCTCTTCCTCTCTGTAAAAAATCAATAAAATATATTTTAAAAAATAATAATAAAATAAACCAGAAAAATGTTACTTACATTTATTGCTTCTAGAGCACCTACATGGTCTAGGTTCGGAAGAGATGGCTCTTAAAGGTTGTTGGGATATTTCTAGGGATCACAGAATTGAAATATGCCTTTTTAGAGTAATTTACCAGATAGGAAACATGACTAAATCTTATAGAATTAGTAGGGCGCAGCAGGGGTTATTGGTAGCATGCTGACATATCACTCTTAGCTGGAGGATCTCCCTGGACCCTATTGACTGTTTGGTGGTAATCTAGTCCTTTCTTTATCTCCTGGTTCTTTAGTCTTTATTGCAGAGTGGTGAGTTTTGCTGCTGCTCTCCTGTGAGAAAACTCATGTGAAATCTTGCCTTGGTCTGGTCCTCCAGCTTCCTGCTGCATCTTAGTTCTTGAGGATAAATTGCTGGTTTCTTTTGAAGATAGAACATTATTTTTGATTCCTTGAATATTAAAGTGTAACCACACAGGAACCTTTATTTTCTTTCATCTGCTCTTTATTTTTATTTTTTTTTCCTTTTGACTCAAACTCGCCTCACCTAGTGCCCAGACTCACCCACCTCCCTCTCCCTTGCTTAGTCGTTAAGCCCTCAGGACTATGAGGTTCTGGTCAGCGTCCACTAGTCCTAGGAAAAAATCCTCAGGTCTGTTGACCACAAGGACAGAGTTAACATCTAGTTGTGTTTCAGCTCCCACATGTGTCCCCCCCCCCTCATTGCATCATTGTGAAACCAGACGAAGCGATGCCATGGCTGACATCAGGACCAGTTGCAACGATCCCTACCCTAGTGCCAGCCCATCAGTGGAAACCATGACCCAAACTCTATTAGTCACCATGACTAATGATTTTCCCTGTATGATCCTTTTCCTGGAAACCATCGGGAGCCAGGTCTTTGAGCATGGGCTACTGTGACTCCGGGCATGGTACCATCTCCTTAAAATATCCTTTTTTTTTTTAATTATTTGAGGAGGGAAGAGAAGTGGAGAAGATGAGAGAGAGGGAGAAAGAGAGACAGAGACAGAGAGATGACCATTGATTTGTTTTAATTATTTACGTATTCATCAGTTGATTCTTTTTTATTATTATTACTCTTGATTAAGGCAGTGGTTGGCAAACTTTGGCTCATGAGCTGCAGTTTGCCGCTCTGTTGACTAATGAGTTTGCTGACCACTAACCTAGACTTGATTCCAATAATTACAGGCTGCTGCTGTTCCTTGTGATTAAGCCCCTATCCCAGTGTTTGGCAAACTCATTAATCAACAAAGCAGCAAACCGCCGCTCATGAGCCAAAGTTTGCCGACCACTGGATTAAGGTATTACATATGTGTCTTTATCCCCCCATTGCCTTCCCACCCCCTATTTGTGCCCTAACTCCCCTGGTGTCTATGTCCATTGATTAGGCTTACATGTATGCATAAGGGTTGATCTCTCCTTTTTACCCCCACCCTTCTTTACCTTTTCTCTGAGGTTTGATGGTCTGACCAATGCTTGTCTGTCTCTGCATCTGTTTTTGTTTATTGGTTTATGTTGTTCATCATATTCCACAAATGAGATCATGTGACTGGCTTATTTCACTTAGCATAATGCTCTCCAGTTCCTTCCATGCTGTTGCAAATGGTAAGAATTTCTTCTTTTTTACAGCAGCATAGTATTCCATTTTATAAATGTACCACAGTTTGTTTGTTTTTTAATATTTGCAGATGACATGATACAGTATATATAGAAAACCCTAAAAACTGGATAAAAAATTATTAGATTTAATCAATGAATTCAGCAATGTAGCAGGATACAAATTTAATTCCAAGAAATCTATAGCATTTTTATACACCAATAGTGAACTTACAGAAAGAGAAATTTAAAAAACCCCATTTACCATTGCACCAAAAAAAATTAAGATAATCTAGGAATAAACTTACGAGATAAAAGACCTATACTTGGAAAACTACAGGACACTGATAAAAGAGATAGAAGAAGACATAAACAGATGGAAGAACATACTGTGTTTGTGGTTTGGTAGACTCAGCATCATTAAAATGTCCATACTACCCAAAGCAATCTATAGATTCAGTGCACTCCCCATTAAAATACCAATGGCATGTTTCACAGACCTAGAACTAACTCTCCAAAAATTCATCTGGAAGCAATCCTGAGAGAGAAGAACAAAGTAGGAGGGAATCTCGATACCAGATATCAAGAGGTTGATTCTTATAAGTCCCCTTACCAGGGATTGAACCTGCAGCCTTGGCATATGGAGACAATGCTCTAACCAACTGAGCTACCCGGCCAGTGCAAATTCTTACTTTCTTGGCTGCATCTCTTGTTCATATTTTATTGGGCTTTGATGTGTGCAGGCTAATGGTCCCCGTCAGTCAGTAACAAAAGTAAACATGGCCACTAATATACTCCACATTGTTTGACAGGAAAAGGTACCTTCATTTCCAGATGGTCCCAGAGACAACTTGGAGATCACAGCTTAATTCCAAAAGAGTAATGTTTTAAATATTTACACTTGACAGCCTTTATTTTTAGGAGTATATTTCAGATTTAAGTCTTTGTGAAACTGACTTGATGCTTAAATGAGTAAAGATAGGTTTTAAAGATTGATACATCTGTTTTAACAGAGGTGACAGGCACAAGGAACAAATCTAATGTGTGAGCCTTGATTGGATTGTGTGGTCTGAAACTCTGTTGACTAACGAGTTTGCCGACCACTGGTTTAGGAAGAAAAGATTATGGAAGACATTCTTGAGAGGCCTGGAAATTGTTGTGTATGGATTATTATAAGCTACTATTATTATAAGGCCTGGTGCACAAAATTTGTGCATGGGGGGGGTGTTCCTCAGGCCAGCCTGCACCCTCTCCAATCTGGGACCCCTCGGGGGACATCCCTCTCACAACCTGGGACTACTGACTCCTAACTGCTCACCTGCCTGTCTGCTTGATCGCCCCTAACCACACTGCCTGCCGGCCTGCTCATCCCCAACTGCCCCCTCACCCCCCGCCTCCCCACTGGCATGCTCACCCCCCAACTGCCCTCCCCTCCTGGCCTGATCGCCCCTAACCACTTCTGCCTTGGCCCCGCCACCATGGCTTTGGAAGAACCTCTGGAAGGTCTCCCGGTCTAATTAGCATATTTTCCTTTTATTAGTATAGATAGAGGCCTGGTGCATGGGTGGTGGCTGGCTGGTCTGCCCTGAAGGGGGTCCCAGATCAGGGTTGGGGTCCCGTTGAGGGTGGGGTTGGCCTGGGTGAGGGGCCTGGGGCAGTTTGCAGGCCAGCTACACCCCTATTAGGGGGTGGTGCCAGCCTGGGCAAGGGGCTGATGGCTGTTTGCAGGCTGGCCATGACCCCATCGGGGTGAGGGTCCCTTGCTGGGGTGTGGCCAACCTGAGTGAGGGGCTGAGGGCCATTTGGGGGTGGTTTGCAGGCTGGCCAAGCCCATGGCTTTGTCCGGAAGGTCTTTGAAAGGTTTCCCGGTCTAATTAGCATATTACTCTTTTATTAGTATAGATTATCAATTTTTACCTGTCATGAAAGTATTGTAATTCTATAAAACTTTCTTATTAGGCCTTACCTAGATTTCAGATTACCTGAGTACTTCCAGATTTCAAATTTAAAATAAACATTGGTAGCTAAAGAATGTCATAGTGACTCATTTATTAAAGCTCATAATATCAGGAACACAATGTATTCTATGTGCTTAATGAAAGTCACAGTGTTTTATGAAAACAAGAAGAAGACATTTAGGGTTAAAGTGTCAGGAAGTATGCAGCTTTTATGTTGTTTAACAATAGCAAATAATCTACACTAATAAAAGAGAAACATGCAAATTAATCATCATTCTGCTATGATAAGCCATGTCCACCAGCCATTCAGGAGCGAGTATGCAAATTAACCCAACCAAGATAGCCGCCAGCCATGGAACTGGAGCAAACAGGAGGCTTGGGTTGCCCCACCAATGGAGGAAGCCAAGCTTCCTGCCTGGCCTGGCTGTCCCTGGCCTCCTCTCAAGGCTACAAAGTTTCAATTATAGAAGATAAATAAATCCTAGATACTTGCTTCCAGCCAATCCTTGCCTCTGCTTAGGGAGGTACTGAAAAAAAAAAGAAGAAAAAAAGGAGAGGCTGGGATCTTGGGTCTCCAGGAGATGATCAGGCCAGGATGGGGTGGCAGGGGCTGTTGGGGGTAAGCAGACCAGCAGGGGGGCCAGTTGGGAGTGAGCAGGCCATCATTGGAGGTCAGTTGGAGGTGATCAGGACAACATGGGGGGGAGCAGTTTGGAGTGAGCAGGCCAGCAGGGGGGCAGGGAAGGTGGGGGCAAGCAGGCCAGCAGGGTGGTGGGCAGTTGGTAGCAAGCAGGCCAGCAGGGGGGACAGTTGGGGATGAGCAGACCAACAGAGTGGTTAGGGGCAATCAGGAAAGCAGACAGGTGAATGGTTAGGAGCCAGCAGTCCCGGATTGTGAGAGGGATGTCTGACTGCCGGTTTAGACCTGCTCCCTGTAAATTGGCAGTAAGACATCCTTCGAGGGGTCCCAGATTGGAGAGGGTGCAGGCCGGGCTGAGGATCACCCCCTCCCTGCATGAATTTTGTGTACCAGGCCACTAGTCTATACATAATATATGGAGTAGAATTACTAGTAAATGTGGCAAAATGAAAATTAGTACATCTAGATGAACACATATATATCAAAACTTTTATAGCAAAGAGTTGGAAAATTAATAAACATGAAACTCAACTAATTTTCTAAATAATAACATAATTATTTCTCTGTACTTCTCTGCTGCTTATTCAAAGTAATTTAATCTTGTATTGATAGAAATTCACTTTTTCATGCTAGTCATTAATATGTTCAAAAACCATATCTTCCAATAAGGATTAAAAAAAAAAAACAGTGATAATGAGGTCCAAACCAGGTGATATTAATGAAGATTCATTAAATATTTATGAGGCAGACTTTTGAGGACTTTGAACCAAGGGTGAAGAAGGGAGGCAAATCTTAGGAGATTCTCCAGATTTCTGGATTAGGTGACTTTCCAGATAGGGCATGCAGTCAACAGATCTAAGTTATGTGGAAAGGCTCTGTGTGAAGCAGAAAGAAATGAATCCAGTTTTGTACTTAATGAGTTCTGGCTTGATTTAAACACTGAAGGCCCAGTGCACAAAAATTCATGCACTAGGCGGGTGGGGGGGATCCCTCAGCTCAGCCTGCTCCCTTTTACAGTCTGGGAGTCCTTAGGGGATGTCCTACTGGGGAGCGGGCCTAAGTCACAGTCTGGCTCCCTCTGCAGGAGGCATGGGACAGGCTGATCAGGGGATGGTGCTGGCCCTCCCCTTTGCCTCTCCACTACTACTGGACACCGCCCTTCCCCGTACCCCCCAATCACCATTTCCTCCCTCTGCCTCCTGGCACATGCCTTGGCTGGCCTGGTGACACCTGCTTGCTGGCCCTGCCCACCATTCGGTCGATTTTCACATTATGCTTTTATTATAGTATATCTTTCTTTTCTAAGCTCAAGTGACCTGATATATGTATTTTAGTGTTGTTGGTTTTTTTGTTTGTTTGTTTGTTTGTTTGTTTGTTTGTTTGTTTTTGGCAGGGGGCGGGGTGGAAGGAGGTATTATTAAAGAGAAAACTAACTTGTAGAGTTGCAGTGTTGAAACTTCTCAGCAACACTGAGAGCCGTGCCTGACTCTACTGTCCCTAGCAGAAGATGTACATACTAAGGAGAAAGAAATGGAAGCATGTTCTTTTTAAAGCCTCCAAAGGTTTGGTGGCATACTCTTGATAATTAAAACATTTTAGAAGTTATATGGTCATGTTGATGTGATCAGTGGGTTTCTCAAAACATCTCAAGTTTGTATTTTAGTAATTGCTATTTTGATATGCTAGCAAAGGATCCAGTGCTGGTTTTCACTCTTCTAGGTTTTCATTAACAATTTCTAGTATGTTTTTAAAGCTAGATGGCTATAAGATTATTTTCTAACCTCACTTTGATACAGTTTTATTCAATTAATGTATGTGAATAAATATATAATTGATTAATCCCTCCTTCTTTAATATTTTATTGATTTTTTACAGAGAGGAAGGGAGAGAGATAGAGAGCCAGAAATGTCGATGAGAGAGAAACATCGACCAGCCGCCTCCTGTACACCCCCCACTGGGGACGTGCCCACAACCAGTGTACATGCCCTTGACCGGAATCGAACCAGGGACCTTTCAGTCCGCAGACCGACGCTCTACCACTGAGCCAAACCGGTTTTGGCCCTACTTTTTTTAAAAATTGATTTTAGAGAGGAAGAGAGAGGGGATGAGATATAAAAACATCAGTGACGAGAGAGAATCATTGATCAGCTGCCTCCTGCACGCTCCCCACTGGGGATCAAGTCCGCATCCTCACCATGTGCCCTTGACTGGAATCGAACCCCAGACCCTCCAGTCTGCAGGCCAACACTGTATCCACTGAGCCAAACCATCCAGGGCTTGACTAATCCTTACTTTTTATAGAACTCATGTTCCTTTAGCAGTCTATTTGCTGCAACCTTTCTGTATACGTTGAGAACGTATTCCTATACAGAAGGTTCATTCCATTAGCTTTTTATAACTCATAATGAACACAATAATTTTATTTTTGAACAAAATATGATTTATATGTATACTTACTTTTGAAAACTAGTATTTAGTAGGCATTACATTTGTGATTTTTAACTTGCTAAAAATTTTTTTCTCTTCTAGACAAGCTCCGAAGAAGTATGCCTAATCTAGCTCGGATGCCAAGCACAACGGGTGTCAGTAGCAATGTGAGTTCTCCAGTCACCGTGCGAAATAGTCAGAGCTTTGACTCAAGCTTGCATGGAGCTGGAAATGGGCTTTCAAGAATACAGTCTTGTAGTAAGTATATCAATTTTCAATTGTTTTGTAATTTTTAGTTAGTCGTAACACCATGAAGCAAATACCTTACTCTTCCATTTTTTGTTTTTCCTCTCGGGAACAGTTTTCTCCTTGTCTTGTAACTTTTACCCCCCACCATTAAAATTAAGTAGTGCCTGTGATACCAATTGCATAGTAAATTATGTGTAATCCTTCATATCCAAGGATAGCAGCATAAGTACTAAATGGTGATTAATTTTGTACTAAATGGTGTACTTATCACACAAAGTCTGTTTTCTTTATAGATCTGCCTCTTTCTGTCTACTTGATACCTTTACTCTGAAGAAGCACACCACTATATCTAGCTGTTACTTTGGTGCTGTTTTTCACTACCCCACAGCTTCCCTCCCCAAGTTGAAGTTTCATTATTTGTCTACTTCATTTCATCTTACCATACAGTTTGTAATTCTGTGTTTTACTCAGCAACAAACAGAATAATGAGTGTTCAGTCTGGTGTTCATATTTTTAATTTTGTGGGGATGTGGTGATTCTAGGTGCCCACACCCCATTCCTCCTTTTGTGGTCTATATAGGTAATTGGATTTAAGTCTGACCCCTGGGAAACAGATTCAGTCGTCGTATTGATATGCCCAAACCTGGAGGCCTGGAGATGATTTGTCAACCAACAAAAGATTACCGTGTCCCAAAAACCTGATGGGAACAAAACTATAGCAGAATTTTACATAGACCTTATTTTTTGTTGAATTTGAGTACTATACACATACATCAGCATTCCTGGATATAAAATTCACCTACTATATACTTGAGAAAAACTAATTTAAGAAAATATTTTCAAGAGATCTGTAATAATAAAAACATAATCTGCTAGTTAGACAGCTGAACGACCTTCTGGATTTCATTTTGGATGTCCTTCCAGTGAAGCCATAGGGGATAGGCAGAGGTGGTTAGAGGTGATCAGGCGAGCAGTTAGGGGCAATCAGGCAGACAAGCAAGGGGTGATCAGGCAGGCAGGCGAATGGTTAGGGCTGATCAGGCAGATAGAGTGGTTAGGGGCTATCAGATAGGTAGGTGAGTGGTTAGAGGCAATCAGGCAGGCAGGCAGGCGAGTGGTTAGGAGCCAGCAGTCCTGGATTGTGAGAGGGATGTCCAACTGCCATTTTAAGAGGGATTGGGCCTAAACTGGCAGTCGGACATGCCCTGAGGATGTTCTGGATTTTGAGAGGGGCAGGTCGGGCTAAGAGATCCCCCTCTCTCCTCTTGAATGAATTTCATGCACTGAGCCTCTAGTATTAAATAAAACTTATAGACATTTTATTTTTGCTTTCCTCCTATTTTTATTTCAAAAAGATATTGCATACGCTAAAGTTCAAAATCAGCTAAAATGTTTTAGAAAATAGGGTATGTCCCTGTTTAACTGAATGGTAAGTATCAGGCAGCTAAGGCTGGAAAAGTTGGCAAACAACAGGCTGAGTTGTGTGCATAAATTTCTGTTAAATTTGTGCTTCAGTTTTCCCTTGGAGAAAAGAATTATAAAATTAAAAATTTTCTGCCAAACAGTTCAATTTCTTAATGTGAAATGATATGCACTATTGGGCCAGTACATTAGTGAAGCTTTTAAGAGTCTTGCTCTGAGAGGTTTTTCATTTTATAGATATTGCTATCCTTATCAAGGTAATAATAGCTAGCACTCACTGAGTGATTACCACATGCCAGGTGCCTTGTAAGGCTTCATGTAGAGTAACTCATCTATTCTCCCCACAAATCTTAATGTCATGATGAAAATTGTTTAGAAAGTATATCTGTAATAAGCTGAATTTTATACTTACTGATGTCACCTCTGTCTTCCTTTCTATAATAACAGCTAAACTGTCCCTTTTATTTTCATGAAATCCTCAAAGTAACTATCAAGAAATTCTAATGTCTTTCAAGCACGGAAGAAATTGTCCTGTGAGAACTCAAAAGTGTTAAAGAAAAGGAGGTTATTCTTAGAATATAATAATATATTAGTCTATATATGTAAAAGGCTAATATGCAAAATGTCCCCTTGGGAGTTTGACTAGGAGAATGGGAGTTCGATATCTCGCTGTGACTTGCACTGACCACCAGGGGGCAATGAGGAATGAAGGGAGGCTCTGGCTAGCAGCCAGAAGGTCCTGATCAGCCTCGATCACCAGCCAGGCCTAAGTACCCTACCCATGCACAAATTTTGTGCACCAGGCCTCTAGTAGTAATATAATACAGTTAAGTGCTCAAAATGTTGCTTATTGATAGAATAGAATACTTTCTTATTAAGAATTAGAATTTTTTAGCCCTGGCTGGGTAGCTTAGTTGCAGGCTTGATCTTTGGTCAGGGCACATATAAGAATCAACCAATGAATGGATAAATAATTGGAACAACAAAGCGATGTCTCTCTAAAAAAAATCAATAATTGGATTTTCCAATATTAACAGAGTCTTCTGGCAATTGGCAATATTGTATAATGCAATACAATTATATATAATATATTAAAAATTCCATTTTATGTAGACATATATTCAAAGTTCCATTTTATATATACATATATCTTTCAGACAATATATGCTTTTTTAAAAATATAACATTTCTTAAGTTGGATAGTGACATAAATTTTATCTCATATGAACATCAATTTCCCTTCCAGTTCCATCACCAGGACAGCTTCAGCACAGAATCCACAGTGTGGGTCATTTCCCTGTATCTGTCCGACAGCCTCTTAAAGCCACAGCCTACGTGAGCCCAACTGTTCAAGGCAGCAGTAACACGCCTTTATCCAATGGCTTACAATTATATTCCAACACGGGAATCCCCACACCAAACAAAGCTACCACTTCTGGGATAATGGGCCGCAGTGCACTTCCAAGACCTTCACTGGCAATAAATGGGAGTAACCTGCCTCGAAGCAAAATTGCACAACCTGTCAGAAGGTAAGGGTCTTCGTTCCCTGGTCTACGTTACTTCGTTTTCAGCTTTAAATTAGCAGCTGCTCCTGGCGCCTTGCCTTTTCTGTGGTCTCGGAAGTCAGGCTACCTCTTTGGCCTGACTTGTGTCCCTCTTCCTCTGGAAAGTGACGGGTGTGGGTGTCCCTGTGTGGTAAGGTCTTCCTCTCTCTGATCTCATCTTCTTCCTTCCTCCCTCAGCACTTCAACCTGATGCTCTGTTTGCTTTAATTTATCAGGAAAGCCCCACCTCCAGAACTCTTGCATTTTCTTTCTCCCAAGTTATTTGCCGGGCCTCCTCCCTCCCTCTCCTTTCTTCTCCTGCTCCATTTACCCTATCTAATATAAAGAGGGAATATGCCTATTGACCATCACTCCGGTCACAAGGTCACAAAATGGCTGCACCCACAACTGAGACCAAGTTCCCATATGGAGCCTTAACAGGCAGTCCTCAGGGACCTAAGGCTATGCCCTCCCTCCCCCCCATGGGGCTTGACGGGGGCCCTTAAGGTACACTGCCCGTCCTGGTGCTGGACCAGGATACCTCAGGCTGCTCCCCTGCCCCAGTGCCAGGTAGGGGGGACCTCAAGCCATGCCCCCCACCAGGTGAGGCTTGACAGGGGACCTTAAGGTGTGTGCTTCCCGTCCTGGTACTGGGCTAGGGCAGTAATGGGCAAACTCATTAGTCAACAGGGCCAAATATCAACAGTACAACAATTGAAATTTCTTTTGAGAGCCAAATGTTTTTAAACTTCTTATAACACCACTTCTTCAAAATAGACTTGCCCAGGCCATGGTATTTTGTGGAAGAGCCACACTCAGGAGACCAAAGAGCTGCATGTGGCTCGATAGCCACAGTTTTGCCGACAACAGGGCTAGGGACCTCAGGCTGTGCCCCACCAGGTGGAGCTTGACAGGGTTTCTTCGGTCTGTGCTCCCTACCTCAGCACCAGGCTGGGGGACCTCAGACTGCACCCCCTGCCCGGTGGGGCTTGACAGGGGACCTCATGCCATGCCCCCTACCTCAGCACCAGGCCAGGGGAGCTGAGGTTCCACCCCTTGCCCAGCAGGGCTTGACAAGGGTGGGACTGGCTGGATCTGGATTGAGCCCAATGTGGGGGACCAGTCAGGTCTGGGTCTCACTCAGTTTTGAGGTGCATGTGGGTGGGCAGGGACTTGACTCTTGGTCCCATAGTGAGCCCCAGACTCTGACAGGAGGAAGGTTTTCATATACATTTTACTAATTTTCTTTCATCTATGACACTTCTATTATAGAGAAAAGGCAAATAGCAATTATTTCCTCTAATCCCCTTTTAATGTGCACGAATTTTGTGCACCAGGTCACTAGTTAGTTTATAATGTGGTCTGACTCTCCTCACTAGAATGCAGGCTTCCTGAAGCGGGGTAGTTGATCTTTGCTTCATTGCTATATGTCCCTAATGCCAACCAGTTGTGTCCAGCACAGAGTAGCATTGCAAATGTTTTATGAATCCATTTTTATATCAAAATGAGCCCAACTGTGTAAGGCATACATGCATTTGTACACATATATCTTCCCATTAGATGCATGGTTTAAAAAATATCTTAGTGATAATTAGTAGTTTTTTGTTAGCTTGTGTAAGTTCATTGGGGCTCAAGTAACAGTCCTCCCTACTTCACAATTCTAGATTACTTGCAGGACACATTTTAGGATGAGCTCATAGTCATGAGGTACCCTTCTTTAACTTAGATATCCTAGAGCAGTGGTTCTCAACCTTTCTAATGCCGCGACCCTTTAATACAGTTCCTCATGTTCTGGAACATAAAATTATTTTCATTGCTACTTCATAACTGTAATTTTGCTACTATTATGAATCGTAATGTAAATATCTGTGTTTTCTGATGGTCTTAGGCGACCCTGTTAGCAGTTCTCAACCTGTGGGTCACAACAGGTTGAGAGCTGCTGCTGTAGAGCCTAAGACTGTCAGAAATGAATACTACTACCCAGATAGAAATAACTTGGGTGTATATTTGTTAAATAAATTATCCCCCACTAAATGCAGAGCAGTGTGTGCTTATGGCTGAATAGAACGTACATAGGTTATTTGACACATACTGTCTAGATTAATAGGACTATCTGTTTGTCTCCAACCTAACCTCCTGGAAAGGTTGTCACTACCAGACTATTTGTGAGGGTCTGTTTTCCAAAACTGGAAAACACTGGGAATTCTTTGCCAATCTAATAGGCAAATGTTTGATTATCCATAAGGTTTAAAATTTCTTCATGTTATGCTCTGGCCAATGTGGCTCAGTTGGGTTTAATGTTATTTCATGCACCAAAAGGTCTTGGGTTCGATTCCCAGGTTGTGGGTCCCTGATTGGGGTGCATATGGGAGATACCCCATCTATGTTTCTTTTCCCCCCTCCCTCTCTCTATAAAAAGTCAATAAAAACATACTTTTAAAATGTTGTTAATTTACTGTTTATAGTCAAGTAACTGTTTGGGGGCCATTTTTCTATTGAGTTTGCCTTTTTCTTTCTGATTAAAGTATGTTTTATACATTAAGGGTATTGATCATCTTTCACTCATGCCCACACAGAGTACATAGCACTGTGGTGATCACTGGGTTCCTAGCAGATGTGCATGTTGCAAAACTCCAGCGTGTGGAACACAAGGCTCACTTAGGGAAGTGCCGACGACAGGTAGTCACTATTGGAGGAGCAGATGAAAGGAAGCAATGAAGGGTTATTAACACTCTGTTTCCTTTTTCTTACCTTTATAGCTTCCTTCAGCCCCCAAAGCCTCTGTCTTCACTCAGCACTCTGAGGGACGGAAACTGGAGAGATGGTTGCTACTGACGCAGTTTCATGTACCCTTGAAGAATGGGGAAGAAGTGGAAATGAGGGTTGTATTACCTAGCTGGCTGGGTAACAGTGGAAGTCAGGATATTCTTTCCCTTTTGCATTTTAACATACTTACTGCATTGTTTTTCAATGAACCAATCACCAGAGACTAATTATTGCACTTAAATATTTGCCTGAGATACTGCAGCATTCTCAAATCCATGGTTGCAGTATTGCGACACTTAGACCTAGAAAAGTTTTTGTAGAACTGCTACGTACCTTTTTGAAAGAATTGAGATGTATCATAACGCTTTCTTTGCCATATGAGTTTTTAAAGTAACTTGATCAATTTACTTACGTGATCTAAACATCTTCCCATTACATGTTCCGTGTTTTAATACATTACATATTTACAAATATGTTCGATCAATGTATGCTTTGAAATTTACTTTTTTATAGTTTACAGGAATTTTATTTTTTTGTGCCTATTTCTTTTTACACCTACGTGAACCACTATGGAACAACTTAAATTTTGTGCCATAAAAATATTTTTGTGGTAAGGTACTATTTTTTTAACTCTGAGGATATATCAGCAAAAAATCCACCAAACAGTTTCAGAGACATAACTTTGTGTTTTATGAGCACTGTGTAATCTGAAGCATTGCAAGGAGGTAGCCAGACAGCAAGTTAAATGGTCTTGTCTTTTTCATTGTTAATTTATTGTCACACATGGGTTTCATATTTATAAAGGCATCACAAACTCATTGCACTTAATACCGGCAATGTTTGCTACTATACCACCACCAATTTTCAATACTTTATTACAGAGGATGAAACTGTAATGTTTTATTAACAATGCTTCTGGAAATGAATGCATTTTAAAGCAAATAAATCTTTTTGATAGACCTTTTACAAAACCCATTTGCACTAATGAATGCTTTTCTTATGGTATATGACTTAATATTTGTTACTGTGTACACTGCTGTTTTGGAATGTTCAGAAATAAAGACTATTTCAGCAATATCAGGTCATGTATGAATGTGCAGCATAAATGTATGACTACCATATATATTTCTCATCACAGTCGTGAATGTAGTCATTGTTGCTACGTTCTCATGCAGGACATTTATAGCTAAAGCAGGTATATAGGATATCCACATTTGTAAAAATTATTTCTTTCTCTAAAATACTTGTAAGATTTAGTTTTATTCCCATTTAGAAAGGCTACTAGAAAACTCAAGTAGCCTGTTGTCCAGACACACATTTATGGCTGAACATGATCAGGGAAGATTTTAATACTTTGTGGGGATTGAACTTGAAATACTTTCTCAGTATCAGCAAAATATTATCATTATTCCACATTATATTTAATATTTGTTGGAAGACTTTTCGTCTGAAGGTACAGTTATAGAAAGATGATGGAAAGGTTTTAATGTATAAGAATAGAGTTCTGCCTAAAGTCCTTGGAGATTTTTATTTTTAAAAAATGTGCCTTTAGATAGGATTCTATCTAAAATTAACAGACTGGCCATAAAATAGCTTGTACTTTAAGTGAAATGTGAGCTAGAGGAGGAGAGGTATCAAGGGGAAAGTGGTATGCAATACGCACTTCTTTAGTGACAAGACTGTGGTAGATATTTTTTATACATTGGTCTAATTCTAGCAATCATCAATGTTATCACAGGTTTAAAAGTAAAGGCAGACACTGAGCCCTAGAAATGTGACATGAACCTTGTGTACATATCAGCCAGGAAATAGTGAAGCTAACTTCTGAATTTAGGTGTTCCTGATCTCAAAAGTCTGTTTTTCCCACTATGTTCTTTTCCTATGAACACGTGTAGTTAAATTATTTTATTTTTTAAGTGGGTTTATATTCTGAGGAAACTAAAGGATCCAATTAGCATGTTTCATTTATATTATATATATAAAAAAGTCTGTTCAACCCTTTGAATAAAAAACAAAAATCCCTGCATTTTAGACTTTACAGTCTAATTTGGGGGAGGAGGGGAGATAGTAAACCATAAACAAGTAAGTAAATCACAGTATGTTAGGTCCTAAGTGCTATGGATGAGAAAGAGAAAAGGAGATAAAAGTAAGAGGAGTTGGGAAAATGGAGATGGGGAGAGATCACACTAACAGTGGGGTCATCGGGGTAGCTCTCATTAAGGAGTTGACACCTGAACAAAGTCTTGGAGCCAAAGAGAGTGAGTCCTGAAGCTTTCACGGGCCTCTGGCCTCTTTTATGTAATTCTCCCTAGGTTAGTAGTTAACAATTATTCTAGGTGCAAGGAGAGACTTTAAAGTGTTTCATACAATGGACGCCTTAGGGTAGTGGTTCTCAAAGTGTGATCCCCACATCAGCAGCATCAGCCTCTCCTGGGAATTTATTAGAAATGCAGATCCTCAAGCCCTTCCATACCTACTGAATCAGCCCTCTAGGTGAAATTTGAAGCAATACAGACCTACCTCTAGAAATAAGAAAAATATCTAGTAAATAAGCTAATGCTTAAAAGGGAACTATAAAAATAGTCTAAAGTGTTAGAAAGAAGGAGATATTAAAGATCAGAACAAATAAATAGAGTCTAAAAAAACAACCCAACAACAATAGAAAAAAATCAATGGAACCAAGAGCTGGTTCTTTGATAACCAAAATTGATAAAACTTTATCCAATTTGTCAAGAAAAAAAGAGGGCCCAAATAAAATCAGAAATGAAATAGAAATGATAGCAGATGTTAAGTGAAATAAGCCAGTCAGAGAAAGATAAGTACCACATGATCTCACTTATACATGGAATATAGTGAATATAGTGATGAGCAAAACAGATTCAGAGACATGGAACAGATGATAAATCTCAGAGGGAAGGGGGGCAGTGAGGGATGGCAAGAAGACATTAACCAAATAACTTATATGTATAATACATGGACACAGACAACAGGGTCTGGTGGTGGGATGAATATGGGGTGGAGGGGTTCACTGGAGAAAAGGGACAACCGAAATACTTTCAACAATAAGTTTTAAAAAGGAATGACAGCAGAAACCATAAAGGATTATAAGAATATGCTATGAACAATAATATACCAACAAATTGGACAATCCCCCCAAAACTGATAAATTCCTAGAACTATATAATCTTCCAAGGCGGAATGAGGAAGAAAAAAAATCTGAACAGATTAATAACTACTGAAGAATTTGAATCAGTATCAAAACACTCCCAACATAGAAAACAAAGATGGTAGCATAAGGTATTCACCTGTATGTGCTGCTTCTCATAACCACACCAAAACTACAACTGAAAGAAAAAAATGACTATTATCCAGAACCATGTAGAAATTCTACAACTAGAAGGAAAGAAAAAAGCGCATTGAGACTAGGTAGGATGTGCAGAGACGCAGAAAAGCAGAGATGCGGAGGCACGTGAATTGGGCTGGTGACTGGGTGCGCTGTTTTTTCCAATTGTAAGGGAGATACAAGCTCCTAACAGCTTTGAACTCCAATTTCCGGCAAGACTCTGGGGACCCAAAGTTCTATGGGGAGAAACTGGACTGTCTGGCATTGGGTTGGAAAGTGAGGGTGGCTTTCTCACAGAGATGCTCACAGGATTGTTACCTGCACTGAGGCATGGGACACAAGGATGCAGAAACATGGAGACACAGGCTGACTGGCAGCCATTGCTGTTTCCTACGCCCTGGTGATTTTCTGAAACCCAGCCCCACCCAATTTACAAACCCACCATAGCTATGCACAGAGACTTTTCCATATGAATGGCCTGCGCTTTTGCAGTGTAACCCAACAAATTTCAGCTGGGTCAGAGAGCTCCAAAACTTCCAAAACCCAAACAAAGAGGAGAAGTCTACAGATTTTCATGTAGCTCCTGCTGAGCGACCTCACACAGTAGCTGACTTCACCTCCTTAGAGATCTAGAGGTCAGTGTGAGACGACACTAGATTTCAACTCCTCATATCCATAAGTGACACACTCAAAGGCAAACTCAGTGAGCACCAAAGGCCCACTGAAGCAAGTCCTGCCCCATAAGGCTGTCTCCAACACAAATTCCATTATAAACACAGCCAGTCCTCACAGCCAATTAGACATCAATTCCTCCCAGTGTACCAATAGCAATCAAGGCTTACCTACAACAAGACTGTGTACACAGCCCACAAAGGAGTACACCAAGAGTGTCCATATGAGGTGATTGGGGAGGCTGAGCCACTGGGCTCTATAGGTCACCTACCACACAAAGCCATTCCATCAACACAGGGAAGCAGCCAAAATGTGGAGACAAACATGTCACAAATGAGAGAAATGGAGGAAAGCAATACTGGATATAGAGTTCAAAATCACAGTTATAAGGTTACTCAAGCATCTTCTAGAAACTGCTGAGAAACTTAGACCTTCAAGGGTCATAATGAGAATGCAAAAAAAAAAAAAAAAAAAAAAAGGAAAAAGAAAAAGACCAGTCAAAAATTAAGCATACACTGTCTAAAATAAAGAGTAATATACAGAATCCCAATAGCAGACTAGAGGACCCCAAGAGTCAAACCAAAGATTTGAAATACGAGGAAGCAAAAATCACCCAATCAGAAAAAAACAAACAAACAAACAAAAAAAACTGGCTGGTTTGGCTCAGTGAATAGAGTGTTGGACTGCATGCTAGAAGGTCTCAGGTTCAATTCCAGTCAAGGGCACATGCTCGGGTTGCAGGCTTGGTTACCAGTAGGGGATGTGCAGGAGGCAGCTGATCAATGATTCTCATCATTGATGTTTCTTTCCTCTCTGAAATCAATAAATATATATTTTTTAAAATAAAAAAATAAAAAAAATATGAAGATAGTGTAAGGAGCCTCTGAGACAACTACAAGTATACCAACATCAGAATTATGGGGGTGTCAGGAGAAGAAAGAGAGCAAAATATTGAAAACCTATTAGAAAAAAATAATTACAGAAAAATTTCCCCACTTGGCGAAAGAAATAGACTTACAAGTCTAAGAAGCACAGAGAACCCTAAACAAGAGGAATCCAAAGAGGATCACACCAAGACACATCATAATTAAAATGCTAAGGGCAAAAGACAAAGAGAGAATCTTAAAAGTAGCAAGAGAAAAACAATTACCTACAAGAAAGTACCCCTACAACTGTCAGCTGATTTCTCAACAGGAACTATGCAGGCCAGAAGGGAGTGGCAAGAAATATTCAATGTGAAGAACAGCAAGAACCTACAACCAAAATTACTCTATCCGGCAAAGCTATCATTTGGAATTGAAAGTCAGATAAAGAGCCGAAACCGGTTTGGCTCAGTGGTAGAGCATCGGTCTGCGGACTGGAAGGTCCCAGGTTCGATTCCGGTCCAGGGCATGTACATCGGTTGCGGGCACCTCCCCCGTGAGGGGTGTGCAGGAGGCAGCTGGTCGATGTTTCTCTCTCATCGACGTTTCTAGCTCTCTATCTCTCTCCCTTCCTCTCTGTGAAATATCAATAAAATATATTTTAATAATAAAAAAAAGAGAGTCAGATAAAGAGCTTCACAGACAAGAAAAAGCTAAAGGAGTTCATTACCAACAAACCATGATTATATGAAATACTGAAGGGTATTCTTTAAGAAGAGGAAGAAGAAGAAAAAGGTAAATATAAAAATTATGAACCACAAAATGACAAACAATGAATCTAAAATCAAGTCAATAAAAAATCTGATGAACAGAATAAACTGGTAATTATAATAGAATCAGGGCATAGAAAGGAAGTGGACTGACAATTCTCAGGAGAAAGGGTGTGTGAAGAGATTGGACAAAAATCTTACATGTATGGATGAGGACAGTGGCGGTGGGTAAGGGCATAGGGTAGTGGGGAATCAGATGGAGGGAAGCTATGGGGGGAAAAAAGAGAAACATCTGTAATAATCTGAGCAATAAAGATTTATTTTAAAAAATAAATAAACATTAAAAAAATCAATAAAATCAATTTAAAAAAACCAACACACTCCCAACATAGAAAGTCCTAGACTAAATGGCTTCACAGTTGAGTTTTACCAAACATTCAAAAAGACTAAATAACCTATTCTCAAACTATTCCAAGATATCAAAAAGAGGGAAAGCTTCTAAGCTTATTTGATGAGGCCAATATTACTTTAATACCAAAACCAGACAAAGACAATACAATAAGTGAAAATTATGAACCAATATCCCTGATGAACATAGGTGCAAACATCCTCAACAAAATATTAGCAAACTAAATTCAGCATTGCATTAAGAGATCATATATATCACATCCAAGGAGCATTTATTTCTGAGATGTAAAGCTGGTTCAATATCTGCAATCAATATGATATTCTACTTAAAGAAAATGAAAGATAAAAATCATATGATAATATCTATATGATGGAAAAAGGCATTTAACAAAACTCAACATCCATTCATGATAAAACAAAAAACAAAACAAACAAAAAAAAACTCAGCATTCTCAATGAAAAACCTGAAAGCTTTTTTTTTTTTTTTTTTTAAGACCAGGAACAAGACAAGGATGTCCACTGTTACCACTTTTATGTAACAGCATTGCAAGTCCTAACCACAGTAATTACACAAGAAAAATAAATAAAACTCATTGAAATTGGAAAGAAAGAAGTAAAATTTCTTTTAATATTTTCAAATCACATGACATTATGTATATAGAACCCTAAAGAATCTCTAAAAAACTACTAGAACTAAAAAATGAATTCAGTAACATATCAGGATTAATATTCAGAAATTGGTTACATTTATATACTAAAAACAAACCACAGAAAGATATTTTTATGACATTAAGTAGCTGTATCAGATTTTTAAAAATATTTATGATACACATTTTAAAACTTTACTGTCACACCTTTATCATTTTGGTGTTCAACAATATATAGTTCAATTTTTTTTAACCTTGTGTGAGAAATTTTGCCCTTCAACTTGAGCAGGACAAGCCATCTATCTATATAAAAGGCTAATATGCTAAGTGACCTTTTACCCTTTGTTCTCCTTGCATGATCTACAATAATAATCTGCTTCGTGCCGAAACGGGTTTGGCTCAGTGGTAGAGCGTTGGTCTGCGGACTGGAAGGTCCCGGGTTCGATTCCGGTCAGAGGCATGTACATTGGTTGCGGGCACATCCCCGATAGGGGGTATGCGGGAGGCAGCTGGTCGATGTTTCTCTCTCATTGACGTTTCTGTTTCTAGCTCTCTGTCTCTCTCCCTTCCTCTCTGTAAAACATCAATAAAAATATATTTTAAAAAATAATCTGCTTCGTGCTGTTATTTACTGCTGTGTTGCTGAAAATTACTTGAAAGAGAAGTTGGGGTACTTCACTGGGCTGGAAAAGTTAGCTAAATCAGAAAGCAGGTCTAATAAAGCAAGTTTATTCTAGGTATATAAAAGGCTAAGTTGACTCGCACATGTGTGATACATATAAAGCTCTTACTGGCACAAATTGTGTGCGTGTGTTTCGATCTGTCATTGTCAATCATGAATTTAGTTGACATTTCTATGATAAAGGGTGGATAGTAATATTAACAGATTTCTTCTAATTAATTTCCTTTCAATGTGCATGAGTTCGTGCACTGGGTCTCTAGTATATTTATATGAAACAAAGCTAATGGTTAGTGTATATAGTAAAGAAAATAAACAGTTCATATCAAATATAATTTTGGTAATATATAAAAACAGCTGTGAAATGGCAGCTAAAACTATAAAATGTTGGGGGGATTAAAATTGTAGAGTTTAATAATTATTCAAACCTAAGTTGTTATCAACTTACAATAGACTACTATCAATACCCACACTAATAAAAGAGAAATATGTAAATTAACCATCACTCTGCTATGCCCACCAGCCAATCAGAGAAAATATGCAAATTAACCTATCAAAGATAGTGGGAAATTTGCATACACAGGCAGGGCTGGCAGCACAATGGCCCACCCTGGGATCCAGGTCCATGTTGGCTGGGGGAGTGCCAGATGCCACTGCGGGGTTGGGTCCATTGCAGGCCCCTGGAGGGGCAGCAGGAATGCCCTTGGTGCCCTGGGAACATTGCTGCTCTGGGGAGGAGTGGCTGGACCTGCCTATCCATGCCTGTGAGGCCCTGCAAACATCACAGGCACGGGGTTGCTGAGACCCAGACAGGGCCTCTGGCCACAGATTCACAGCTTTGTGGAGACCGACTTTACCAGCCTGCCAGGAGGCCATGTGGCTGGGCCACAGGGTGCCCGCTCAAGATGTGACACAGAGAGGAGGTGTGGGAGGAAATCCAGAGAATGGGATGGGGGTGGGGGGAGCGTTCAAGATTCACTTCCTTTGGGCTTTGTGCGTCTTGGTCTTGGTTCTTTCGGGCCTAGAGCCCAAGCTCTGCAGGAGAGAGGGATGGATAAAAGCCGAATGTGAAAGAAGCGGCGTGAAGCCTGACTACGGGGCTGCCTGAGAGGCGGCTCCAGGGTGAGTGCCACAGCTTTGGCAAAGCGGCTGGCCAGGAGGCGGGCATTCCAAGGGGCACCTAGCAGCGCCTCGCCAGCCCTCTATGAGGACACCCCACACAGGAGCTGCCTTTGCCAGCAGGCTCTGGGCAACATCTGCAAATGCTAGGGCAACCCCTGACATTCTGGGCGGAGAACTGACCCTGTGCCCTCCGGGTACCAGGCTTGCTGGGAGTGTGCTGTCACCAATGCCACGGATCAAAGGCAAGAACCTGGCAAGGCGGGTGCACCAGAGGGGGCTCAGGCTGAGGCAGGGGACCAGCAGGCAGGGATCTGCCTCTCCTGCAGAAAGAGAGGTTCTGAAGTGGCCCCAAGAAGGGGGTGGGCCCGGCCAGGGATCAAGGGGCATGGAAGGATGCTCCGGCAGAGGGGCAAGAACCCACAGCCCTGAGGCGGGGGTTGAGGGGTGGTGCCACCTCAGTGGAGGGGTGCCGCACTGTGCAGGGTACCGGTACCGGACTGAGAGACAAGATTCAGAGAAGCTCCTCCCTTGACCCAAAAGCAAGCCCGACTGCCCTGCCCCATGGCAGAGAACGCCTAGGAGGTGAGTGCGAAGCATATCACCTGCTCCAGAGAAAAGGGGAGGGTCAGTAATGAATGGGGGTAGGGGGCGGGGAAGAGGAAAGAATATGGAGTGTCCGCAATGAAGAGGCGCTTGAGAAAGAGGCTCGGGAGCCTAATGGGGAGGTTTGTTCTGTTTGCCAGGCAGCTGTCCCTTGGCAGGGCAGAGAGCATGGCTATGAGGGCCCCTTGTGTGCTGAGTCACGTTCCACAGCCAACTGGAATTGGCCCCAGTTTCCTGGTCTGTAAAAATGGATTAAGCATCTCCCAGTGCCTTCACTGATCTTTGATGCCAATGAGATATTTATATAAGGAAAATGAGGGAAGAAGTGAGAAAGAAAAGGAAAGGTGAACAACACAAAAGAAAGACTGGAAGGAACCTGTAAACCCATTGTCACTTAAATAGGGAATATAGTCAATAGTGTTGTAATGATGGTATGATGCCAGGTGGGTACTGGAAATATCGGAGAACACTTTGCAAAGTATATGACTGTCTAATCACTAGTCTATAACTAATATAAAACCTGAAACCAATACAAAATAATATTGAATGTAAAGAAATGAAAATTGAAAAAAAATTAAAAATTAAAAAAAAGAAATGAAAATTGGAGTGAAATTTTTATAAATTTCAAAGTTTAAATAAAGGCTGTAAAGGAAGGAAAGGGATAATAAAAATAGTGTTTTTTATTTTACCATTTTATTATCTTTTCATTACATGAAAAAGACAGTTGTCTTTATATGGTGCTTTTATACTTTTCTAAGTCATTATCTCATTTTAATTTTAGGCAATTTAAAGACAAGGTAATTATTCCCTATTCAAAAGAGGAAATCTTGGTGTCTGGCCCCAATGATTCAATTGTCAAGCCCTTATTGTAAAGCAGGGTTAGCAAAATTTTCTGTGAAGGATCACATCTATATTAAAAGCTTTGGGGGTGATCAGGCCAGCAGGGGAGGGTAGTTGGGGTCAAGCAGGCCTGCAGAGGAACAGTTAGGTGTCAATCAAGCCAGCAAGGGAGTAGTTAGGGGGCAATCAGGCAGGCAGGCGGGTGGTTAGGAGCCAGGGGTCCCAGATTGGAGAGGGTGCAGGTTCAGGTGAGGGACCCCCTCCTCAGTGCACAAATTTTGTGTATTAGTGTTATTATACATAAGCATCATGGTAACCACAAAACAAAAACCTATAGTAACTACACAAAAGATGAAGAGAAAGAAACCTTAAGCATAAAACACACACACACACACACACACAAATATATATATATATATATATATATATATATATATATATATATATATATAATCAAATCACAAAAAAATAAGAGAAAAAAGATAAAGTACAAAAGAGCCAGAAAAGAATGAACAACATAACAATAAGTACACAGCTACCAAGAATAACTTTATATATAAATCAATTAAATGTTTCAATCAAAAGACAGAGTATTGTTAGTTTAAAACAACAATACCTGTCTATTTGCTGCCTGTCACTTCAGATGACACACATATATTGAAAGTAAAGGGTTAGAAAAAGACATTCTAGGCAAACGGAAACCAAAAAGAAGCTGGGGTGGCTATACTCATATCAAACACAAGAGACTTTAAAACAATGACTGTAAGTGATGCCAGCATCATGGTGTCATGAGATATTCCTTTTAAAAAATCTCTTTCTTTTTTCCTCTCTTCTTGAATTTTTAAATAATCAATATCCATAATAATTTTTAAAAGTGCCTCTGCACATCACACCAGAACACCTTAAGAGATCCATCCATTTGGGCATCCAAAAAGTGGGTGGATTGGATCTTGGAGGAAGTTACAAGCAGAGGGAGCTGTAGCAAGCTCTAACAGAGGAGGTGGAAAGTGCAAGTGGTGAGTGGAAATATACCAAGCAGCTAGGGGATAGGGGGGAGGGGGATACATTCCTCTTCCTGAGGAGGGACCTTCCTGACTAGGGGGAGGGAAAGGAAAGGGAAGAAGGCAGACAAAGAGAATTTAGGACTATGCTTCCTGCCATCTGCTCTGGGAATTTCAATAAGAGATCTACCAACTAACCTCTAGAACTCCTTCCACTTGAGAATTTCTCTACTGAGTTGTGGCCACACCCTAAACCTCAGATGCTAAGCCCACACCTCCCTCTGCTGCCAGTTTTTTATTATTTTTTTTATTTTTTTAATGCCAACATACACACTCCCAACTTTCTCAGCCTGTCAAACCAAAACTTGTTCTATAGTGCCACCTTCTGGAAAGTAACATAAAGTTTCTAATTGCTACCCTGATGAAATGTTAGAATCATACAAAACTATCCCTACATAAGAATGGTGTTTGCTGCTTCAAATGTGAAGGTAGAGCGCATTTCATCAAATGTTATGAAAAACCAGGTTACCAAATACCTCAAAGAGAAAGGGACAAATATTCAGCAACAGAACTCAAAGACATGAAATGTTACAATCTAACTGACAAAGAATTCAAAATGGCCATATAAAGAAATTTAGTGAGCTACAAGAAACTCAGAAAGGCAATTCAATGAATTCAGGAATAAAGTGAATGAACAGTCAAAGCCGGTTTGGCTCAGGGGATAGAGCATTGGCTTGCAGACTGAAGGGTCCCGGGTTCTATTCTGGTCAAGGGCATGTATGTACCTTGGTTGCGGGCACATCTCCAGTGGGAGGTGTGCAGGAGGCAGCTGTTGATTTTTCTCTCTCATCGATGTTTCTAACTTTCTATCCCTCTCCCTTCCTCTCTGTAAAAAAATCAATAAAATATATATTTTTTTAAAAATAAAGTGAGTGAACAGAATAAATACTTTACTAAAAAGACTGAGATTATAAAGAAGAACCAAACAGAAATTATGGAGTTGAAGAATTTAATGAATGGGTTTAAAAATGCATTAGAAAGTATTGGAAATGGAGCAAATCAGGAAGAAGAGATAATAAATGAGCTGGAAGATAGGAATATAGAAGTGATTCAGGTGGACAAGGAGAGAGAATTAAGTTTTTTTTTAAAGTAAAGAAACCACAAGAATTATCAGACTCCATTAGGAAAGCCAACACAGGAAAAATGAAGATACCAAAAGGAGAAAAGAAAGAGAAGGGGGCAGAGAGTTTTCTTAAATATAAAACTGAGACCTTCTGAAACCTTGGAATGAAACTTTACATACAAAGCTAATAAAACACATTATTTCAGTGCATAAAGATTTCCTCCAAGACACATTATAATACAACTGTCAAAAGCCAATGATTAGGAGAAACCAATATGGCGGCATAAGTAAACACCTAAACTGCTGCCTCACACAACAATTTCAAAACTACAACTAAAAGACAAAATTGACATCATCCAGAACCACAGGAAGGCTGGCTGAGTGGAAATTCTACATCTTGAAGGAAAGAGAAAAGCACACTGAGACTCAAGAAGAGCTTCAGGAGGCAGAGGTACTGAGATAAGTGCACAGAGAGGACTGGCAACTGAGTGTGCGGCTTTTTCAAGTGGAAGGGAGACAAAAGCTCCTGACTGCACTGAACTCCAGTTCCAGGCCAGACTCGGGGACCCAGACTCATTTGGGAAGAAACTGGACTGTCTGGCAGCAGGCGGAACTCGAGGGCGGCTTTCTCTGAGAGGTGCTTGCAGCGATTACTATGGGACACTGAGACACAAGGCCCTATTAGAGCAGAGATGATGGGAAACCAATGCTGTCTGCTCCACACCTGATCCTCACAGCCAAATGGCCTGGAGGTCAAATCTTCCTAGTGATACCAACAACAATCAAGGCTTAACTACAACAAGACTGTGCACACAACCCACAAAGGGGAGCACCAAGAGTGTCCACCTCAGGTAACTGGGGAGGCTGAGCCACTGGGCCCTATAGGACACCTAGCACACAAAGCCACTCTATCAACTCAGGAAAGCAGCCAAAATGTGGAGACAAAGAAACAGATCACAAATTAAAGATATGGAGGAAAGCAAATGACTGGATATAGAGTTCAAAACCATGGTTATAAGGTTTTTCAAAATTTTCTAGAAAAGGCAAATAAATTTAGCAAGATCCTTGAGGATATGAAAAAGTCAGAAAAAGACAAATATCATATGCTCTTCCTTATACCAGAATGTGGAATCTGAAAACAAACCAACAAACATAACAATCTATAATAATAAAAGGGTAATTGTGAGAGGCTACATTCCGTGAGGTTAGGGTTTGGGATCTGGAGAAGGGCCACGGACAAATGATGAGATAAGGCAAGAAATAATAATTTGGTATTTGGGTGCCAGGCGGAGAGTCCAATGCAAAAGGAAGGACTTCACTGGTGCCCAGGCCTTGCCAACCTTTTATTCAATTTTGGATACACATATAGCCCTTAGGCAGGCAATTCCAGTAACAGACAGACTATCTTAAAGGTCAGTATATAATAGTAAAGATTAACTTTGAGCCGAAACCGGTTTGGCTCAGTGGATAAAGTGTCGGCCTGTGGACTGAAAGGTCCGGAGTTCCATTCTGGTCAAGGGCATGTACCTTGGTTGCGGGCACATCCCCAGTAGGGGGTGTGCCAGAGGCAGCTGATTGATGTTTCTCTATCATTGATGTTTCTAACTCTCTATCCCTCTCTCTTCCTCTCTGTAAAAAAAAACAATAAAATATATATTTTTTAAAAGATTTACTTTGAGACTATTTGGTCAGAAAATTGCTTGAGCCACCATTGTCTTAGGTAAACAATCGGTGCATAGCTCTGGCCCTTGCCAGAGCTCAAGGTTCATGGGCCTTCTGTGTTCCTTGTTTACACTTTTCTGATAGTGAAGACAATGGGTAGCTTCCAAAAGGTAATATGCTAATTAGACAGGACATCTTCTGGACGTTATTCTGGATGTCTTTCCTGATGAAGCCGGGGCCAGAGGGAAGCCAGCCCAGATCCTGGGTGCCTGCTGGCGATTGGAGGAAGGTAACTTGGGTTCCAGGTGCCAGAGAGAAGCTGGTGCTGGCAGCTGGGGGAAGGAAGGCCTACTCTTGCACAAATTTTCATGCAACAGGCCTGTAGTCTATAATAATAAAAGTGTGATATGCTAATTAGACCAGATGTCATTCTGGATGTCTTTCTAGATGAAGCTGGTGCTACAAGGGAAGCCATCCTGGTCCCCGGATGCCTGTGGGTGGCCCGAGGGAAGCCAGCTTGAGTCCTGAGTGCCCTTGAGCCATGAGGAGGGAAGCAGCCTGGCTCCAGGGTGCCTGCTGGCAGCCAGAGGAGGGAAGCCTGGGTCCCAGGTGCTGGAGGGAAGCCGGTGCTGCCAGCCAGAGGAAGGAAGGCCTATTCTTGCATGGATTTTCATGCTTTGGGCCTCTAGTCCCATATAATAAAAGAGTAATAAGTAACATGGTAATTGGTCATTACCCCACAATGCCCACAGCCAATCAGGAGGGAATATGCAAATTAGTGGGACAAAGATGGCAACGGCCATGAAGCCAGCCAGAGTAGGCAGGAGGCTTAGCTCAACCCCAGGGACAGAGGAAGACAAGTTTCCCATCTGCCTGGACTGGCTGCTGAAGGAGAGGCCTGTGGGTGGCAGCCACAGAGCAGGCTGGAGCAAGCCGGAAGTGTGGATCACCTGGGAAGGCCTCTGAGGAAGGGGCCTGCAAATGGCCCTCAGCTTCTCACCCAGGCTAGACATGCCCCCAAGGGGTGAGGGTCCCTGCTGGGGGGTGTGGCCAGCCTGCAAACAGCCCTCAGCTCCTCACCCAGGCTGGCCATGCCCCCCCAGCAGGGACCCTCACCCCATGGGGGCATGGCTGGCCTGCAAATTGCCCCAGCCCCTCGCCCAGGCTGGCACCATCTCCAATGGGGACCCCCACCCCAATGGGGGTGTGGCTGGCCTGCAAACCACCCAGGCTACCCTGCTCCCCAAGAGAACCCCCACTCTGATCTAGGACACCCTTCAGGGGGAACCAGTTGGCCCCCACCGTACACCATGTCTCTCTCTATACTAATAAAAGAGTAATGTGCTAATTAGACTGGGAGACCTTCCAGGAGACCTTCTGGATATTCTTCTGGACAAAGCCATGGTGGCAGGGCTGAGGTAGAGTTGGTTAGGGGCCAAGAGTACAGGGCAGTTGTGGGTGATCAGGCTGGTGGAGGGAGAGGGGAAGTTGGGGGTGAGCAAGGCAGTCAGTGAAGGTCGGTTGGGGGGCAATCAGGCTGGCAGGAGGGGAAGTTGGGGGTAAGCAGACCAGTGGGAGGGCAGTTGGGGGTGAGCAGGCTGGCAGAGGGCAGTTGGGGATGAATAGGCTGGTTCCAGGGGTGGGGCGGGGGGAAGTTGGGGGCAAGTAGGCCAGCAGGCAGGTGAGTTGTTAGGAGTCAGCAGTCCCAGATTAGAGAGGGTGCAGGCCAGGCTGAGGGACACTCCTCCACTGCTGTGCATGAATTTTGTGCACCGAGCCACTAGTCCATAATAGTAAAAGCATAATGTGCTAATTAGACCAGACGTCCTTCTGGACAAAGCCAGGGCTGTGAGGGAAGCCCAGGTCTCAGGTGCCTACTGGCGTCTGGGGAGATGCCCAGATACCAGGTGCCAGAGGGAAGCTGGTGCCAGTAGCCAGAGGAAGGAAGGCCTACTCTTGCACAAATTTTGTGCATCGGACTTCTAGTAACAAATGAAAAACTGAGCTCATAGATAGAGTATAGATTGATGGTTGCCAGAGGTGGGGTTGGGGGTTGGGCTAGGGGTGGAATGAGTAAAAGGGGTTGAAAGATACAAACTTCCAGTTATAAAAAAATGTCATAGGGATGTAATTAACAGTATGATGGCTATTGTTAATATTATATTGCATATTTGAATACTGCTAAGAGAGTAGATCTTAAAACTCCTTATCACAAGAAAACATTTTGTAACTTTGTGTGATGATGAATGTTAACTAGTCTTATGGAGATTATTTCACAATATATTCAAATATCAAATCATTATGTTGTATGCTGAAAACTGATTTAAAGTTACATATCAAGTATACCTAAATAAAAACAAGCATAAATTAGCCAATATAAGAATAAATTAGGAAATCTTTGATGTAATGTCAAGTACTGACTGTTCAAAAAGCTATTCAAATCCATTCATACTAAGCTTGTTTTAGTCAGGCATTAATACCCTGTTTTTCTGAAAATAAGACAGTGTCGTATATTAATGTTTGCTCCAAAAGTTGCTCGAGGTCTTATTTTCAGGGGATGTATTATGTTTCCATGAAGTAGGTCTTATTTTCGGAGGATGTCTTATATTTGGCTCTTTCGGCTCCGCGGGTCGGATAGAACAGCCCAGTTTGCCGTAGTTTGCCCAGGTTCAGCAACGTGGGTACTTAATAGTGTGTTTATTTTTAAAGTATAATTGGTAATAGTCTTCTTTGAATTTAGCAATAAAACTTCACCTTTATTAACTTTAAATGATGATAAACTCACTATGTTGTTTAATGATTATATACTAGTTACAGTGTAAATGAATAACCTACGAAAAATTATCTGTCTCTACCATCTTTGGTTTGAATCTTTTCTTTAAGAATTAAAAATGTCTCCCTTTTCCCTTAAAATCAACAGGTATTATTTGTACATCAGAAAATAAAAGGAAGTAGAAATCAGGAAGAAGAAAGAAATGGACAGAAGGATTAAGAACAAGTAAGCTGCAATGATTTGGTCTCTTCTTTGGAAAAATTCAATTCAATAATTGATTTCAGATTTTAAAAAGTAAAATGAATTTTTATCTTAATATTACTCTATTTTCAGATTTCTGGAAAGCAATGATTAAAAGTTTGAGATTGAGAAATGAGTAAAACATTTTCTCCTTATAGTTTGGTCATCTTGTCTTCACTAATAATATTCTCATGAGTATGTTGCAATAATGTGGAGGAGTGTAGTAACTTAGGCAATTATTTTGTAAGTCTTGGTTGACAGAATAAAGTCCTTAGGAACCACTGGATATATTAGATGTTCTTTTGTAATATGAAATGTTATTCATTAAAAATGTTGAAAATATCACCCAAAATGTCTATTTTGTTATCCAAATATTTTACTTCTCAATGAAAAAAACCCACAGTTGCATCCTATATCAAGTCCATATGTTCTGCTGTATCGTGTGTCAACCAAAGAAACTTTGATGTAATAGTTGCAATCTCTGAATAAAACAGGAAACAAAGCTATTCTGTAATTCTTTTTTAGCAAAATTTGCAAATTTTACTGGCTTTTAATATACTGTCACAATCATACTTTCTTTAGATGCTAAAGGCTATCAGTGTGATTTCAAAAATCACTCTTATTAACAGCTTAAAATAATTTTTTAAATACTTCTGGGCTATTTCTGATTGTGCTGTGAATGGCACCAGGTGTTAGACTGGTGGGGTCAGACCCAGGGGTGGGCAAACTTTTTGACTCGAGGGCCACAATGGGTTCTTAAACTGGAACGGAGGGCCGGAACAAAAGCAACCTGACCATGCCGGCACTCTCATCTTGGGCTGCTGGTGAAGGAGCGGAGGGGAGAGCAAGAGAACTCTTGGCTCTTTTGGCTCCGAGGGCTGGATAGAACAGCCTAACCGGTGGGATCCGGCCCGCGGGCCGTAGTTTGCCCACGGCTGGCTAGACCCAGGTTCAGCAATGTGGGTACTTAAATTCTGTCTTTATTTGGAAATCACAGAAGTAGAATAAGTAATTTATAGAGGAAATGGGGTTAGGAAAGAAGTTATAGAGACAAAGGAAGGGCCTGGTCTTGGAGCTTAGAAGTGGGGGGATAGGGATAGGGAGTGGGAAAGGAAAGGCCAGGACAAGCTCCCAGGAGGAAGAGTAAGCTGTGTCCTCTGTCCTAAGGGTTTGAAGTGTGGAGAATTTAGGGATGGTTTCAGGGGAAGATCTTAATAGAAGATCCATCAGCTTTCCAGGTGTGTCCTTTCATTGATCGATTGATCAGCGCAAGGGCAGGGGGTCATTACTCAATGCAGCTGGTCCTGACATCAGCCTTGGTGTTGCTGGTGTGGTTTAGCTGCTTTTCTGGGCCTGAAGCTGAAATACCACTGAGGCCTAGATGTTATCTCTAGGGAGGAAAGGTCAGAGGGCGAGGGGGGGGGTTGAGAAGGGAGGGTGGGGGGAATAGGAGATATCTGTAATACTATCGACAATAATAAATATATTTTAAAAAGAGTCCAAACTGCGTGACCAGCAATATGCCTGGGCAAGAAAAGTTGCCCTCAGGGCAAGGTCCTACCCTACAATTGTCCTTTGCTTTCCACACTGGTGACCTTCTCTACCTGGCCTACCCCCTGGCCCTGTTCAAGGCTGTCTATCTGCCTAGCACAATTGTATCTACTGCTCTATCAGTTGATCTAAACAAAAAACAAACAAACAAACAAACAAACAAATAAGCAAGCTCAAACATAGAGGTACAATGAACAGATTGGTGGTAGCCAGAAATAGGAAGTGGGGGGTTGGAGAAATGGGTGAAGGTGGCCAAAAGGTAAAATAAATAAGTAAAATAATAAAATAAAATACAATAAGGAGATGTGGCTTTTTACATAGTAGTTTATTTAGCATGAAAAGTCATGTAAAAAGTGCTGGACTCGAATTTTTGGGAACATATAGGTAAAATTGTATGTCCCAAAAAATTCTAGTTCAGCACTTCTTAGTTGGGATTCAGGAATTTGTATTTTAACAACTCCACCAGGTGATTCCCATTATGAGAGAAGTTTGGGAAACGCTGAAGATAGTCAAATTGTAGGGCCCCAAGATGGAGGAAGTGACCTTCCCCACTGCCTGTTCCAAGAAGTGACCTTTACGGTTAAAGATTAGACAGGGAGGAGGTCAGTTCTTTATGGTTGAAGATTAGGCAAGAATGAAATAAGTCCCCAGAAACTCCCTACCCTGAGGACTTGCCTAGAGGAATGGGAAGGGGAGAGACAATGGGGACTGTTGACTAAGCATAGACTCTGTCATAAAACATGTAATTAACGAGCCCACCTACGTGTGGTGTTTATTTCCTTGTTTCCCTTCCCCCTCCATGTGTAACCCCACCTGCGTGTGGTCTTTATAAACTCATATTCTGCAATTACTCGGGGCTCCAGGAGACGGCACTGTTGCTGTCTGCCTGAGAAGCCCCTGTGCTGCGCTTGTACTAATAAAACCTCATGCGTTTTGCATCAAGTTTCGGTCTCGGCGTTTGACATGGGGTCGTCGCCCCCTCCCTCGGACTCACCGGGGGTCTTGGGACCTTACAAAATTAACTATCAAAGGCCAGAACCTTAAGTGAGATACTAGTGAGAAAAAGATCAAATGACCTTCCCTAGCTAAGACATGCAATTATCACATTATTCCTGTCAGATAACTTTTATACACTTATACTTCCCAGTGACCATTTCTTAGTTTGCCAGGGTCTTGCTAAGAATCTGTGAATTCCTTTTTAATATTTTCTGTTAATTATTTTCTGTTCTATTTTATAAATAAAAAATATTTTATAACTTTTTAAAAGAAAGCTGATCATGACTCCCAAAATGAATTTCACAAAATGGATTTCATGATCCTTGATTTAAAAACAAGGTCTTAAGGGACAAATTTTATTTTAATGAGCAATCTAAAAATAATTATTTTTATAGAAAAAATCACTCAAATATATTTATTAAAAGTAATTATTTCTTAATAAATTAGTATGAACTAAATTATAGGTGCAGATGAGATAGATCCACAAATGTATAGTCTTCAAATGATCACAGGACAATTAACAATATCATAATTCTCCACAGGAGGGCAGCATCGGTTCTAGGTATGCTTTAGCTTTAACTTAAAGGTGCTGTTTTCTAGTGAGTAGGAATTCTGGTAAATGAATTATTTATTGTGTACTAAGAAAGGCAAAAGGTGTTTTTGCTTGATAATTGTGAATCATTCTTGTCAAAACCAGAAGAGCTATGATTAATTTTTCTGTCTGCTTCAGGAGAATCTGAGGAATTATTTTTTGATTCCTTCATTCTTTCTCTCTTCTTGCATTTCTTTCACCCTATTTTCTTTTTCTCCTACTTTTCTTCTTTGTCCTCTCTCTCCATTGCAGGCCTACTTCTCCTACAGGTCCATGTAAGGTCAAATACCATGGGCCCAGATATTAACATTTGGTTCCTAAACATGTGTTTCACTGTAAAGTAACTCTCTTAATTTCCTCACTGACCATCACCTCCTTGCTACCTGTGCAAACCAGGGTCTCCTGTGGTATCACTTTTGTGAACTGATATCATACTCTTCACTAGTGTGAGAGGGGAGGCCTGCCTGAACATGTGTCAGGATACCTAATGAAATATTGTTAGACTATTGGGTCTTTTGAAGCTTAAATCTAATTATGAGTATAGAAAGGACTGTACTATTTTGAATCCTTCTTCTCAGCTTTACTCTGGACCCACTACAATCTCACCTTAAAATCATGGTCTGATCTAATATCATCCTGTAACTCAATCAACAAGAAATAGGCAAGAGTACCCAAATGTTGTAGTTCAATATGGAATGAATTTGCTGCCCAATGTTTTCCTTTGGCCTGCAGGGAGGGGTTGAGTTAACCAGATTTTATTTCCACATTTTTAAAGGGCCTAAAGTGCATTGAGCATAGCTACCTATGTGAATTTCATATTTTTTCTATTTACCAATGTGCCATTTAGAGAGGTTTTGCAGTTGACCTGCTTTCTCATGATGTTCCCACAACCCTTTCTTTGACTTCATGCCCTGCTTCAGGAGTCCTCTGAACCCAATTCTGGGAAGTCTGATCCATAACTGGTGTGTCTTGTAGCCATTCATCATCTGGCATTGTAGGTCCCTGTTGACTTGCCAGTCTTTCTAAATAGACTGTACCCTCTTTAAGACAAGGACTGTGCTCTTATCCTAGACATGGCATGGTGCCTAGTAGGAACATAAAACATTTTGTATAAACAGAATCAGAATAACTGTGGATGCTGTTGTTGACCTTGAATTCATAGACAAAGTAATTGATAGACAAGTTGATAGACAAGGTCTTATAGGTAGGAAGAGTCAAGAATGGCAGGGGGACAGGGAATTAAATGTGTGTGGATGGGAGAAATGTCCAACATAAGGTGAGATGAGGACAAGAAATTGTGAGGAAAGAGAAATGAGCTGATGATGGACATGTCAAGTGTCTGACGAGGTTTAGGGAGGTATGGTTTGCAGTCACAGTTGAATGCTTTGGTTCTGGGAGGAACAGGCAACATGTGTTCAGCTTAGCATCTTTTATTCTGGTGCCATGACCACTAGGAAGCACAAGAGACCTGCTAGATGCTTGGGGCAAGGAGGAGGTGTCAACTTAGAAGGGGGGTACTGGAAGAGCAGAGAGGACTCATGCTCTGGACCATGAGAACTTGACCTGAATCTTGAGTAGAATGTGGAGAGGAGGAGCAATATCATGGAGGAGAGGAGGAGTAACACACTGGTGGAAAAGATCCAACATACCAGTTTGCTGGAGCTGTGGTCTACGTTTGAAGGAGAGTAATTCAGGATCTGCCATGAGAGGAACATAGAATGACATAAGTTCCCATAGTTAGGGACCTCAGAACGAAGCATTTTAAACCAGTTTGAAGATGCCCCGGAAAAAATCTCTTATTACTGAAACCCAGAATTGAGCCGTATTCTGGAAATTGGATAGTTTATTTCCTGTGGATGCACATATTTTCCCATTGGTAGTGGGATAGCAAACCCTTAGGGGGGGAAAAAAAACCTTAGAAAGTTAACAGATGAACACTAAGTTGCTTTGCTGCCATTACAGATGATACTAAAGCTGAAAACAAATTGACTAAGTTCTTCTTAATTTAGAGCAAGTGTTTGGGAAGCACAGAAAGTTTTTGTTATAGATGTATATATGAACATTAGAATGAGGGGTGAACTGAACATTTCTCCTTTAAATTTATTTTTTACTTTGTTTTTTCATAACTATTCCAAAAAGGAGAAGACTGTTAAAATAAATATGTAAAGAGCAAGGCATATATATATATATATATATATATATATATATATATATATAAGCCTAAGCAACCATTACAACTGAATGACTGAATGACTGGTCAATCAGTTGCTATGACATACACTTACCACCAGAGGGCAGATGCTCAACTCAGGAGCTGTCCCCTGGTGGTTAGTGCACTTCCACAGCCAACCTCCCATGATGGGCCAACCTTCCATGGTCCCTTCTCCCAGGCAGCCAACCTCCTGTGGGCCCCGATCGCCCCAATAGGGACTGGGTGAGATGGTCCTGATCAGCCCTGATCACCGGCCAGGCTGAAGGACCCCATCCATGCAGGAATTCATGCACCAGGCCTCTAGTCTATGTATAAAGGATGAAAAGCTCTTAGTATAAGAACATTCACTGAGGTATTTTTATAGCAGTGAAAATAGGAAATAATATGGAAGAGTATCAGTAGGAATATGGGAAAAAAGTATGGAACAGTGGAAGACTGTATAGTGGTTTAACTGAATGAGCCAAATTATATGGAATAACAGAAAAATTTTGAAAACATTTTTTTCAAGTTTATTCTGATGTAACAAATATATAATGAAAACACAATTTGGAATGAAGAAAGCAAGTGTCGAAATGATAGCATTTTATAATTGGTAATATTGAAACAAAATGATAAATTGTATAATTCATAACAAAGCTTGAAAATACTTGCAAGGAAGGATGAATCCCCAAGTCAGAATACTGAGTTTCTAAGAGATGGAAGGAGAAGGAGATGGGAGATGGAGGCTGTAACTGAAACTATAATATCATATTTTTTAAGAACACAATTCTGAAGCCAATGTGGCAAAATGTTAAGATTTATTAAATTTTTTTGTGATGGATTCACTGATATTTTATTCTTTTTGGTAGTTGTGAAATGTAAAAATTAAGGAGACATACAGATGCAAATCTTTAAACATTAGCCTCAGAGAAGAACTATTATCAAAAGCCTCAGTTTATCAGCCTTTTCAACAGAAGCCCCACTTCATTAAATAGTGCCTCTCCCACGCTGTGGCCACTGTGACCTCCCCGGGGAAGGAGAGGCTGCAGAGGGAGCGGGAATGCAAACCAATGGGAGTCTTTGGCTACCAGGAGGTTTTTATTTCCACCCAAAGGGGAACTCCTTGAAGGGAAGGAGGGCCTTTGATCTTCCTCTACCAATCCAGCACATCAGCCAAGTACGAGGAACACCAAGGCAGCTGAAAATATCGATAACAAAACTTTCAGTTGTCCTTCTGAACAGCTCAAAGCAGGTTCACACGGATTCCCTCCTGTCCCTCCCTGGGGTCCTGGGAATCTGATTCGGATCACATTACCACCACCGCTCTGCCTCATGACAATGGCCTGTCCTGTTCAATGCGGAGCCAGAGGGCTTTGTTTTAGGGAAGATGACCTGGGAAGCCCTGCCAACATAGGTTAGTCTGGATTGTGTTTGGCTCATCTCATTGCCGGCTAGAGAAACGTGGAGAACAATGACAATGTGTTTCTCCTTTGGATTTTATTGAAAGGAACTTGTAGTCAATACTTCTGAGGGTGACAGAGCCTTAGCATGTTTTCTCTCCGTGCCTGCCACAGAATCCCAGAGGGTTTTCATGGTTTCTGTCTATAAGTCATCATTTTGAAGGTTCTCTGTGTGAAAGATGTAGTAAAAGTCGCCTTAAGGTGACTCAGGAAAACTAGAAATCTCTGTATATTGGGCCCAAGTCAGTCATTCTCTCAAGGCAAGAGGGAAAAAAAAATAGCCCTGTGCTATCAGACTTCATTATTTATATTACAGGTTAGCGATTAACACGAAGAGTCAGAGAATAAAGTATACTGTTTGTTTTGTTTGGTCTGCAGAGATCTTTCTGCCTGTTACCATCCTAAGTCCTGATAATTATCTTTGACTCAAAGCCAATGGCTTGATTGTTTCCAAAGGATAAAGAAAACACCCTGGATGTTATAATACAGGTTTTACAGCTTCTTTAGGCAGGTGAGTGGTGTTCAAGTGAAAGTGGGTTCCACTCAAGGCCAGCTACCTCCCTCAGCCAGATGATTCTAAAGATGCAGAGAAATTAAAGACAACAGTCTATCTCTTCACTTACTAGGTAGCAAATTATGATGCAGGAAATTACCTCTGTGGTGCCCTGAGTCAGCTAAAGAGGCAGAAATGAAGAGTGGAACTTCAGAGCCCAAAAGTGAAAGCTCTGCTGTGTGGCTTCTGTGCAAGGGATGGGGTCAGGTGCCTGGTGGGCAGTGACTGGGAAGGGAGAAGAGAGACAATTTGCAGGAAGAGGATCAGAAAGTCCTACTGTTGTTGCTCATAGCGACGGGTATAACACTTCAGTTAGACTTGTCTTTGATTTTGGTGGAAAGACTTATATTTTTTTGAGCTCTTCCGATTTTCCACGCATTTCACTGAGCATTTAAAAATAAGTTTATGCCGAAACCAGTTTGGCTCAGTGGTAGAGCGTCGGTCTGCGGACTGAAGGGTCCCAGGTTCGATTCCGGTCAAGGGCATGTACATTGGTTGCGGGCACATCCCCGGTGGGGGGTGTGCAGGAGGCAGCTGGTCGATGTTTCTCTCTCATTGACGTTTCTAGCTCTTTATCTCTCTCCCTTCCTCTCTGTAAAATATATATTTTTTTAAATAAAAAAATAAAAATAAGTTTAAATTCACTTGTCAAACATGCGGGTGTATATGATTATGTTAATTTTCTAGAATAGAAAATCAAGCTTGGAGAGATTTACTTCCCCAAGGTCACAGGTCTAGTAAACGGAGGAGGTGGATTTAAATCTAGGTTTGTACTTGACTTTCAAGGCAATTTTTTATTTTACTATGCAACATTTGGACTGTAAAGTGGATTTTAGTGCAAATGGGAGCATCCGTGGCACAGACACGTTCACTCACAGGCTTTCATTGTGTTAACAAAAAGGTTTCCACAGTGGGGTGCATGTCCCCCATTGAGAACTTTCATTTATAGTTTCATCTCAGCTTTTAAAAACTACTTTTTTTGATACATGTTGTAATAAATATACACATGCTCTATTACATACATTCTTTACATCAGATATAATATATGTAAGTGTATGTGTGTGTGTGTGTGTGTAATGTTTGTATGCATATATAAGCTACGTGACCAGAAAGTTTGGAGTGTGCTGATATAGACCAGAGGTCAAGATAAACAGCCCACGGATCAAATCTGGGCCATAACCTGATTTTGTAAATAAAGTTTTAATGGAACATAGCCATGCTCATTTGTTTACATACTTTCTATAGCTGAGTCAAGCTGCCACAGAGACCGCATGGTCCACAAAGACCAAACTGTCTCCCGTGTGGCCTTTCGCAGGAGGAGTTTGCTGCCCCCTGACTTCAGCCATGAAGCAGAAGTAGACAATATGAGTTTTGAAGCAAAAGATTCTACTTTATTTATTTTTATTATTATTTTAAAATTTATTTTTTAAATATTTTTTTCTTTATTGAGTAAGGTATTACATATGTGTCCTTACTGCCCTATTGCCCCCACCAAGAGTTTAAATACAAATTGATATTTCATCACTGTTCTGCTTAGAAGTGGATAGAGCTCACTATCTCAGCTCAACAATCAGAAATCACCTTTTTAGTGCTTTATATCTCATTACCTAAAATTCTGCATCTTATCAGCATGTTCTGTGTAAATAGGTCATGATGAGCAGGCAGAAGAGTTAGCAGAGAAAAACTAAAGAAAAATATGCAATAACAAATAAAAACAGGATACTTTTGCCCTGACTGGGTATCCCAGTTGGTTATAGTGCGATCCTGATATGCCAAGGTTACAGGTTCAATTCCTAGTCAGGGCACATACAACAATCAACCAATGAATGTATAAGTAAGTGGAACCGCAAATTGCTCTCTCTCCCCCTTCCTCTCTCTAAAACCAATCAATAATGATTTTTTTTTTAAACCAGACACTTTCCATAACAGCTTGCACTAAGATAACTAACTATCTGTGGCTCTAAGGCTTGCCACCTCTAATTTTACTCAGCTGAAGAAACTGCAGAATTTAAACTGTAAGCTCAGTCTTGCTTGGTGCCTTGTCAATTCAGACCAGCTTGGCCTCAACCTCACCAGCAGGTGGTTTTTGGAGTAACTCTAGTATTTAGTCTACCTGGCATCTAGATTTGCCCTCTTTGCCCTTTGGGATAAAGTTCTAACCACAATATAGTCAGCTAGGGTGGTGAAAACTTTTGTTGATGTTTAATCCTCACCAAGGACATTTGTCCATTGCTTTTAGATAGAGTGGAAGGGAGTCAGGGAGGGAAGAGGGAGAAGAAATAGTGCTGTGAGAGACACATGAGTTGGTTATCTCCTGCAACCGCCAATGCTCTGACCGGGGCCTGGGATCCAACCTATAACCCAGGTATGTGCCCTTGACTGGAAATAGAACTGACCACCCTTTGGTGTGCAGGCCGGCTCTCTAAACACAGAGACACACTGGTCAGGGTGGGTTGTGATAAGTTTGTAACATCTGCCTGCCCTTATACCTGAAAATATCCTGTTCTAATTGTGTAGTTTTCTCCCCTGCCTTACTCAGAGCTCTCTTCTAGAACCATGATTCTGAAACCAAAATGTGGGATGTTGAGTCCAAGTTAGTTGTCTCATGAAATTGAAGAATGAAGTTTCAGACTAAAATGATTAGTGGAACCACCCACAAAAATGGTTTTTTGGGAGAAGCCAATCTTGGGGGAAAGGTGCAACTGGAGTTCCAGGAGCAGGTCAGTGTCCAGAGCTTCCTTTCCATATTATAGTTGGGAGTAGTTTAGTATCTGAGCTCATTAAAGTCTAATAGTCCATGTGTGGAGGCCCACATGACCATAAGCCACGTGGGCACAGGGATGTGCTCCCTTACAGAAACCCATTGTATACAGGGAGAGGGAGGGGGGGGGGAAGCACGGCTTTTGTGTATGTATGCTTGTTAGTTCCTAAATTTTGCCTTGGCAACATCTTTCGGCTTGTTTTTTATGCCTTGCTATCTTGTGATTGGTTATCTGCAAGCTTCCTGTCTTGGCAACGTTCATACATTTTAAAGTTCATGTCTCATGGCCTTCCTTCCCCAGTTGGGTTCGGGTTTTACTCCCTTCCACCCCCCATGGTCCCTGTCTACCTAGATTTCCTCTGTCTCCTCATTCCCACCACTTGGGGATCTGAAACAGTGCCCTACTTAACCCACCAGCTCAGAAATATTAACAGTTAAACAGCCTGAATGGAGTACACCTGCATTTCTACTTGCCCTCAGACATTGTGCTTTGGGATGCTCCATTCCAGAATGACCTAATCCCATGGCTAGGTTAGACTCACATTCTCCACAGATGCACCCTCACTCCCCTTTCTCTGACATCTCATTGTGAGGCTCCAGAAAGCCTTGCAAGAAAAACCAAAGGGGTTTTCTCTGAGGCCTTCCTAGGCAGTAAACCTGGAGCACCAAATGTTTGAAACAGATAGGATAGCAAAGCACGCTACGTATGAGATAAAGCAGTCACAACGAAGGAATTTATCAAATGATAAAGCATCTTGCCTGCGAGCTCAGTTCCACATGTGAGTTCTTCAGAGCTTTCTCAACCCCCTTCAGGACAGAGGAGCTCCTTAGAGGTCTGAACCCTCCTATCCTACAGAGATCAGAGACTAAAAATTCCCTCAGCAGTGACTCCTACACTCGACAGACTGGTGACCTTGCAATGCCACTCCAGGCTTCACAGGCTCTCACCAACGTCCTCAGTTTCCAAATAGGAGAATGCCCACTTACACTGGCCACAGTTCAATGAAACTCAGCACTGGTTCCTGATTGCTACGTGATGTTAAATGGCAGTGGGGCTGGCCCCGTAGCCACCCCAATTGTTAAAGGATGCCCACAGATTGTTACCTTGTTTTTTTTTGTTTGAATAACTTTGAGGGAAACTAACTATCTTTTGGGATCTAGTCCTTTCTAATTGCTGTCAAGGTTCATCACATCATGGAAAATGCCTTCAAGAAGGTGGCTGATTTTGTACCTAGTCTTATGCCTTCAGCTCTTGTTTCTCTAGCCAGGAAGATGCTTCATCACATAAATCAGATTAGATTTCTTTTCTGATTAAAATCTCTCATACTTTCCTATAGTAATCATTAGGGCGCTACGGCTCTGCACAGCCTTGCCGGACCTGCCTCTTCACACTCTTGCCTTCTCCACGCTTTGGGCACATTGACCTTCCGTGTTCATGTCTACCTCAAGGCCTTTGCAGTTGCTGATTCCTCTGCCTGGACATATGCTTTCCCCCAAGATATTGGTGTGACTGGCTCAGTCTTATCATGTCTTAGTACCGACATCAGCTCCTTAGAGAAGACTTCTCTGACCACCCACTAAAATAGATACCCCTTCAAGCCCACTTTCTCTCTCTTCTGCCATGACCCTATTTTATTGTTTTCATAGCACTTATTACTCTTCGTATCTATGCTATTTATACTACTTACCTCATTTCACTTGATTGTTATTCACTCATTTATTCATTCATGCCCACATTCCACTAAGAATAAGTTCCATGCAGGAAGAAATTTACTTTGTCTTGTTTACTACTTTATATTTAGAGAACAGTAGTATGTTTTCAATAAATATTTGTGGGCAAATGACTGAATAAATAAGTGAGGCAAATGACTAGTTTTGCCACTACTTCTTCCACCACTTACTCATCTTCCAAGAAGTATTTAATCTCTATGATATGTTTAGGTACATCCTCTCAACCAGGCCTCACATTTCACATATACCACCTAGAAAGTCTTTACATTAACTTTGAAGTAATGGTCTGCCATGTCTCTGTAGAAAAATAGGACACTCAACTGAACAGTCCTATAATTCTAGTTTTTCTAGCTTCCATTTAATTAAGCTGTCCACAATTATTAACAAGAAGCCCCAAAAACTTCCTCTGCAAAATACCTACATATGTTTACAAATTTATAAAATTATATAATGGAGATGAGAAGGCTATGAAAAGTTTACAGTATTGTACTAATTAAAATTATGTATATATAATTTCAGAGACATTTTCTCTTATGATTTTGAAAAATGTGCTATATCAAAAGACACTATTCTGATAAAACATGGTAGCCAATAACAATACTTAAATGTGTCTAAACCATACATTACTAATTGATTTTAGTGTAGTTGGATTCAACCAGAACCACATTGAATAATAAAAGGAATTTATAATAAGGATTTGACTTTATGCAGTTATGGGAGTTGGTTTAGAAGTATGTTGACCCAGTGGATAAAGCTTGGCCCAAGTCACCTGGAAGAGGTTAGAAAGGGAAAAATGGCATGAAGGTGGGAGGTCAAAGATGAAGTGAAGACCATGAGGAGAAACCGGTACTTGTATCTGTCTTCCCCTGGAACTCACACTGGTCTTTGCTTCTAAGCTTCCTACTTCATGATAAGGGTGACTGTAGAGGAGCTGCTGCACTTTGCCATGGAGAACTGAAGAAGGAGATCTTGGAGTTGTTGGGAGAACTGAGGCCTGGATATTGCCCTGTCCCAACATGGTGATCAGCGAGTCTGTGACAACGTACATGACGTGAGTTGCAACAGCGCCTGACTTCACCTGATCTTCCCTGCGTAGGCTGCTGCTCTCCTTCCACCTGGTAAATATTGAATAAACTTCTCTTTTGGCCCATCCTAACTCAAACATGCAAGGAATCATAGTCCCCACTTATGTAATTTCACATGATGCCAAGTCATCATAGTAGGTAGCAGATTTTACTAAGCTCTATAGTTCCTAAATTGAAGCTCATGGACTCCAGATAGGCCTGGGATTTCAGATAGTAGACCAAGCATGTCAAACACAAAGGCTACCACAGGCAAAATAAACGAGACATGTGGCCTGTGGGCCACGAGTTTGGCATGCTTAATCTAGACTTTACCTCCAGCTAGCAACTCACCTCTGGGCAGTCACTTAAACACTTGATTGTGAGATACTGCATTGGTTAATTAAGAGCCTTTAGAGGCTATCTCTAAATGGTTTTCTGACACCATGATATCTGACTCTGGGGTTCACCTTCTTATTTTTTTAATTGAAAAGAAATGATTTTTAGAAAATTCAACCAATGAACAATTTTTTGATGATAAATGTGTAGACTTAGAGCAGCCATGGGCAAACTATGGCCCACGGGCCGTATCTGGCCCACGGAGCCGAAAGAGCAGAGGGTTCTCTTGCTTTCCCCTCCGCTCCTTCACCAGCAGCCCAAGATGAGAGTGCCAGCATAGTCAGGTTGGTTTTGTTCTGGCCCTCCGGTCCAGTTTAAGAACCCATTGTGGCCCTCGAGTCAAAAAGTTTGCCCACCCTTGATAGAGGCTAGTTCTAAATCTGTGAAGTTTTAAAACATGTACTTTTTTTGAGAAACACTGACCTCTTTGTGGAAGAAATGACATGATGAGTGAGACTTGCTTTAAAATAACGAGGGACAAAAGCAAATGCCAGGAAGGGAAGGGAGTAAATGTGAAACACAATAAGCCATAAGTTAATAATTGCTTAAGTTAATAATTGTTAAATGTGAATAATGGGTTCATTACACTATTCTTTTTATTTTAGTATATGTTCGAGTTCTCTATTATGAAGTGTTTATTTAAAAATTGCATGAAAAGTTTTAGTTGTTTCATTTTCCCCTCATTTTATTTAATAATTGACTAAGAAATATGAGGTGTGAATATTTTATTGTAAGATTCCCGGGAAGACAGAGCCTTCTGCACATCTGATAATTTATATTGACTGGTCCCTATAAATTATTCTTCTCCCACCTCCTCGGGTTGCAGCCCCAGACCTGGGAACATTTGTTCACTCGCACAGCAGAATATTAAAACATTCAATGTGCAAAATGTAATACAATCCTTGTTTTCAATGAGGTGCTTCACCCTTGCCCCAGGAGAGCCTTTTAGGTCCAACTTCACCAGAGAATAAACCTACCTCATGTTTGAGTTGGAGGGAAGAGTCATCCAGCTAAAAGAGTCGGGAGTGGATTTGGAATTCTACCTGTTTCTTCAAATGAGTCCCGTTTTATCAACACCCTCCCACATCCCAGCCTGGCTGGTTGGGGCCTGAGGTGGGAACTGACTTAGGCAGATGGGACCCTGCTTGTTGGACTCCATTGAATTAGTTGGAACTAATACTTGGAATTTCCATCTTCTAAAATGTTGTTGACGTATCATCTCATCTACAGTTCTCTTTTGTTCTTATTAATTGGTGTTATTTTGATCCTTCTTTTTCTAAATTTTAGGGCTTAGTGGGTGTTAGAGATAAATGTGTTTGTTTAATCCAGTCCCTCTATCGGGAAATCCCTGCTTGAGTATGTCAGCCCAGATTACTGTATCCCCTTGTTTTTATATAACTCATTTCAGGTGTCTTACGTGAATCTACAATTCATCCTTTCTTCCTCGTAAGTTAACTGGCCGGTTAGGTTGAGCAATGCCTGCCTGGATTTGCAGTACCTGTCAGGCTCACCTGCCAAATCTGATCCCTACTTTCTGAGTCTTTTGATCAGTCCTGTCTCTCCTGGCATAAGTCAGAACTTTTATTCTAGCTTTACCAAATTATTTTTATTATTTCCATCAAAAGCATCCAGATATACTAAGGAAGAGTACATTTATCTGTGTTTAAAAGCAGAAGCCAAAGTAATTCTACCACCTGGCAGGTTATAGCCAAATCCTGTTTAAGCAACACAAACAGCTTTGAGGGAGTTCATTTGGGTACATTTGCAGGCCCAGTGAAAGGGGACATCTTCTTACACAGATCTGTAATTCCTTCTGGTAATTTTCTTAGCAGTATACTAGTATAAGGCATCCTGGGAATGAGCGAAATGCTTGCACAGGTGATAAGGACAGCTCTCTTGCTTAGATATGGTGGAGAGGTAAGACCAGGAAAAGGAGGAGCCATGGGGTCAGTAGGGACCCTGAGAAGTTTCACAGGACTCAGCAGAATGGGGCCAATTTTCCCACATCTTACCTCACGTAGGTGTTCGTGCTCAGACCACAATTTAGATGAGATCTGAAAAGAATTGTGATCCTGTGCCAATTTGCAAAGCTGCAGTTGGAATGTATACTTTAAAATATTTGTTTTGGTTTAGACAGTGGCCGTCACTATAAAGAGAGTGGTTTTGACTTAGCAATTTAGGTCAAGTATTTAAATACAAAAAGCCCCTATATTCAGTGGGTCTATTTTTACTCTATAACTTCTCATTGCAAGATAGTGATAAGGCCTCTGGTAATAACACTGACTGCTTTTCTTTACTTCTTCCTCCTTCCCTGTTATTTCTTTTTAATTGTTATTATTTAACATTCATAGATTTCCTGATATTTGAGATAAAAAGGGAGTAAGACATAGTTGCCTGTCCTCAAGGAGCTTACAGCCAATATAACATTTAACTTTGAGATTGTTATAATACAATTAAGAAAAGAAGGAAATACTTTTTAAGAACCCATATTTTCATTTTCCTCTTTATTTAAAATTATATTCTCCATTCTCTGCTTCACTTTGTTTCTGTGCAAAAACATTGTCATTGTCACATACTCACATACCACTCACATTTGCTCAACTCCCATTTTTCCCCCCACAGAGGAATATGTCACCTTTTGTTTGGGTTTGTTAGTCATTAATTAGGAAATCTTCCTCAAACCACCTATCTTGTTCTTGTATGTGTATGTGTGGGGAGTGTTACTCTTCCTTTTTCTCCACATACAACTGACTATAAATGAACTTCTCATCTGTTTCACATTTCTGTGTGCAAGACTCATGAGGTTTGAGTTGGTTTCTTCCATTATCTTAATTGAATCCATCTTCTACATATAAACATTTTTAAAGGAAATGTGAATTGTGCAAGGGGAGGCCAGGGCCTGGAGGTTGAGGCCTCTTTTTATTATTAACTGGCTGGGTTTCCCATGCTACTAAGGCATGCTTTTGCCTCAGTTTCCCAATCTCGAGAATTAGCTCTGGAGTAATGGCTCTGTTTATTGCATAGCTGTTGGAGATAAGAAAGAAGCTTCATAAAAAGGCATGGAATGTTGTCATTTCTGTTTAAACCACTTTCAAGATTGTGGGGCATCACAAAAATATGTCTCCCCATTGCCATAAAGCAGAGTAAGAATATGTCATGTTTTATATTTCTTCTGTGTACTTCAATGTTTGTTTTGAGTTTTTAAAAAAATATATTTTATTGATATTTTACAGAGAGGAAGGGAGAGGGATAGAGAGTTAGAAACATCGATGAGAGAGAAACATCGATCAGCTGCCTCTTGCACACCCCCTACCGGGGATGTGCCCGCAATCAATGTACATGCCCTTGACCAGAATCAAACCCGGGACCTTTCAGTCCGCAGACCGAGGCTCTATCCACTGAGCCAAACTGGTTTCGGCTGTTTTGAATTTTTAATTGGCTTCATGCCTTTATTGTTATTCTGAGGGAAGTTATATTGTTTGGATGAGGAAAAATAAACATAAATGAGTCTAGCTTGTGGAGGTAACTTTCTTGGCTTATAGTTTTCTGTTTTGGTCCTTTCACACTACATTTTGCTTCTATATTTTTATATTACTTTCTACCTTTTTGAGGTAAAAATAACTTTAATAAGTTTGACAGTGAGGTAATTTGTTTTCTTCTTGTTCATATAGACAATAACATTATCTAGGTCCATAGATATTTGCAGAGGATAAAAATAAGGGATAACTCTTCTTCCTCTATATTAATATTTTTTTCTTGTGAATCTACTTAGTTCAGAGCTGTAATTATTTCTCCTTTTCCCCCCCACACCTTAAGAGGAAAATCTGTTCCCATAAAATAGCAGTCATTGACCATGGGTTCTTCTCCTCCTCTTCCTCCTTCTTCTTCTCATCTCTCTTCCTCCTCCTCCTTCTTCTACTTCTTCCTCTTCTTCTTCTCCTCCTCCTCTTCCTCCTCCTCCTCCTTCTTCTACTTCTTCCTCTTCTTCTTCTCCTTCTCCTCTTCCTCCTCCTCCTCCTCCTCCTCCTCCTCCTCCTCCTCCTCCTCCTCCTTCTTCTTCTTCTTCTTCTTCTTCTTCTTCTTCTTCTTCTTCTTCTTCTTCTTCTTCTTCAAGATACAAAGTGTAAGAACTTATTGACTTCAGCAAAAACATACTTAGAACAGTGAAACAAGGAAGGGCTTAGAAGAAACAACTGAAGAGCTTAGGCTGGGCTTCTTTGACTCATTGGGAAGTCAGAGAAGGGGGGGCCTTGGACAGGTTCAGGGGCCGAGCCCAGGATTAGCTGCCACTGACTATTGCTCCCTTGGTTATAAGTCTGGTGGGGTACCTTGGTGTTTAGGAGATACATGCCTGTTGGAGGAGAAAAGGAAGGGAATGGCATGGACATGCTTCCTGGAGGGAGAGCACCAATCATGAATTCTTTATTTGATAAAATTGAGGATTATTATAATGCCTTAAGAATATTATTCAATGTGTCAAAATCTTATTTATGCACAGATTTTCAAGAAATTTCATAAAATCATGTATATCATTCTCTACAAAGCAGTCAGTTATCTTTTAAAATATTAATTGGATGATATCTTCCTCTCCTTAAGATCTTATGTAGGTTTTTTAACTGCATTTAGAGTAGAATGTAAACTACTTCTTGTACCTTCAAGGCCCACAGTCATTTGATCCTAGCCTACCTACTTTTGCAGTGTTATCTCTCCCAATTTTCTATTGTTTACTCTAAGTTATTGATTCATTTTTTTCACTTGACAAGAAAGGGGACCTAATATGTATTAGGCACTGTTCCATGCACTGTCAATACCACGAAGAACAAGTGCAGCAAAGTCTTTGCCCATATGGAATTGGTATCCTAATGGGAAATAGATAATAAACAAAACAATATGGAATATGTTAAGAATGCATCCAGTAAAATCAAATGCAGCAGGCACTGCAGGGCAGAGATGAAGGAAGATATCTTTGGTTTTGGGTGAATAGGAGAGATTTCTTCAAGGAGATAACATTTTAGAGAAAGGGTCATTAAAATTAGGATAAAGCATAAGATGTAGTGGAAGAGCATTCTAAGTGAAGGGAATAATAAATGCAAAGGCCTTGAAGTAGAAACGAATTTGTGAACATGAGGGACAATAGGAATGGTAGTGGGGAATGTTAGTGCAAAGGAGGAGGGAGGGAGAATTGGGGATTAGATTATAGAAGTAGGCAGAACAAGATCATGGAAGAGCTTGCAGGCAAGGAGCTGGATTTTATTCATAGACTTTAAAAATGTGAGAGAGGAAGCTGAGGGGGGATGTGAAAATTGTTGTAGTTGTATACGTGAGAGATGATGGTATCTGGAACTGGGACAATGCATTAGATTCTGGAGAAATTTTTGGATTATAAAAAATAATTAAAAAAATAGATTTTGTTGATCTTTTATAGAGAGGAATGGAGAGGGATAGAGAGTTAGAAACATTGTTGAAAGAGAAGCATTGATAAGTTACTTCATGCACACTACCTATTGGGGATGTGCAGAAAACTAAGGTACATGCCCTTGACCTGAATCGAACCTGTGACCCTTCAGTCTTCAGGCTGATGCTCTATCCACTGAGCCAAACCGGTGAGGGCTTAAAAAAGATACTTTTAAGGTTGACCAAAAAGTATTATTATTGCATTTGATATAGTGTTTAAGCAGAAGGGAGGGGGGAGCAGAGGAGTGGAGACTAAGACTGACTACTAAATTTTTAGCCAGAGCAGCTGGATAAATGGAGCGTACATTTACTAAAATTAGAAGTATTGATGGTAGATCATGATTTGAGGGGAAAACAAGGGTTTTGTTTTGAATATTTGGAGTTTGAACTGCCTATTAGAAATCTATTTGCTATCATAACAATTCAAAATGTAAATTTGGAGCTTATTGGAGAGTTTACTACTGGGATATCTAGAGGGTATTTGAAGTGGAAACTGGATAAAATCAATGAGGGAGTTGACAAAGATAGAAGAGATGGCAGAAGAGGAAAAATTGCTTATAAAGGAGACTACAGAGAATCATTAGCTGAGGCAGAAAGAAAGCTGGAAGTTTAATGCTCTGAAAATCAAGTGAATAGAAATTCAAAAGGAAAGAAATAATTAACTGTCAAATACTGTCAACTATGCCAAGTGAAGGGAGGACTGTCTTGACAACTGGATTTGGCAATACGGAACCACTGGTCACCTTGACAAGAGCAACTGAAGTAAAGTGATGGAGTTGAAATGAGCAAATTGTTGTTGTTAGCAATTTAGCAGCTGGCTAAGAAATATATTGAATGAAAAAAACATGCACACATACACAATATTTTTGTGCTTAGCAACGTACTAGTGTTAAGATTAAAATAGCTGTGGTTGCAAGAGTTTAATGTCTCTGTTAGGTTGCATGAAACTTGAGTTTATAAAATACAGGAAGTGGGTCCTTGAGATACAGGTGTTTAGATTCACGAAAAGTAGGGGGTAAAGAAAGTGTACACAATTTCCATGACCACACCGTCTGAGTTCAGATCCTTGCTCTTCTAGCTGTGTGACCTTCACTCAGTCAGCTTCTTGAGTTTTGGTTTCTTTGCATAAATTAGGAATAAGATTGACTATATCAACAAATTGCAGCTAAAATTTATTTACTGGATTAACATATGCAAAGGGACTAGTGGCACATTCACTTAGCTTTCTTCTCTACAGAGAAGTCCAGTGATATAACTGTGTCATTTGTGCTGAAGCTCATGCCAAAGAGAAAGACTTAAGTGTCCTTAGATTTTTTTTTTAACCTGGAGAAATAAAAATAGTTTAATTAATAATGTCAACTTCAGCTTCATCCAAGTGTGAGTTAAGAGTAATGGTGCAGAGAACTCTTTTATTAGAAGGGACTCTACTAGTGTTTTCTTTTTAAAGAATCTCTCTCATTTCTCTTAATCCTTCTGTACATTTCTTTTTTCTTCTTCTTCCTGATTTCTACTTCCTTTTATTTTGTTATTTTACAAATAATACCTGTAGATTTCAGGGAGAAAATGAGATTAAAAAAAAATTCTTAAAAAGATGGTTCAACTAAAGATGACAGTGTCAGGTAATTTTTCCTAGGAATTTCCCACCAGGTGACTTCTCGACCCTCTTCTAGCTGTTCTTGCTTCATATGGTTGAATGCAGGGAGAACTCATTCCCGTTTTCATTCAGCAGATAGTGATTAAACATGATAAAAGACTTCTGTGGAAACGTCTATGGGTCTTAATTCTGTGATCTCTTTCAATCTCCTTTCCTTTCCCCACCACTTTTTTCTTTTTGCACAGTGTCTTTCTAGATGGGGGTTTTGAGTAGTTAACAACTTGTAGAGTTGCTGAGTTCCTACCCTTCTTCCTGATTTACCAGAGTGTCATTTAACTCTAAGACTCCTCCATCCTGACTCTGAGATGTTTTCTCTGGCCTAGCACTATCACTTCACAGTTATATTTCAGGAGGTAAAAGACTTCTCTGCCTGGTGACAAATGTGATATTTCAGACAGCTGAATCCTAGATAGAGCACTCGAGGAAGCAATTGCTCCCCTGAGAGAATTGTGGGTTAGGCTACTCTTTTGCTTGTTGTTTCGTGGAGGTCGATAAATCTGAAGAAATAAGATGTGCTCCAAGATGTCTCTGGAACAAGGTTACAGACTTTGTTTTTGCCTAAGTTGCGTTTGTTACACTCAGCGACCTTGCTTTGAAGAGGGAGGAGACAGGCCTTGGTTAGGACTGATGAGAGGTGCAGAAGGCAATGGAATCCACACATTGACAGGAGCAGGGCTTTTTCTGCTTCTTGAAACAGGACAGGTTTTCTGTGCATGAGCTTCTGAGGAGCTGTCAAGAGCTAGTATAAATTTGACAAGCACTTGTGATTCATATTTTGAATCTTACCCAAGTTTGTGCAGTGAGCTTTTGGTTTAGTCTAAGGGGGAGATTTTGAGCTTACTTGAGAAGGCTGCTTAAAACCAAGTGATGTAAGCTGACACGCAATTGCTGTGAGTTTTTTTCCTTCTGAGTTGTTTTTAAATGCAGGAAATATGCAGTTGGAAAAATATGGACTCAGCGCCAGTGTTGAAGTTCTTGGCTAGGGATCAGATTGGGATGGGAGAAACTAAAAACTCTGAAGTCTTGTCTACCTGCATTTCATATTTCATCTATGCTTTGAACAGAAGTATCTGTCACATAAACCATAGAAACTCACGCACATTACTAGATCTTAAAGCTCCTGTCAGGTTGAGCAGCATGGAAAATCCCAGGTGGCTAACGCTGGGTCTCATGGTTTCAAAGTCCTGTTAGGAAGACTCATCTTTACAAGGTAAATTTTGTGTTAAAAAAAAACACACCACTTAATTTTTATCTTCACAACAAATTATAACTAAAGGAAATACTTTGAATTTTTAAAAAGTTACAGCCTTTTATAAACATAAACCTCCAGGTGTTAGCTTCTCAACATGTTGTACAGGGTAGTGCAAAAGTAGGTTTACAGTTGTTTGTATTAAAATAATAAATTAATTAAGAAATAATAATATAAGAGTAGCCGAAACCGGTTTGGCTCAGTGGTAGAGCGTCTGTCTGCAGACTGAAAGGTCCCGGGTTCGATTCCGGTCAAGGGCATGTACCTTGGTTGCGGGCACATCCCCGGTAGGGGGTGTGCAAGAGGCAGCTGGTCCATGTTTCTCTCTCATCGACGTTTCTAGCTCTCTATCTCTCTCTCTTCCTCTCTGTGAAATATCAATAAAATATATTTTAAAAAATATAATAATAATATAAGAGTAAACTCTGTGTTCTGCATACTCACAACTATAAATTTACTTTTGTTCCACCCTGTAAAAAAGTCAAATGAATGTATTTGTTGTTCGAGGAGAATCACTGGATTACATGAAGTTTTAAGTCTAGGTCTGGTCTTCTTTTTAAGGTGATATTAATAGCTTTAAATAACCAAAGCAAATTCCAACTCTCTACAGAATGCCAATCAACAAAGGCTTGCCTGTTTTCAGAACCCCATGATAAATCAACTTTATGGCTTCATGTGATTCTGAGATTTTAGAGGAGAATGTTAAAAGCGAAATCTCCAGGACCTTTCTAGCTGCTATTTTTCTACATAAAATAAATTAAAATAACAAGAACAACAACAGTAACAATGGAGAAATAAGACCAAAATCCCAAAGTCAGCTGTCCAACAAATTCCAGATGGTTCTTATCTCATTAAAGCGCACATAGACACCCAGAAACCACATCGGGAGACAGGCCTGTTGGTTCTTGTCCTTTGTCCTGTCTCTGTCACTTGGCTAAATTTTCTCCACAGTGAGAAATAATTAACCTCCTTCCTTCCACATCTGTATCTGCTCCTAGGAATTTGAGGGGGATTCTGTATTTTCCTTCCACATCTGTGTCTACTCCTAGGAATTTGAGGGGACTTTTGTATTTTCTCACGAGATTGTGAGTGGTGGTGGCTGGTGAAAAGCCCTCAGTTGCAGTGCATCAGACGCTACTAAAGACCAGCAACAAATGCTTGCCTTGGCCCCTTAGACACTGTTGAGGGAATAGGGGTGGGAGTGCTCTCTACAGTGAAGTTCCCGGGCTCTCGGGAAGACACAAGCTTCTTAGCCTGCAGCAGAACTGTATATGAGCAGTGACATTTTAATCGTTGCTTTGTTTCTCTGGGTTGAGATCAGAAGTTTTCTAACACAGAGCATATTCATCGTTGGTAAAGCCCACCCTGTTGATGCTGAAAAAAAAGACGTTGACCTAATTCTGGATGCCTCTGATAAATAGTTCAGCTACACAGGTTTGACTATTAGACTTTTCTCATTTAACAAAAGAAAAGCCACTTGAGAATTTGAAGCTATTCAAGATGCTAGCTATAGTTTAAGTGGTTTAACATAATCAAAAGTCTTCATGTTCTCCCAAAGCTCCCTTACAATTGTGTTAATTAATGTAATAAATAGCTATTGCTTTTCAAAGGATTATTTAGTGCAGACTTTTCCCTGAATACTTCAAAGTTAACGTGTTAGTAAAACATGGCATGCACTGCATACTATCATTCACCTTTTGCAGAAAGCAGTCATCATTCCTATTGCATTGTAGTAATTTTTCCTTTTTTTCTCTGTGTGCAAGTCTTGTCTTAATAGTTAATAAGCATCTGAAAAGCAGAGGCTGTATTATGATTCTCTTTAATTACCTTTACCAGAAGGGAAAATGGAGCTCAGTTGGTTAGAGGATTGGTGATTGAAGAAGTGGGGCTGAGGACAAACTCATTTTAGCCCTCAGTCCTAGTTTCGTGTCCTCACAGAGTCGGGACTTTGTGTGGACTCTGGATGTATACTGATGACACCTGTAGGCACCTTTACACAGCTCCTGCTTTACACCCATGCTCAGAGAAAAAACCCTGACTGTCTCTTTAGGGAGCTAATGTTGCCCCACTTTATCCTTTACTTTTCTTTATGTCTTGGCTCATGGAAGAACTAAATGGAGTATTTTTTTTCACCTCAAAATGGCAAATAACTTTAAGCAATCTCTGTTTTTCAACCATTGCTTAAAAATGTTGCCTCACGGTAATTGACTTTTACCATCTAAGAAGAAATGCCAAGCACAAAGAAAGTGCCATTTATATTCTCCTTCTTTTTCAACTCTCTGTCCTCACTCACCATGCTCAGCATGGAGACCTTCCTTCTGTTCTTAGATGGGAACAATTGTGTTTCCATATCACAGCCTTTGAATTTGCTGATGCCTTTATCTGAACTTTGAAATACTTCTCCTTCTGTTACATAAAATTAATGGTAGGTCTGAGGTCTGAGCTCGATGCCACCTTCTCAAGAGGACTTGTATTACCAACTTCTCTATCACGGTGTTTTCTACCACCTGAAATTATTTTGTTTGCTTATTAGTTTATGTATTTATTTTCTGCCTCCTATTGGGAGAATATATACTTCTGAAGAGAAGGAATCTTATCTATATTGTTTTCTGTTCTGTTCTTACATGCAGAACAGTTTGTTATGTATATACATATACTATATATATATAATATATATACCATATAGTGTATAGTAGCAATTGTACTGGTTGAATAAATAAGTGAATTATCTCCTCAAATATTCATAACAACTGTATGGAATATTATCTTTCTCATTAAAAAAAATGGAGGCTCAGTGAAGTTAAATCATTTCCTTAGTGATACAAAGCCAAAAAATAAAGTTTTCTGTGTCATCAAATTTCTCATATTTTCATGATTATTAATAACTGTCTTCATTCTCATCTTCATCCTTGTCTTATTATCACAAGAATCAACTTGTCATTTGAATAACTGAGGTGCTTAATCTTAACATATATTTAGACCCTGACATGCTCTTACAAAATTTCAGGTGTCCCAGAAACACACCCTGAAGGTAGATACCATTCATGGTCAAATAAGTAAAAGAGGAAAACATCCCAAGAATAGATGAGATGGTCAATGTGTAAAAAGCTCATCAGAAACTCTGGGGCATGTCCCAGTGGTGGTCTGCAACTTTGGTTTTACGTTGTCCAGAAGAGAAAGAACAATTACATTCCTCACGTTGTTCATTAGGCAAAAAGTAACCAGTGATTCAAAAGCAGAACAATTCTGAGACCTCAGAGTACTATTCCTTGGGTTTTCTCACAATGAGAGCACTGTGTGATGTGAGAAATAACATTTTCTACAGCATTTATATTGTAAGTACAGCCAAAATTTCCATGTTTCCCCCCTATACCATGATATCACACCAAAGCATCATTGAGTGAGAAACAATTCTATGAGGAACCCAAAATAAGTTCTGTTTGGTCATCCAGCTTGTTTCTGGGATGGTTTAACCCCTTTAAAGGATACTATTTAAACCATTTTGGAAGAAACAGGTTTACATAAAATCACAAATATTCCTCTCTTTAATCTAACTGGTCAGTAGATTATTATTATTAGCACTTGATACAAGTTACAAGCACACGTGTAACTTCTGGCAACTACCTATAATTCAAAGACTCTGATACTGGTTATGTATGTAATTAAAAACTTTGAAGGTTAATGTTAGAAATTAGGCAAGCCCCCAAATTGTTAGAAATAAGGTGAGCCCCAAAATCAGGCATCCTGGTAAAACACAAAACATACTGAAGAGCCAGACAGCAAGGCAAATATCTTCACTCCTGCGGAAGGATACATACCAACACAGTCTGGTAGCATGTTCCTGAGGGAGTGTCCTGCTGGGGCTTTTATTCCTTATGCATGTGATCTTTCCCTCACTCTTGATTGGAAGAGTTTAGGCTCAGACTCTTGCATGATTGGATAATTTAAAGGAAGGGGTTGACCTTTGCCATTTCAAAATGGTGGCCCCTAGGGGAGCTGCAAGTCATCGGAGCCAAACTCCCTTAGGTAATTGCCTAAACTCCCTTCTTTGACAGAAAATATTACTTGTTTATTCTCACTTTAGGGAAGCTCAGAATAGGCATATACCATTGGGTCTTGGGTAGAAAACCTTAAGGAATTGTACTTGAATTTTAAGAATTATTCATGTTAATGCATTATTAACTTGTGCAATGACAGTATTTTAGAGCAAGTTTTACTGGGGTCGCCCACTTGGCACTCCATTTAACAATGATTTTTTATTTTGCAATAGTTTACCAAAGTGGAACATTTAATTGTGGGCTTGAACTGATACTTCATCCAATCTCATATAAGTAATGATTTAATTTTGTCTAGATTTTTTGGGCCCTGAAAAATACCGTATTTGCCGGCGTATAAGAGACTGGGCGTATAAGACGACCCCCTAACATTTCCACTCAAAATACAGAGTTTGTTATATACTCGCCGTATAAGACTACCCCCCACTTGGAGGCATATTTTTCAGGGCCAAAAAATCGTCTTATATGCCGGCAAATACGGTAAATAGCTCTAATAAGATTTACACACACAAACAAGTCATTTTCAACAGTGGATTGGTTATACAAGATAGAAAATGTTTGGTGTATCAAGCATGTGTACAGTTGCTAGGAAATAAGTCAACAAAACACTAATCAGTTCATTGAGGAACTAATAACATCAGTCCCAAGGCTCTAAGAGCCATTCAGACGAGGCTTACTTCATGAGGGGCACAAGATCTCCCTGAACTGGTCGTAGGGTGGGTTTCATCAGATAAGCTGTCAAATGCTTCATAGACCATGCCTTGGGGAGTTAAGCTTCCACTGTTCATACAATTTTATCAGACACCAGCAAAGTAGAATTTCCAGTAAAACAGGAAATTGCCCTAAGGCCATGCTTTTGAACATTTATTCAAGATGTACTTTAAATGCTGTTTCAGCTGTCATTTTTTTGCTATCGGCAGGAATGTCTTTGCTTTTGTTGCAGATGAACAATTCTCTTTAATCACCAAAATCAACTAAAATGCAGAGAAAACAAGAGCTGTAAAATGAGAAGGGATGAGGGCATTTAAGTTTCTACGCAAGAAGGAGTGAGGGTAAGTCAGTTTTGACACAAAAGCAATTTGAGATGATTTGAAACCATGTTTGAGATCGCGAATTGGCAACGAAGAACTTTATAAACTTCTTTTTAAAATATATTTTTATTGATTCCAGAGAGGGAGGAACAGGGATAGAGAGATAGAAACATCCATGAGACAGAATCATGGATTGGCTGCCTCCTGTAAGTCTCCCACTGGGGATCGAGCCCACAACCCAGGCATGGGCCCTTGACCAGAATCCAACTTGGGACCTTGCAGTTCTCAGGCCAACGCTTTATCCACTGAGCCAAATTGTCTAGGGCTAAACTTCTTTTAAAAAATAAGGTACCGGTAAATAAGATTTCTATACTAATAAAAGGGTAATATGCTAATTAGACTGGGTAGACCAGACATCTTCCAGTCATCCGTTCCTACTTCTGGACAAAGTCATGGTGTCAGGGGCTGAGGCAGAGGCAGTTAAGGATGATCAGGCTGGCAGGAGAGGGCAGTTAGGGACGATCAAGCCAGCAGGCAGAGGGGTTAGAGGCGATCAGGCAGGCAGGTAGAGGTGATTAGGGGTGATCAGGCAGGCAGAGTGGTTAGGGGCAATCAGGTAGGCAGGCAGGCAGAGTGTTTAGGGGCAATCAGGTAGGCAGGCAGGTGCAGTTAGGAGCCAGTGGTTTCAGATTGTATGGGGAGGATATTCGACTGCTGGTTTAGGCTCTATCCCACAGGACCTAACCCAGCAGTTGGACATCCCCCAAGAGGGATCCTGGATTGGAGAGGGTGCAGGCTGGGCTGAGGGACCCCCCTCCATGCACTAATTCATGTACCAGGCCTCTAGTTCGTTATAATATAGTACTAGAGGCCCTGTGCATGAAATTAGTGGGGTCATGCACAGGGACATGACCCCAATAAGGGACAGTGGGGTCCCTTGGCCTGGTCTGTGGGATCAGGCCAAAGCTGGCTCTCTGACATCCCACGAGGGGTCCTGGATTGCAAGAGAATGCAGGCCAGGCCAGCCACCGATGCTCGATCAGGGCTGGGGAGAGATGGGGGAGGTTGGCCAGCCGGGGAGGGACCACAGGAGGGTTCCAGGGCATGTCTGGCCCATCTTGCTCAGTCCCAATTGGCTGGACCCCAACAGCAAGCTTACCTGCCAGTCAGAGCATCTGCCCCCTAGTGGTCAGTGCACATCATAGTGAGTAGTAGAGCGGCCTTAGCATATCATTAGCATATAACACTTTGATTGGTTGAAAGGCAGACTGGATGACCAGACACTTAGCATATTAGAATTTTATTATATAAGATATGGAGGCAATATAGCAGAGTAGTTTAATATATAAATTTTGGAGCTAGATTGCTTGTAACACTTCTAATTTTGGGGACTTGAGCAAGTTATTTAGCTATTTTGTACCTCAGTTACTTCATCTATAAAATAGGAATAATTACATAATACATGGGACTATTGAGCAGATTAAGTACAATCTTATATAGTAAAAGGTTAATATGCTAATCAACTGAATGGTGGAACAACCAGTTGCTATGATATGCACTGACCACCAGGGGGCATACACTCAATGCAGGAGCTGCCCCCTGGTGGTCTGTGCACTCCCATAGGGGGTGCACTGCTCAGCCAGAAGCTGGGCTCACAGCTTGTGAGCACAGTGGCAGGAGCCTCTCCCGCCTCTGCAACAGCATGAAGGACCCCTTGGGAGATGACCTGGACTGCCAAAGCGTTCAGGCTGGGCCGAGGGAATCCTATCCCCCAGTGCACGAATGTCGTGCACTGTGCCTCTAGTGTTTAATAAACACTATTGAATATTATTTGCTGTTAATATAGCTTTCTATAGAATCAGTAAGGAGTCATATGGATATTACAATGCAAACATATTGATTCTAGGTGATAGTTTAAAGTACCAAAATTAATAACTTCTGAAAGATATATCAATATAAGATTTTAAGAACCAATATAATATTTCAGACTTTGTTTAAGAAGTACAGAGTGTATATATTAGCAATATGGAATGAATAGACAGCAAAGGAACACTCCATTTTCAAGGAGTAGAATGCAGAAAAGTTAAGATCTTCATAACTTTCAATAGAAAATAACCTCCTGATAGATGATAAATACATATACAAATTTTATTACACAAGTAACCTTATCCTAGCAAATAAACAAAAAACTACAGTTATTTCCTTTTTATTACTTAGGAATCTAAACCAGTAGCTCAGGAAATGACTAGATAGTCTCATGTGGCATTCATGTGGTCTCTACTTTCTTCTATTCTGATTATAGAAGAGCCTTTATAATGTCTTCTTGCCTTAAGTCAGTTTTGAGGAGCTTCAGTTCATTTCCTCAGATAGAAAAAAAAAAGTTGCATCTTTGACATTGTCTTAAAAGGAAAAATTTAATATTAAACTATAGTCCAAATCTGTGAGTTTTGTGTTTTTTTTGTTTGTTTGTTTTTTACTACTACTAGAGAAACAAACTACTTCAGGTCACTTACAGCCAATATAGGTAACACAAGAGACACTGACCCCGAAGGACCAGCTTTAAAGAGTGCATCACAGGACCTGTGTATCTTATATGGAAATGTTGACTGTCAGTCAACTACTGAACTTCTTCTAGAAAGTATAGATCCTATCTGTTGGCAAAGCTCATTCCTAGATATGCAAAAAAGAGAACTTTGTTATGAAGTTTATATAAGCTCTTTCTTTGGAGTTTATCAGAATGACTTTCATCTTCACCGGCTGCGGAACATTACCCAGTCATCACACTGCACCTGTCCAGTGAGGAGATGTTGTGTTATTCCCGTTTTAGAGAATGCAGAAGAGCAGAGTAAGCTTATGTGATTTGCCTACATTACATCCTAAAAGAAGATCATAATCTATGTTTTCAGCTCATAACCTCATACTTAAGCATTCTTTGGAAGCATTAAAAATACATCTTTATGTAGAGGTTTTTGTTTTGTTTTGTTTTGTTTTGATTTTTGGCCCATTTTCAAATATAAATCAATAATATTTTACACTGTATATGTAATATTTTAAGTTAGTTCTTCTACTACACATTTTGAAAATGTGAATGTGCCCCCATGTGACTGATATGTTAAGAAAGGATTTGTGTCCTCAGAAACAACAGGTAAACAGAGAATTTCACTCGGCTGGCACTAGCAGCATGGGGATGCATAAAACTCAACTGTGCACACATCAAACGTCTACCATCTATCTGGACGCATTATGAGTCAGTCCCATCCACAGCTGCCTTTCCAACTTTCCTTTTGATTTCAGAAAATCCTGCTTTTACCACTCCACAATGACTCACAAGCTGCAGTGCTTTCAGACTTTACTTCTGCCAGCTCTCTTCAGGTCTTTTTCAAGTATAGTGCGATATTTATTATAACATTTCTTAACCTCTTAACACGTGTAAACTGCACTACTGTTTTTGTATACCACTAATGAATATGGTACACTAATCCCATAGTTTCTCATGTGCCCTATGGCTTATATAGGAAGTTATTGCATAGCACAATCATTTTTAGGATTGCAAATATCCCATCTCAGAAGAATCTTATGTGGCATACAAATCATCACACTCAAACTCCACAGTTATCGAGCACTTGGTATGTGACAGGCATTTAAGTTGACTCCATGAATTTTCTAGTGAAAAATATAGGGATTATAGTTTTCTTTTTTAAAATATATTTTTAATTGATTTTTCACAGAGAGGAAGGGAGAGGGATAGAGAGCTAGAAATATCGATGAGAGAGATACATCGACCAGCTGCCTCCTGCACACCCCCCACCAGGGATGTGCCCCCAACCAATGTACATGCCCTTGACAGGAATAGAACCTGGGAGCCCCCAGTCCTCAGACCAATGCTCTATCCACTGAGCCAAACCGGTTTCAGCGGGATTATAGTTTTCTTAGTAATGTACAGTGAAGTTTCTAAAAGTGTGGAAAAGAGGCTGGGAGGCTTTCCACAGTTTTTTGCTTTCTCTTGGGTTCTGCTAGGTTTTTGGTGGGTATACCAGTCCTTCTCTGTTTGCCCTCCCTGTAATCTAGTCTATTTTCTGTCCTGTTTTGTGCCTGGAAAGGAAACTGCTGCTTTTCTAGGTTCTGGCTGGGTTCAGCCAATGGGAAACATGAGCAGAAGATGAAAGGGCTGGAGGAGAGATAATTGGCATATTTCATCTCCATTTCTTCCCTTTGGAGGCCTGTCTTTGGTAATGGCTAAAATACAGCTCTTATCTGGTGGATCCTCCCCTGTAGCTTCAATCTTCATTGTGCTCTGATAATTCTATTTCCTCCCCTTGTTTCTTTTAACCAACATGATAGTAATAACTTCTTTTTGTTGCTAATATCTCAGTGTCTTAACATCCCTTGTTGTTTACCTTAACCCTGTGCTCACCATTGTAATTATTCCCCTTATTCAAGTCTCTTCATTTGAATAATCTGGGGAGTGACTTCTATTTCTTGCTGGGACCTTGACTAAGACAATTGTCCTGAGAACAGATGGGTACTGGTCTCAGTACTCCTTTATTTCCAAGTGCGGTATCACAGCCCAAAGGAGCCTAGGATTCTTTTCAAATCCTAGGCTCCTTTGGTGCCAAACCAGAGGTGCCAAATGTGAGAAATGAGAACTTTTATCATAATACCCAGAGTTATGATTATATTTCTTATATGTAAGGTGAGAGTATCCCTGAGTATTACATTATATCCAAAATAGATGTTAATTATGTTATTTATAGTTATTATAATTGAGGTTTATAGTCACCTCAATTATAATATAGATATCAGACAGGATTGCTAAGGATTGTAAAGATCTTTTCAGTGACATATTTTATAGACCCAGACATAGAAAAATTACTAAAATATTTAATTTTAATGATGCACTAACACTTTGTTTAAACTGAAGTCTTAAATTTCCAACCAGGCATGGGCTTGTCCAATATCTTTCCATAATGTTTAATGTAAGTTATTCACCTTCTTTGATCAAATAAAATGAATTTCCCCCATACGATTATAGACAGAAGCCTAACTGAATAAATTTCCAAAACATGACTTTACCAAAACATGACCTGACTCAATGTATTAATCAATTATAATTATAACTATAAATATAATTATGTGGCACACAGAAGCTATAACTTTATTTTTTTATGTTATAATATGTGATTTTATATAATTACAATTGTATGGAAGACTTTAAAGTTTAAAATAAATATATAAAAGTGACTAAAACACTGCAAGTACAGAAAATTCCTAGGGCTCTTAGAATTAGGATAGTGTGAAATAAAAATAGAAGATTGAGAGATCAATTAATAAAATATTTGATGGTGTGTGTGACAGGTAGTGCTTATTCATTTTCTTTTAAAAATATATTTTATTGATATTTTACAGAGAGGAAGGGAGAGAGATAGAGAGCTAGAAAAGTCGATGAGAAACATTGACCAGCTGCCTCTTGCACACCTCCTACCGGGGATGTGCCCCCAACCAATGTACATGCCCTTGATTGGAATCGAACCCAGGACCTTTCGGTCCACAGACCGATGCTCTACCACTGAGCCAAACTGGTTTCGGTGCTTATTCATTTTCACTGGAGAAAAAAACAGGAAGAAAAAACCTCTGCTGTCTCAGCTCCTCTCTGATCCCTTGGCCTGAATTTCTTATAACCAAGGCATCTTTTTTTATTTTAAGAACTCTTCTGAGTCCGGCATGGCTGTAGGGTGGGGCAGGGTTCATAAGGAGGGACTAACAGGAAAGATAATCCAACTAAGGTATCAGTTTATAGGGTTGGCCAAATCTAACCACCAAATCTAACCACCTACCTGGTCATGGGATACACACTTTAGGATAAACTAGTTTATCAGATCAAGACTTCAGCATTGAAGATGACCAGTTCTTTTTACAAAGGGTGTACCTATATTTGCTCTGCCTCTGTTACTCCACAATAAATTTCTTGAGGTCAAGGATTATGTCTTCATTTTAATTTCCTACAGCATTTCATAAGGAGCTTGATGCTTATATTATTCTAACTGACTTATAATCAAGTCCAGGCTAAATTATAAACAATAATGCTGATAAAAATAAATGAAATATTTATTTACCAATTTATATATTATTTTTTAAGTATAAATCAACTTCCATTTTACGTGATTGAGGAGGATAGTACTTATGAATGAACTTTAAATTATGCAATAGGATTCCAGAACTATGTGGCAATTAGTGAAGCCCCACAAGTTACCAGTTCTTCATGCTGATTGCCAAAGGAACTGGTAACTTTGATTTAAATAATATATTATGGAGTAAGGTAAATGTTAAATACTAAATCCAGGCCTAGCCAGGCATTCTTTTTCTAAATGTCTCTTGAGTAGTTTACACATTGTGCTGGGTGAGATTGGGCATTCAAATGGACACAAGAGGCAAAAAGTAAAGTCTCCCTCCCAGTATTCATGTAATTGTTACCAATCTTCAGGGCTCACAGTAATAAGCAGGCTGTAGAGTTGATGAGAGGGCTGGTTGAAAAGCCCCATTAGAGGTGAACAGGGTCCTCTCCCTCTTATTCATTTGCTCTGCTGGTAGAGTTAATGTTTTGAGTCTGAAGGACACTATGACTGTTATCAGTTTTATTGGACAAGTGAATATAAAGGTAATTAAAGAGGCCATGCCTAATAACCCAACTCTTACAATTTAAAAGTAAAAAAGAGGCCTGATAGGGTACCAGGGATATACCTATCATCCTAATTAAGTGCTAACAAGACAGTTGTCCTCACTTTGGTAACTTCAGTGTATTCCCTCTGTTAACCATCTCTATCCGGTGGACTCATCTACAATTCTTAATTCTTCTCCACAGTTACCCTTCTTCATTCTACGCATGAGCAATATTTCTGTAAGTTTCCATGTTTAGCCGGTGGTGTCTTCAAAGCACTCACCCCAAATTGCCCATTCAGTTTATTCATTCATCTACCATTTTACATCTTCCCCCTGCAGTTCAGATTTGGCCAAATTGCCCCACAATTTGAACATGTCATCTTTCCTAGCATGTCCACTTTATTAAGCAAGCACATCTCACAAATGAAAACAAGAGGAGATCTGTGGCAAGCCCGCTCTCTTTTTGTTGAAAGTAAAATGTCACCTAGCCAACTCTCATTGCTTTGGGGAAGTGGGTAAAGAGAAATAAAATATTTAAAGGAATCAGGTGAAGATGTACAAATGAGCATGCATAAGCAAATGGCAGTTTTTTAAATCAAAAGAGCCTTTGCTCTAGCTATATTCATACTCCTTGATAACTTAATTAAATGTGCCAAAAGATAGAAAATGATGTTTTTAGCAATATAGAACAATTGTTTCTGATGTTTGTCATGTACAAATGTAAGACAAACTCTTGTTGCATAATTACGTGAAACCTCCCAAATTTGAGTTTGTTTAGCATAATTTTCATTGTAAGTCTGAATTCTGGAAATGGCTTTGTATTGATGTTTTCTGTGAGGTATATTAAAAACTGAAACCTATATAGCCTGTCTGACATAACAATATTTGATAAATGATAACTCTAAAAATAAGTTGACTAAATATTTGTAGTCACAAGCCAACATATAGTTTCATGAATAGAATATTAACTTAAATTGAGGAATTACTGGTAAAATTATGATACCTCAGTCCTGATAATAATTTACAAGAGATAATCTCTTTTGGGCATAACTAACTCCTATTGTGTACAACAATATATGCTGTTGCATAAGACTTAAATTCTATAAGAATCTTTCCACTCTATTTTGTAGCCATCTATTGCTATTCTACTTATGAAGAGAAAGCACTTGAAGAAAAATGCTAGTTTGATAAGTGTTTTGACTATTAAAATTTTAGATTCATACTAAAAAGTCATTTAATTTTGTAACTAAGCTCTCCTTTGTGTAAATAATTTTGATTCCTATTAATTATTATTTAATTTAAAAAATGTATCTTAATTAGGGAATTATTTGGGGCCCAGAAATTCCATCCCTCTAATAAACAGTGAATTTGCTGCTCTAAAACCTATTTGTAAGAATGATCCAGATTGTGAACAAAATATGTGCTCCGTAGTTTTATTCAGACAAGGACACTATAAGAAAAGTAAGTTACAGGCCAATATTCCTGAACATAGACATAAATAACGTCAACAAATATTAGCAAACTGAATTAAATAATACATAAAAGGGATCATACACCATGATTAAGCAAGATTTATTTTAGGAATCCAAGGATAGTTCAATACCCATAGGTCAAACCCATGTTAACAAAATGAAGAATAAAAATCATATAATTACCTGAATATATTAAAAAAAAAAAAAAAGATTTGAGCCAAACCGGTTTGGCTCAGTGAATAGGGTGTCGGCCTGCAGACTGAAAGGTCCCAGGTTTGATTCCGGTCAAGGGCACGTACCTTGATTGTGGGCACATCCCCAGTGGGGGGTGTGCAGGAGGCAGCTGGTTGATGTTTTTCTCTCATCGACATTTCTAACTCTCTATCCCTCTCAATTCCTCTCTGTGTAAAATCAATCTATCTATCTATCTATCTATCTATCTATCTATCTATCTATATGTGTGTGTATGTGTGTGTGTGTATGTGTGTGTGTGTATGTGTGTGTGTGTGTATGTGTGTGTATGTGTATATATATATATATATATATATATATATATATATATATATATAAAGATTTGACAAAATTCAACATCCATTCACAATGAAAACTTTTAATAAACTGGGTTTAGAAAGAACACCCTTCAACATGAGAAAAGCAACATATGACAAGCCCACATATACCATACTCAAAGGTAAAAAGCTGAAAGCTATTCTAAAAATAGGAAGAAGGCAAAGATGCTTATTCACCACTTTTATTCAACATATTACAGAAAGTGTTAACCACAGCAATGAGGCAAGGAAAAATAGTACATCCAAATTGTAAGAGAGAAGAAAACTGCCACTATTTTCAGATGACATGATGTTATCTATAGAAAACCCTAATGCCTCCTCCAAATACCTGTCAGAAGTAGTAAGTAAATTTAGTAAAACTGCAGGATATAAAATTACTATATAAAAATCAGTTGCATTTATATACACTAATAAAAAAGAAAAAACACGAGAAAGATAGATTAAGAAAAAAATCCCATTTACAATTGTATATAAAAAGGATAAAATACCTAGTAATAAATTACATCAAGGAGGTATAAGTTCTGTGCACTAAAAACTATATGACATTGATGAAAGGAATTGAAGATACAAATAAATGGCAAAACATTCCATGCTCATAGATTGAAAAAAATTAATATTGTTAAAGTGTCTATACTACACAAAGTAATCTACAGATTCAATGTAATACCTGCTAAAATTCCAATTGTATTTTTCACAGAAGTAGAAAAAATGATCCTATAATTTGTATGAAACCACAAAGAGTCCAAATACCCAAAGAATCTTGAGAATGAAGAACAAAGGTGAAGGCATTTCATTTCCTGATTTCAAAATATATTATAAAACAAAAGTAATAAAAACAGTATGAAAAATAGACACATAGACCAATGGGACAAAATAGAGAGCCCAGGAATAAAACCATGCCTATATGGTCAACAGATTTACAACAAAGGAGCAAAAAATATAAAATGGAAAAGGATAGTCTCTCTAATAAATGATATAGGGAAAACTGGATAGCCACATGTAAAAGAACGATCCTGGACCTCTATCTTTTACCATACACAAAAACAACTCAAAGTGGATTAAACACCTGAAAGTAAGATGTGAAACCATAAAATTTCTAGAAGAAAACAGGAAGAAAGCTCTTTGATATAGATCTTGGTGATGATTTTTTAATTTGACACCATAAGTGAAGGCAACAAAGCAAGTATTAACAAGTAGACTAGCCCAGCCAGCATGGCTTAGTGGTTGAACCAGGAGGTCATGGTTTGAGTCCTGGTCAGGGTACTTACATGCCTGGGTTGCAGCCTCTATCCCCAGTGGGGGTAAGTATAGGAGGCAACCAATCAGCAATTCTCTCTCATTAATGTTTCTATCTCTCTCTCCCTCTCCCTTCCTCTCTGAACTCAATAATATATATATTATTAATAATTATAATTATAATTATATATATAACAAACAAATAAGCAAAAAACAAATAGACTAACTTAAACTAAAAATTTTCTGCATAGCAAAGAAAACCATCAAAAAAATTAAAAGGCAACCTATGAAATGGAAGAAAATATTTATAAATCACATATCTGATAAGGAGTTAAATTCCAAAATATATAAAGACATGTATACAACTCAAGAGCAAAAACACAATCTGATTTAAATGTAGGCAGAGGAACTGAATAGCTGTTTTTCCAAGAAGACATGCAAATGTCCAAAGGGCATGTGAAATGGTGCACGGCATCACTAATTACCAGAGAGGTGCAAATAAAAACCATGAGATATCACCTCACACCTTTTAGAATGGATATTTACTATATATATATATATATATATATATATATATATATATATATATACTAGAGGCCTGGTGCATGAAATTTGCGCACAAGGGAGAGGTGTCCCTCAGCCCATCCTTCACCTTCTCCAATCAGGAACTCTGGGATTGGGCCTAAATGAGCAGTTAGACATCCCTCTCACAATCCAGGACTTTTGGCTCCCAACCACTCACCTGTCTCCCTGCCTGATTGCCCCTAACTGCTTCTGCCTGCCAGCCTGATCACTCCCTAACCACTCCCCTGCCAGTCTGATCAACGCCTAACTGCTCCACTGCCAGCCCAATTGCTCCTAACTACTCTCTCCTGCTGGCCTGGTTACCCCTAACTGCCCTCCCCTGCAGGCCTGGTCACCCTCAACTGCCCTCCTCTGCTGACCCGTTCACCCTTAACTTCCCTCCCTTGTCAACCTGGTTGCCCCTAACTGCCAACCCCTGCTAGTCTGATTGCCCTCAACTGACCTCTCCTGTAAGCCTCGTTACCCCCAACTACCCTCCTCTGCTGGCCTGGTCATCCCTAACTGCTTTCCCCTGTAAGCCTGATTGCCTTCAACTACCCTCCTCTGCTGGCTATCTTGTGGCATCCATCTTGTGTCCACATTTGGGTGGCCATCTTTGACCACATTGGGGGGGGTCATCTTGTGTGTTGGAATGATGGTCAATTTGCATATTACCTCTTTATTATATAGGATATTGGTCAGGATGTGGAACAAAATAAACTCTTGTACATTGTTGGTGTGAAAGTAAGTTAAATTAGTACAGTTGCTATTGAAACAGTATGGAGGTTTCTCAGAAGGTTAAAAATATAATAATTACCATTTGATCCACCAATTTTACTTGTGGATATATATTCAAAGTATTTTAAATTAAGATCTCAAAGAGATATTGTATGCCTCTCAAGTTTCCTGCAGCATTTTACAATGGCCACAATATAAACAACCTAAATGTCCATCAATGGATAAATGGATAAAGAAAATGTAGTACATTCATGAATATTATTCAGCCTTTAAAAAGAAAAAAATTCTGCCATTTGCAGCCAAAAGGATAGTAAGTGAAATAGCCAGGTAAGAGGACAAATATTGTCAGATCCCACTTGAATGAAGACTCTAAATCTGTCAAACTCATAGAACCAGAGAACAGCATGGCAACTACCAAGAGTTAATGGGAGGGGAAATGTGAAGGTGACTATGAGAAGGTACCAACTTTCTGAATAGGTGGAGTAGAACTGGTCTTTAGTCAATAATACTGTATTGTGTAGGTGAGAGAGTAAACCTTATGTTAAATGGTCTTAATACAATATTTTAAAAAAATGTAAACAAATAGGCCCTGGCAGGGTAGCTCAGCTAGAGTGTTGTCCCGATACATGAAGGTTACAGGTTCGATCCCTGGCCAGGACACATGCTGGAATCAACCAATGAATAAGTGAAATAAGTGGAACAACAAATCTCTCTCTCTGCCTCTCTTTCTTTTTTAAATCAGCCAATAAAATAATTTAAAAATAAATAAAAAATTAAATAAAGAAATAAAAGGGTAGAAGGAAACTATTGGAAGTGATGGGTAAGTTTATGGCATTGATTGTGGTGATGGTTTCATGGTATTTACTGATCTCCAAACTCATCAGGTTGTATACTTTAAATATGTCCAGTTTTTTATATATCAATTATATCTCAATAAAGTGGTTTTTAAAAAAGAACTGCCCTGGTTCTCCAGAGGCCAGCCTGGGTCCTGCTGCCACCGCTTCCCTCTCACTTCACTCTTTTCCTACCACCTTGTGTGGAGCTAAGGAGTCTGTGGGACATAGTTTGAGAAATTCTCTCTTCAATCTTACCAAGGTCTTTTTGATTGGAATTTTATATGATTCAACTACAGGGTGAGCACAGAACCTTAACAGGGAGGTCACAGAATTCACACCCATCTGGTGGAGGTAATCTGACTTTCTGTCTCCCCCCCCACCCCCCCTCCGCCAGCTCTTGTTGAGTTAATACTGAGTTAAGCTACTGTACCCATTGACCCATGAAAGAACTATTAAACACATGAAGTCATTTTGTTTATTTTTAGGCCTTATCCAAATTTGAATATGTGGCTGCTTTAAATGTAAAATTTCAGACTGTTTTGCTAAACTAAAAATGTCATAACACTAAAGTGTTTACCCACTTGTCACATAATGAGGCTCTTAGAGCCTGATAGAAATGGGTGCTATTCTTACACTGGGGTGAAATAACCTGCTCACATCTCTTCTTTGTGTCTGACCTAGCACTTTCCCTCTTCCTGAATGTGCACTTTGAAGTAAATATGTAAAGTAAAAATAGGAATTCCATCCCTAAAGAAATTTCTTCATACTTGTTTTATTTCAGTTTCTGACTCCACTTGCAAATTAAAGTCATGAAACAAATAGATGTGACCTTTATTAAGCTTTGAAGATCTGCTGTGCTTCTGTGTGAACATCATTTCATCTGCAGCATTTGAATTGGGAAAATCCTTTGTGTGGTTTCAACAACCTTTTGTCTGAATAGTTAAATGCATTGACAGAGCCTTTTGACAGAGCCACAGAAAATGCTCTGCTGAATATTTAATCAGTTCCTAAGTTGGCTTGCTTCCTCTTTTCCTTTCTTCAAGACTATGTTGCTAGACTACTAGAGGTTTTTATTTGTGATTCTGAGAGTTTAAGACTAAACAACTTTAGGCATAGTCTATATCATGTTATTTTTATAACACACATTCAGTCTTTTTATAAACACGTCCATTGGGGTTTGTTGAAATGTAGGCTTATATTTTTGAGAAATAGGTTTATGTTTCTATTAATATATTCTTTTATATTTAATAGTTTAACTCTTAATTACTTTCCATAATAAAATTATGATTTCTTTAAGTATGAACACATATATCTAAATCAGATTGGATTCTATTTCTAGGGATCAAATAGAATAAGATTACTTGGTAATTTTATTGAAAAATTATTGAAAATTGCTGTGAGAAATACTTGTTAAAGGATGGAGAAAAGTGCCAGTGTCATTCAAAATTCTCTATTTTACCCCCTGTATTTCATAGCAGAAAAGGTTTCTGGCAGATTTTGTGAGCCAAGAAATTAATCTTTTGCTGTGAGCTCCTATTCATTATATGTATGAGGTGAATGGAGTAGAATAGGACTGGTTGATTGTTACTTTTCCATCTACTAAGGTAATCAAATCAACCCATGTTCTTTCACTGTGATCTGTATGTAAATTAGACTTCCTTTGAATATTGTGAATTTTTTGAAGAAGGATCATATCTTGCTAAATTCCCTTATTTATAGAAAAATGGAAAATACTAGTGGGCAACATAGCTATTTCTTTCTAACTTAATTTTAATATGGAGAGAGAATGTCACTTTTGTTTAAACAGGGATTGAATTTTGGGGAAACATTGCTTTGAGAAATACAACATGCATTACAACATTATGATGTATTTAGCCAGATGTCTCAAGACAGAAAATCACATGACTAAGCAAGCCATGTGAATGTTATTTAAGGAGAAAACAAAATAGAAAAGAAAAACAAAACATGTGTCAGATATTTCTCTTTTTTTTGCAGCATGTTATTTCACATTATATGGATGCCTTATGTTTGTAATTTGTCAATTATGACTTTTTCTCTTATGTGTATTAAGCTCAGGGATCACTATACTATTGGTCTTTTATTACAATCTTGCTCTATTTGTTTTTATCTATTTAATTATATGATTTATGTGAAGGTAGCATCTAGGGCTCCTCAGATATCTGCTAAGGCAATTGCTAGAATATAGTGAGAAATTATGAACTGCCATTCATAGCAATTGTGTATTTTCTCTCTTGGAATCCTGAAGTATAGGCACTTGAAAATCCTAAGCAATACTAAAAAAATTGAATTAATTTATCTTCCCCCCCCCCTGTATTGGCAATCATTCTGTCAGTATGTCAAGTATTCATTAAGTTACCACAGTAGATCATAGTTTCTCAGCCATATAGGAATAGTGGGGTTCCTCCAGGGATGTCCTTAACTGGAGAGAAGGGATCAGAATACTTTCCAGGAAATGGAAGGACAATCCCCAGTGGAAAAAATGATCATGGATTTACTGACACTTCACTCTATTTTTAACAACCCAATCACTTCTCTGGTGTCTGCTGCCCCACACAGCCTCTGGCATATAGTAGATGCCCAATGCATAATTATTAAATGAAAGAATGAATTCAATCTCAAGGGCATCCATTTCATTTTCTCTGCAGCTACACCATTGGCATGGCAACAGCCCAGTCAGCACATTATTTTAATTTTTTTCTTTTTCTCTTATGCTAATTTGCATAAGGCAAAGATCTATATAATTGTTTGTCCCATATATCACGGATATCTTAATATATCACTGTTAATTAAGAAGTTTTGAACATGCTCTCCTCAAATACTTGTTTTGTAAATACAATACTATATTATATTTTAAGACATATTTAACAAGTGGAATAATGAGGTTAAGTAAATGAATAGAAATTCTAATATTTTGATTCCTACATTGCAATAGATTGTCTTGCTTAACATCCTTATATTCTGGAGATTTGGTTAAAAGAGACAAAAGAAGAATAAGATGCAGTTACTGCTTTATGAAGCTGAGGTGATGGTGATGGTAGTATCTTATCTGGTAGACCAGATGAATACAATGAAGCATAATGATGGAAAAGTGTTTTTATGGCATGGTACACTAGATGAGAATCTCTGTACAGAATTTTCTTAAAAACACAAATTTCAAAATACATTTCACTGTCTACAAATTTGGTTTGTAGTAGGATATTTCTTGTGTTGCAGTAGGTTCAAGCACACTTAGAACTTTTCAGTAGATATACTCTATTCTCTTGGAATAACCTACATTTAATATTAAAAGCAACTTTTTTTTAACTTTAAGATTTCCATTTTTCTTCTATCCTGAAAAATTTGTCCACTTAAAAATAGCTTTCTAATTCCCTGTTCCAGTAAATTTTATATATTTTTACATGAATTTTGGCCCTCAGGTAAGTATAGCACATGAGGCAGGTATTCTACAAATACATTCTAGAAGTTTCATTTACTCAGGCGAGCTGGATGATGTATCAAAATCTGGATCACAACCATGAGCACAGTAATTCTGTAAATAATCCAGCTACCTCAATTTTCTTGGTCATTAATGAAAATAATGATGTCTTGAGAAATACCCTTTTAATGTGATATATGCTTCTCTCTTCAGGGCCATTCATCTCTCCCTACATAATTATTCAATCTTTCTTTATTCCTACTTCTTGTCTTCCATGACCTTAGGTAATATGTATCTCTTTTCAGCACAGTGTAGCCCCCAAAATGAAGAAAATGGTAAATCATTTAGAGTAAAACTAATAAATACCACACAAAGGAGATTCCTGTAGTCATTAGTGTAACAATCCACCTCAAGAAATGCTTTAAAAATAAACAACTTTCAAGTCTCTACGAGGTGAGTCAGATATACTAGTATTTACAGAGATAATGATGTAAAATTTATCTACTCAGTTCTGCTATAACTTAATGATCATATCTAATAAAAGAGTGATATGCAAATTGACCATCACTCCAAGACACAAGATGCTGCCCTCACGTGGCCCAAGATGGCCATCACAAAATGGCCAGAAGGGGAGGGTAGTTGGGAGGGACCAGGCCTACAAGGGAGGGAAGTTAGGAATGACCAGGCTTTCAGTTAGGGGAAAAAAGGCTGGCAGGGGAGTAGTTAGGCATCAGTCAGGCTGGCAGGGGAGTGGTTAGGGAGTGATCAGACTGGCAGGTAGAAGTGGTTAGGCACAATCAGGAAGGCAGGCAGGTGAGAGGTTGGGAGCCAGCAGTCCTGGATTGTAGAATTGGGCCTAAACAGGTAGTCAGACATCCCTCAAGGGGTCCTAGATTGGAAAGGGTATAGGCTGGGTTAAGGGACACCCCCCCCAAACCTGTGCACAAATTTTGTGAACCAGGCCTCTAGTTTAAAATAATTATGTAATAGGATTGAGGTCTGTACAGAATTTGAGGAAAAAACTAGGATTGGTGAATATGTATCTAGGAGTATTTATCCTAGGTACTAAAGACAGTGTAATGGGTATAGGTGTCATAGTAAATGAATATATAGGTATTCAGGGTTATAAATTCATCTCATGAGTTGGGCTAATGTGAGTTAGGTCATCTAAACAAAGTTAACTTTGCACACTAAGATACCATACACCAAGCTTTGTCTGATCTGGCTCTTAGACATTGTTATTTAATTTTGGTAGTAATCTCAATTCTCTATCTGCATTGATTTCTATAGTAAGTATTTTGTGCGCTTAATTTGTCTTATAGTTCAGTTTCTTTGTTTATAACATATATATCATGTATTAGTTATGAGAGTAGTAGCTGCTCTAATACACAAATCCCAACATTCTAGTGATTTAACCAGATAAACTATTTCTTCTTTTTCATGCTCTAGTGCAGATGTTCTTGGTGGGGAGATGAGGTGTTTTGCTCCATTCAGCTATACAAGTTCCAAGTGGATGGCAGCCATCATCAATGTCCCGGGTCTCTTTGGGTACTGACATCTACCAAGGAAAGCGAGTGGTTAGGAAAGGAACACCCAATTTTAACCATCCCAGCAGGGCAATGACATATATTACTGCTGCTTCCATTTCACAGGAGCACGTCGGAAACATGCCCATATGTACAAGAAAGGAGAAGTTTAGGAAATGTGGTCTTTGGTGTGGCAGCAACTTTGAAGCAATAGCTTTCCACTAAGAAAAGTGAGAGTGAAGCCCTCTTCCTGCCATAATCCATAGGATGGTGGGATGTGGGAAGGATAAGAAAACTGTTAATGTAATCAATACATCCTTTGCTTTGCAAAGTGAACCTTTGATGTACTGTTTTATGCTTAAGAATAAGGCAAGTAGTACTAACAGCAAATGTGTAAATTATGAAGCACAATGTTTAGATTAATTTCAATGAACAAAGTAATGTTCAGATCTGACAATTAACTACCTAATTTCATCTTGGTAGACAACTGGTTATGATAGATCTAACATGGATTTTTACTCTGATTTATCTAACTTGGTTTATTAAAATATAAAATAGATAATAAAGTAACTGATTCTATTGTTTTATATTGCATAAATATAATATTAGTGTGTTTTTTCTTCTTCTTCCCAAAGAAGAACTTCAAATTGAATGGAAAGAGAACAATTTGACTTTTTCTGGATGTGTAATAGAGCAGAAAAAACCCTCCAACATTTATTTTTCAATTTTGGGAATTGTTCACAAATAATCATTGTGGAAAGAGATTCCATGTAATGTATCAAGTTACAAAAAAATATTCCCCAAAGATATATACCACATGATACTGCAGAGCACACAAACATTTAATGGGAAAAGATGGACTGAAGTAAATACTAAAGCTATTTTTCCATAAAAGGACTTTAATTCTGTTTTAATGCATAATGTAGAAGGTGCCTAGTCATCTTGTTAGTGCAATTTTTCCTTGAAGATGCTTTCACTATTAATTCTGCATTCAGTGAAACAAAAGCAAACACAAGACCAAACTACTTAAAAACCAACTTTGATTGCAATTGTTTTTTTCTATTTATTTAATGAATGATTTTTTAAAACTTTTTTTTTTCTAAAAATTGACTTCTATCAGTCCCTTTTTGTAGATTTAAAAAACAATATATTTTTTATTAATTTCAGAGAGAAAGGGAGAGGGAGAGAAAGATAGAAACATCAATTGAAAGAGATTCATTGATGGGCTGCCTCCTGCACACCCCACTCAGGGGATTCAGCCCACAACCTGGGCATGTGCCTTGACTGGGAATCGAATTGTTACCTCTTGGGTCGTAGATCTATGATCAACCATTGAATCACACCGGCCAGGTCTTTTTTGTAGATTTTTATGGCTAAAGCCTTGAGCTGTGATATGGCCAATTTGGTCAGGGAGAAAGGTCTTTCTCAATTAAAGACTGATGTCAGATCTAAAGAAAGAAGCAGGGTGAGTGTTGTGTCAGGGTTTGCAACACTATGAGAGAATACCTTATAAGATCTACCTGAATGTTTTATTAATTTACAATTAGCAAGGGGGATAAGTCTGGCCTTGGACAGTGAACCTGAGTATGTAAATGCAGTTTGGGAAGATTCTGGTGCTGCTACCTTCCTCTCCAAAGCTACATGTGTTGAGCAACTAGATTTAGGATGGTGATGTAATGACAGCTAACAGTCACCAATTATTAGGTACTTTCTCTGTGGTGGGCCCTGTGCTGAAGGAATAAGATATACTTTCACTAAATTGCAGAACAATCCTCCAAGGAAGGCTTTATTATTCCCATTTTGTAGACATGGACCCTGAAGTTCAAGGACATTGGGTGATTTGCCCAAGGCCACATAATTATTTGCAGGAGAGGGAGGATTCAACCCACCTGTACCTGACCCCAAAGCCCTTGCCCTTTTCCCTAGGCTAATCCTCCTCCCTCAAAGCCATACCCACAACAAACTTTTTGGATCCTTAGACAAGTTTATGATCACACTTCTGCAGGCTCGGATCTTCCCTCGCTCTGACATTAGTGACTGCCCCAGGCACAAGCGTTTTACTGCACACCACAGCAATTATTTATGACTTGGAGATTTGCAGCCTGGGGCTGGCTTACCGGAACTGCTTAAAACAAAAACAAAAGGAACTCTTTCCTTTGTTGCTCCAGGATTCTTTGATTCTCTGATCCAAAGGAACTCTTGTTTTCTTATAGGAGACGTGTAGGAAGAGTACACAGAGAAGAAAGGCCTTTTCCAGGCCAGTGGCCTTGCTTGTTGTGTATGAGTCTAACTTTCATACTAAATCTCATCAATGCCAGCAATTTCTTTATGGTTATTTAAAACCCCCCGTGACTGTTGTGGTGGAGTGGTAGTGGGTGGAGATAATGGAGGGGGGGTGAACGGGATGGTCTCCAGGCATTGACTGGTGAAACGTGCACCAACTCCCAAGTGAATTTATATTAAATATTTTATCCCTGGAATGCTGAGAGACATTCATGCTGGTCACGTACATGCCCCCATGCTGATGTCTTCATCCCCTTTATTGCTTTTCTAACTCTGATCCTTTCTTTAAGACTCAGCTAATGCTTCAACTTTTCCAAGAATCTTTTCTGATCTTTTCATGCCCAGGGCTAGGTGGCTAAACTCTGCTCCCATGGCACTCTGTTGCTGCATTTTCCAAATCAGTATTTCAATAAATATTTGTGCCTGGTGATAATTTAAAACAGAAGATAGGAACTATGTCTTATCTATCTTTCTATTGCCATTACAATAACAAAACAAAAAAAATTCCTGAAAAATCTCAGTGTTTGAGAAGACCTAAATTGAGTTTCATTTATTTATTAAATAAGTATGTTGTGAGTACCTCCTATGTGGAGGTACAAGGAAGAGGAATATCAGGCATGGTTGGCTTTGCCTTTTTGCTCCTAAGACCCATCTATACTAATAAAAGGGTAATATGCTAATTAAACTGGATGTCTTCTGGACATCCTTCCGGACAAAGCTGGGCCCAGGTGAACTTGCCCACCCCCAGCCCAGGGCTCCTGTGGCTTTGGCATGGGAAAAGCCACCAGCCCCTGGTCCCGGGCACCTGCAGCCAGCCAGAGGAAGGAAGCCTGGGTCCCAGATGAGGGGCTGAGGCAGAGGCAGTTAGGGGCAATCAGGCTGCAGGTTTGTGGGATTGGGCCTAAACTGGCAGTCGGACATCCTCTGAAGGGTCCGGATTGGAGAGGGTGAGGTCAAGCTGAGGGATATACTCCCTCCCCTCCCTGTGCATGAATTTTGTGCACTGGGCATCTAGTCAGTTAATAAAGGGTAGTGACTTAAACAAAGTGAAAGCCACAAGGCCAGTTTTTATCCAAAATAATAAAATCACTGCAATGATAACAGTCCTCTAGTAGCCATCCTAGGAAGACATTCTTTTCTGTCAGTTTGTACAACTAGATTTAAAACTTACATTGGGATTCGACACCTGAAGCTGTACAGACTTGTCTATAGAACTGTCTTTTATTTTTCTTTAAGCACAATATTATATAATGTGGATAACTGAGTAAGAGAATATCTAACATAGTGTCATTCTCAATATGTGGTGAAAGTACAATAATCAACTAATCAGTTGTTACTGACTTCTATGTACAAGTTTCAATATGAAAGCACTGTAGTATGCAAATGATTTAGACATCAAGATTTTTTTAAAAAAGTCCCCTCTTATGAAGTTAAGTTATGTCAATATCTTCCCCCTCATTCCCAAGCAGAAAACTTAGTGTGAACTTGAATTTCTTATAGTCAAAAGTTTCAGGGCATATATGCCACTTCAATGTTAATCTGATTGGCTGTATTAATTTCCTGCTTACAATTAAATCACTCTCAGAAAAATTAAGAACTCTTTTTGCATGAACAAAAGACCTCACAACACATTCTGTCCCATTTCGGCTCCTCTAGTCCCATCTTCTATCTTTCTCTCCTTGCACACTCTATCTCACCGTACTAAACTGCTTACAGTCCCCTAATACACCGGCAATTCAACAGTACTTCAGAATTCACTCTAAGCTTGGAGCCAGACAGATCTAAAATCTACATCCTGCCATTTACCCATTATTAGTTCAACTTTTCTGAGCCCCTTGATTACCTTATCTATAAAATGGGACTAATGTTGTCCTCCTGGAGTCTTTTTTTTTTTTTTTTTTTTTTAAGTATCAAAGGAGACAATTTATAGAAAACTCCTGGAATAGAGTCAGGTTACTGGATGTGATGAACAAAATTTCCTTCTCTTCTTCAGGTCTTTTAACTTTATCTTGGTTAATTTTTCCTGTATGTATAAAATTTAAACTATAGGCTCTGAAATTAAGCTTCCTGAGAATTTATCTCCTCTGCAAAACATACTAGTAATTAACTAGTAGTTAACTGAAAGTAAACTAAGATTCAGTTTGCTTATCTGTAAACTAGAAATAATAAAGCTGTCACCTCATAGCTTTGTTGTGAAAATTATATGATACAGTATCTACTTCTGTAAGGGTCTGTCAATTTATTATGATGAAAAGAGGTCAACAGATGTCATCTTTAGGGGCTCCTTAATCAGAAGAAATACAAATAGAGAAAATGCCAGCACAAAACTAGCAGGTTATATAGACAGCAATAGTGGGGGTAATAGATTTTAACAGACTGAACCATTTGTAACCACTGTTTAAAAAGCCTAAGGGCATTATGGAATTGGTACTAATAGAAAGATAATGCATGAGTCTGTCTATGAGAATGTTTTTATTATTACATTATTTTTATTTAAAAATATTTTATTATTATTATTTATTTATTTATTTATTTATTTTTACAGAGAGGAATGGAGAGGGGAAGGGAGTTAGAAACATTGATGTGAGAGACACTGATTCAGCTGCCTCCTGCACACCTCCTACTGGGGATGTGCCTGCAACTAAGGTACATGCCCTTGACCGGAATCGAACCTGGGACCTTTCAGTCTGCAGGCCAACGCTCTATCCATTGAGCCAAATCTGTTATCGTTATGAGAATGTTTTAAAATGAAACTACTATTTTTTAAAGTCATGAATGGTCCACTATCAGTAATTTGATCGAGTTAAACATATAAGGTGTTGGGAGCCTGATATTATCAGGAGTATGGAAAAATTTGAGAATGCTTCAAATCTCATTAAACTTAACAATTCAGATGAAATAATGAGACTGGCTTTTTTATTGGGAGACAGTGTACACGCACTACTTTAGAGATAGGAATCTGGGGTCAGGTTGCCAGGGTACTGACTCCACTTCTTACCATATGCTTTTTTGGCAAATAATGTAATCTGTATCTGATTCAGTTTCTTTATCCATAAAATAAGGATGTTAATCAATTGTATTTTTTCATGTGAGTTTTAAACTGTAATATGTCCTTTTTAATTTTTTTTATTTTAAAAAATATATTTTATTGATATTTTACAGAGAGGAAGGGAGAGAGATAGAGAGCCAGAAACAGCAATGAGAGAGAAACATCGACCAGCTGCCTCCTGCACCCCCCCCCCCCCCACTGGGGATGTGCCGCAACCAATGTACATGCCCTTGACCAGAATTGAACCCGGGACCTTTCAGTCCACAGACTGATGCTCCACCACTGAGCCAAACCAGTTTTGGTGATATGTCCTTTTTTTAAATGAAAAAAAATCATTCAGCAAGTTTGCACATTTTAAAATTGGATTGTTTGTCTAACTATTGAGTTATAAATGTTCTTTATATATATACTTTGGATACAAATGGTTTATGAGATGTATAGTTTGTAAATATTTTCTCCCAATCTGTGGCTAATATTTTTTCTTTTTTTTATCCTAACCTGAGGATATGTTTATTGACTTCAGAGAGAAGGGGGTAGGGGGAGAGAGAGAGAAACATTGATTGGTTGTCTCCTCTGTACAACCTGGCTGGGAATTGAACCTGCATTCTTTTGGTGTATGGGACAATGCTCCAATGTACTGAGGTATCTGGCCAGGGCTCTTTTTATTTTCTTAATAGTGTAATTTGAGCATAAGATTTTAATTTAAAGTTGAATTTATCAATTTTTTAGATTGTTCTTGCTTTTTGTGTCATATCTAGGAAATTTCCATATTAGTTGTGCTTGTTCCTTAAAATGTTTATTTTAAATGTATTGTTAATTAGATAACTTAATCAAATATTTAAAGTGATTAAATGTGAGAAGAAAAATATTTCCTGTGCAAAATCAGTCCGAATATTGGAAAGACAACACAAAAGAGTGATTTTAAAAATTATATTGAGTTAAACATTGGTGAGATAGTTGTCAAATATTGGGAAAAATTAAAATTTATGATTCTTCATTAAGTTTGCTCTTTGCAAATACTGGTAAGTTCTAATTTGCTTAAAAGAATTTTAAAAATAACCCTGACCTTCTTAGATAAGTCCTTGTGGAATTATGCAGAGAACAGGTTCAATCAGCACACCCAAATTAAAAAATTCAAAAGACTTTTGTTCTACAACAGAAAACTGGAAAATGAGTGCACAACTTTGAAGTACAATGTGTGTGTATATATACATATAGTTATTATGTTAAATAACTTTCAATTAATAGTAATCAATAAATCCCATTTGTGTCATTGTGTCAGACAAGACCTCCTGGTTGGAGGTTGGGGAAATTATTTAGTTATATCATGTCACTGGCTCCATAATATGCCTTTATATTGGATGGAGGAGCAAAACTAGAGCATGTGATTCAGAGAAAAAAACTCGGTTATTTCACTTTGCTTCTATATTTGAAAGTAAGAAAAAATATGTTAGGACAAGTAACCAACTTCTAACTGAGATGTAGCCATGTCTCTCTTAAGGTTGGGGTAGGAGAGAGGGTTCTTTATGACTATGATGAGCTAATGAAGTCTCTTTGTTCAGTCAGTAGTTTCTGGAAACTACGACAGGAAATAAAATAAGAATATGTAAAGACCTGAGCGTGTAAACAAATGATAAAAGATAGGGTCAATTTTTAAAAAAATTTTAAATAAATTTTATTGATTTTTTTTTTACGAGATGAAGAGAGAGGGATAGAGAGCTAGAAACATCGATGAGAGAGAAAACTTCATTCAGCTGCCTCTTGCACACCCCACACTGGGTATTTGCCCGCAACCAAGGTACATGCCCTTGGCTGGAATCAAATCTGGGACCCTTCAACCCAAAGGCTGGCACTCTATCCACTGAGCCAAACCAGTTTCGGCAAGATAGGGTCAATTCAAAAAAAAATATATATATATTTTATTGATATTTCACAGAGAGGAAGGGAGAGAGATAGAGAGCCGGAAACGTCGATGAGGGAGAAACATCGACCAGCTGCCTCTTGCACACCCCCTACCGGGGATGTGCCCGCAACCAATGTACATGCCCTTGACCGGAATCGAACCTGGGACCTTTCATTCCGCAGACTGACGCTCTACCACTGAGCCAAATCAGTTTCGGCAGGGTCAATTTTTAATTCGAAACAAAATTCCATGAAAAAAAAAATGGCAAAACCAAGTGATAGTCAAGCTACCCCATGGTGATAAATACCACATAAAAAAGGAGAACTAGTCCAATTCTTGTACCATTGCCCAATTATTTAGAGAAATATTCATCTTGAACCAGTCCTATTTTCTATGGGTTTGAACATACATTGGCTTTTTGGTAGGGATATACACTAAAAAACATAATAAAACATAGTAAACATAATAAAACATAGTAAAAGAACATTTTGTTAGATGATTTCCTTCCATTTAATTAGGAACCAAGTCATTAGTCTCATTGCAATCTGATTTGACTACTGCCTTAATATGATAAAGATTGGAAATAATTGAAGGAAAAAAAGACAAATTGCTAGAGACAAGGAAAGACCCCTTTGCCTGAGTGAAACCTCCATTAATAATGTGTGAAGGAGCAGTAACAAAGCACTCACTGTTCCCTTAGGGGCTCCTTAAGAGCCCAGTCTGTCTGTAAGAACCTCTCTCTCTCTCTCTCTCTCTCTCTCTCTCTCTCTCTCTCTCTGTGTGTGTGTGTGTGTGTGTGTGTGTGTGTGTGTGTGTGTGTGTATGAGAGAGAGAGAGAGAGAGAGAGAGAGAGAGAGAGAGAGAGAGAGCTGAATAGCTGACAAAGGCTAGTGTTAACGGTTGGTTTCAAGAATCTAATCCCTGGAAGGAAAGCATTTCCTTGGATAGCTTTGTAATGTGCTTGTCAAACATTTAAAACCATTTAACAGAAAGAAGCATTGTGATGACAAGACACAACATGGCCAGTTCTTTGGATGCATCTGCCAACAGAGTAATGTGATGATCCTTCGGGCTCCAGTGGCTCAGGCACAAAGGCAAACTTGTGTGGAGTATATCTTTCGACTGGGTTTTGATGTTTTGCCTGCTAAATAATTAGTTTTGACTGGGCTTATTGGCTTCTTTTGCATCTGTTTCCTTGCAAAATATATTATTAATGTTTTGTCCTAAGTAATATCTCCACTAGTTAATCTTGAACTTCTTTTGGAAGGCTAATAAAGTCATGTCATGGTAAGAATGTCTTATTCCAATCTCAAAACAACACTGGGACATTGAAAAAGAAAACCGGATGGAATCTTCCTTTCTCTTGCCAGTGGAAGATTCATTCTTAGTTACGTCTTTCCAAGTCAATTGCAGTAAATATTCATCTAGAGTACTGAATCTAATACTAATTTATTCAAGGGATCAACGTACTCGGTCTTCTGATTTTGCAATGCATTTGCTTTATGATTATCAAGTGCTTCTTCATAAATCCATGATGATTGCTGGGCTCAAAGATACAACTGGCCATACCAAATGGCAGTCACTCCTAAGAACTAAAGATGATAAACCTTTTAATCCATCTTTTAAATAAATTGAAAGAGAAAGGTGAGAGAAAACTAAGACTCTGGATTTAACTCAGACAAGGAATTCAGTTCACTTAGACATGTCTATTGTCTTAGTTATCCTCACATCATCTATCAGAACCTGTGTCATCGGTGGGAAGCCCTCTGTGTCTCCACCTATGACTGTTGGAAATGAAGTTCTTGGGGTGCCGTGGGAACAAGAACTTCCTGGGGCCCCCACAGGAGAATTAGGTATTGTGGAAAGCTTTGTTGATGATGTAAGATTAAGGGAGTTCTTTTAAAAAATATATATATTTTATTGATATTTTACAGAGAGGAAGGGAGAGAGATAGAGAGCTAGAAACATCAATGAGAGAGGAACATCGACCAGCTGCCTCTTGCACACCCCCCACCGGGGATGTGCCCACAACCAATGTACATGCCCTTGACCGGAATTGAACCCGGGACCTTTCAGTCCGCAGACTGACGCTCTACCACTGAGCCAAACTGGTTTCGGCTAGTTCTCCAAGTTCTGGTCTCTCTTTGTTTCTCCTGCCTTAACAGGGCTAGAATTAAAGCCACTGCAAGTCTTTGCTCCATATAAAGCACAGTCCAGTCCAGCATCTGGCTAGTTTAGCTTGTACTCCCAGTTGCAGTCCACTGTATGTGGTGTCTGCATACCCAGGGCCATGTGGCTTTTTAGGGTCACATGGCAGGCAGGTCAAAGTCAAGGTGAAATGAGTGCAAGGAAGCAGTAGCGGAACAGGGGGAACAAGAGAGTAAGAACTCTTTGGGGATTAAAACTGGGAGTTTAATCAATTAATCATTCCAGATTTCATGCACTTATCATAGTTCTGCCCCTCCACCCCCATAGCCAATGGCCTTTGTTTCCCAGGCTAATCTGACAGCCAAGCACCTTCCCTATGGCACCCCGACTTCACTGTGCACACTCCCATCTTCCTTTTTGTTGGACCCTCCCCAAGTGATCTGCAGGGAACGGGCTGGTGGTTTCTGGGGAGTGTAAAGTTGCAGCTTCTTGGTGAAGCTGCCCAGATGACTATGCTTATAATGTCTAGCCTCCCCTTTGCTCATTTCCTATTCTTAATATTAATACCTAGTTAAGTATGATTTGGAGGGGGAAGGTAACATTTATTACTTCGTGCTGTTGCTTTCAAAATGCACAATTAGCAGAAGAGGGGGGAGGTGGGGGTAATGAGGGTAGTAAAGTTCAGAGCCACAGAGTTTCCAAAAATGCCCTAATATCTGCATCCTTTTCTTTTCTGTGTCCTTCCTTCCTTTTCCCCCTTCCTCTTCTCTTACATTTCCCCTACTTCTTTTCTTCCCTCTTTCAGTGGCTTTTTTTTCCTTTCTTTTTTTTCTCAATGGGACCCCCCCTCCCCAACTATGTTGCCCATGAGCAGTGAGTATTATTTAGTCCTTAGTAATACTAAGACTCAAATGGCCACTGACCCTAAGGATTGGACAGTTGTTTACTCTCCTCCTCTTAATCAAATAATCTGTTAACTTTCCTTTATGACCTAACAGTTATCATTCTTGTAATTGAGAGCAGTAAGAAAAAGTGCTTTGGGGTCTTTCTAATGAAAGTTTAGTATGGATATTGGGAAATTATTTACAACCAGAGGACCATTGCACGAAGAGTTTTGTGCAATAGGCCTTCCTTCCCTTGGCTTCCAGGACTGGTTTTCCTCTGGAACTTTCGTCTTCACTGCAGACTCCACTGGAGTCTGCCATCTTCCTCTTTGCTACAGATTCCAGCCAGAGTATGCTGTCTTCGTCTTTACTGTGGGTCAGGAGTGCTGTTCCTAAAGATCCCCTCACCCTCCCTCTCATAGCAGGCATCCTGCCTCACCCAGCCACTCAGCGCCTGGAGCAGCTGGGTGGCCACCATCTTTCTCCTTCTAATTTACATATTCCCTCCTGATTGGCTGGTGGGCATAGCAGAATGATGGTTAATTCGTATGTTTCTCTTTTATTATTACCGTATTTGCCAGCGTATAAGACGACTTTTTGGCCCTGAAAAATATGCCTCCAAGTGGGGGTAGTCTTATACGGCGAGTATATAACAAACTCTGTATTTTTTGTGGAAATGTTAGGGGGTCGTCTTATACGCCCAGTCTCTTATACGCCGGCAAATACGGTATTTTTCAGGGCAAAAAAATCGTCTTATAAGCCGGCAAATACGGTATAGATTGAATGATTAATACTATAACACTCACTAGCTTTCCCTCATTTTCCTGAATAGGAAGCAAGAACTAGAGCTTGAGGACAATTCACAGTTGATCTTATCTATGCTTGAAACCATTTGAGAGCCAGCTACTAATTCATGGCTTTGTGGATATCATATTTTTAAAAATTAGTTTTATTCTCCAAAATTTGCAGGAATGTCCTCAAGATCACAGGGAAGTGCCAAATAGAACCTAGGACAGTTTTGCTTTAAATAGTAGATACTTAATACACATTAACTGATAAAATGGAGTCATCATTCATGTGTTTTGGGGTGAGAATCAAAAATGGAGAACTCCTGTTCTATTATGTGTTTTAATCATACTTGACTCACATTTATATTAATATCAATTTAATATTCCCAAACTAGACTGAAATTCTAGTTTTTCAAAATTGGAATTGATAGATCAGTCAAAGTGTCACTTGAGGATGATGTCTTCTTTCCCCATCACTCACGTGTGTGTGTGTGTGTGTGTGTGTGTGTATGTGTGTGTGTTTATGTGTGTATATATGTGGGCACTCTTAATCTGGTTCATATGCATAGACACAGGACCTGTACTCACCTCTGCTGTGAATCCTTTCATGTTTCTTTGTTGGTCTCTTGTTAGACTTGGCAGCAATTTGGGGCAGGAGATGTCTCATTTTTGTATTCCCAAAGCCTACAAGCCAGAAGGAACAGACATTAGTGGTTCATAAGCAGTTTATCTTAGAGCCACCTTGCTATATCATTGCATATGCATTTCAATGCATTCATGTTCCACATGGAAATCATTATGTTTATTTAGATTTTTTTTAAGTTTAAAGTTACTTGGTTATAAAAAAATTTAATTCATGGTTGGCTGATATTTTTTGGTAATCACTGTGAATTGTCAGAAAGTTAGGCAAAGTATGAAAAACCAAACTGTAAGTTTTTGCAAGTATAATGAATTTTTATGTATATCAATGTACTCAAGCAGTTAGTTTAATTAAATAGAAACAACGACGGGAGAGAAATAGGCCTTTACTTTAAGTTTTATTAATTTAATTTTGGTTTTTCTTTTTGTATCTTGGAGTGCATGATTTTTTTTTCAGGCCTCAAGCCTTTTTGTATGTCTTGGCAGGTTCATTGGCCTTAGGCACTGAGTCCAGGGTGCCTAATGGACAGAAGGGGCCTTCAATGCAGGGCTTAACGAATAACTGACACCCAAGTAGCTAGCTAGCTGCTCACCAAGGCAGAGCACTCATGTATGGTTATTGCTGTTGAGTAGAACATTTGGTGATGGGGATACTCTCTGCACTGCCTTTGAAGCTGGGAGTTTTCAAAGAAATAGCAATTAGTGATGAGAATGGAGACAGACTTCATTGTCAGAAAAGGACAGCACAATTGCTGAGAATGGATAGAATGAATAGAAAGGAGGTCTGGGGGTTTTCAGTTCCCATCAGGAAGCAATTTCTATAACCACATGTGGATGATGAAATAATTAAGCTATACAGAGAAAAACCCATCACTGCCACCATTGTTTATCTTAGCATCATCTTCTACTTTCAGGACTAGTAGAACAGGCTGGGAAGTTTACACTGATGCTTGGTGTTATGATGCTTTATTTTACATGATAAATATTAATGGCCTAGTTATAAGAAATGCAGTACCACAGTTTGGAAAATCTTTACCTCATGTCTGGAGTAATGTCATTTGTCTATTCTTTTTGCTCAGATTATAGAGCTTCATCTATATAGTGATACACTAGTAATTTTAGTTACTATCCAATACTTACTATATGCAAGGCATGACAACATGCACTTTACATTTACTTATCTAATCATTACAGCAAACCTATGAGGTAAACAATGTTATTTTCCCATTTTATTGGTAAGTAAACCGAGGCTCAGAGAGATTTAGCGACATAAGATCACATAACTAAGAAATAAAAGCAGGGATGCCTATTTATTTATAATAACTAGACCTCTTTTGTTGAAGTAGCTACTATTTTAAAAAAATATATTTTATTGATTTTTTACAGAGAGGAAGGGAGAGGGATAGAAAGCTAGAAACATTGATGAGAGAAACATCAACTAGCTGCCTCTTGCACATCCCCCACCAGTGATGTGCCTGTAACCAATGAACATGCCCTTGACCAGAATCGATCCTGGGACCCTTCAGTCTGCAGACTGACGCTCTATCCAGTGAGCCAAACCAGTTTCAGCAAAGTAGCTATTATTTAAATGACATTAGTTACATGAGACTCTTCAAAATTATTTTCTTTTTCATTTCATGTCTTACTATTCTGTTTTCATGAAATTATTTTTTAAAATATTCAAATATTTGAAGCTAAATTTTTTTGGGGAAAAAACCCATATTTGGAATTGCTTTAAAAATATTTAAAACCTATGTCAAAAGAGACAGGTTTAAAAATAAATTTTAGTATGTTGTTAGTACATTAAGATAACATAAAACCTTTTAAATTTGCACCCTATTAATTATAATTTCATCCAGGTTGAGTTGGAGTTTAGCCCTGCCAGATTCTTAGAAATGAATTAATAGCCCTGGCCTGTGTTACTCAGTTGGTTGGAGCTTCATCCCTTATACAAATTGTGGGTATTCCATTCCTGGTCAGGGCACATTCCCCAGGCTCAAGTTTATTCCCTTGTCAGGGCAACCAATCTCCATATTCCTCCTCCTTCTCTTCCCCCTCCTCCTTTCCTTTTTTTCATGTTCTTTATTTTCTATTTCTTTTTGCATTATTTTCATCATTCTATTTTTTTAAATTTTAATCCTATTTTCTTCTTTTTTATTTTATTTATAAAGGTATTATCAGTGTACATAGCTTACCATTGCCCCCCCTCCCATACATGTCCTCCCTCCCCAGAGTTTTGTGTCCATTGGTTGTTCTTATATGCAAGCATACCAGTCCTTCGGTTGATCTCTTATCTCCCCCAGATCTCCCTACCCCCTCCCCCGCTGTCATTTGACAGTCTGCTTATTGTTTTACTGTCACGATATCTATCTTTCTGTTCATTCGTTTATAATGTTCTTTAATATCCATAAATGAGTGAGGTCATGTAGTGTTTCTCTTTCATTGACTGGTTTATTTCACTCAGCATGATGCTCTCCAATTCCATCCAGGTTACTGCAAATGATGAGAATTCCTTCCTTTTTATGGCAGCATAGTATTCCATTATGTAGATGTACCATAGTTTTCTGATCCATTCATCTGCTGACGGGCACCTAGGCTGTTAGAAAAAAATTTAAAAGTCTTAAAAATTAATTTAAAATTTTATCCTATTTTAAAATTAATTTTTAAAATTTTTAAATTTTTTTCTTCTCTTTCTCTTTCTTCTTATCCACTCATCCTCTTCCTACTTCCTCTATACTGAACTGAGGTCCTCCCAAAATTCATCCAATTTCTTAAACTTACTTTCTGTATATAAGTTCAGCTTCTACAGATTCTGCTCCCAAGCCTTTTTACTGGGTATTTGGTATTTGTATGATTTGGTTTATCTATTTGTTCTCTGGTGTTTTTCATATATATATATATATATATGGCCTGGTGCATGAAATTTGTGCACAGGCGGCAGGGGTGGGGGGTGTGCCTTAGTCCATCCTGCACTCTTTCCAACCTGGGACTCCTTTGAGGGATATCCAACTACCTGTTTTGGCCCAATCCCATGGGGCCTTAAACGGGCAGTTGGACATTCCTCTCATAATCCAGGACTACTGGCTCCCAACTGCTTGCCTGTCTCTGTCAGATTGCCCCTAACAACTTCTGCCTGCCAGTCTGATCACCCCCTAACCACTCCTCTGCCAGCCTGATTTATGCTTAATTACTCCCCGCTGGCCTGATTGCCCTTAACTGCCCTCCCCTGCTGGCCTGGTCACCCCTAACTGCCCTCTCCTGCCAGTCTGGTTGCCTCTAACTGTCCTCCCCTGCAGGCCTGACCCCCCCACACACAATTGCCCACCCCTGCAGGGCTAGGTCCCCCCTCAACTGTCCTCCCCTGCAGGCCTGGTTCCCCTCGCAACTGCCCTTCCCTGCTATTCTGGTTTTCCACCAACTGCCCTCATCTACTTGCCCAGTTACCCCTAACTGCCCTTTCTTCAGGCTTGGTCCCCCCCACAACTGCCCTCCCCTTCAGGCCTGGATCCCCCCCAAACTGTCCTCTCCTGAAGGCCTGGATCCTCCACAACTGTCCTCCCCTGCAAGCCTGGTCCCCCTCTCCTAACTGCTCTCCCCTGCTATCCTGGTCTCCCCCAACTGCCCTCCTCTGCTTGCCCAGTCACCTCTAACTGCCCTCACTGCTGGCCGGATTGACCACAACTGCCCTCTCCTGCAGATCTGGACCCCCTCAATTGCCCTCCCCTGCAGGCCTGGGTCCCCCTCCCCCCAACTGCCCTCCCTTCAGGCATTATCTCCCCCAACTGCCCTCCTCTGCTGGCCTGGTTACCCCTAACTGGCCACAACTTCCCACCCCTACAGGCCATCATGTTGTGGCCATCTTGTGTCCACATGGGGGCCGCCATCTTTGACCACATGGTGGAGGCCATCTTGTGTCTTGGAGTGATGGTCAATTTGCATATAACTCTTTTATTAGATAGGATTTTTTCCTTTTTATTCATTTTTCTTTTTTTCCTTTTCTCTCATATCATTTTTTTCCTCTTTATGATATCATTTATGCTCTTTTCTCTCCTCTAATTCTCAACAAATCAACAAAGGAGAATAGCTGGTGAGGATGCAGAGAAAAAAGGAACCCTAGTGCACTACTGGTATGAGTGCAGCTACTGTGGAGAATAGAATGGAGTTTCCTCAAAAAACTAAAAATGGATCTCCCATTTTACCCAGCAATCCCACTTCCAGGAATATATCCTAAGAAACTAGAAACACCAATTAAAAAGGGTATGTACACCTCTATGTTCATAACAGCACAATTTACAATAGCTAAGATTTGGAAACAGCCCAAATGCCCATCAGCAGATCAGTGGATTAAAAAAACTGTGGTACATCTCCACAACAGAATAATGTGTTGCAGTAAAAAAAGAAGGAATTCTTACCATTCACAACACCATGGTGGAACTGGAGAGCATTATGCTAAGTAAAATAAGTCAGTCAGAGAAAGATAAGTATCACATAATCTTTACTCATTTATGGAATATAATGAACAACATAAACTGATGAACTAAAACCGATTCAGAGACAGAGAAGTATCGTTCAGACCGTCAAACCTCAGAGGGATGGTAGGGGAGGATGGGGGAAGAGGGAGAGATCAACCAAAGGACTTGTATGCATGCATATAAGCCTACCCATTGACACAGACACAAGGGAGGGGGGTGAGAAGGCATGAGTGGGGGTGGGGGGAAAGGGGTGATAAGGATATATATGTAATGACTTAATAAAGAAAAAAAGAAAAAATAAAGTTCATAACAATGATAAAAATAGAACAAATGCCAAATTTTCATCAACTCATGAATGGATAAACAAAATTTGGTATGTTCATACAAAGGGATGATATTTATCTATAAAAAGAAATGAAGTACTGATAAGTTTAGTACAGCAAGGATGGGCCTTAAAAACATGCTAAATGAAAGAAGGTAGTCACAAAATGCCACAAGTTTATGGATGCCTTTACATAAAATAACCAGAATAGGCAAATCTATAGAGACAGAAAGTAGTTGCTGGTGGCTGGAAAGAGAGAAGAATGGGGAGTTGTTTCTAATGAATGTGAGGTTTCTTTGGGATAATGAAAATACTCCGAAGTTGTACAGTGGTAACAATTCTATGACTACACTAAAAGCTGTTGAATTGTATAATTAAAAGGAGGTAATTTTATAGTATGTGACTTAACCTCATTAAAACTGTTAAAAATTATAGCATTCCAGAAACAATAGAGTTCTAGAAACTCCAAATTTGTTGGCATTTAATTAAATTACTATATTTAAAGAAACAAAACAGTGCTTTTCTTTAAAACACAATTCATATTGATTTTAAAAATTACTCTGGTAGTTATATATAAATAAAATTTAAGAAAGAGTGTTTAATTAGAACATATATCTTTTATTCATATTACTATTTAGAAGTTCTAGAAAATGGTTTACTGTACTATTTTCCGAGAAACATTCAATCTCTGCCTATCTTTTGACCATCCTCATTCACACCCTTCTACCTCATCCCACCAAAAAACTTGTGGAAGCCTTAAAAAGTGCTTTCATTTTTAAATATATATATTTTATTGATTTTTCACAGAGTGGAAGGGAGAGGGATAGAGAGCTAGAAACATTGATGAGAGAGAAACATCGACCAGTTGCCTCCTGCACGCCCCCTACCGGAGACGTGCCCGCAACCAATATACATGCCCTTGACCAGAATCGAACCTGGGACCCTTCAGTCTGCAGACCGATGCTCTATCCACTGAGCTATACTGGTTTCAGCAAAAAAAAAATGCTTTTGTTTAATGGATGTATACATGTTCAAATGATTGACTAATTGTTTTTGCTTAGGCTTATTGTTGTTTACTTGCTTCTCACTCTCACTTACTTATTTATTATTTATTTATTTATTTATTTATTTATTTATTTATTTGCATTGTCTTCTACTTACCTTTCTACATTCTCCCAACAGGGGCAGTGTTGGTGGGAGATCAACCTCCTGGATCTCTTTTAGCCAAGGGATAGGCATTAACTCAAACTCCGTTGGTTAGATTCTACCTCTGATATTTGTATCCAGCAACAGTGATGGAAGGACAGAAAATCATTGGAACTGATTTATCCCACATGAAAGAATGTGGCCATTATTTTCTGCCCTCATTCCTGATATTTTGAGGTCTTGGATCTAAGCTTTACTCACCATTTTGGGAACTACTCATATGCTTCACTTAACTTCAATTTTTTACTTAATTACCAAGAGTCAGTTTCTGTTGCTTACAACCAAGAATCCCCAACTGATCCAATACTTTGCTTCCCTTTCCGTTTGCTTTCCTTCCTATTTCTTCCTCTTTCAGCCTCTGAACAAAAAAGATATATAGTCTGGATACAATTCTCATGTCCTTCCTTCTCTTGCTTGGAGGCTTTCAAGGTTGAATGAAGAATAAAATAAACGAATACAAAAATAGAGAAATGAAAATATTTGGAAGGTGCTTAGTCATAACAGCTTTATTTTTCTTTTCAATTTAAAACTGAGAGTTCTTTGACCATATATTGTGTATACTTCCAAGTCTTATCATACTATTAGCAGCAATATAACTTAATTCCCCCCAAAAAACTATGCAGTGCCTCCAACAATTTTAGAGTTTTGGTCCATTAAAACTCATTTATGGCTTGTCTAAAATAATTAGACTATTTGATCCATGCTGTATTTATTTTCAAGGGATCTGCTGCCAGATCTATGTCTTACTAATGCAATTACAAAGTTATTTTTGGAAGAAAGCATTTAATGTCTTCTCTGCAGCAGGCTGAAAGAATTTAAGTTTTAATGTCTAGTCTTTAGCTATAATTAAAGATGAAATTAAATATTTAACACAGTAGTAGAGGAGCTATAGCTACAAAGTTTACTTAAAAATGAAGTGAGGCATTTCATTGAGTCATTTATCTCTTTTGCTTGCAGGCATATCAACAGAAAAGTTTGTGTTTTGTCCTTAATTCCCTTTGCCAGATATTCAACAGCTGTTGCTTTCCACCAAACTATAAACCCATCTTTCTGTTTTACCTTAATAGTTTTGCACAAACTGCATTAGATATAATGGCAATTAAAAAATCTGAAAAGTTTTTGTAAATGACAGTGGTGACCGTTGTGAGTCAGAGCTGCTAGGTAATATTAGGAACCAAAGCTAAGTCGACTAACATCAATACAGTTAATTTAAATATAAACCACTTAAAAAAGAAAAGAAAACAACAACAACAACAATTAAAAACAAGGCTAGCCTAGAAATTATGTTTTTCAGGGAGGAATTAAATGATTTTCTGTTTTGAGGGCAATGTAGCATAGTCATATAGATGACATCTATCTGAATGTATAAATCATCCCTTTTATGTTACCATACCTGATTTGTCTACATTATACTTATCATGAGAATTAGCAAGTACCTATACTTTGTTTCAGGTTTTAAAAAAAAATTGTTTATAACTCTGTAATTGTTTTTATGTCTTATACATTTTGTGGTAATGTTCTAAATGTTTTGCTTTATATTTTATGTATTATAAAATAGTATTTGTTGCAAATTTTCAAGTGGAATATATAATTTAAATCCAATCTTGCACTTAGGATAAGGTCTTATACCTTCTTGTATATAAACGTCCCCTGACAGATGTATCCATTGCCTCGGGATGCATTATAAACATGGTGGCAGAGATGACCAAGAAAAAAGTAATAGTTGGGATTTATCACTTCAGTTTTAAAATAGTGAGAAAGTTTTCTTTCTTTTAAACTAAAAAAACCAAAAAAAACCCCCACACCAAACAAACAAACAAACAAAAAAAAGAAAGAAAATTGTGAATGCCAACGCTTTTGATTTGCAATAACTAGGCTTTTTGATAGACACAGATTTTTTATTATTAATTTCAGAGAAAGAAAGGGAGAGGGAGAGAAAGATAGGAACATCAATGATGAGAGATAATCATCTATTGGCTGCCTCTTATATGCCTCCTACAGGGGATCAAGCAAACAACCCAGACATGTACCTTGAATCAAACTGTGACCTCCTGGGTTTATGGATCAACACTCAACCATTGAGAAACATTGGCCAGGCAATATAAGGTTGTTGTTGTTTTGTTTGTTTGTTTGTTTTTTGTAGTAAAAGTTTGGTTTTGAGTACTAAGAGCAGCCCATAAAGTGAAAATAAACCCTCAATTTTTCAGGCCCAATTTTTAATAGCTAAATATCAAATTCATATTAAAAATAACAATATTGTTTTAATTTAGCAATAAAAATGAGAAAATTTGAGTGAACAATTGATAAACTGGTCAACAAATGAATGAATAGCAACATACCTATGCTTTATGTAAGGATTTGGATGAAGTCATAAGTCACTATTCAAGACTTTACAAAATGCAATCCAGAAACATTCTATTTTAAATTCCATTTCAGAAATATGTCATCTCTAATTAAGAGTTATGTATACTTTCAGTCCGCAGGTTGACACTCTATCCACTGAGCCAAACCGGTTTCGGCTGCGGACTGGAAGGTCCCGGGTTCTATTCAGGTCCAGGGCATGTACCTTGGTTGTGGGCACATCCGCAGTAAGGGGTGTGCAGGAGGCAGCTGGTTGATGTTTCTCTCTCATCCATGTTTGTAACTATCTATCCCTTTCCCTTCCTCTCTGTAAAAAATCAACAAAACATATATTTTTAAAAAAGAGTTATGTATACTTAAGTTAGAAAATAGAAATTATAACATGTTTCCCTTTAATATTAGTTGCCAGGAACTTTGAACTCAATTAACGTCCAAATGGGGTAATGAGTTTATTTCAGGTTCTTGGTAGCATCTATTTGAATATTTATATATAGATAAAGAGGTGATATGCAAATTAGGCTGGGACACCATTATGACCAGTCAGGAGGAGGCTGAGCATAGGTGATGCCCAGAGTGGAGACGGAGACAGAGATGGGGGGGCCTGCCCGAGCCGCAGTGCGGCTTAGGCAGTCCTGGAGCAGACACTGAAGGGGGCCTAGGATTGCTCCAGCTGCAGCGCACCAGCAGTCCCGCCTCTGTGCATGAGCTGCAGAGGAAACACCTTTTCTGACCGCTCATTGGCGAGGCTCCCTGTATGCCACTTTCAGTGTTCTTGGTAACTTGGGTAATAAGAATCCAAGAAGGCGATCTAGGTTTTTTCCACCACACTCCTGGAGGGGAAAAGTTACATAAACTGGATTAAAGTTTTACAATTTTTCTGAAATTGAATGGAAAGGAAATTAAAGTCCACAAAATACTACAGAGACAAACTCTCGTTTTCATTGAAGTTTTCTATTTTGGTTCAAAAGAATCCAAATAATATCCTGTTATAACTGAGGATTGTAATGAATGAGACAGGTATATAATTTTGGCTTAAGTATACTTAAGGTGGCTAGAAAAATATGAACTTCTATAAGCCTTTCGCTTAAAGCATGAGCCTCCTAATATTAAAAATATGTAACTCTAGTAATTTCAATCAAAATACACTGAGACTTGATAGAAATAAAATAGTCATTGTACAGTGAAGGCGATGTTGCAAGGAAACTTCTGTTTACCTCATTTCATTTTTAGCAACATTGCTCCTTGATTGGTGGGCACACACAGCCTGCCAAATGTCTCCTCTGACATCATTGTTCTTTTTAAAATTGTAAAGGTTACAATTTTATTTTCTTGAGTAAAGACAGCTATAACAGCTTACTTATGCTAAGCTATAGAATATGAATTTTTAAACCAACGACACTGATATTTATCATTGCATTTGAGAAATTGACACATTTCCATTAAAATCATTATCTTGTAAAAGCTGGTTCATGTAAAATTTGTAGTCAAAATACTATGAAATGTTTTTCTTTTTCAAACTATAATTTAAAAAAAAAATCATGTGAGTTTCCACACTTACCTTGTTTGGGAGGTGGGAGATATATATGGATAGTTATCCTCTTTGTTTTATTCATTCAAAACATTGGTGATTCTTTGTGGAAATTGCCCTTTTATGAATATTGGAGAAATATAATCTCAACGATCCAAAGATGAAATCATCATATGAGCCCTTGCTCTTACTGGTAAACTGTTTAGGATTTGTCTCCTTCATTAGTCAGTATCTCCTAAATATGTTCCAAATAAAAAAATTTCCCATAATTTATGATCTATGAAAACTTTTTCTTCCCTAATAAAATCTTATGATTTTTGTTTTCTAATACTGAAAAATAATATATTGACATTAGCCAGTGCATAATCAATTATACCCTTTCATAGAAGAGATATGGATATACATTAATTTAAAATATTTTTATATAGTCTCACTTCTAAATTATCAACTTTTAAGGTTACATTCTTTGTTGTGGACTGCCTCAAGTCTCAGATGGAAATGAAGTTGATGTAAGTAGACTTTATCCATGACTTCCTCACAGTCCATCCCAAGGTGTGGCTGGCTTAAACCAAATTTTTGATGATAGCTGGCCGAGTCATAGTAAATCTCTCATGTTTGTGCAAATGTATCCCATAGGGGATATGTGTTTAGATCCCAAGTGGGTGCTTGAAATTACAGATATCCTGAACCCTATATAGACTATAATTTTTTCCTATACATATACACCTATGATAAATTTTAATTTGTCAGTTAAGCACAATAAGAGATTAACAAATAATAATAATAAATTAGAACAATTATAACAATATCTATATATATAAAATCCTAAGCAACCAGTCGCTATGATGTGCACTGACACTCAATGCAGCATCTGTCCCCTGGTGGTCAGTGTGCTCCCACAGCCAACCCCCTGCCGCCAGCCAACTTTCTGCAGTCCCTTCCTTCTTTCCCCAGCTGGCCAGCCCTGATTGGTCCTTATTGAGACTGGGCTAGCTGGCCCAATTGGCCCTATCCTGATCGCCTACCAGGCGGAAGGACCCCACCCATCACAAATTCATGCACTGGACTTCTAGTGCTATAATAAAAGTTATGTGAATGTGGCCTCTCTTCCTCTCAAATATCTGATTGTACTGAACTCACTTTTTCATATAAAGGAAGTTCATTCTGGCTTCTTATTGGCATACTCAAGTCACCAGCACCACTTCTCTTATGCTTTGGGGCCAGTATTAAATAAAACAAGGGTGACTTGAACAGAAACACCTTAGCAAATGATCTCATAACCAAATGGCTATTAGGTAACTAACAGTCAGAAGCGTCTACAAAATGGGGACACTGGATGATTCACATTAAGAGAGCAAAACCGTGGGTAAAGAGGACAATGATGGTATATAGAAATAAAGTCTTTTAATGTTTACTGTGCTCAAGTAAGTTTTCAGAATAACCAGGCTGGGCTGGGCCATGTTCTTTCAAGACCTGCTCCCTGTCACAAGTAAATTCAATAAACCCATCTATGTTAATTATTATAGTCTATCTGACACGGTGCCTTATTCCAAGGAGATTCTGGAGACAATACTAATACTGCAAAGTATAACACCACCACAAAAATGTTAATACCTTACAGACTAGTGAAGGAGCTATTTTAGGATTCAGGGACTTTGTTTATGTCTCAAGTCATCTCCAAAGTAATTTTCTCTCAGATACTTACTTTGATGACTTAACTGGGTCTCCAGGGGTTCACAACAATGTAAATTATTCCTATTTATGGCTATGCAAATGAATTTAGTCTGGTGCAGAAAATAAATCTCTATAACTATAAATGTCTTTATGAATGAGTTTTAACATTTTCTTTAACTTCTACTTTGTCTTCTTTGCTGCTTGAGTGGTTTTATATCCAGTCTCCACTCATTGCTCCTGGAATCAAGATGATTGTTCGGAAGGCTGGTCTGAAAGTAGTAAAGAATAGCTCCAAATCCACTTGTGGGGATTGGAAGGAAGGATGGGTGAAAGAAGAGACAGAGTTCGGAGAGCTATCTGACTGCCTATATGCTGTGTCTGTTTAATCTGCCTCAGGAACACTGTGAAGAGCCAGCCTTCTGGATGAGGACAGTGATGCTATCTCCTAGGCAAACTCGAAAAGAGAATAAACAACACATTCCTCCTCATTAAAGTACGTCACACTGCTGATTTTTCACATGTAAGAGTTTACTAAAGAAATCTGGAACTACTAAATGTTACTTGCTCAACCATTCCCTGTAACCATAACATTTAAAAGTTCTTTGGAAGAAGGAAGGAAGCAAGATGAGACATATTTTAAATTATCCAAAGTCCCTCTAAATAGGAGATGCACCCGTCAGAAAGCCAACGATGTTTGTCAGTTTTTAGATCAATAACTCAGTTTTTATTTTTATAAACATGAAAATGCTGTTTTTCCAGATGTATGAGAGAGGAGGTAAGCTAGCTGCCACAAAAGCAGCATTTGCTCATTCTATCAAAGATCTACTACTTTCTCAGGAAAGTAGGGTTTTTAAAAATACATTTTTATTGATTTCAGAGAGGAAGGGAGAGGTAGAGATAGAAACATTAAGGATGAAAGAGAATCTTTTATCGGCTGCCTCTTGCATGCTCCCTCATGGGATGGAGTCCACAACTGGGACATGTGGCTTGATTGAGAGCTGAAATCAAATCAAACCAGTGATCTCTTGGTTCATAGGTCAACACTCAACCATTTAGCCACACCATCTGGGAAGAATTTTTTTAAATATTGAAAACAATAGATATCACATTGTTAGGATCTTTGTCAAAATCTGTGTCCCTTTAAATCTGTATGTTGAAACTTAATCCCGAATGTGATGGTTTTTGAAGGTAGGGCCTTTGAAGGTGATTAGGTCATAAGGGCAGAGCCCTCATGCATTGGACTAATGACCATATAAAAGAAACCCCAGAGAGCTCACTTGCTTCTTGTACCATGTGAGGACACGGGTTGAAGATGGTTGTCTATGAACAAGAAGTCATCTCTCTCCAGACATCAAGTCTGCTGGCCTTAATCTAGGACGTTCCAGTCTCTAAAACTAAATTTCTGTTGATGATAAGCCATCCAGTATTTGGTTTTGTTATAGAAGCCCAAACTAAGATGGGGGGTAGAAAATACCAGGGAAGGGTTGGTTGCTATATCATTTAGGGTAGTCTGGAAAGGTTGACTTGAGAGTAGATGCCTCAAGGAAGTGGGGAAAAATGCATTTCTTCAGGGAGAACTGGGCAGGGGTGCCCTGGGCAGGATTGTTAAAGGTATGTTCCATGAACAGCAAGAAAATAAAAAAGTCGGCCAGAAATTTTAATAGTGAGGAGATTGACAAACCTGTTGTATAGCATTCCATTATACAATTATGGCAAAACATTTTAGCTATTTAAATGATCACTGATGGAATTTGAGTTTTGTTTTGTTTTTCCATTTTTGGCAGAAACAAACAACACTTCTATGAATATTTCGGTATCTGTATCCTGGTTACATATGCAGTTTCTCTATAAGTAGAAATTTTGGTCATAGGAACAGCATATCTTAAACTTTTCTAGATAGTTTCCAATTGTTTTCTATAAAGTGGGTGCTAGGTTTTTACCATAGAAATTTAAGACTTAGCTTTCTTGCATCATAACCATCATGTATACTTTCCTTCCCCTTTTTCTCCAATTTAGTTACATCACAATTTTGGTTCAAATAATCATCTATGTTTATTTTCAGAAGGTAAATTGACTTATATCCAAGTAATGTAGCTATGATCACATATATTATTTCTCTACAAGAAAAAAAATGGGAAGGAAGAGATTCGTAATTGCCTAAATTACTTTTTGTTTGCTTATTCCTATGTAACTATCATTCATTTGAGTGGCCAGATTATTATGATCTCTGAACTCATAATAATCTGGCCACTCAGTGCATATCCTATATAATAAAAGACTAATATACAAATTGTCCCTTTGACTAGGAGTTCGAAGTTCGACCAGCAGGTGAGCCGGTCAACTGCCCATGTTCCCTCCCCCCACCCATGTACTGGGATAGCATTCTGTTTTTGCTTCTTGTTTCTCTTTGCTTTGGGAGAATGAATTATAATTACACTAGAGGCCAGATGCATGAAATTTGTGCAAGAGTAGGCCTTCCTTCCCCTAGCTACTGGCACCAGCTCCCCTCCAGCACCTGGGACCTGGGCTTCCCTCACAATGTTGGCTTTGTCTGGAAGGTCATTGGAAGGTTGTTCAGTCTAATTAGTATATCACACTTTTTATTATTATAGATTGAATTTTTTATTGTGCTTCCTCTAATTTTTCTGCTTCCTCAATCTCCCCACTATTTTTGGTTTGTTTCAGGTTCTGCCTTTCACTTTACAGGCTTTCCTAAAATGTCCACTGGCATTTGACTGCTCATTCAAATCTAAAAGTGTGGCACTAAGAGGCTAATTCTATGTATGTGGGAACCCTTTTCACTTCTGATATTGGTATGTGTATGTATTTTTTTTTCTTGAGCTGCTTTTCTCTTGCCTGGTACGAATAGGCTGCTAGTCACTTTTCTGGGTGCCTAGTGTGGGATGAGGGCTAGAGCTCTTGCTCTCCATGAGACAGGTCTTTGCTTAATCCTTTTGATTCCAGAAAAGGGCCTCATTTGAACCTTCAGTTGTCCTTCTTGTGACAGAGTCCCTGGATAATCTGGCACAGTTTTTCCAGATAATAAGCCACATGCCATTTGGCTGACCAGAGGACAATCTCCAGTTGTACAGGATGCTAGAATCTGATCTCATAGAGTTTTCATCAGTTTTTTCGATTTTGGCCTCACTTCAGTCCCTTGCCTTCAAGGCCACCACCAATTCCTGAGTCACTTCTGGCCTGTGAAACCTGTCATGCTGCCTTCCTGGCAGACATTTATTAGACAAAATAAAAATCTGAAAATGTTGTCCCTCATCTATCTGGTTTTCATCTCACACAATTTTATTAAAATTTCTAGTCCACTGGTGCCTACTTCTTCATCTCTCTTTCTCAGTCTATACCAGTGTTGGCAAACTCATTAGTCGACAGAACCAAATATCAACAGTATAAAGATTGAAATTTCTTTTGAGAGCTGCAAACCAAATTTTGCGCATACGCCACAAAGTTCTAATCGCACTGTATGTGTGTGCCCGCACATGGTATTTTATGGAAGAGCCACACTCAAGGGGCCAAAGAGCCACATGTGACTTGCGAGCCGTGGTTTGCTGACCACTGGTCTATACCATTTTACTTTTCTTCTGTTTTTTAGTAGAGTTTTGGAAAGAGGATGAGGAAAAAAGCTTATATGATTAATATACTTACCTTTAACCAAAAGCTTAATCCTTTTCTATTACTAACGTGATATGATACATGTTACATAAAATATATGTTCATGAATGAATAGGAAATGAGAAAATAGAGATATATTATCATTCTCTCTCTCTCTCTCTCTCTCTCTCTCTCTCTCTCACACACACACACACACACACACACACACACACACACACACTGCTCCAGATGAAATTTCTGATGTTTTTTGAATTGGCATTTTTCTCTTTTCACTTTGATTCTTAGCTTTGATTTTACATTACCTTATCATTGACTTCTGTGACACCAGTTTCTTTGTTCCTTACAATCTCTTCCTAATTTCTCTTCTCTGTCCACTTCTTTTATATTTGTGACCTCTGTATTTTATTCTCCATCCCTCCTTTCCTTTTTTTCCTACTTTTCCTTGAGTATCTCTATTCATCCTCTTTAATTAGCATTTCTAAGCCATGATAAACAAATTTTTGTCTGTAGCTGAGATGGATCTAAATTTTTCTGTGGATCCCTCATGGCACCTTACACTCATATCCAAAGTAGAATTCATCCAAAGTAGAATTCATTACATCCCAGAACTCTTTTTTCTCCTCTAATTTAATTGCTGCCTCTTTTCCCTTAATATTGTTTATAAATCAGGGGTTGGCAATGTTTACTCTATAAAGGCCAGATAGTAAATATTTTAGGCCTTGTGGGCTATTCAGTTTTTGTTACAATCACTCAATTGTGCTGTCGTAAACAAATGGATGTGACTGTATTCCAATAAAACTTTACTTACAAAATCAGGCTATAAGGCAGGATTTGGCCCTTGGGCCATAGTTGACTGATCTCTGTTCTAGGTTACTGGTCATTTTAGCCAGAAGACTCTTAATTGAGCTTTACCTTTATCTGGTCAATATGTTAAGATGACTGTGTCTTTCCCTGTGACCTGTCCTGTTGGCACCATCCCACACTTTCCTCTCTCAGGCCCTCATCTCTTTTATCTGTCAGCTGCAGTAGCTGTTTATCCAGTCTCACTGCTCTTTGTGTTGTAGCCCTCTAATCCTTGCCCCTGCTGCTTCCAAAGCCATTTTATGAAAAAAAAAGCATCCATTATATTATTCTTTATTTAATATACTCAGTGCTGTGCAAATAGCTACACTACAGGGCTGCCCCAATTCTAGGCACATAAGAGCCCCTTGAAGTCTTGATTAAATCAAATACTTCTGATCCCCACCTCGGAGGTTCTGATGATATAAACCAGAGTAAGAGTCCATGAATCCGCATTCTAATCAGACATCCCAGATGAGTCTGTGGCATGTAGTCCTCAGACATTTGAGGAACATGGGCTATGAGAAAGGGAATCCCTATGCCTGGAACCTAAGGCCCCCCTGAGCATTCTGGGATTTAACATTTTTTTCCTGAATTGGCCATGCTGTTGCACCCTTCAGTTTTCCAAAAGATAGTCATTTTGCTAGCAATGTCATTAACTTTTTTGTTTACTTAGTAAACTTCTTTTAAGGCTCAACTCAAGTACCATTTTTTTCTGATGAGTTTTCCTAAATTCCCTGATTCTTACCACATACCTGTGTCAATAACATATTAACTGCTCTTATGTATGTATGTATGTACATATGAATTTATCTCTCCTATTAGATTGTGAGTTTCTGGAGGGCAGAGACTATTATTTCTGCATTTTTGTATATTTTAGAGAGTACACTAAATAATATAGTAATTCAACTTAACATTTGTTGATTTGATATAAGAATGAAGCTGTGGATATTACTATTTATATTTTATAGATAATTAAACTGAGGCTGTGAGATATTAACTGATTTGAGGTCAACAACCTAGCCTAAACAAGCAAGGATATTGGATGTCTTTTACTTAGCAAGCTTTCTCTATTCAAAATACTCTCTTCCTAGTAAGAGGCATTATTCCCTGTGCTCAAGTAAGCCATGAATCTTGGAAGTGTCCAGAAAGATTTTCCAATCTGGGTATATACTTATTTGATCTGTTATTTAATGTTGTCATTTCTGAGGCTGACCAATAATGGAGAGCAAGAAGTCATTGCTCTTCACAAGCTTAGTCTCTGCATTATTTGGATTTCTAGACATTTCCATATTAATATTAGGGCTACCGCATTTCTTAGTTTTCTTCCAAGAATCTACATTACAGTTATTCTGCCTAATTTATTGTAATAAATTGTATGGGCATCATTATTATTGTTAGTTGACAACAACTTTTTGGTGATTACTTAAAGAGAGCACTACCTATGCTTTTCTTTCCTGTACTTCTCAAAGAGCCTCTGGAATTCAGAACACATTATCTCCAAGTGCCGGCTGAAATTAGGCAGCTGAAATCTAGCAAAGGTCAGGGATAAATCACAGAAACTTTTGAGTTTAACACAATTACCTGGGGGGGGAAAGGTAACACTAATTCTTGATTATGTTTGGCAGGTGAAGAAAGGGGTATGTGAGGCGAGACATAGAAGTGATCTTTAAGAGTAGTCAGTATTCAGTTATGTAGTTCGCACTTCATTTTGCTTGTGTTAGCTTTTGGCATCATTTGTCTCTTCTCGAATAGGAACCTTGCATTTTATTAATTTCATCCCACTTTGAACAGAGTGAAGACTCAAAAGAAGCTTGTGAAATAAAATGAGTAACCCCCAAATCTCATTTCAACCTTTCACCTTTTATATGTGGTAGGTACAATACTGATTAGCCAGTGACATGCTTCAGAAGCAGGCCACCAGAAAAAGACAGACATAAAAAACCATTGAAAACTATCAGCCAGGTAATCAGCTTTGAAGAACTAAATGTCTGTATGTATATCTGCTTACTCGAAACAATAAAATATAACAACAACATAGCCCAGATTCCTGAATTTTGATATTTTAATTTAAAACCTTTTATATTTCTTTGATAATTATATGTTTGACATAAATCTTGTCTACTTATAATATTTGTATTTCCTTCAATTAGCATTTAATAAATCATTGCCTGTACAATGAAAAACAAGCTGGTCTTTTTAAAAACAATTAAACTTTTTATTAATTTTGTTTTCATAATAGGGAATCCATGATTATAGTAGTTGCCACTTTAAGTGACTACAGAAAAACAAATATATAATTATTTTACATGATCATTACAATATTCTAAAGTTAGTCACAGCATATACATGGTTTGCTACAAACTATAATCCTTTGGCCATATATAAGCTGTCAATACTAAAAGGTGTTTGAACGTGCACCCCTATTAGCAATGTATAAAGGAGAAAATAGGCTAAAATTGCTTATAAATATTTTATATTTTAATGCCCATGTTAACACTATTTTTGTCTGTTGCTATATTGTACAATTAATACTAGGAAATATGTCTTAAGGTTAAACAGTGGTAACTTTTCCTATCTTGATCTTAATTATGCCAAGAAATCATGTTCACATTTTGAACCAACATTTTTAGAAAAGCTGGGGAACACAATTTCATGAAAAGTAGTGTCTTCATATACTCTCTGTGCAACTTTAAAATCTGGCAAAATGCTTACAGACCACGATTCTGACATGAAGAAAGACTATTAAGGATGTAAATGAGGAGAAAAAACTTAAACCCAGTTTATGATAATAAAAATGAGCTAAAACTTAAATAAAAATATATTAACAAACTGTGAAAATATTAGCCTATTTTTAAAATTTTGCTTAAAATCCAAAGTTTGGAATGTCTTTTGTGATAACAGTCAATGGAAACAATGACTGGGAAGAAATTAATAATAATAAGAAGAAGACCATGAGGGATTTGTAAATAGAATTCAGGTGGCAGGTGAAATACTAATTATTGTCCTTTCTTTGGGGCCACATTGTTGGGGTTTGGATTGCTATAGCATCAATTAGATGCTGGCAGAAAGCAACATGGCTAGTTTGTTTCCAACATGTGACCCTGGATTACCAAAAGAAAATAAAGTGGAAACTCTGTTATATTTTAAGAATGAATTAAAGCTCTTGGGCCCAATTTGTTCCTGAAGTCACTCTGAGAACATTGCTCTGTGTTTTGCTGGAACTGAATCAGGACCTTTTGCATCTATGCGACGGGGCAGTGACGAAAGTCAGGCTAAGAATGGGACTCTGTCCCCAGGGGTCACGTCCCACCCCCACCTCATTTCCTCTCTCTTTCATTTTCTCTTGTGCTTTCATACACATCCCATCCCAAGTTAATGTGAGGCATTTTGCTACAGAGATGAAAGAATAAAGCAAGAATGCACAAGGTGAGACGTTCTTATTGTCCCAAAAAGACAGTTTTGCCTGTGACAGAAAAGCACCACGTCAAGAACTTTTTTTCTATTAGTTACTTACAAAAATAACATAAAAATTAGTAATAAGCTGTTAAATTGCCTAATTTGTGTGATCTTAAAAAATATTATTCTAACTCCCCTATCATGCACATGCCAGAGACCATTTTATCTACAGCAGGAGTGAGAGAGGATGCTGCCTTCTTCGTTGCCATGTGAACACTGCTCCAGGCAAGTCACATTCTGTCCTCCCTGGGGTTACTAGCATCCCTCCATCGTAAGGATAGGGACCTGGGACCTGCCCTTAGTTTAATCATCTACACATTGTGTATTGTAGCAAAGTATTTACTGATGAGAACACTAAACAAGTAGTCTTGAAACTTCAATAGTAATATTAAAAGAAGAATGTTTTGAGAATCCTAAAAAAGTTGTAGATAGCATTTCCTTTGCAGAGTTCTTAAATGAGAGATTTTAAAGTAGCTTTTGGGATAGCATTCTCAACTTTCTCTTTCTGTTTGTGACATTTGATCTCACCTAAATGTAAAAAGTTAAGTGACTCTCAAAAACTTGTATCTCTTTGATACTTTCTTCTGATCATTTAAATGTTCCAAAAGCCAAAACAAACAAACAAACAAAAAACCCCCAAAACATAACAAAACAAAACAAAAAACCCACATTAGCTAAACTGCTGATACATTTTATATCCAATAATAGTCCAACCATTGGTGTGAAACTATTAATAAGAGTTTTTAAAATAGAATTATTAAAAGTTTTAATTAATTGATTTAAACTTCATTTAAAAATTCTGTTTTACAGTGACACATTTTTTATACCAGATTCACATTAATTTAAAAATAAATCTCTCTAATAGAAATTCTGAGTGAGCTCAATTTAAATGTAAGTAATGTAAGAATATACTGGAAGTTATTAAGAGCTACATTGAAGTGCTGACTGAAAAATTAAGAGCTTTCATAATGAAGCTTTCTTCATTTTCACTGCTTTTCTTTTTAGACTGTAAACAGCTTATAGAATGTCATGTATAATTGTGAGTGTTAAGAAAATAATCACTCTTAAATTTTTACATTTTTGTGTGCAAACACACAGTTGGTTTTGATTTGGCAAATGCCTCATTGTCTTAATCACTTCTGTTCAAAATGAGGAACGTGGAATTAAGTGATGATTCCTTCCTTCAAGATGAGCTGTATTTATTACTGGAACGGAAGTTGTCATATCCTTGGTCATTGGCTTTGGACTTCAAGCAGGACTGCTTTTCCTCCAGAGACTGTTTTTCTTCAAATGACTGGCACCAGCAGCATAAGCATGACTGCACAAAACAAAGTCACTCATTATATATTTACATCAGTTATACTGTCATGACTCCTCCTATTCCCTAGGGTTCTGACTTTCTTTGCATGATTGGGAATTCCTGGACCACTTTCATTCCATCCTCTCTTATTTTTTTCACTTAAAAATATATAATTAGCCCAGTCAGCATGGTGCAGTGGTTGAGCATCACCTATGAACCAGGAGGTCATGGTTCCATTCCCGGTCAGGGAACATGCCCAGGTTGTGGGCTCAATCCTGAGTGAGAAGTGTGCAGGAGGCAGACAATTAATGATTCTCTCTCATCACTGATGCTTCTATCTCACTCTCCCTTCCTCTTTGAAGTAAATTAAAAAAAATATTTTTAAAGAACATACAATTACATAAGCAGCATAAGATAATTATTTTAAGCTAGAAGATACAAAGAAGGAAAAATGTATAAAATTAAAATTCCCACCTTTTAATTAACATAAAAAGAGAAAACCACTCTTAATTCTTGATATTTACTCTTGACTACTTGAGAAATACTCTTAATTTTTTATAAATATATAAAACAAGACTTTTTCCTACACAAGCAGAAATATCACTATATATAATGTGATATATTATGTGATTATATATACACAGATTATATATATATATATATATATATATATATATATATATATATATATGAACACATAATAATCTGGCCACTCAGTGTATATCCTATACAATAAAAGGCTAATATGCAAATTGTCCCCTCAATTAGGAATTCGACCAGCAGGCAAGGCTGGCCAACAGTCCATGTCCCCTCCCCCTGGCCAGCTGGTCAGACCCCACCCATGCACGAATTCATGCACTGGGCTTCTAAGATTCAGAGATCATAATAATCTGGTCACTCAGTGTATACATGACTGTACATGAGCATTTGTGTGGAATTATGTGAATAATTAATTTTAATAAAATTGTACTACATGTACTATTCACAGTTGGCTTTTTCTCACTTGACAGTGTCACAGACATCTTTTTATATCAATGAAGTTAATATCACATTGCCAGTGTTTTCAGTCACATGCTATTCTCATGTGCCTATTTAATACTGTTACATGATACACTATAAAGTGAGTAAGTATCTCAGTTGTATTTATCCATTTCCCCCCCTGGATTTTAAATATTCAAAACTTTGTTTTCTGAGAATCTATATGTATAAGGAAATGGAAGGCCCATTGTTTCCTGTCCTATAAAATGAGGGAATTGATCTTAATGTACATTATCTCCTAGCTCTAAAATCTATAAGTTTATGAGTGGGCAAAGACTTTTCTAGACTGCCTTAGAGTTTACAAGAAAGCTAAGTTCTTGACTTTCCAATAATGAACTACCAGGGACAAATGGATCATTCCCACTGAAGGGGAGGAAATACTTTCTTCGATGCTAGATTGTTGAAGGAGTGAATGGATGGACATATGAATGTAACAATGCAAGTGGCCAGATGAGGCATAACTAAATATATTCCACATCAAGCAGCATTTCCCTACTATGAAACTGGAAAAGAAGAGATGGAACCTGAATTCAATCTCTTTGTTTGAGTTGATCTTCCCATGTCCCTGTGAAAAAGAGACGGATGTAGTTATACTCAAAATTGTGCTGCACAGTCAGTCCAAAACCTACTCCAAATGAGATCAGTGCATTTAGTTCATGTTTAGCACTTATTCATCACATGATGTCTGTTAGACATCAACACATGTAATTTTTATTCATTTTATAAGCAATTGTAAGTACAACTGATTGGTTGAAGCAGTAAGGAGTGATTGACTAGGCAGAAGTCAACTACAGTGATATGTGAGCAAGAGTCATATTTTAAAAAAATCATCCATGGTCTAATGACAAGGGAAAACTGTAAATTTTCTAGGGCTCCCTGAATAGAAATATTAACAGAGTAGAAGAGATACATTTGAAGCCAGATTAAGAAGACCTTTTTATTATGGAATATTCTCTTACCTTAAAGCAGTTTTTGAATCTTTTGCTCACCAAATACAGAGCTATTGGATTAATGCAGGAATTCAGGGAGGCCGTGTTGATGCCGATGTAGTCCAATACCAAGAAAAAGCTGCAAAAAATAACCCAAAACCTGTCTGTGAAAAATATGCTGCTCCGAGCACATATTCTTTACAGACTTACGTGTTTTTATGAAGAAAAAAAAATTACCCATAACCTCAATGGTTTTGACTTTATTACTGATCTTCGCTGATAGTGGCTTCTCTGTCCCTCTGTCTTTTTTCTTATTCTCTGTCCTCTGTCATCTCACACACCCTCCCTCATACTCTGCCCAATTCTCCCCTTTAAGACAAAATTGTAGTTAGAAGTGCTGGGGCTGGCAGAAAAGGGAAGTTTTACAATGTGCAAATGACAATCAGGCTGGACATTTCCAAGCATGCCACACACTTATGTGGATAATTCTGGCTCTCTGTCCTTAGCGTTCTCCTAAGTCTTCTTTGCCCTTTCCTTTAAAATGGAAGTGAATGTAAAAAAATGGGAATCTTAATTGCTCCCTAAGGATCAGAAAAATACTACTTTCTCTTTCTGCCTTTGAAAAGGTTCAGTGAAAACTTCTGCATGGCATTTATTTAGAACACGGTCTCTATTTTACTTCTCTTACCTTAAAAGTTCACATCTATTGGGATCATTTGGATCATAGAGAGTGAGCTTCAAAATCCTGCTGAGGTGAAGGGGAAGCCAACACAGGGCAAAGACAAGCACCAGGCAAAATACTGTTTTGGCCACTTCCCGTCTCTGAAATAAAAACATAATCAGACCCATAGAAGATGGCTCATTGTAAGCACAGTGTTCTCCTTTCCCAAACCGAATATTTAATATTGTATACAAAGGTCAGTGGCGTTTGCAAAAATTCAGCACACCGAGCTTTAAATTGAATAATTAATATGAATTAAAACTAAAATGACTAGAGATTCATATTTAAAAAGTAATAGCTCTATCTAGATTCCTTAGATTACACAGACTATATCTAGATAGGTAATGTAAAAAAAAATACCTGAGCAAGAAAAAAGAGATATACTCTAGTATATATTAATTTTAATTTATCATCATAATACTTTTGTTATTCATAACCATAATCATAATTATAATCATGAGTTAGAACTAGTTCTACTTTCTTACCTGCTTTAAGTGATCATTCAAAGCAATTTGCATGCCACTCTTCTTTCTCAACATTTCACAGGTCATCAGGGTATAAAAAAGTGCAGTGATGGCCAACGGCAAGCAGAAATAGAAACTAAATAGCCACCAATCTTTAGCTGTCTGGTAAAACTATGGGGAAGAGAGAATTTCTTATTTTATTTTATTTTATTTTATTTTATTTTATTTTATTTTATTTTATTTTTCCCATCACCATTTATCCCCTCATGCCCTCTTCTACCTCCACTAGTCCCCCTTACTCCCCATTACTACACTGTTGTCCATGTCCATCAGTTCTTTCTTTTTTTTTTCCTCTCAATCTCTCTATCCCCCAATAACCCGCCCACAGGAGCTGTCAGCCTGCTCTCTATCTGAGTCTGCAGGAAGAGAGAATTTTATGATTAATATTCTATGTAAGAAACTTCTATAAAGCAAATGTTAAATTTAAAAAAATCATCATGGAATAATTATTTATTAAAGTACTGTATAATCTATTTTATAAACACTATATAGACTCAGGTCACATCTGAACAAATAATTAAATACTGATATTAAATAAAATGAACTTTTCCTAAAAGGCATTTCAGTTCTCAAAAGCAATGGGCTATACATATGTTTTAAACTTTAATCAGTTAGAATTTAAAATATCAGATACTTTTGTCTTCACACAAACTACTTTTCCTTAAGCTATTCTTTGTATGAAATAGTACATCTGAGTATGTAAAATATCATAGTGTTTAAGGAAATTTTTTACTTTTTAACACATTTATTTCATGGGAAAAACAGATACAAAAAAATGGTCTGTGTTAATCATTTAGCTCTGTAATGTATAAATCTAACCAATCAAGTAAAAAAAAAATCAAAGTGACTTTTTCTCTCTCTTTTTCTGTTCTTTTTAAAAATTGTTACTTTAGATATGTCTGTGTGGGAGCAGAACTTATGCAATCAATGCAGTACATTTTCCCCTTTTAACTAATAAGAAACAAGAAGACGGCAATTTCATTCCCAATTTACATTAATATCCTTCTTTAATCTTTTGATTATCATAATATATAAAATTCATAAAGTTTTATTAGTCTTCTCAGTTATGAAATGGAAAATAATTATTGGTGATCCTTAGATGGGCCCCCTTTCACGAACTTCTTCTTCACTCATTTTGTTGGGAAGAGCGTTTTACACTTAGGACCTCTCTTCTGGTGACCAGCATTACCATCCTTTTCCTATCACCTGATTAAACATTCTTGAATAAATGGCCAAGATGAAAGCTTCTTTGCAGCGATAGCTTTCTCTTTAGAGGAGACAGGCTTGCCATTCAGAATCCATCTATATCAGGGCAACTTCTGCTTGATCAACCACTGCACTATCTACTCCCTCTGAGGACTGTTGTGCTGTCTTATGCAAAAAAAAAAAAAAAAAAAAAAAAAAGTAGTAGTAGTTGCTGATCCTTTTGGGGATTTGAGTAGAAAAGCTATAAATTCAGATCGATTTTCTCATGTGAACCTGGTTTATCTATATTTCCGAATGCCAGGAGATTCTTGGAGAAATAGGCACCCAGGTTCTTGCAGCTTGGGTCATTCGTCATTGTTAACCCTGCAGTCCTGGGACCAACACTCCTAATTTATGCCAAGGACAGTCACAAATCAATAACTCCCAAGGAGGAGAAATCAGGGGGAAAATAGCTAAATATTTATAAGGCGAGAACAGACCGGGGGTGGGAGGGGTGGGGGGAGGGAGTAGAGTTTACCTGCATGAAGGCTGTTTTCTGAACGGGATGAAGCATGCAGACTCGCAGAGGTCTTCCTTTGTAGTCAGTGGTAATCATATCAAAACCCACAGCTTCAGGGACAGCCAGAACTACAGAGACCACCCAAATTAAAACAATTTCTACTGCTGTCCATTTTGGAACTCCGATTCCTTTAATTCGACTCCAAGATGCAACGGCTCGATACCTGAAGAGCGAAATAGAAGTGTTTGTCCACCTGGCAGAGCCTGGTTTTAGTGAATTCCATAGCTATTTTCTAAGTAACATAGCAGTACCATTGAGTGCTCCGGATATACCTGACTTCAATATATGCTCTTACCTGTCAATGCTCAGAGCACACAGACTCAGCACAGTGATCCCCACAGAGGCCTTCTGTATGAAAGGCACCAGCTTGCACATCTCAACTCCGAAAGGCCAGTCCCTTGCCAGTAGCTGCATGGAGGAGACATGAAGCTCTATTAGGGAGATTTTCATGAGGCGCCCTCTGAACGGCATTATGTAGCAGAGAGTACTTCACATGCAGAGTAAGATAACAAATTTCAGTTCTTATTCTTTTCCTCGTGGACTGCTCCTTTGAAAATCACCAATGTTTGATATAGGAAACAGGAGAGTGGACTGGAAATAATGAATATGCAGCTAGGCCGGCCGGTGTGGCTCAGTTGGTTGGGCATTGTCCCATGCACCAGGAGGTCACCAGTTAGTTTCCTGGTTAGGACACATGCCCAGGTTGTGTCTTCAAAAGAGGGCATGCAGGAAGCAGCCAATCAATGTTTCTTTATCATTAATGTTTCTGTCTCTCTTTCCTTCTCCCTTCCTCTCTCTCTAAAATCAATAAAGGCATATTGAAAAAAATAAAAGAACATGCAGCCAGTTCACAAGAGTTTGTTATGCATCTATAGTAGCTTAGGGTCAGGATTTCCACCGAGGAGGCAACTGGGGCCAGCTCACCTTACAATTGTGAAGCTAAAATTCTAAGAATGTCTCTTACACTGCTATAGAGTCCCCAATGCTTAGGTCATGGTCAAATCAAAATGATTTAATTAAAAATAGGTGATAAATGTTCCTTAGGAAGAACACAGTTCTTCTATTGGTCAATTTACCTAATAATTGACTAAGATAAAGAACAAAGAATGTATTCTTTACCTTAGTCAATTACTTGACTGCATAGTAACTCAGCCTGAGTAAGCATGCTGCTGCCTTTGGGCTTTACTCTAGATCTTTCCTTATCCTGAAAGTCTCTTTCCCCACAGATCCACAGGGAAAACTCCCTTGCCCCCTCTGATTTTGCTCAAATCTCATCTTTTCAACATGACCTACCCTGACTACACTATTAACAACATTGACCAGTCAGGAATCCCCTTCTTTCATACCTTATTCCAATTTCTTTTTCTTAATCTATAGTACTTACCAACTTCTATTGCTTATGCTATAATATTTACTTGTTTGTTTTGTTTAGTTTTTGCTGCCTGGCACTTCTGGAAATTTGACAGAATATGGGTCCTGCAACTTCTAAATCCAGTTCCTGACACATAAGAGATGCTTACTATATATTCAAGTCCCTAATATATACATAGGCCCTGGTTACACAATGAGGAAAAAGACATAGTTATTGCTCTTATATACATATATGTATTTTCTCAATATGACTTCAGACTATGTAACCATCCATTGTTAAACTCAGTTATTTTCTTTCTTGGGACAACTGGGTGTGCCCCACACTGGTAAATGAATCACTTTAGGTAAACATCTGGATCGAATGTTCATGAGGTTTTTGAAAATAAAGAAAAGTATTTAAAAATCTATGTTTTCTTTTTTAATATTTTTAAAAATAACCTTCTAAAAGTAAAAACTATTTGAAACACAATTGAGTCTTTCCTTTCTTTTATTACTGAAATTCTTCATAAAGTTTGTTAAGCTGGGTGATTTTCTATAACTAGAATGGCACCAAATATGTGACTTGGTATAAATATGAGATGGAAATCCAACATGGGACCAATTTCATTTATAAGCTTTGCTTCAAAAATTGTACTTATTTGTAGGACAAATATTGGAAAACTTACCACAAATATCCTTATTCTAGGGTCCTAAAAACCTGCAGGGCCAGGCAGGTAATACAGAGGTGTGAAGGGAACCAGAGGTAAGAAGGACACTGGTGTCAAGAATATAATAGAGAGTGATGGGTTCTGGGGTAAATCCTGTCTAAAAGGAGCAGCTGCTAGCAAATATGACATGATTTTGCCAAAGGACTCTAAATATAAAAACAACAATAACAAACAAACCTCTTAGTTTTTAGCCCCAACTGGGAATCCTATAAAATAAAAGCCTAATATGCTAAGTGTCTGGTCATCCATTCAACCTATCAAAGCATAATATGCTAATGATATGCTAAGGCTGCTTAACCACTCGCTATGATCTGCACTGACCACCAGGGAACAGACGCTCTGACCGGTAGGTTAGCTTGCTGCTGGGGTCTAGCTAGTCAGGAATGAATAAGACATGCCGGACATGCTGTGGAGACCTCCTGTGGTTCCTCCCTGGCTGGCCAACCTCTCACATCCCTCCTTGGGCCCAATCGTGCACCAGTGGGGTCCTTCAGCCTGGCCTGTGCCCTCTCGTAATCCGGAACCCCTCAGAGGATGTCACAGATCAGGCTGAGGGACCCGACTGGTGCATGCACAAATTTGTTCATTGGGCCTCTAGTTTTTATATGAAATCCCATAATTTATAAAAGTTGTCAGCTAATTAATATTTTTTAAAAACACTGTCAGATAATATTGTATTAACAAAATATATCTGTGGGTTCTACTAGCCTCTATCTTGTGATTACTGGATTAAACAATTGACTCATAACTGTGTGCCAGGCACCATTCTGAGGACAGGGTTCATATCAGATCAGTGAACAAGGCAAAGTCCCTGTTTTTATGGAGTTTACAGTCTAGTAAGGGAGGCAGACAAAAAAAACCACATAAATATTAAATATGATAATACAGGGGGTGTCATCATATTAAGGAAGTATGGCAGGATTTAGGATGCTTTCTTGCCAGGGTTGACCCGCAGACCCTGAGCCATGGATGATGATTACTCTGACACATGTTTCTGTGAAAGAGAGGGCTAAGGGACTGCTTGGCTATAGGAACCAAAAAGCCCCATTTACCTGCCTCCTTAGGCTTTTATTATAGCAAAAACTTGAAGTAAAATTAACCTTTAGAGACTATCAGCAAGGTAAGTATCCTTGAAAAAAGTGTTCTTTAAGTAAGAATATTTTGAAGACTAAACACAGAGATCCAAGTAAAACATCCTGGGGGCTCATACTTGTTTGGAAAAGTCAAGGCAGGGTCTGCCACTTTTATCAAGATCCCCATAGAGGCCACTGACCTTTCAGAGATTCCTCCTTACAGACTTTCCAAGAAAGTCCTGTGCTTCCCCACACTTTCTGATAGGCCTCTCAGCAAGGTCTATCTAAAGAGGCAACATTTGAGTAGGACCTGACTAAAATAATAGAGTAAGCCATGCAAAGAGCATTTGAGGCAGAGGAAAGAGCTAGTGCAAAGACCCTGAGGTCAAAATAATTTGGGTGAGCTAAAAGGGGCAGAAACTGTTGAGGAGTGATCCAGAAGATGAAGTTGTAGGGCAAATTGTTTGATTTTGTTTTGTTTTGTTTTGTTTGTTTGTTTTGAGGAAATTAATTGCAAGGTTTTTAAAAAGGAAAATAGAATGATTTTATTTATGTTTTTTAAAAGATCACTCTGGGTGCTCAATGTAGTATTAAAAGGGGTCATAAAAGGAAGCTTTGATGAGAGGTCAGGGTGAGCTGTGTGGTGCCCGGGGGGAGAGGAGAATGAGTAAGAGACTGAATACATTTTGAAGGTAGAGCCACCAGGACTTGCTGACGGGTTGGATGTCAGATGTGAGGAGTCAGTAAACTCAAAGAGGTTTATCTTGTAAAAGTGGAGACCTTTCCAGAAATGGGGAGGACTGAAAGTAACACAGGTCTGAACCAGCAATGACCTCAAGATGCTTTGAAAGAACTGCCAATTGCCCTCGGAAACATAAGAAAAAATAGGTTCCAGCCGGTTACAAGGGCTCTGCCAGACCCAGCTTGGTATAAATTATCCAGACACTATTCTGTCTAATCGTACTGATTGTCCTTAGATGTATCAGGAAAAAAAAGAAGAAGAAAGCAAAACTCCCGTCAAAAATATGAACTACCATTTCCCTCCCTTTGAATGTGGGTTGAATTTAATGATTTGCTTTAATGAACAAAATGTGGTAAAAGTGATGATGTGTGACATCTGAGTTCATAAAAGGCAGTAGGCTTTCTCCTTGCTCTCTCTTGGATCGCTCTTTATGGGGGAGGCCAGCTGCCATGCCACGGAACATTCACTTCTACAGAGAGGCCAACATGATAAGGAACTGAGACCTCCTGAAAACAGCCAGCGCTAGTTTGCTTGGTGTGCAAATGAAAAAGATCCTTCAGCTCAGCAAGTGTAGCTTAGTGGTTGAGCATCAACCTATGAACCAGGAGGTCAAGATTCTATTCCAGTTAGGGCACATGCCTGAGTTGTGGCCTCTGTCCCCAGTGGGGAGCATGCAGGAGATAGCCGAACAATGATTCACTCTTGTCATGATGTTTCTATCTCTCCCTCTTCCTTTCTCTCTGAAGTCAATAAAAAATCCTTTTTAAAAAAAAAAAAAAGATCCTCCAGCTCTAGGCAATCCTTCAGATGACTTTAACCCCTGCCAATATCTTGACTGCACCCCATGAGAAACTTGAGTCAGTGGCTCCTGAATTACTGAACCACAGACTTGGTGTAAGTTATAATTGCTTATTATTCAAGCCATTAAGTTTTTGAGTAATTTGCTATTCATCATTCTATAGCTAATACAGTTGTCCTTGATTACTCACTTACGTAATAAATCCACATTTGAACCCACATGGTCTGATTCTCTTAGTGTTTTGAAGAAGCTGATCTTAGAAAAAAAAAAGAGTGTTTAGAATTAACATCACTATTAGTATTTTTAAACCCAGGGCTATGTGTCAAACAATGGTAAAATGTCTAGATACAGAAGTAAAACTTTCTTCTAAGAACCTATTGTATTCACATATGTTCAAAATTTTTGATAGTTTCAAGTATTTTATTGTCTCAAACTATTTCCAAATATGCAAATATTCGTATCACAGAAGTACAGCCATCAGATGGATCTGGATGAATGAGCGCCCAGGCCACTGAAGGGAAAGAAGTCTGGCCAATGAAAATGAGCTCTGCACTGAGTCCAGGCCCTGCTTTGCGGTTACTATTGTTTTTGGCTCAGCCTCAAAACTGGATTATTGCTCTTCATACCACGGGGAGGCCTGCGGCTCAACCTCTGACCCAAGTTATCACAGAGGATAGGGAAACACAAACTGAAAATTATAACAATTCTCTTCAAGTTCAACACAGAACTTGAGTCGGTGGCTCCTGACTGTCAGAAAGCTAATCATAACCCAGAGATTACAATTTTCTAATCTTCGATTGCGAAAAAAAAAAAAAGAAAGGAACTACAAAATGAGGAACAGTAGTAGCCTTTATCAGCTTTCAGGATTTCTGCCTTTCAGACCTGAATGCTGCTGGTCCTCAGCACCCACTGTCACTTGTAGTGAGAGGGAGGAGGACTTTGACAGTCTCAGCCTCTCTCTGATCAAAAAGCTTTGTGGATCCACTGAGAAAAGTCAGATAGCTTATAGCATTCCTGATTCTCATGTCTTTCTTTGCGGCCTCCATCAAGAAAGTCTTTAAGCAAGTTAGTGCTTGGAGCTTATTTAAAATGCAAAGACAACAACTTCTTGCTTCATGATAAACAAAGCCCTGGGTAAAGGAAAAGCTGTGAAGTTTTTTAAAAAAATCACTCTCAATCAAGATGCCCTCTTTAAAATTTGGTTTAAAAATGTTCTTACAGATTTTTATAATTCCTGGAAATTAATTATTTCACTACTTAGTGACAAAAATAATAACATCCAACACTTAACAATTTGAAGACCAACAGTATAGCTTTCCTCTTTGTGGAAGAGACTGATTTTCTTTATTGCAAGAGGGATCAACTGCAACTTCACATCCAACAATGGCATTTTCACTCTTTATATTTCTTCTTTTTCCCCTTTGGCTTTATGCCATTAAATTAGCTATCTTAAGGGCAAGATCTGAATTGCAAAAACAAACCAAGCATGTAATCAGACAAGTCTCTCTGATCAAGAAAACATTAGAGTTTGATATTTTTTCTAGGACCCTGCCACATGAATTAAATTTTTAGGTCTTGTTTAAAATTAAGGTTGAATATAGCCGAAGCTGGTTTGGCTCAGCAGTAGAGCGTCAGTCTGCGGACTGAAAGGTCCCGGGTTGTTTCTGGTCAAGGGCATGTACATTGGTTGCAGGCACATCCCCAGTAGGGGGTGTGCAAGAGGCCGCTGGTCGATGTTTCTCTCTCATCGACGTTTCTACCTCTCTATCTCTCTCCTTTCCTCTCTGTAAAATATCAATAAAATATATTAAAAAATAAAATAAAATAAAATTAAGGTTGAATATCTATTACCTATCCTTTAGCATATGTGAACCAGTTAGAATATATTTCCATAACTGATGCTGGTTTTCCCATTGTGATGGATATCCAAGGGAGAGCTTTTGTTATTTTGGGTCCTATAAGCAATAAGATGTTCATGTGACAAGTGATAGCCTATGCTTGTGCTAACTCCTTTCCCTAGGCTAACGCTGCTTCCCTGGCACATTTCTCTTGTATGAATAAACACAAATAAATAAATAATCACTAGATTGAGAAAAGACATGACCAAAATGATTATAAGGTTTCTATTCAAGGATGGCTATAATTTCATAACTGTAGTTTGGAATAGCTGCTTAAGAAAGGAAAAAAAAAGACATCAAAATCCAAATAAATTATTTTTATATTACATTATAAAATTATTTTTAGATAACAAAATTGTTTATTTTTATTTCTAAAGGAATAAATAACATGACCTGGAAGTAAAATGCCCTTTCTTTAAGGGTATTAAATGAGTCCAACAAAGTCTTTCTAAGTAGGGATTTACATTTTTCCAATTCTTTTTTTAATTAAAAATTACATTCCTGAGAAATCAAATGGAGAAAACCCCGTAATACACACCACTCTTAATGCCCAAAGGAATCAAGCCCCATAAAATTTGGAAATTCCAAAATTAACCATCTTACACTAACAAATGTTCATTTGTCTCATTAACCATATATACCATTTTCTTTTCTTTAATTAAGGGCAAACACTGAGTTATAACTGCTTGTTTCAGAATATTCTACTATATTTTTAATGCCTAGCACAGTGTCTGACATACAGTGGTTACTCATTTAAATGCTTGTTGAATGGTGGGTGAATGAGTGAGTGAATGGATGAATGAATGAATTTTATTTGAAAGCAAATCTTATGAAACTGTGTCATGAGCTTTTCAGTTCTCATATTTGAAACAAGTTCTTTAGAGAATTGAGGAAACTGCATTTTTTTTCTTGTCTAATCCATGTCTTCCCCTCTTTGAGATGATCAGGTTTTCTTGACACAGACAGCCAGAGCTTTGAGGTGCGAAGGTTGGCTGTTCTATTGTTGGAGTTCTGCTTTTCAAGCAGTCTGGAAAAGGTCAAAAGTAAAAATTCCTCTTCTAACCCTCTCTCTCCTACTCAAACCTGTCAAGGAAATGACTGATACAAAACAGAACCCAGTGTTTCTCACTATTTAATGGGATTCTATGGGAAGCTTTAGTTGCAAATTTGGTGGTGATGGATGCAGAAAGCAAAGGGACCCTACAAGAAATGATCATTTAAGAGGGTGGGTGAGCGGTTCATTAATGAAGACAAACCAGGATTACTTTGCCAGATTGCTATTCGTTCCATCTCATGATGAACTGTGAACAGTTGTTTCAAATGACTGTGTTATGTTTTTACAGTAAGAGTCAAAGAAAGAAATAATGGAATAGTTGTGTTCTGCAACGTTGGAAACGGGTATATTCTTCTATTTTTAATACTCTGCTTCCTGAAGCAGAGAAGAGTTTTTCTGCATTTGAACTACCGTGTTTCCCTGAAAATAAGACATCCTCCGAAAATAAGACCTGCTTACAGGTTTCCTTCTGAATGAAATATAAGGCACCCCCCCCCCCGAAAATAAGGCTCCCAGCTCTGTCTCAGAATGAAAATTAATTTACCTTAAACTGGTCGTTAGCACCGCTCCGACTGGCGTCTAGCAACCAGTGACGTTACGTGGAGTCCTGACCTCACTGCTGTGTGAATGGAGAGAAATCAGCGTGGAAACTTTGTGAAACCTAAACTGTAAGAAGTTGTGACTTGGGTGAAGAATTCCTGGGAGAAAATCACTGACAGTTGCATTGCAAATGCACTGCAAGCAGGCTACCTTGACAAGAAGTACTCATTTAAAGACAGTGCTATTGCTAAACATGAGAGATTTGGTCCACTGATTCTGAAAGAAATGGAGTCACAAGAAATTCACCAGGAAATTCAGGAATTGGATTGTTATGATGATGTTCCAGAAGATGATGACATGATTGTCATCGAATAAATGAGTAAATTCTTGATACTGTAGGATTCACAGTTTGTCTGGTTTGTGTTGACAACTACCGTACTACCGTACTGTATACAGGTAATAAATTTCCTTTATTTTCATTTAACAATAAATGTGTACCATATTCTTCTTCATGGACAAATAAGATATCCCCTGAAAATAAGACCTAGTGCATCTTTGGGAGCAAAAATTAATATAAGACACTGTCTTATTTTCGGGGAAACAGGGTAGCATTTTAATAATGTAGGGCACTCTCATTCAAGTATTTCCTTGTCAGAGCTCCTTTTCTTTTTGTATTCATACCTACAGAGAGAATTAAAGGAAGCTGCTGGTCAAAGTGCACAAAAAATGGTTTCTTGACATACATTTTACCAGGACCCTAGAGGACAAATATCAATTACAAGTTCCGCCCTGCATTAAAATGCATTTAATCTCTTACAGATTAGGCCATATGGGTTAGAAATACGTGGGTCAGAGATAATGTCAGCTTATTCTCCAGGAGTGCCAGTTAATAGACCAGAATGTGAGCAGTGCCCCCTGGAGTTGTGCAAAACAGAGGCTCTCTCCCTAGGAATCTCTTGCATGCCTACCCACAAAACAGGGCTTTCCACAACTCTGAAAAGAATCTTATGGTTGCTGAAATAAAGTGATAACTCCATGTATATGAACTAAGGTTCTTAAAATCTCTAAAAGTAGCAAAGAGATAGAAAAAAGATAAAAAAATAGAGTTTTCATAGGAGAAATTCAAATTCACTTTCAATATATTTCCCCATGAGTGTTACAATAAAATTTATTCTCATGTCTGTAACAGGTTAATAAATAGTTAGATTTCTATTCTCCTATCAGCTGAATTAAAATATAGATCTACAGTTTGTGCTTAAAAACTTTCATTGATTCATTAAGTATTTCAAAAGAGCATTAAGAAATGTGGTTTACAACCCTAATTTTTTTTTTAATTAGAGTCACTTATTTGTGCCAGTTCTTCTGAGAAGATCACTGTGACAGTTGAAGAAACTGAAGAATTATAATCTGATTGCCCCATAGTTAAGAAAGAGACGGAAACTTCATGAATTCAGCAAACCTTATTAAGAAATTTTACATCTTTATTCTATTCAGAGATTTATTTATGGGTCACTGTTAGGTTACTAAGATAAAACATTTGATTGCTATAGCATCCAAAATTTCTTTAAAATAATTTGAAAGCACTGAGTGAGAAGAAAGAAGACACTGTGCAATGTAAACATCCAGAGCAGGTTTTCCTCCCTTCTGGAAGCTCCGATGGGGCTAACGAAGAGAGAAAGAGAGAAGGGACACCGGGCAGAAGACAGGACTATTGGCTGTGAGTTTCAGAAACAGAGAATTTGCTTGAGGAAAGTCAACTTTGCTAATAAATTTTGGACTCAAGAATGATCCTCTTTCTATTGTCTATCACCACATTTTGGCCATTTTCTTATTTGTTTATATTTTCGCCAGTGGATCTATAGGGAAAGAGAAAGAAAAAAATCTCCAAAATAAAAGTACTGAAAGAAAAGAAGTCTAAAATTAGAGAAGTTGTTGGCAACTGTATACCCATACACCATACACAGCTATCTTCCAAACATAACCAACCTCTTTTTAACTTAGTCAAGGACTGGAGGAGAATGTTTCACATCATAAATTATATCTTGAATCTTATTTCAGCTCAGGCTTTAGCTGTCAACACCCTTTAAAGCACTTAATCACTTATTAGCATTTGGCATGTTTCTTTAAAAACAGTCAACTATAGCATATTAGCCACGCGGAGATAACCTTATATGGTTTTCTTTGTGAAATGAAGAACACGGTGTCTTGGCCCCGAAACAACAGAGTCTTGGCTATGTCTTCCTCTTGTACAGCAATGGAAATCTCTTCAATCTCGAATGACATTTACAAAAAAAGTTTGTAAAGCCTTTGATATGAGGCCTTACCACATTGAAAGAAACATTTCCTCAACATTTTAAAAGGCTTGGATTTATGAAGAGACCAAGCTACAGATCAAAGGCAAACACAAGAAGCACCATGGAGTTAACCTAAAGAACCTCTCATTGCCCAAGGCCAAGTGCTTGCCAACCATTTTGTCACGGGAATCCATGTGTGAAGCAGTGAATTGGGAAGATGTAGTCTTGAGTTTCTGAATTATTTGAATTCTGTTATTGACCTGTTATCCATGTATGACCAATATCCTCATATAGAAAGGGGAGCAAGCTTCCCCCTTCTTTTTCATCTGAACTGTTATAAAAATATGTTAGAGAAACCCTACTGTCATTATGTCTAATGGATAATATCTTTTGTCAACCAGCCCCTGACTTGGATTAACCAGTGCAGGCACTATGCTAGGTGGGTAGGAATGTGAGTTTTATTTGACAATTGAATTGAGGTCACTCAAAGTAATACTCTTCCTCTTTATTAATACCTTTTAAAAGCTAATGCTATAAATGTGATTAATTGATTCTCCTTAATTTTGCTTGGTTTTTTTTTTTTGCTTTAAATATATGAATCTCAGAAGTATCTAGGTTCCATTTTGGGTTCAAAATTCTTCTGCTAAAGCATTTCAGAATATTAAAATATTAGTAAACTATCTCACTTACAACTGGAAATAGAAATTGTTATTATCCTGGAAGAAATGCAGCTCCCCTAACCATTGATACCATTACTTCTGCTTACTGATGAGATAATTACAACTTCAAAAATTAAATTCGATGTAGTTCCATTAACTTTACTTCTGACATACGAAACTAGTTAATACATGCAAACTTGTTAAGTACTACAAGTTATTTAAGATCAAATAGTCAGAAAGGTGACTTTTCTCAGAAAGATAGTTTGGATCATGTCCCAAGAGGGAAATATCTGATTACCTGACAAGGTCACTTGATTCAAAACTCATTTGTGGGTTCAGTGAAGCAGTTCCACATTTTGACATGCCAGCATTTTAATGTTAGGTGTATCCCTTCCTAAACTAGTTAAAAGTTAAACATCAGCATTTTTGCCTCTCAGAGCTATGAAGGCAGCCTCTTGCTTCTAATAGTAGCCTACAAAGTTAACAGCAAAGCCATCTAAACACACTCCAACAGGTCACCAGTCTACTTTTTAAAAAAAAAACTCTCCACCTTCAATGAACAACTGATTAACTTAGATCCTTATCAAACTAATGTCCATATCAATATTTGCCTTTTTGCCTTATCAGTTTACAAGCAGATTTGTTTTCAAAAGCAATTTGCTTACAGGTAAAGGAAGCTATATTTGAGAATTAACTACATTAACTCAGCTATTCATGAAAATAGAGTACAGAGTGACGTCTTATGTAATAAAAGCCCAGTGGTGCTCCACCAGACTCTATGAGGTGCATCGACCACCTCTTGGTCCCTCCCCTCCTCCTAGCCAGCAGGCTCTGATCACCAGATGGCAAACAGGGAACTGGAATGGGTGGTGGTGGGGGTGGGGGAGGGCCTGGGGACTGGCAAGGGACACTGAGTGGATGGCAGCAGCGAGGTGGGACTGGGGACTGGCAAGCGGGTGGGAAGCTGGTTCTGATCTCAAGCTAAGCCTAAGGACCCTGCCCGCACACGATTTTGTGTTCTGGGCCTCTAGTTGTTAAATAAAATCCATAAATAATTTTAAAAACCTCATCGTTTGCTCAAGAAATTTTAATTTCTCAACAAGTTAAAAGAAAGTTAAGAAAATTTTAACTTTAAACTGCTACCAAGGCTTGTTGAATATCACTGTTAAACCAAATTAAGACAAACCAACTAACTAACCAACCAACCAATATAAAAACCTTCACATATCCACAAGTGCACTCAGCTATTTTGCTTTCCACACAGCTTTGGCATTAGTGCTAATGCAGTAGTCAGATAGACTCTCACAGGCAACAAATCTAGATTATCCCATTCATTTCAATCTATACAGGAAGGACACAAATAAGTAGTTTGTGAATAAAGAGAGATGCATCCTCACATAAAAGACTTACACCTAGGCTTTTGGGTCAGATACATATATAGGTCATGTAAATACTGATATATATGTAAGTATTTATATATATATATATATATATATATATATATATATATATGTAAGTATTTACATATATATTTATATAGTGTCCCAAAAATGTATATATACTCTTAATAATTATTAATTTCAATGGGTTAAATCTGAAAAGAAAGAAACATCAATTGAGCTATCAGCTGTAAAGTGTGTATACATTTTTTGGACATGCTATATAAATATTAGAAATAGAGATCAATACTTGTATATCTCTATGGAGATGTTATATAAAATAGTGATTCAAACTAAGAGTATAACAACTTTGGAGCCAACATGGTAATATCTTCAGAATTACAAATATACAACCCTTTGATGCAGTAATTCTAATTACAGAAATTTAACTTTCAGATAGAGTCATACATGTGTATAAAGCCATATGTACAAAGATGTTATTTATAGGCATGTCTATAATGACAAAAGCTGAAAGAAAATTCTAAATAAATCTCCATTCTTATTCACACACACACACACACACACACACACACACACACCCACACATATATAAATTATATATATATAAATATAAATATATATATATATATATATATATATATATATATATATATATATATAATTAAATATTTGGATGACTGCTTTTTTCACTTTTCATCTGCATGGTCTTATGCAATATAGTGTGTAACAGCCCTGCTGAGTGTTGCTGAGAAGGTAAACAAGGATTTCCTCCCTGACACAGGAGACCTGGTGAGAGGACTGACTATACCTATAAGTTTCCAGAGTCCTAGGTCCTTGAGGGAGTCAAGGTAGAGTGGACCTACTTTCTAAGGTTTGCCAGTTCCTCACAGCAGTACCTCCCTGTGATGTCCTGTCCCATCTATAGCATTCTCAAGGACTAGGGCTTCAACAAGATCTATGACATGTTGTGGTTTGTCTACCTTACTGAACTCCAGATGAATGGAATAGATTCATTTCATTTGGTGTGCCAACAAATGGGTTTGGGGATTCTATGAGTCCCCCCAAATTGGGTGTGCATATATATATGTGTATGATATATCAATTATAATGTATATGTAAATTATATATAACATATTATTTATACATATACAAATAATTAACTGGATTCTCAAAGACAATTGTAACATCCCACAAGAAAACAGAAAATTAGAAATCATTGGTTTAGAGATTCAAGTCTCCACTTAAGGATACATTTAAATGGCGTTCATAATCCACTTAAATTGCTTTCTGTGAAGTAGAATACCTGGCTACTCTGAAATTCTCAATGCATTTTTAAATCTTACTTGTATGGTGCCACAATCATTTAGCTCATTAAATGGCTTTTAACTAGTCCCGGATTCGGTGTGTTGGTAAATAAAGCCTTTGGTAAATAGCTATTATCAGTATTGTGCACTCCACCATTAGAAGGGGATTTCAGTAGATAGAAATTCTTGCACGACTCAAATTAAAACAAAAAAATGTATCCTACTGTGTGGGAGTGTGTCACAATTCCACCAGTGCTCTCCAATGCAGCCATAACAACACTCCAGGCTGGAGAAAGGTGTAGGCATCTGAGCTCACTCAATGCAGAGGAACGGGGGGGGGAGGGGGGGGAGAGACACCACAGGGTCCAGGGCTAGATGGCCTGGGTTCAAGCCTACCTTTATCATTTTCTATTGGTGTGACTGGACACGTGATTTCACCTCTCCAACAGGTGATTTCTCCACAAAGTGGGGGGTGAGAACATAAAATAAACCAACTACCTAATGCATAATAAATGGTAGCCGTTATTGTTACATGACACCTATTTATGCATACTATAAAAATCAACCAAAGACTACCAAGCAGAATACAATGATGGCAAACATAGTGATGGGACCTAATTCTTTGGGATGGATTTGTTTATAACCACGATAGTAGACCAGATTTGTAATGACTCATTAGTTTATTTCAGAAGTAAAGTGACAGCTTTAAGCAGACTAAATGGTATTCCCCAGGGAAATCATAAAGGAATTTGAAATGAAAGTAAAGTCTGTGTGCCCCCCCCCCAGGGGGGTTGAATATTCTCTGGCTTATTGGGTGTAATAATTTGACCAGATGGGGAAAGTAGGCTGGTCCTGGCAGAGCTGACTTACATCTTGTCGGAAAGCAGAATACGGAAGGAAAATGTTCTCAGCCCAGGCTGCCATAAGTCCCGCAGCTGCTGGCTGACAGAAAGGTGTCTAACATGTGGGGTTTACTGGAACCTCTCTAAGCTGGCTTTTTACAAAATTCTGTGCAAGCCTAGCGAGACTAGACGTAATCTCCCCTTTGAGGGGGATTCTGTTTCACACATTTAAACATTTCTCACAAAACCTTGTACAGTACAGTTTCTCAAGTCATTTTTGATGAGTTGAATTCAAATTCCTCTGCCAAGGCGGAATGGTAAGATTTGTTCAATGGGACTCCTTAAGAAATAAATGGGTCACTTCTGGCCCACATGGAGCTGTGACTGAATTTAAGGGGCCCATTTCAGCCTATGCTTCTCCCAGAACACTCTCAGAGTTCATAACATGCAGAATTTTAGAATTTCTTCTATTGTTCCTACTTATTTCTGCAAGTCTGTCATTCTAGAGCCTGGATTGAAATCTGAATCCTATCTCTATACCTCAGAAGTCTCTAGAATTTTCAGAGACTCATCAAAGGCAATTTAAAGGCATGCCTTATGATAATTTCTCCTGCCACAGATCAAAGCATCCCTTACAAATCTTTCCCAACACTACATCTTTTTTTTTTCCCCTCCTGCACTGCCTGTACTAAATCTAGGACTAGCTTTAGGCAAATCTGCAAAACACATTCCCATTCCTTCCATTTCGGTTCTGTTTTTATGTGGGACTTTCTATTGCTGACCATGATGGGAAATCAGTTTTACATGTTGGCACTGTCCTTTAAAAATTTCCAGTTCTTTCACTGAGGCTATTTTTCTTAACACCAACCCTCCTCCCCCAATAAGTGGATACCAACAACTTTATTGTAGAATTGAGGGAAGTGAAGCCCAGAAATATTAGGATGTGTCTGGAGTTCCAACGCCACCCAGAATTAGGTCATGTGGGAGTTTATGTCCTCACTTCACTCTCCATGCCTAATTTCTCTAATGTCCATGGTGACCACAGAACAATATTAGCTACTGAAACCATTCTCAACAACTTTAAGTTGAGTGCCCCTAGTCTGATCCATGAACTAATCTGTAGGGTGCAGCTATCACTTTGGAACCTGATAGATTAGCCTGATTCCTGCCTCCAACTCTAACTCATTGTGAGCACTTGAACATACTATTAATCATCTGTAAAATGGAGAAATATTCACTTGTGGGCTGTGAGAAAGAGTAAAGGAAAGTGACACACCTATCCCAGTGCTTGGCCCACTGCAGGCATCCAATAAAAGGCAGGAAAAGTAGCTGGGCTGGTGTGGCTCAGGGGTTGAGTGTGGACCCATGAACCAAGAGGTCACTGGTTTGATTTCTGGTCACGGCACATGCCCAGGTTGCAGGAGGCAGCCAATTGATGATGCTTCTCTCTCATTGATGTTTCTATCTCTCTACCCCTCTCCCCTTCTATTCTCTCTCTCTCTCTCTCTCTCTCTCTCTCTCTCTCTCTCTCTCACTCTCTAGTCATTCACAGCAGGGGAACTATATTCTCCTACTCACCAGTCTAGGCCATTTGTCTCCTAAAACCAGGGCCCCCCTAAGAAAATGCTTCCCAAGGTTAGAAGTGTTCATGAGTCACTTAAGAACCTTAAGATGCAGGTTTGATTTGGCAAGTTTGGGATGGACCTGGACTTCTAACACACACACTTAGGTGATATCAATCCCCCTTTGACACCACCTTCTGAGCACAGAGAGAATGTGCCCAGTGAGCTGGACTTAGGGGGCAAGATTCTTCAGGACCCGTGGTTCTCAGTCTCCACAGTTCCCCGTAATGAACCCGGAGGGCTCTTACAATACAATAAAGCCTAGTGTGTCCCACCCAGAGCAGGTCTGAAGCGGGGTCATAAAATGGCCTTTCTAACAGATTCCGAGTCATGTTGACGCTGCTGGTCTGGGTCTACCATTGCTCTACGCTTAGCAGGGCGTGCTGAACACCAGAAGGAAATTTGGTCACCAGTGATTACTCTTGAGTTTCAGGAGGGGCGGATGAATCTTCCTGAGTAAGCAAGCTCCTGCCAAAGACTTGCCCATTCCCCCCCCCTCCCCTCCACCCCCCCCCCCCCCCCCCCCCCCGCTGTCTGTCTCACCAGCCACCCTCCCCTCACCACAGCAGCTGGCGCCGCCTTTTACCTTGTAGACATTGATGGGGATGTCAATGATGATGTGCAGCAGGTCTCCCAGAGCCAGGCTGGCTATCAAGATATTAGGGCCATTTCGCATGCACTTGTTCTTGTAAATAATTCTCAGCAGCGTGGAGTTGCCGATGATGCCCAGCACGAACACTAGGCAGGACACCACCGTGTTGATGTACTTGAACGTGTCTTTGATCTCAATGGGTCCTCTGCACAGGGGAGGCTGGCGGGCGTGAGGCGGGGCTCCCGCCGCCGGCGGCTTCCCCGCTTTGGGCACCTGCGGAGGTGCGGACGACCCCGGCCAGCTGGCGTTGGACCCTGTCGCCCTGGAGGTCTTAGTGGGGGCTCTCACGGTCTCTCGGGCCCCCGGAAGCGGCGGCGGAGTGGCCCCGGTGGTGGTCGGCGGGAACCCCTTCTCCTGTCCCCGGACTCCCGCCGCCACGCCGCTGGCGAGGAGCAGGGCCACCAGGGCGTGTCCGCACAGGCTCGGCAGCGGCCGCATGCTGGCCGCCGGCTCCCGTGGGCGTCGGGTGGCCTCTCCTCCGCAGCTCTCCTCCGCAGTCTGGAGGTCAGCAAGGGAGGCAGGACACGGGCCAGCTACCTCCACCACGCCCCCCTGCAAGCCGCTAGCTCGGGTCGCTCAGGCGCCTCTCCGGTCCGGTCCGCGCGCAAAAAGTAACTGGAGTTTGCGCCGCGGTGGGAAGCTGGCCGCCGGCGCGACCCGCCTGCATCCGTCCACGGTCCTTCCAGAACCAGCTTTCCCCGGTGGTGGTTTTACTCCCCTGCGTCACCCACTCCCCACCCCTCGGGGTAAATGACTCGCAGTGGGGCGGGGCATTCTGGAAGGGGTGTGCCGGGGAGGGGATGGGGGGGAGGAGGAAGGGTGTCCCAGACTAATCTCTGAGCTCCCGGGTGGGCCGGGAGGAAGCCTAGACGTCTGGCTAAGGACACGTGGCTACTGCCTGGGGGGGATCCAGGCACCCAGAGACCAAGGGGGATGTGCCAATCTTTGCATTTTGCTCCGCAGGGGAGCCCGGTGGTCCTCTGCCTGTGGAAGCCAGGACTCCTCCCGGCGGGGGAAAGCCGCTATCCTCTGGGGCTGCCTGCGCTCAGGTCCCCCGGGGCCCGCTGGAGTGCGCAGGCTGGCTCCGAAAGTCTGGGAGACGTCGCTCCATCGGGCTTGGGAGGACTGTCAGCACCAACTTGCAAACTTCGGTCCCCTCCAAGCGGTTCCACACACGCGCCCTCTTTTACTCCAGCCTCAATTTGTGCGTCTATACGTTTTTAAAACTATATATATATCCTTAGCAATCCAAGCTGGCGCCCAGGATAAGGTTTGCTCACTGATTTTAATTCAGCACCAAGCCAGAATGTTCACCTTGCGAAGGGATGCCCCAGGCTCAGAGAGAATACCCTGGGACCTCCTTTCCGGGGCGCGCTGGGTTCACAGCTCGGTCCCCCGGCCCAGAGCAGAGCGCGCCTCCCTTCAGCTGCAGGGGGAAAAACGCTGGCGGAGGGAATGCCAGACCGTGCTGCCTTCCCCGTGGACTCGGTGTCTTTGCTGTCCCTCGACAAGTATTTTTATTCCTTCACCCCCTCATCATCAATCACCGCCAACCCCCCACACTGCGCCCCCCACCCCCCTACCCACCCCCGCGCGCCTTTCGACCGCGCCGCAACCTTTCCCCTCGGGCGATGCCTGGACAGCATCAGCCGGAGCTGCCGCTGCAGAGGGAAGTCACGTCTCTGCTCAGACGCGTCCCTGGAGGCAGTTTATTTGTCATCCTTCTGTTTCCCAAACCAAACTGGAGGCTAAACCCGGGGCACGTTTGTGCGCACTCCGTGACGCTCTTGGGCTCCGCACTAGAGCAGGGCTTAGACTAAACGTGGTGTCGGTCTGGACATGTAATGCCTACGGTGACTTTCCTTTCCAGTAAACACCCCCAGTGGCAGCTAGGACCTGGTCGGCTTGGCGGCGCTGCTCTTTGCTCCGCTTTTGTTTGGTTCTTGATGTCTCTGGCAGCGACCACTATCTCTTCGTGCTGTCTCCCGAAATGTTATTGTCTGGCCATCTCAGGGACCTGACACTTCCAGGGAGCCTGGAAATCGGAAAACTAGCCATCCAAATCCAGGGTATGATTTGTCAGGCAGAGCCATAAAATAAATTCTTCCTCTACCTCCCCGAACTCAGTTTTGCATGGGATAGAAAGTGTTGGGGGCGGGCCCAGGAGACTTGGTTGGGAAGTTTGGAAGGAGGACATTCTGGTAAAAGGGAAGTGTGTAGAAAGCCGTCTGCACTCTTTATCGGAATTCCGACTTAGGCGAGACTTAGGGGAGTGTCGAAGGGGGTGCCCCCAATTATTCCTTGACTTTTCCAAATAAGCCTGTGTATGTGCAGACCCCGGGTGTTTACTGGAATCCTTGTGCTTAATCCCTGCATGCCATTGACTAGAGGACAGTGTAAACACGGGTGTGCTCCCAAGATTACTCACCCTACGAATTGCATCTAAAGATAAAAATCCCAATAAAGACCTAAGGCGACAGGCAATCCAGGCTGCTTGGATCCTTGAGTCAGGCAAGCCCCTTAGCACTCTCCCCCACAGTAAAAATGGGTCTGAGTAATCTGTTCACCCAACGTCCCCAGCAAGAAACAAGAGAGACTGACAGTTTTGCCCAAAGACTGTATAAAGAGGAGTCAGAAATTTAGGCTGTGTGACGCACGTTGGATATTACCCTGCTGTGCTCCAGTCCGCTGGCTCCATCTGTGAAACTTCAGACCCAGAAGGAAGCATTTCATGTAGCAACTCACCTAGAGACTGGGTGGCTGGTTCTCAGCTTCACATGGCACAAGTGGGACCAGGATCTTGCATTTTTGACTTCTATGCAATGCTTCCTGGGGAAGAAGTAGAAAATCAATCTCTATGTAAACTTTAAATGTGAAATAAGGTCTAAAGGACATGATTAAAAAGTGAGGCATAAGTAATGAGAAATATGGTCTAGGATTGTGGGTGCTAATTCCAAATCAGGCTATTTTGAGCGCAGTACTTACCCTCCCTGTCTGGGTAAAAAACGGGGTGAAGATTCAATTGCTTCAAAGCTGAGAAAAATAACAATATACAGTGTTTATGTGAATGAAGAATTATATGGATGCTTCTTCACACATTCATCTGGAATATTTTATTCAGTTTTAAACCTGTCCTTATGAAAACCTTCTTCCCATCATATATACAGATTCTACAGATGGGCCACTTTCTCTCCCTCTCCATTCACTCTCCCATCTTCACCACCACCTGTATTCATCTTTCCTCCAGCAGGTCTTGGATGTCTCTTCTAACTGAGATCTAGTTTCTCTCGTTTCTCATAGCACTGTAAAGCTATTAAACACCACTGAGCACTTGGTCAAATAGAGACTTTTATGGGTCACTAACAATTTCATGTGAATTAATTTCTTTTTTAGGATAAGGATAGAATTGTATGTTGTTTTGATATGATACCAGCCATCAGTGGAGCTCAAGAAAAAAATTTAAAAGATTTAATAATTACACTTTATTTACTTATATTTTAGTAACTCTGTAAGGCACAAGAGCAAAACCAAATAATTTTAAGAAACACACACATATTCTTCATTTAAAATTTAAAATACAATATTATAGGGTCTACTACCTGTATTTGTCACCTCATTTACAGGATTTCATTTATTCCTTTCCAGCCATCTTTGTGTTAGGAATTGTTTTTCATTATTTTATAGGCAGTAAAATGGAGTCTCAGAAAGTCACTCAAGGTAGCATGTCTGGTTAGTTGTGGTACTATGATTTGGAATGAGGATTTGAATCCAAGGTTATTTAGTTTCACAAACAGTGCTTTGATTAATTTAATTACATAGAATCTAAATACATTTTTTCCTTCTTTTTAAGGAAGCAATGTTTTAGATATAATTAATATTTAATTGAAGTTCCACCTGAAATTGAGTGCAAATGTAAAGGTAACTGTAACTATGTGAAAGTTTTATTATTTGATCCTCATGAATGACTTTAATCAAACCACAAGAAGTTGAGTCTCAGTTTCCCAATTTGTAAAATGGAGAACAAGAATTATGATCTCTAAAGTTACTTCTTTCTCTAATACATCAGTCTGACAGTCAAACTAACTAATATTGAAGAGCAGAAAAGTGAGAATAGATCTTAGGCCAGACATTTTTCTTCTTTTTTACTTTCTTTACTCATGCCTTGGGCAATACTATTACAAGTGCAAGTTTTTCACCTTATGACTTAAAACCCCTTGTTGGTAAACTTTAATTGTAAATTCACCAGTAGTTAAAGTATTGTGTAGATTTTATTTGTAATCTAGAGGCCTGGTGCATGATATTCATACACTGGGAGGGAGAGGTGTCCCCTCAGCCCTGCCTGCACCCTTTAGCAGTCCAGGAGCCCTCAGCAGATGTCAGACTAATGACTTAGGCCTTCTTCCTGTGGTCAGCCATCCTTAACACTGCTGCAGAGACAGTGTGAGCCTGGCTTCTGGCTGAGTAGCACCCCCCCTATGGAGAGCACTGACCACCAGCTCCTGCATTGAGCATCTGCCCCTGGTGGTCAGTGAGCATCATAGCGACCGGCCATTCCACTGTTGGGGGTGATTTGCATATTGCCCTTTTATTATATAGGATAGCAAAAAGTTGTATCAAGATTTAATAATTCTTTACTGAAAACTTTTGAGTTTGAACTAATCTTGCATTTAGAATATAAGAAGGTTTTCTTTTTGACTTAATAAATGTGCAATCTTTTACAAAGTTGCTTTTAGGATTACACTTTTGAAGTGCTCTAGGAAGTGTATAAAACTCCCAGATTGGCTAAGATCACCCATCAAAGACAGAAAGGGTGGTGAAGGACAATATCCCACTATCCCTTTTAAATGGTTTAACTAGAAGGTCCTGAAGACATGGTTGAATGCACTTCAGAATTCATTCCTCAAAGAGCTTTGCCATGGGGAGTCTGCCCAAAGCAAACTTTTTCCCCTGGTAAGAGAACAAAGAAAAACCCTTTTAGCCACAGAAAAAAGCTAATTCTTTCATGTAATCCCCTTGATATGAATGTACCCTTCGAAATCTACCTTGCATTCTCTAAATCATGAATGCTGAGGGACAAGGTGTGTGAAAAACACAGAAAGAGTTGCTTCAATTGCTTCTCCACACATTCCCCTAGGGATAGATCCAATGATCAAATAGTGGTTGAAGTAAGAGCATAAAGATTTAAAATGACTGCACAAATCAATAGCGAACAGCCTGAGCATTTCTAGTTCTTGGATTTTTCTCTTATATTAAGTGACCTTAGATCTTTGAGCCTTATGGTTAAAGATGCTCCTTTTTTCCTTTTGTATAAGTAAATTAAGGTATGATTTACAGTTAAATGGACAGGAAATAAGTGCATGGTTTGAAGAATTCGGATAAATGTGTGCAGCCCTGTGACCCATACTTAAGGAGCCTTTTTTGAATAATCATTTATTCTTCCAATGTAGCAAAATTTGAAAATTTTGGATTTGGAGATTATTTCTACTAAATTTTTAATTAAGGTATCATTTCTGCTTTGGCAGCTTTATACATATTATCAGCTTGTCATGGTTCATAAATTAGAGGTGTGGTTATATGTCAGAGAATCTAAGATTTGAAACTTTATCAATGGTTGCTGAATAGTGCCTAGTTTAAATTCATGTTCCTAAAGTTGTAAAACTTTGATAGATTTACAGTAATTAGAAATAAGGTATAATTAGTTATTTTCTTCTTACAGAATATATCAGAAACAGGAAGGCTACCAGTCCTTCTAGTAGTTGGCTACATCTGCTTTAATTAAAGGATTTGCTCTCCTGCTTGTGGCTTAAATTTTTTTTTTTAATAATCTTTACTTTGATGTATTTTTCCCCCTTTTTACACCAGCATCAGAAAAGAAAGAGTGTAACCTGGTCTACAAACTCTTTAAAACTGTTCCCAAGAACTCTTTGGCACATCTTTAAACATGTATTAGAAATTCCAGTCTAAGCAGGCAATCCAACCTATATTTTCTTGTTTTGTCAGTGTACACTTGAATTTTATTTAATTATTCTTAAGCTATGCAATCATAGACAATCATGTTATTTCTTTACATGAGAACAATTCTATCTTGTGTAAGGAAGTTCTGTGGGATGTTGTTATTTTATATAGGGTATAATTAATGAGTTTATGCATCATCTCTTCTAATTATTTTCTTTAATTTTCACCTTTTCTTATTTTCATTCTCTTATTATCCCAACAGTATGTCTAAAGGGAGGTGAAATAGTCAAAGGAAGTTATAGAGGAGAAAGAGAAGCTTGGGGATTTAACACTCTATTGTTGAATAAAGGAGAGCTATTTCTTTAAAGAAAGAAAAAGTTCTTGGCAGTACAAAATAAGGTATTCTAGGAGACAAGGAAAAGAAAACTTTTCACAGTAAGATTTTTTTAAATAAATAAAAAACCAGTATTTAGTCAGTGAGATATTTTTATTTCATTTCTGCTATAGTTAAGATCTGGATTTTAATTAAAAATTTTTCAGTCAAAATCTGCCAACATCTTTAAAAAGTTTTCTATCCTTTGTGAACTAGTAGTAGGAAAATAAAACTACGTGAACTAAAACATAAATGGAAACAATGATTTTTTTAAAAAGGATTTTTGTGAAAGTTTACTATACATGAGGTGAATAATTTGCTCTTTAGCTGAATTTAAAACAAATAGCTCAGAGTTTTGGTATAACTTTGTCACAGTGAGAGATCATCGGGGCTTTCAAAGCGGGTCCCTATTTCATAAAATTGTTTCTGTTCATGTCCCTTAGAGATGATGGGCAGAAAATGGCCTCTTCTCTTTCATTCTTACTAGGAAGATCAGTGCTTGCTACCTGTGGACCCAGGGATTCTGGAATGGTTTCATCAGCGATGGATTATCCAAATGAAATTACTCCCATAATCTCATAGGAAATGCATAGGAGACACACTTCCTACAAGGGCAGCAGGGCAAAGTGAGGCTGGCATTTGAGGGGCCACTGCAGAGGCAGTGGGTGCAAAGTACCAGGCAGGGAGGCAAGAGGGATAAAGCAATAGACAATCTAGAGAATGGTTATTCTTTTGAATACCTACATTGTTTACTTTTTACTGTGGTAACAACATTCAACATAAAATTTACTATCCAAATCAGTTGTAAGTGTACAATTCAGGATGTTAAGCATATGTGTATTCTTGTGTAATAGATTTCAATATATTTCATCTTACAAAACTGAAATTCTCTACCCATCAAAAAGCAACTTCCACCCTATCCAATTTGGTGGATAGAACATCAGCACGAGGACTGAAGGGTTCCAGGTTCATTTCTGGTCAGGGGCACATACCTTGGTTGCGGGTGTGTGCAGGAGGCAACTAATTGATGTGTCCCTCTCACATTGATTTTTCTCTTTGTCTCTTCCCCTCCTTTCCACTCGCTCTAAATATCAATGGAAAATATTCTTAAGGAAGGATTAACAACAACTATGAAAAGCAGCTCACCTTTCTGCCCTCCCCTCAAGTTCTAGTAGCCACCATTCTGCTTTGTTTCTATGAATTTCATTACCTGAGATACATCATATAAGTGAAGTCATACCATATTTGTCTTTTTGTGACTGGCTATTTCACTTAGCATAATGTCTTTCAGGTTCATCCATGTTGTAGCATGGGACAGGATTTCCTCCCCTGAATAATATCCCATCATATTCCATCATATTCTATCATATACCATCATATTGAATATATATATATATATATATATATATATATATATATATATACTGTATATACTACATTTTGTAAATCCATGTACATTTGGATTATATCCACATCTTGGCTATTATGAATAGTTTTGCAATGAACATGTGCTATAGACTAAATATTTGTGTGCCTCCAAATTCATATGTTGAAACCTAATCCCAATTGTGATAATATTTGGAGGTAAACCTGTGGAAAGTGGAATCCTGTGAATGGGGATTGTGCCTTATACAGAGATCTCCCTCACCACTTCTGCTGTATGGGGACAGAGCAGACAGTTGGGTTCTCACCAAACACCAAATCTGTCAGACTTGATATTTGACTTCCCAGCTTCCAGAATTAGACAAAATATATTTCTATTGTTTATAAGTTACGCAGTCTATGTTTCTTAAAATATGTTTTTGTTGATTTTTTATTTTTAGAGAGAGAAAGGTACTGGGAGAGAGAGAGAGAGAGAGAGAGAGAGAGAGAGAGAGAGAGAAACATCAATGTGAGAGAGAAACATTGATCAGTTGCTTCTTACATGCGACCTGACTAGGGATTGAACCCAAATCCTGAGTATGTGCCCTAACCAGGAATCAAACTGGAGACCTTTCAGTGTACAGGATGATGCTCAACCAACTGAGTCACATTGGCCAGGTCCAGTCTATAGTATTTTTGTTTTAGCAGTCCCAACGTGGGAACACAAATATATCTTTGAGACTCTGCTTTTAATTCTTTTAGAATATATACCCAGAAATGGAATTGCTGGTTCATATGGTAGATCTATTTTTAAGTTTTTGAGAAACTGCCATACTGTTTTTCATGGCAATTGTACTATTTTATATAATTACATTATTTAAATTTTAAAGTAAAACAGCTCTCAGAAAATAGTTTATAACATCATTGAATAGAAAAATTGAAATAGTTAAATCATAAGGTTATTATATAGCTATTTCTAAACGCATCAGGATTGAAATAGCTGTGTTTTGCGTGTGTGTGCATGTGGGTGTGCACACGTGTGTGTGTGTGTGTGTGTGTGTGTGTGTGTGTGTAAGATATCCCCCATATCATTTCTTATTTTTATAATGAGGAGGATTAATGCTAAGCAAAAGAATAAATAAATAACCTAGCTTCCAATGTAAACTGCAAAATCAATCCTTGATGATCCTCTCATCCAGAACTTACTTGAGAAAAGAAAATATTTTGGTTGTTGCAATGGGAAGGTATTTACACTTGGGCAGTGTAGTGTGTAATTGGCTTTATAATACGTCAAAACTTCTGTAAAACTTTAGCACTTCTCCTTCTCACCCCCACTAAACACATACCTTCCCCTTGGCTTCCTGATGTCTGGAATTCCACATTCAGGAACTAATTTGCTCATGGTCATTTCCTGAGAACAGTTTTTTCCTACTGGGGAGATAAAGAGAATCCCGAAGGTGGAACAGGACCAGAAAGAATTGATTCCATCCTGAAGATAGACAGTGGTTTGGTGAGGTGAGAATGGTGTTAAAGAGGAACACTCAAGATACTGGACACCTACTACAAGGCAGGAAGGATATAGTGGAGGAGGATCTAGTGATGGGCCACACTGGCTAAGGGTCTCCCACAAGGCCACAGTGAGGTGTCACCTGGAACTGTAGTTATTTCAAGGCTTGACTAGGATGGAATTCCAGCTTACTCAGGTGTCAGGCCCCACCTGGCCCATGTCCAAGCTATTCACATGGCCGTAGGCAGGTGACAGATTCTCACTGGTCAGTTTCTTGACATGTTGCTACTGCATAGCACAGCTCACAACCCAGAACTAGATTGGTTAGTGCTCAGGGGGCAGCAAAAATGGCTTCAAAATAACACCCTCTGTTCTCTGGGAAGTTGCCCAATAATTCATTACCTTATTAACTTTTGATTCCTTCAGCTAATTAAAATACAGATGTATTAGATTATCTATCTATCTTCATCATCTTTCAATCATCTATTATCTATCATATTCAATAGAAAGGTTGCTTTTAATTATCCAGTTCTCCATTCTTAGTGGTAGAAGTCTGACATTTAAGGATCACTGTGGAAGCATTAAGCCCTAAGGCCCTTGATCTAGAAGCTTAATCAAGTTCAGAGATTCCCAAGTTGAGGTAAGTTGAAGGGAACTCTTGCACATATCTTTCCTTTTTCTGGATTGGCATAGGATCTGGGCAGGCCTGAAATTGTACAAAAAGGGTGTGAGGATTGGGGCAGTCTGTGTCAAGGAAATAGGTCAAGGGCCAACAAAGGTGAAGATACACAATATAAATTTGATACAAATTCTCCCTTTTGGATAAGTTTGTAAAAAACTAGCCCTGGCATTTAGGTGAATCTGACAAGCGAGAACTATATAGACATTTTTTAATGATATTTTTTTCAATTCCAAGATAGTTGAAAAAGTAGGTGAATTATTATCATCACTGGGGTACTTTGGATAAAACTTATCCTGCGCAAGAGCTATAACATTTTTACACTGACACAATTTTTTTTTCTTCTGGCACCTTTATCCACCCACCCATCTAGGAATTCACAATTAATACTTTATTTCTTTTGAGGGAGTTAAATATTTGTATAAAAATATTGGTACTTAATCCTTTATTTTCAAGCAAGTGACAAGCAATTAATTTTCTATCTTATAAAAAATGGGGGGTAAGTAAGGTATCTCTTTTATTTATATAAATTTATGTGCTGATTTAATATTATTTATTACTATATTATACCATCACATTTTCAAAATTGTAATATTACTAAGGGTCTTATTCAAGAACTGAATGACCTGATCTTTGGTGGTCCTTGTTTAACACCAAGAAATATTCTGAGGAAACATGTCATACCTTTTGTTTACCACAGGGTGGTTTTGGTATTATTATCAAATATTTTATGGTATTTTTTTTCGAGACAATGGTTGTTTTGGGAGGGGTGTCAAATTAACTAGAGCATATGATATTTTAAGAAAATTTGTTTTCAAGAAGAATGTCTTTTCCTAAAAATATTTACCACTGAAGGCATCAATAATGTGTTTGGCTTAAAATTAGCTCCAAAAAAAAGTTTAAGTTATTTAATCTGAAATATAATGGATTTGCCTAAAAACAAAACAAAACAAAAAAACAACAAAAAAAAAACACAAAACAAAAATATATTTTTTTCCTTTGGAATTTTAGGCAAAACAAATTTTTGGACATCAAAAGAAGATCAACCCTGAGAACAATGCCATCCTTACCTCTACTCTAGGGAAAAGCTGGACTTACTCTAGGGATAAGAAACAAAGGCAAAATATCATTGTCTTAGTAACATTTTCACCCAATTATTTAAGAAGAATTTTCTAAGCGATTCTTAAAATATTTCTAATGCTTAATTAAACAAAGACCATCTTCTAACCCTGAACTTTTAAATTAATTTATATAAGTATCAAATTTACTTAGAGCCTAAGCCATTAGCAAAAGACAAAGTATTCCCCCAAACAGTAACAATTTATTTAGTGGTAAGCATTTTCAGTTGAAAAACTCAGTTGTCTTTCAACATGTATTGGCTTTAGATTTTAGATTCAGACATTGATAATGGTCAAAAAGTTAGTGTGACTCATTTCCTGTCACTATGCTACTTGTCACTATTACTGGCAGTGACTGACAATGAAAATAATCATGTTAAGATCTTGTTTGTGTGACATGAGCAAATATAACATAGGCCCAATACTATGAAGTCTTTTGACTATTAGATATCCTCATAGCATAAGACTGAGTGGACCAAAATACAGAAAACTCTATCTTGCAAATATGATGTAAAGGGAAGTGGGGAAGGGAAACATAAAAGGTCTAGTCATGGTAGGAGGTACTGTTTCATCCATACATATGTGTGAATATTCTTTGATACTTAAATATGTTATATTGGCTTCAACTACATTATGTTATAATGTAGCTTCTGTCCTCTTTAGATAGTCTCTATTTTCTAAAAGTACAATCAAAGACTTCCCCTTCTGTGACTAATATTTGCTGTTAATAATCTGGACTAAGATTTATCCATTTTAGAGCAATGAGATTAATTCTTTAAGTGCTTATGTAGGTTAGATGTTTGTACAAAGACTAATTTGGACATGGTAGGAAAATTGTCCAGTACTTTCTTGAAAAACAACCTTTTTTTAAAATACCATTATTGATTTCAGAGAGGAAGGGAGGAGAGAGAGGTAAAAACATCAATGATGAGAGAGAATCATTGATTGGCTGCCTCCTGCATGCCTCCTACTGGGGATTAAGCCCTTGACCTGGGCATGTGCCCTTGACCAGAATTGAACCCAGGACCCTTCAGTTCACAGGCTGACCCTCTATCCTTTGAGCAAACTGTCTAGGGCAAAACAACCTTTTTTAAAAACTAGATATAGTTTCTAGTTTTGTCCCTTTGCAAGGAGGTAGTTTGGAAAAGAGAAAAGTTCAAACCTTGGCAACTCTGAATCCTGGCTACTTACCAAGCTGAGAAGCTTCATGTGAATCATTTTACCTCCACACATTTTCTGGGGAGAGGGGAAAATAATAATTCTGCCTTCTTGAAAAAGTAACATTCTATAAAGTTTGTAAAACATCAGTAAAATGCCTGAAATAAAATGACTGTCTAGGAAATATCTGAGATCATTTTTTTAAATACATGTTTTGGTTCTTGAAGATAAATAGTTAAGGTGGATACACTTGTTAGATTGCATGAAGGAGTCTTTTTAGTAAGGGCTTCCTTTTAATAGACTTGATGCATTTATGAATTGATTGATAGCTAAGTGAGTGAAGTCACTGGTATTCATCCATATATGAAGCATGCTCCCAGTAAGTTACTTTTGGAGAGGGATAACCTATTATAGGTAACTGGACTACGATAGTTATTAGTTCTAAATTTTATTTTAAATACTTCTTCTTAACCTTATATGTAATACTATTAAGCTTCTGTAGCATGGTACCACAAATTAGCATAAATGATTTATTCATTCTTTGGATGTTTGTTCTCAGGTAGATAATAGTGTTACAATGAAGAAAAGGTTTCAGGTAGAAACTTCCACAATGGTGGACATAATCCACCCTCATCATCATAGACCTGAGACCAAAATCATGTCAGACATTTTGATAGTTTGTAACTTGTTAACTTTTCAAAAGGACATACAAAAAAGCAAAATTTAAATCCAACACTTATTGATTTGTCCGTTATGGGACTTTTTGAAATTCTGAGTTGTTCTCATAAAAAAATGAGACTCGGCGAAACACATCCAGTGCTTTGGCTAAACTTTGGCTTTGAGGATTTTAACACACACAGCTGGGTCTTGTTATGGGTGCCAGTGGAATTTGTAGCACTATCTATTTCATGACACTTTCATACCTACTTTTACCTTATAAGGTAAAGAGTCAAACTCTAAATGCGCAATATACTTAGGCCTATATTTAGCAGCAAAATAATGATTCTTGCAAGCCAAAGAAAAAGAGAAAATCAGACTCCAGATGCTGTTTTTGAAAAGCAGCATCTAAATAGTTGCTGCCCAATGTCATGATAATGTTGTTGAGTAAGATAATTCCAGCTTGTTTTCCTAAAGCCATTATATAAAACCTGATTTCTATTTTTAACACATCTGAAATACTTAAATAGATAATTGAGAGCAAAATAAAGTGAAACCTTAAGTATTGTAAGGACATTATTGAAGTGGCTCATTTTCATGAGAGCTTATACTCAAAGTCATGCCCACAAAACTGCCTTTACTTACATTGCTGAAGAATTTCTCAAATTTTACATAAGAAGTCATATTAAAACACACACACACACACACACACACACACACACACACACACCACATTTTAAATCAACCTTCTTAGAATTCATACACTTCAAGAAACTTCCTGATCCTGGGACTGTCTTCACCATGCAGCTTTGGATCCTGTTAAGAGACCATTTTTGTACCATAGGACCGATTTTTGGTGGACTCCTGCTGGTTGGTGGGGAGGTACAGACCTAAGCTATCCTTTCAATATCTTTCTCACAGTTTTGTTGTTATTTATAAAAGTAGGTCAGGGAAACAATATTTCATAGGAGATCTTGGTGACCTCTATCAAATGGCAGAGGTCAATGCAAAATTAGGATAATGTAGCCAATTAGTCAAGAAGGGTGTGGAAAATTCTTTTGACTTGGAGGCCCTCTGTCTAGGTTGTTGAGGTCTAATTCTAGCCCTCTTTTTTTCTGAGGGTTGAACTAGTGGAGTACTAAAAACAAACAAACAAACAAACAAACAAAAAACCCATACCTCTTTTTGCAAATTATTTTTATTATGGCATCTTTGAGTAAGTATATTAATCAAAATAGTTATGATTCATACTAAAACCATGAATGAGAACTGCACTAGCTACCTATATAAAGTAAAACCTATTCTATCACTTGCCCCCTCTTAGTCTAAAAAATTATATACCTTACTAATTAAAAATATACTTTTATTGCTTTCAGAGAGGAAGGAAGAGGGAGAGATAGAAACATCAATGATGAGAATAACCAATCGGCTGCCTCCTGTATGCCCCCCACTGGGGACCCAGCCCACAACTCAGGCATGTGTCCTTGACCGAATCAAACCTAGGTCTCTTCAATCCACAGGCTGACACTCTATCCATCATAATTTAATTGAGCCAAATCAACTAGGGTTACATCTTATTAATAGTCTGTCTCACTCCACTAGAATATAAGTCTGCAAGGGCACAAACTTTTTCTTTCTTATTCATTACCATAGTAATTGTGCCCAGAACAGTGACAGGCACATGGAAAGCTTTTAGTAAATATTGGTAAGTGAATAAATTACTAAATTTAAAGATGGTAGTCATTACCACATCTCTTTTCCAGGGTTAGAAAGAAAGTGTTTATCTCTGTGAAATATTAGTGGATTTAAAAAATGAGTATGTGTGTGTTTGTGGGTATGAAATAAAAATTAAGAGAATTGGAAATAGAAGTCAGCTTTTCAATTAATTATGGAAGACTCCTGGCTAGCCTACAGCTTTTACATCTTTGCTAATATGATTATTTTTTTTTAGGTGGAAGACTTTCCTAAACCCCCAATTAGATTAGGCCTTCTACATGCTTTCTTAACAGAAATAATTACATTGTATTGAATTTGTTCATTTGTTTGTCTGCCTCAATGCACTCTACAATTCCTTCTATTTCTAACACCATCACCATCACCATCACACCAGCACCTTCACCAGACAATCACCACCATCACTACTACCACCACCACCACCGCCATCATCATCACTATCACCATCACCATCAACTTCACCATTACCATCATTTTTTGCAAAGATTGTAATGGGGGCCTTGTGCATATAAAGAGGATAGATTTTGAATAAATATGCTTAGGGGTGTGTCAAAGTTTGAAGTATAAATATATGGTTAATGTCTCTAAAACTTAAATGAAAAAAAATTCCCTTAAGAAATTCTAGTCTTTTTTTTTCTTTTGGAAAAGAAATTACCTAAATTTATTGATTTTATATTGCAAATGTATGTAGATGAGGCTGTGATTAACATGATACAAATTGATTAAAGTAAACGGCAATGGAGAAAAATTAGAAGCAGCCTACATGTAACCATTAAAAATTGGTTAAAACATAACTTTATTATATCTATAGCTAGTGACCTGTTGCAGGAATATTTCTGCAAGACTTCCGGAGGGCTTCCCTCCTGCCACCACCGCCACCTCTCCTGTTGCAGCGGGCAGGGCGGGGTGGGGTGGGCAGGGAGTGCTGTCACATCCCTGGCCACCAACTCTGGGCTGCTTGAGCTGCCACCACCACTCCAGGGCTTGCTCCACCCTGCCCCGCCCTGCCCTGCATGTGCTGCCAGTGGTTTCCCTCCAACAGCCACAGCCATCTTGCTTTCCACTTTCCTTTCCTCTTCCTTCTATGCTGTCTTCAGTCTTCACTCCTCCCCCCCACATATGCAAATTAACCGCCATTTTGTTTGGGTTAATTTGCATACCCACTCTAATTGGCTGGTGGGCATGACTGGTGGGTGTGGTTTGTGGGTGTAGCAGAGTGATGGTTAATTTGCATATTGCTCTATTATTAGGTAGTATGTGGAATACTAGTCAATGATGATTACATAAAGTAGACCTATTTGGGAAGATGTTCACCATAGTTTATGTGAAAGAACATGCTTCAGAACAGACTGTATAGCTCCAGAATATTTTTATGAATTATATATACACATGTGCATGACAAAAATATATGGGTATATATGTAAAAACATAAAGATAAGTTTTAAAACACATGTACCAAATAATTTACAATAGTTATATTGGGGTTGCAAACTGTGTAGAAAGGTTATGAAAGACTGTCTTTTTAGTTTTAGAAGTATGTGTGATTTAGTATATATTTCAATTGGTATGTATTTAGTTACTGTGGTAGAAACCCCTAATGCTCACCCGCTGCTGCTGTCATAATCTCTGTCTTCTGGTTTAAATATGTGTGCACTCCTTTTCTACATTGTACCAGGGTTGATTTGTATTACCAAGAGAATATGACAAAAGTCATAGTATGTGACCTCCAAGATTAGCTCATAAAAGACCTTACATGTTCTCTCTCCTGTCCTTTCCTGTTCTTCACACACTCTGGTGTCTCTCTCTCCTTACACTCTGGTCTCTTTCTCTCCCTGTCTCATCACTTGATCTGAGAGAAGCCAGCTGCCATGTTATAAATATCCCTATGGAGATGCTATGATGATATTCCTCTAGAGCACTGGATGGCAAACTGTGGCTTAGGAGCCATATGTGGCTCTTTGGCCCCTAGAGTGTGGCTCTTCCACAAAATACCACCGTTTGGGTGAGTCTATTTTGAAGAAGTGGCATTAGAAGAAGTTTAAGTTTAAAAAATTTGGCTCTCAAAAGAAATTTCAATCGTTGCACTGTTGATATTTGGCTCTGATGACTAATGAGTTTGCCGACCACTGCTCTAGTGCAACAAACTTTTTCATCTCGTTGCACACATAAACTAATTACTAAAATCCTGAGCATACCACCCTGGCCAGGTGACTCAGTTGGTTGGAGCATTATTGAGGGTTAGATTTCCCATCAAGGCACCTATCGAGGTTGCGGTTTGATCCCCAGTTGGTATTGATTAATACTTCTCTCACATCAATGTCTCTCTCTCTTTCCCTTTCTTTCTCTCTAAAAATCAATTTAAAAAAAAACATATCTTTGGGTGAAGATTAAAAAAAAAAATTCTGCAGCACACCAAAATATTTTTTGCTGATCTGACTAAAAAACACCCAAAATGGTATAATTTTGATTAATTTACACAGAATAGCTATTGCTCTGTTGGCTGTTGTCATTTTCTTTTTATTTGACATTCTAAAGGAAAAGAGGTCAGTGCCCATGACCACAGAGTCAGGTATTGCACGTCTTAAAAATTCTTGTGGCTCACCAGCATGTCTCTTGAAGCACACCAGTTGAAAATTGCAGCTATAGTGAAACTGAGGCCTCTGGCCAACAGCCTATGAGGAACTGAGACCTACTGACAGATGTGAGCATGAGCTTGGTGACTCAGACAAACTTCCTGCAGACTCAGACAAATTTCAGGTGAGGATTAAATCTCCAGTCAATAGGTTGACTACATCCTGGTGAGAATCCTGAAGGAGAACTACCCAGTTACAACAGTTCTTGATTCTTGACCTTGGAGACTATGTGCTACAATAAATGTTTGATATTTTAAGCTATAAACTTTGAAATAATTTGCATAGAAATAGATAACCTATACAGTTAGTAAATATTTATCAAATGAATACCTAAATTAAATCTGATTTCTAAAAATATATAAATGCATACAAAGAGCGAGAAAGCCAGTTCAAAAACCATTGGATTCATAACAGCTTTATGTCATTATGTGTGATCTCAATCCATGGGTTTGAGAAGCAAAACTACTGTCATAAGGAAGAAGTGTGTATAATAAGAAATATATTAACATCATAAGTATAAATATCATACTTGAAAGAGTTAGAAACATTGCCATGGACCATTGTTTATAAAATTGAAGTGATTCTGACTTAGATTCAAAGAAAGGCAACTGCTTTTTGCAAAGTGGGTTTTTTTTTACATAGTCACAGATATATATTATATATATTCATAGTGTGTGTATATACATATTTGACATGCTGATAGAAATTACATCGTTTAAAATGAAATATAAACTGAAGCTTGAATTATAGCAAAGAGTGAAAAAATTACAATTAATATTTGTTTTCTAATTTGGAAGGTATATGGTTATGTTCAGTAAAATCCACCTATTTACTTAAAGTCTTTGGAGTAAAGTTAGCATCAAAGACAGTCTTAAACTTCTTTCCCAATCTTTGGAGTGTTTCTCCCTGCCTTGTATATTTAAGCAGGTTTATTATTTAAATGCTTTCCATTTATTGAGTGAGATCTGAATGATATACCATTCACTTAAGTTCTTTTGTGTATATTACTTTATTAAAATCTTGTCGAAAAATAACTCTGTGAAGTAGGTATTAAAGATGATACTGGAGAAGATGTTTGTGTCTACCACCACAGTGCAAACAAATGAAAGATAGAGAAGCTGAGACCAAATCTGTCTGACTCCAATTCCATGCTCTTGAACAAATGTTTTGATCAGGCTCACAAGGTCCAGTCACAGCTTCCCTGTCTGCCTTCCAATGACCCACTTATGGGGAAAGACAACGAATACAATCAAAACCCAAAATACCAAGTGAATCTTTCTAATGTCTGGTGTTGGCCAAAGCACTTTTTCTTTCAATCCCTTTTTAGACAGAGCTCAAATTTAATGTTTTAAATATAAAATTTTAGAATTCATTTCAAATCTCTTCAAGATTGAAACAAATGGATAAATCAGGAGGCATGATGGCTTTTGGAAGACATCCAGTTGCAATAAATCTGTCATGACCTGCTAAAGAATATGTCACATTAAAGAAGCCAACTTTGATGTTTTTCCAAGTATTAAAAGATGCAAATTTCCCTTGTGCTGCATATAGTTAAGAAATGTTGATGCCAGGACTATTTTAAAGTCTCTGCAAATATCCTTTTTTGGAAATATTTATGTCTCTAACAACTTAAGATGACAGCAACTCATATACCCATTTTTAAACACGTGAGAATATCATGGATAGGTTGAATTTCATTAGAAATATATCCACTATTCTGAATTTAGATGTCACAGTAGTTTTTAAAATAAGTAAATAGATTTTTCTAGAAAGTATCTAGAAAATGTTAACAAAAGTTTTTTTTTTAAAAGACAGCGACTAGCAATTTATTAAGTTTCTATAATATAATCCTTTTCTTTTGCATTGAAACAAATTTGAGGAGACACTGAAAATTTCAGAAAACCTGAGAAAAATAAAACTCTAACAATGGAGATAGTCAGCCTCAGGCTAAATGACCACTTAGCAGAATCAAAGCAGTAAAGCTTAAGGGCTAATCTGCCTTATTTCATACTTAAGCTGTCTGAAGAATAGACTACAAAGTGAAATATCTAAAATTTCAAACTCCCTGATCTTTTGGATGTTAAATTGGCAATCTGATGGGAGTAAACTTTTGGAATATTTTCCAGATTTTATGACTCCAGAGAAATGGCCAGTGCTCAGCATGAGCACTAACACTTGGCCTTGCATGTGGAACCAGTCTAAAGGAGGAGGCTGGGTATCAGTAGAATCCATTCCCTGAATGCATTCATCTAATTTGTTGTCTTGAACACGTGTGATTCCTATCAAGCCTGAGACTATATAATTCAGTGAGCCTTAGTACATGATTGCTCCTGCACAAACTTAATCTCTCTTCATGCATTAGATTGACAAATTTTTACAATGTATAAGACACCATGAATAAGCTACATATTAAAAGAAATTGGAGGTCACTTACTAAAGGAGATAAAGTAGGTGAGTTTAAGTTTAAATAAATGGAAGAGTATAGTAAATGCATAAAGAAGTATAAATAAAGGCATGTGTAGTTTAAAGACAGAAAGTCACAGAGTTGAGTAGATTTATGAAGTTGTTATCATTGATTAAAAGATGAATAGAATTTGCAAAAGGCAGAATAGAGAGAGTAGAATTTCTAGGCAGTGGGAGCAGCATGGATAAAGGTGCCAAGACATATGTTAACGAAGAGCAAGTCATCCACTTTACCTAGATATTAGAAGACTGATACTTTTGAGTTAGAACCAATCCCAGAAGGTAGGGTGAATTAAGCCTAACCAGTAGGATGTAGAACTAGATTGAAAAAGCCAGAAATAAAATACTTTTGCAATAGTTGCCCAGGGTAAAGAAGTGGAAGAGTTGGTAGGCTAAGGGCTGTGTTTAAGTAGGAAAAAGTTCAAGTGTGAGATCTTGAAAGGGGTGCAGCTGTGGAAGTACTGAGTGAATACCTCAGTGTTACTGTGAACCAATGCTGTTGTTTTAGAACAAAGGATTAGTTGGATTACAACTGGGAGCTGTGGTCATGCTGTTCTGGATTGATACCTTTGGTCTCAGGAATTTATGATTTATTGGTGTGTGTGTGTGTGTGTGTGGTTTTTGTACAGCTGATTTTAATTTTACATTTGACAATACATAGATCCTTGGGAGAACCATTTGGGTTCATCTTAATGACAAAAATAAACAAATGCACCTATTTGCCAATTCCCAAAATAGTAACATGGATCTCTGGTTTTGACTCTAACATTTTGTAAAGAGCTTAGAAATCATCACTCCCATCCTTATAAGAAAAAGCTGGGGGGAAAGTGAAAATTCAATAACTTTTCAGAGAACTGAAATCACAGTGCAAACTGTTACGCCAAAATCTGGAAATGCAGCAAATCCAGAAAGTCAGACCAGTATCTGCTTCCCTGGCACCTAAGTCTGTTTACTGAGCTCCAGTATAACAACAGTGGATTACAGCTGCAAGACTGAAAGACTGAGAGTCTCGGGCCGAGTGGTTAGGGAAGTCCAGATCAGACTCCTCAACAGAGGAGACAACAATCAAGGATGCTAGAGAAATTTGAAGCCTCTATAAATTTGGAACATAATCCAACTTCTAAACTAATTAATAGAAAACATCACACACCAATGGACTATTTCCCTCAGTTTCTGATATATTATGTGCAGCATTCAACAAAATACTGCAAGACATGCTAAAAGCCATGAAACACACACACACACACACACACACACACACACACACACACACACTACAATCTGAAGAGACAAAGCAATCATCAAAGCCAGACTCAGATATGATCAGCCTAAGACAGTCAAACTTTGCCACTATTTGGCATCATTAGTCATTCCTTGAGGTTTACTATGTCACAAATCCCGACTGGTGTCTGAAGCACTAGTAAGTACAAAATAAGACTCTTAATAGCCGCAAGTATCTGAACTATGCATGTAGAAACATCACAGTCACCGAATGGAGAAGCCCTGTAGAGAAATTGCACACTTGCTTCTTTACAGAACAGTTGTTCCCTAAAGAAAAAGCTCCAAGCTTCCCAGCAAAATCCAGACTAAAGTTCTAGAGTGTAACTGGCCTCAGCTTTTTTCCCCCTTAAATGCTGGGGTGGAGAGAAGAAAGAGGGAAGGAAATGATGCCTGTGGCATGTTGTAAAGCTAGATGTGTCATCACTTTCAATGGTTTGGAAACGTGTAGCAAATATAGTTATCAACACATAGGAAAGGGCTTATATTTAATATTGTTTCCTCTGTAAATCTCTAGTTTTTCCAGCTGAGATTTGTCCCACCGCTCAGTTGTCTTGGTTCATTCTGATTTATTGCTGAGCTCATGAATCATTTGCCTCTCCTATATAAGAAAAAACAAAACAAAAACCCTTTCCATTGATTTCAACTCCACGTTAGTGGCTGGGTGTGACACAGTAGATGATAACCTCAGCCACGGGCCGTGAGCCCAAGACTAGGAAGACTGATGTGTAGAGCACAATGACAGGAATTCAAGTTAGCCTGTGACAGCGTTTCTATTTCCCCAGAGATAGCTGTGTGAAAGACAAGGGAAATGCACTGACGTTATTAGTGATGTATTTATAACAGTCGCTACTCCCACCCTCAGTTCCATTGTTCATCTCCAATTGTTCTTTGCGTAAGAATCACAGTAGGCAGATTCAAGTTTATACAAATGATTTATTTCCACACTGGAAGGGTGAGAAACGGTGCTTTTTAAAGCAAGCATTTACTTGAGGGGGGAAAAAATCTAAACAAGTCCTATGAGATGCAGGATGGCGAATGCAATCTAACACTTTTCTTAAAAAGCATTAACACGATTGAATAAGCTTTTGTAAAGAAAAAGACTTTTTTTTTTCTGAAGTCAACATTGCCCACAACTTCAAGTATAACAAATTAAAGAATGTGTATTTAAGCTGTAACTGATTTACTATAAGGAAGACATATAAAAATAATAACACAAATAAGATTTCATTGATTTTATGTTTTCTCTGCATTCATTGAAGAATAAAGGGGCTGGTTTTTATTGTATTTTTGATTGGACAGCCATCTAAAATGTTTAAAGGCAGATCAAATTTATTTTTAGCTCTATGAAATCTTTAAAGCATATCTCAGTCAAATATATTTGGTGAGCTTCTAAGGTTCTTAACAGCATTTAGAAAGAATGAGTACTGGTTGTGAGACAGTACTTAACTGCATTTGTCCTAAATATATGTAAGCCTTAACTAGGCTACTTAATGGTATCTTGCAAGTCACATCCAAACAATTTTGCCAGGGATCAACCATTCGAATTCTTTCCAAATTCTCTGATGTGCTAGACAAAATTCTTCTAGAAAGATGAAAGAGAGATTTCTTTTCATTGAACTAGATTTCTTTGAGGCTCAAATAGGATTTTTAAAGCTAGAATCAATAGTGTTGTGGGAATAACATGTTTGGGTTTGGGAGGCAAAAAAAAATTTAGTTTCAAATCTCTGCTCTAAAAATAGGATTTAACTTGGCTTTGGATAGCCACATATCCTCCCTAAGGTCCTTATCTATATGGGTGCCTGGGGGTAAATGCACAGTGCAGTGCTTGGTACATGGTAAGGTGCTCAAAACCCGCTTGCTTCTGTAATTCTCCATGCCTTTATATATTAGTGTTTTTTTAAAAAGGATTTTTTCAAATCCTATATAATAAAAGGGTAATATGCAAATAGACCAAATGGCAGGTCAACCAGTCAACCAATCAAAGCATGATATGCTAATAATATGCTAAGGCTGCTCAACTGCTTGTTATGATGTGTACTGACGGCAAGAGGGCAGCTGTTACAACCAGTAGGCTAGCTTGCTGTTGGGATCCAGCCAATGGCCACTGAGCAAGATGGGCTGGACATGCCCTGGAGCCCTCCCACGGTCCTTCCCAAGCCTGATTGTGCATCTGTAGGGTCCCTCAGGTGGGCCTGCACCCTCTCACAATCTAGGACCCCTTGGGGGATGTCAGAGTGCCAGTTTCAGCCTGATCCCACAGGACATTACTTTTAGGAGGGCACCAGGTGCAGGCTTATGGCTGGTGAGTGCTGCTGCTGCAGCGTTAGCCTCCCCCTATTGGGAGTGATTGGGCGTAAGCCTGTGGCAGGCACAGTGTGGCTGGGATGAGTGGGGTGGCAGATAGGATCTGCAGGCGGCGTTGGGTTTTGGCACGATCCCTGCAGGTCACCCAAAAGAACCCCACCGGTGCATGAATTCGTGCACCAGGTTCTAATAAATAATAAATAATTAAGGAATCTGAAGGAGTTCACACGTGCTACATGGCTCTTTAAAAAATATATATATTTTATTGATTTTACACAGAGAAGAATTGAGAGGGATAGAGAATTAGAAACATCGATGAGAGAGAAACATCGACCAGTTGCCTCTTGCATATCCCCCACTGGGGATGTGCCTGCAACTAAGGTACATGCCCTTGACCGGAATTGAACCCGGGACCTTTCATTCCGCAAGCCGACGCTCTATCCACTGAGCCAAACCAGTTTCAGCTACATGGCTTTTATATTCTCAATGAAGTGGGAATTTATCAAGACTGTCAAAAGTATTGAAAATTGAAGTGAAGTATTGCTTTTGTGTCCTTGTCTACATAAGCTTGCAATCTTTATTATGAGAATATTGATGTTCTTGTTTCTTTTGTTCAAACTCACCATTTGTGACTGTCACATCTCTACATTTTACTGCCAAAAAACCCTACATCCAAATAGTTGGTGAAATAAAGTTAATGTAAGTGGAAGTTAGAAAAGAAAATATGTATTTTTAAAAATCATTTATAATATTCTCACAAAGCTAAAAAATATACTTTTAGAAGTAAGACATGGAGATTAGTATACTGTTCTTCCCCCATGGGATCCATTTTTTCACTCATTTATTTACAAGCATGAAACATCTATGTGGAGATGCAAATAAAATAGTTTCTATACATGTCAAAAATGAACAAACCAAATTAAATTAATAGACACTTTTTAACTTATCACTTGTTTTTTAGAATTTCTTTTGTTTTAAGGCACTTAATGGGGAGGAAAGATGAGTAAGCTAAGTGACAATATTGTGCAGTCTATGATATTATAGGGTATGCAGCCATTCAGGTGTGTCACTTAGATTTCTCTTTCAGAGAAAACCTGAAACAAGAAAGGCATTTTAGGTGACAATCTCCAACTGCAGCAACTTTAAGATCTATTAATATAATGTAAGCTGGACAGCCCCATTAGTTGTGAATGCTGTGGAAAGTGTAGACTGGCCACTGCCCAACTCGAAGCTCTTCTATAGCATTCATTACAATGTAACTCCATGGCAGTCTGCAATGGAGTGAGTCCCTGTTGGGCTGGCTGAGATTTTCTCTTCTTACTCTGTCTTCCTTTCTTCACTTTCTCCTTTTCCAGGAATTGTAATGTGGGTTTAGTAAAGTAGAAATAGAAGTCGCTGTAGAACTACACAGAGGTTTTCAAAGTAGCCTACTTGCACACAGATTACAAGGTTATTTACAAATTTTGCTAGGTCTTTCTATATGTGAATTGCAAAGTCCTCAAGAAAAGCAAAAAGGGTGGTAAAAATTCATATGCAAAAAAATTATTTAACCCCAAAGAAATTGAAATACTGTGATATTTAGTAGTTTTAGGGTAGAAATAATCTGGGTGAAGCAAAAAATATTATTTAAAGAGGATAGGGAACTTTTATTAGATAACTAGAGGCCTGGTGCATGAAATTCATATGTGGGTAAGGTCCCTAGACCTTACCTATGATAGGGTCCATCTTCCCTAGCTGCCAGCAGCCGGCTCCACCTCCGCCACCACCCACCCTGGTTCCCTGTTTGCCATCAGGTGATCAGAGACTGTGGGCAGGGGGTAGAGACCAAGAGGTCAGCTGTACCACCCTCTTGCCAGTCCCGCCCCCCGCTGCCACTCACCCCAGTTCTCCATTCATCATTAGGTGATCAGAGCCTGATTGTCTGGGGAGAGACCAAGAGGTCAGCCATTCCCACCTGCTTGCCAGCCCCACCCCCACCGCGGGTCGCCCTCTGTGTGTGGGGCAACAGGCAGGGCGGAGGCCTTGGCCTGGTGCTGCCCACATCCCCTGCCACCCACCCTCCCGTCCCCATTCACCAGTCAGGGAAAGGGACTGAGAGGTGGTCAGTGCACCACATAGTGACTAGTGGAACTATTCTGTTTGTTCTGCCATTTTGGTTGCGGGGCTTTTATTATAGAGGATATGGTTAAGTTTTCAAGTAGATGGTGTTTATTCTATCAAGGGGATCCTTGTATGGCTCTGTAGATTGAAACTATACACTGTGTTACATCGCTGACTTTCATCATGTGTAGCAGGAGGTCTTGCCCCCAGGCAAACTACATTCCTCTGAGATTAACTGACACAAGATTTTATGGAAAGCGTTGCATAAGGGACAATGACCCCTGGCTCACCACTTCTAGGCAGTTTCCCTCAGTAGGCACAGACCTCTTAAAAAGGCACCGGATTTTAACTGTAAGAAAGAAAAAACATTCATCTTGTATTTTTCATCATCCTTATCATTCGGTTGTTTATCCTTAGAGATACTTTGAAACAACCAAAGAGAAACCTCTATCTCTAAGCAACACTTCAAAATGATAGAATTTGTCAAGTTTTGTTTAGGTTTAATGACAAAAACTAGATTTGAGGGAGCAATAAACTCTAGAAGGTCCTTTCATTTTGAATATTCAAGTGTTCATTTCCTGAGGAATTGACATTCTTAAGTGGTTCCAATTAAGTTAACACCAGATGCCTATTAAAATGAAAAATATGTATATTATCTGCATATTTTAAAGATTAATACATAAATATAGGGTGGGGCAAAAATATGTATATTATCTGCATATTTTTAAGATTAATACATAAATATAGGCTTACAGTTGTTAGTATGGAAAAATAATACAATAATTAATAAATAATAATGCAAGAAACTCTGTTTTGCATATTCAAAACCTATTGTAAGCCTACTTTTTATCCCCCCCGTATATTTGTATGTCTTTTATAATCAATTTACTTCAATATCCATAAATAAAACAAGTATTCAAGGAAATGAATCAATGTTAAAAGACTAGTTGAATTGGAATACATGGAGAGGAGAAGGATTGCCCATGCACAACAATTATGACATCTTTAGAAGAACGAGGAGACTGGACTTTTTAGCATTTGTTGGGTTAGAGAGAAGTTAAATAGTTTGGGCCAAAGAATGAAAAACTTTGAAAATAAGACATATCCTGGCTGCTGTTTCTCAGAGGCTAGAGCATCGGCCTGCGAACCAAAGAGTTTTGAGTTTGATTCTCAGTCAAGGGCATTTACTTGGGTTATAGATTTAACCCTCAGCCTGGTTAGGGTGTGTGCAGGAGGCAACCAATTAATATGTCTCTCTCACATCAAAGTTTCTCTCTATTTCTTTCCCTTCTTTTCTCCTTTCCACTCTCTCTAAAAAACAGAATCTATAATAAAAGCTTAAGTGACCATCACAACCCAATGGAAGACTGAACAGCTGCGTGGGGCAACCAGGCAGGCAGGGGGGTTAGTGAGGGACAACCAAATGACTGAGCAGCAGGCTGTGGGAGTGACCAGGCTGGCAAGGGGGGCAGTTAGGGGCGACCAGGTTGGCGCGGGGGAGGGGGGGGAGGAGTAGTGAGGGGTGACCAAACGATTGAACCAATGGGCTGTGGAGGCTACTAGGCAGGCAGGGGAGTTAGTGAGAGGTGACAAAACAACTGAGCAGCAGGCTACATGGGGCGACCAGGTCATCAGGGGGATTAGTGAGGGGCAACCAAATGACTGAACAGCAGGCTGCATGGGGTGACCCCGCCCACGGAGGGGGGGGAGGCGCAGTTGGAGGCAACCAGGCTATCAGGAGGGGCAGTTAAAGGTGAATAGGCTGATGGGGTGGGGCAGCTGTTGGGGACGACTAGGCTGGCACGGGACGGGGGGGGGGGGGGCGGTGTGGAGAGGCAGTTAGGAGCGACCAGGCAGGCAGGTGGGGGGGGCTGTTAGGGGTGAGCAGGCAGATAGGCAGGTGAGCAGTTAAGAGACAGTGGTCCCAGATTGTGAGAGGGATGTCCCCCGAGGGGTCCTGTATTGGAGAGAGTGCAGGCTGGGCTGAGGGGGATCCCCACCCCCTCCCCCCACATGAATTTTGTGCACTGGGCCTCTAGTAATAATAATAAACAACAAAAAATATCCTCAGGTGAGGATTCACCCAAAAAATAAGACAGAGAAATTTATATATAAGATGCCCTGAAAAACATGGATATTGAACTGGCATAAAGAATACCATGACAGGAATAAAAGCGAGATGTTGAGGTAAAAAGTATTAGGTATGAATTGATTGCAGGAATCTAGGGACCAAATAATGAATGTCTAAACTAAGGTGGCTGTGATATAAAATGAAAGGAAGAGAACAGATATAAGAATCAATTCATAAGAAAAACAACAGTTGTTTCCAACTTTCCTTTAAATTGCCTCCAAGTAAAAACTATATAAACACCCTTTTTATGTGTGGTAGTTTTTTTAAACAAACTTCATATGGTGGAGAATTTTACACTGATATCAAAGTAGATTGATTATTTGATTATAATAAGTTTCAATGCACCCAACATCAACACACAACCAACCCTTCCCCTATCTATATTCTGGGATGGGCTTCACCTTATTTTTTAGACATTTTTTGCCATACCCATTTTTAACAGTAGTCATGATACATTTTATTAAATTTTTACTTCAAAATCTTTTTGTATTATATTCTAGAACTTATCAATGTTATAAACTAAGTTTATTTTGCTATGGTGCATGTGCTCATCTACATATGTAAAATCCTAATATGCAAATAGACCAAACAACTGAACAACCCAACAACCTGCGTATGTTGTACACTGACCACCATGGGGCACACGTGGAATATGGAGGGCATTGACAGCAGAGCATGAAATATAGCAGGCATCAGCCACAGTGGGATGGTAGAACAGGTGAGTGGTGGCAGCAGACCAAGGCAGGGTGCTGGTCTCTGTCATAGGGACAAGCCTCTGGTGTTTACTGAAAATTCTTTTCTCCTACATGCCATGGTCCCACCCAGTGCTCGCACCTACTGCTGGCACTGGCCCTGCTTGGACCCACTGCCAGTGCCTGGTGCCAGCCCAATTGCCCCTCAGGGCTTCTCCACCTGCCCCTGCTCCTGAGGGGTGATCAGAGCCAGCAGCCACTTCACGCACCCACTTCCAGCAACAGCCCCACTTGTACCTACTGCTGGTGCTGGCCCTGCTCGCACTTGCAGGTGGCGCCCAGTGCTGGTCCTGATTGCTCGGCCCAGTTAGTGGGTACAAGCAGCAGCTGCCTGCTGGCCCTGATTGCCCCTGAGGCTTTCCCACCTTTTCTTGTTCCTGAGGGGTGATCGGGGCAGCAACTTCTGCTCACTCCTGGTGATGGTGTCAGGTCTGTTTGCACCTGCTGCTGGCACTGGCTCCAATTGCTTCACACCATCAGCAGGTGTGAGTGGGGCTGGTGCCATCAGCATGTGGGAGCAGCAGGGGCAGGAATGGGGCTGTTGACAGTGGACTCGGGGCCATGGTGGAGGGGCTGAGTGAGGTGCAGAGAATGGGCTGAGACCTGTACTTGTGCCCACTGCAGCCTCATCACCCACAGTTCCTTTCAAGGTGCACGAATTCATGCACTGGGCCCCTAGTTGTAAATAAAAGCTTGAGAGGAATAAACTAATAAACATGCAACAGTCATAGCTAGAATATTTAATTAAAGATAAGAAACCTTCATTTATACTTTGTCAAAATGCCTTGCAACTGCAGACCCTTAGTAAACATTTATTCAATTAACTGTTGAAATGAAATTCAAGTAGTGGCTGAATTCAAACAGATGTCAATATACTTACTGACATTACTATTGATGACACTATTTACAAATATTAAGAATAGCATATAATTTTTAAAAATCATAAGAACTGTTCTGGCTGGTATGGCTCAATTGGTTGGGCATTGTCCTGTGTATTAAGACTGATGGTTAGATTTCTGGTCAGGGAACATACTTGGGTTGTGGGCTTGATTCCTGACAGGGGATGTGCAATAAGCAGCCGATTGATGGGGGAGCCATTATTCTGTTCTCTCTCTCTCTCTCTCTCTCTCTCTCTCTCTCTCTCCCTCTCCCTCTTCCTCTCCTTTCTTTCTCCCTTTCCCACTCTTTCTAAAAATCAATAAAAATATTTTAACAAAACATAAGAACTGACAAAGAGATATATTCATTATTTTAAAAATGCTACATATTCTCCACATAGAATTGAGGCACAATTTTATTATTGTACAGTGAGTCACAAGTCCAACACAGGTCTAATTGGTATTGGCAAGCCTTTGTTCTCTTCTGGAGGCTCTAAGAGAAAATGATCAATAAAAATTCTTGCCTTTACCAGTTTCTGAAGGTCCTTTACATTCCTTGGCTTATTGCCGCCCAGCCCCCCCCCCTTACTCCATCTTTAAAATCAATAAAACAATACGACTCTATTTCAAGCCCCACCTGTCTAGCTTCCTCTTCTTCTTCTTTAATGACTCATGTGGTTAACTTTAGCCCACTCAGATAATTCAGAATAACTTGCCGTCTCAAGATCCTTAACTGTTATTATACCTACAAAGTCTCTTTAGCCATGTGGGTTACATATTCAGTGGTACCAGGGATTAGGACATGGACATCTTGGGGAGGGGGACACAGTATTCTGCCTACAGCAGTGTCTTAGTGATTTGAGTGAAAAATGTTTTCAATTAATATAGTTCAGCTGTAATATAATATTGACAAATCATTGAACAATGAATGTTGTCACTGCAGAGTGATTGTGTATATTTTCTTTAAACACGAATCTACTGCTCTGTAGAAATTTTGAGTCACTGTCTGTTTCCTTTGAACTCCAGCTTAAGCATTTTCCACAAGTCCAACAGAAAGAATCAAGAAAACAGCATACTTTGAGAAGAAAAGTTCTTGCCATGTACTTTGATGTTTGGAAGGCAATGAATTTATGTGATACAAGAAATAAAGTTAACAGAGTGGTATTTTAACATAGTCACTGGAATGCAAGCCACAAGGTCTCGGCATTTTTAGGCATAAGGGTAATAATTTTGACTATTTTGTTTTACCCTGAAAGTCAATGCATGTAGTAACTTGTCTCTTTACTTAGCCATCCAAGTTCTATGAAACTGATAAGAGAAGTATTACTTAAACTCTCTAAGCCTTATTTCCCCAGGCTGTAATTTGGGGATAATAATACTGTCCCAGAAAGAAGCTATGAGAATAAAGTTGCACATATAAAGTTCTCAGAGAATCTTAAGCACACAATAATCATTCAGTAAATATTAGCTATTATTTTTATTTGCTAGTAAAAAAAAGTTCGGATGAACTGTGTATGTGGTTGTTCATTCATACTCTATTATATATTTTATAGAAGAAACAGTACATTTCTGCACATCTATGAACAGGATGCATATTGGACAGTATTATCTACTTACACCCCCTGGATTATTGGTTCCTCAAAAGAAATCACCTAGGAAGGTGGGTTATAAATGGATTTATAGCAAGGCCACCTTTTTGTTTTAACTATATTGCTAGGGTTTGTGACACATTTTAAAAAAATTATGAAGGGTAGATTCATATTTAGTTGCCTGGAGTCAGGGAACAGGTATTTGTATCTTTAAAGAGACCCAGACGTGCCCAGCCAGTGTGGCTCGGTGGTTGAGTATCAACCTCTGAACCAGGGAAGTCATGGTTCAATTCCCATTGTGGGGGCATGCAGGAGGCAGCTAATCAATGACTCTCATAGTTGATATATATATATATATATATATATATATATATATATATATATATCCCTCTGCCTTCCTCTCTGAAATCAATAAAAATATATTTTAAAAAATAGGTAATATTTATGCATGGCCCAGAGTAAGAACCATTGCTTAAATCAGAATATTCATGTTAGAATATGGCATCAGTAATTTTTAAATCTCCCCAGGTTTTTTCAAACTGCAGGCAACATTGAGAATGTCTGCTTTATACCAAGGAGACTGAACCAAATCTGAAGATATTCTACGAAGGTTTTGAGCAGTGAGTCATCCTCAGGTGAGTGCTGGGAAGGATAAACTTCATGCAAACGTAAAAGTTTATATCCTTGTGTATTTTCCAAAGCACCACTATCTTTTTACTTCGGTGCCCCATCTGATTTGAGCACTTTGGGTAGGGTGCGGTGTAGAATATGGATTTACAAGGTGGTTGTATTGCAGCTGAAGCAGTATCTGTGATTGTGATGGCAAAGCATTGCTCAGGGAGAGGAGGGGAGTGTGGAGGTGAGGAGGAGGGAGTACATGATCCTCCAGAGGTCTCCTGAATTATTGAGGGACAGAGGGAGATGAAGAAGCACATGAATAATACAGTTTCTCCTGTCCTCAACTCTCTCCTGACATCCTCAAAAGTCATTACTCAAAAGTCATACAGATTTGTTACTATCTCCATGACTGGTGATTTCCTAACTTTCTTGGTTTCTCAACTGAGTCCCATGAATGGTAGGAGACAAATTACTTAAAATCAGAGAAAGCAAATAAATAAGAACTGAAATCAAAGGAGAATTTGATAAGAAATGGACTGGCATTGTCACAATACAAATCATCAGTGCCCTTATTTATTATTACTGCTGATCAAATGATTCTTAACCTTTCCCCCTCTGCCTTAAACTTCTCTGAGAATCTGAAGAGAGCCATCTATCTCTTTTCTGAAAAAAATGCACTTGTCCACAGACACAAACAAATCTGTATGTCACTTTTCAAACATTTTTTTTTATTGATTTCAGATAGAGAGAGGGAGAGAAAGATAGAAACATCAGTAATGAGAGAATCATTGACCAGTTGCGTCCTGCATGTCCCTTACTGGGGACCAAGCCAGCAATCAAGGCATATGCCCTGACCAGAAACGAAACCCTAACTTCTGGTTCATAGTTGGATGCTCAACCACTGAGTCTAACTGGCCGAGCTGTCTATTATTATTATTTTTTTTAGAGTCTTCCCAGTATTTCACAACCCCAAATCACTGGCTACTTCTCTCAGTCTCCTTTTACTATTAGCTGTAGTTTTCCTAAACACCAAGAGACAGAAATATTTTTATTTTAGTTTTTGTGAAAGGTATTATGGTTGTGTAAATATTTGGTTAAAGGACTCTTTTTATGTTTCACTTACATTAGTTATTTCTTGAGGAGGTTAAGAAATGCTCAAGAATATTGTCGGCAGAATGATCAAAGCTTAGAACCAGAGGAGAAACCAATCACACGTGGGGAGCAAACAGGGATAGGAGTGACTAGAGAACTGAATGGAGGCTTAGCAAATGTGATTCTGTTATTGTTCAGAATTCCAGGGTTTAAAAAAAAAACGTGTCCTGAAGTTTCCAGCGACCTAAGAAACAACCAGAAGAGCAAAGGCACATTAAAATTTTTCTCCCTAAGCAAGTTCTGCTCTTTTAGACCCTTTTGTGGAAAGTAGGACCTTTAAGGGAATAGTCAGGTTATTGTTTTGCATGTGTTGGAAATATTGTGCCTGGAATCATTGCACAGGTAAGGAAAACATGAGAAGCGGAAATGTGAAGATCAAAATATTTAAATTGGGTTCTCAAAATGTAATAAAAAAGGCTTTGGTACAGAAGTAATGGGATTTTTGTTTATGACCATCTAGGGCTCAGGAAGAATCTGCCCTCCAGGATTCAGGGATGGTGCACTTGCCCCAGGAAACATTTTTTGACCTGTTCTGTTGTGTAGTGTTGAAGTGGTGCTCCTCCCCTGTGGCCCCCAAAAGCATCTGTCCTTCTTCTAATGTTGCACAAACTATATTGTGTGACAATAGTGCATATGCATATTTTTCCCACTACAGTGCAAGCTTCTTGCATTATCCCCTGTATGTCCACTGTGGCAGTGCTTAGTACATATGAAGTTCTCAGTAAATGTATCTGTTGAATGAAATGGAATTGATCTGAACCAATGACAAAATATAAGTAATTCTTGCAAGCATTTCTCAAAATGATATTACCCAGAACACACAAGATAACTAAACTCTTAAGCAGTGAAATGCAAATTTTAAATAAAAATGTGGGAGAAATGTCCCATGAATGTCCTCTTGGATGCTTTTCTCATAGTGTCCTAAAAATAAAAACTGGAACTTCTTTTACGTAATTGGTCTTTCAACATAGATAAGCATAGATTTGTCTGGGCTTGTTTAGGCAAAAAAATTATTTTTCTATCTCTATATTTATGTTTGATTCTGAGAATGTCTAACTGAACTGGTGACATTTGTGCAGTTGATTAATAGTAAGCTACATATGTATTGAAGTAGTATTATGTAACCCTAAACAGTTTGAATTCCCAAAGGGTCAGAAAAGATTATTTTGGATGACATGTCTTATTATTCAAGACTCTTAAAAAATTCTCTAAATAGTGCATCCACTAACAACTGTGGCTTAAAAATTCCAGTTTGTACTTTAAATGTCTTTCCTTTCCAAAGAGGTATTGGGATAAAGTTTAACATCTTGTTTCCAACAAGAAAGGCATGTAAATGCATTTTCTTATCAATATGAGACAAAAAGATGGTGTGCCATAAAGAGTTCAACTTTATTTCTTTAATTCATGAAAAATTGCCTGAACTCAGATTAAAAAAAAAATGCTTTACAAGTGGTATTACACTACATTAAAACAAATATTGTATGATTTAAAGTCATGTTATTCCCTTTGGAATTAGAAGGTCTTGAATTCCAGAGTAATTAGTGAGGACAGCTCATCTTAATTAAACATTTACTTCATAAAATGCTCTAAGCGAATGTCCTCATTTAATATTAAGAAAACCTTTCAAAGTAGGTAATGTTCCCCACGCCTACCTCCACCCTCATTCTTAGTTGAGAACACTGAGTTCAAACACTCATTCGCTCATTCATTCAACATATATTTACTACATTTTTATTTTGTATTGGACAAGTGCTAGGTTGTAGAAATTTGATTAAGACAGACATGATGTCTGCCCTAATGTAACTTATACATTAGTGGCAGAGACAGTAAATGAATAAGAAAATAAAAGTAATTATACAATTTGTGACATGCTATAAAGGAAATAAAGAGAAAGCATGCTGGAGGGATAAGGGGAGTGGAGAATAATATGAAATGGGACAATGAACTACAGCATTTGGTTACATAGTCAGCTGGTCAATGGGGAGTCAAGGCCACACTCATGTCTTCTGCCTCCTAAGTTGGTGCTGTTTTATACAGACACATGGGCAAAACTGTAAACTGCTCCTTAAAAGAAGTGAGGCATTTTGGGAAATGATACCACTCATTTTTAGGTCCCAGGTTCCCCTTGAAGTTGAACAAACAGCTGCAGTAACAGGAAGCAGCCTTCCCTCACCTTTCCCCAATGTGGGACATCCAATGTCCTACAGCCCTTGGCTTTGTGAAGCAGCATCTCGCTGGTCCCAAAGTAGGAGAGTCTGGCATTTGCTTCATTAGAAGCTCTGAGTTCCTTTTCCACCCTGTGGTGCCAGGGTCCCTGCTGATTGTACATCTGCAACATAATTGGACCTTCTGTGCCATTGCCTCTCTTTTTAAAAGATTACATTTCATACAGAAATATTTTAAGATAAATGAGAATGAAAGATAACCTGTTTGTTTCAACAGTTAATTCTATAGCCAGATCTATTAGGACTCCATTGCAAGCTTAGAAGCTAAATTTGTGCGCTCAAGACAGCTGTTTTGCTAAGCCCATTTATTCTTTCCTGACAGAGTTGGGAAAGCCGCTGTGCAAAGTGGAATTCCAGTTTTTCTAGAGGGTTGTTATAACGACAGGAGTTCAGTACAATATGTCTATTTACTTGTCCCAACACTTGGTTACCTCCCTTGTGACCCTGTGGAGCCTGAGGTAATGCATTCTGCATGGTGGCTAGGGTCTGAGAAGGTTCTAAGAACTGGTTGACAATTACGCATTGTGTTTCGTTATTTACCACACTGGGGTAACTTGAATCTCTCCGATGCCCACAGGAGCCTGATCTGAGGCCCCTGCTCACAAGGAAAGTCATGAGGAACCCTTATCCTGCTTTCAAAGCCTCCAGTCCCCACCTCTGTCATTTTCATTTTATTCAGCAGGGATAATAGGAGTAGTTTTGATGACTGGAAGCTACCATCTTGTTCCCCAGAGTTTGACTCTCAGCTTAGTGCATTTTCTGTAGATAATACACCTCCTGTTATCAGAAATTTGGGATATTTGCTCTGGAAAATTTAAACAACTTCAAAGTGTAACTGAGCAGCCAGAAATTCTTCAGAGGTCAGCTGCATTCCACCAACACCAGAAGCCTGCACATATCTGACGCTGTAAATAAATAAGGGACATGATGTTTAAAGATGTTTGAGAAAATGTGATTTTTTTTCTTGACCTGTGTACAATTGGAATGGTTTTTTATAACATTCCCACTTGCTTTTTCAAGATATGGATTAAGGTAAAGTTCCGGGACTTTTCAGAAATTGATGTCTCCATTACCTAGTGGGTTTGTGAAACTCATTAACAGTTTCATGTGGAAGTTTAGAAAAGAACATGTGCTTTATTTAAAACTCTTCTAAAATCGATACCAGAACAACATTGTTTTTACATGCATGCTCATTGAGATTGAGTGGTGTGTACTGTAGAGACTTTGGCATTCTAGGTCTACTGAAAAACAAGAAGTGTCAAAAGTAAGAAATAACAAGATTTCTAGAATATTCTAGTGCCTTGGTCTTGGGGCTGAGAGTGTATTCCCATGAGAGCAAATTGGCTGTGGGTATGGGTCACTCCCTAGGATCAGGGACCAGCTGAGGAAAGCCCTGTTGAGGCAGAAGGGGATGGCAGAGTCTTGGGTTTGAGTCAGACAGGAGAGGTGAGGCAGGAAGCTGTCACTTTAGGTGGCCAAAGACTAAGTGTTGGAGCCACATCTGAGAAACATCCAAGGCCATGTGACCAGGAGACACAAGGATGCCCTGAGGTGTCTTCCTGCACTCTTCCTGCCCCTATAGTTAATTTCCCACACCCCAGACAAGCAGACCAAATAAATATCTAAATCAGTTCAAGTTATTTCCCTGCTTAAGACTTTCCAATGTCTTCCAGTAACTGAATAAAATCTAAATATATTTCAAAATATAAATAAATTCATAACTCTTTGCCATTGCCCAGTTGGATCTAAATGTTCTGTCCTAGTGAGTTCTACAGCCTCCTTTCCTACCCTGTCCCCTCCTCACTCCAGCCACAAGGACCTAGAGGATCCTTGAACTGCCAAAGTTAATCCTTCCATAGGGCATCTCTCTTGCTTAACTGCTCTTTACACCCCCAGGCTAAAAGGCACTTCTCCAGATTTTTTGCACTATTGATCTCAAGCTTTACTAAGGTCTCCTTTTCCTTAAAGAGGGCATGCTATGATACTCTCTAAAGTAGTTGCTCTATCCTTATACCAATACGTTTGTTTTTAGTTTTATCACTTCTTATATTATGCTACATATTTATTAATATCATTCTTTCTTATTTATATTGTTCAAATCTGTATTTCTAAAACAGTGCAAGGTACATAGTAGTTTCTTGATAAGTATTTGATGGTTCACTGAGGAAAAGGCTATCTGGGGATATAAATTAATAGAGAAGGAGCACGGAAATATAAACCATGACATTTGTAGCAGAAACAGTCCTAAGAAGTAAGATAAGGAATACAATGTAGAGCAAGAAGAGTGGTTTGAAAAATGAAATTTTGAAATAGTGAGTTAGAATGTGTTTTAGAATGGGCTAGAGACCCATAGATTACAGCCCCTGATGGTCAAACATAAGAGAATCCTGCCCAACTTCTGTGGCTCAGTGTTGAGTGTCCATCTATGAACAAGAGGCCACAGCTCAATTCCCTGTCAGAGCACATGCCCAGTTTTGAGCTCGATCCTCAGTAGGGAAAGTGCAGGAGGCAGCCAATCAGTGATTCTCTCTCATCATTGATGTTTCTAACTCTCTCCCCCTTTCTCTTCCTCTCTGACATAAATAAAAATATATTAAAAAAAAAAAAGACTAAGAGATCCCATTTAAGACTTGCACAGTGCTTAATCCAGTAACATTTTTATTTTATTTTGTTTTTCTTAAAAATTGCAATGCATTTACTTTTCTCAAATGAAAATTGGCTAAATTTATGAACTAAAAGCAATAGGAGAAACCCATGTACTATATTTGACATACAGGAGAACATGAGTGTGTTTGATGAGTTAGAGGTTAAAATGTTTCTGAAAACTTTTATTTATTTTATTTTTTAACTTTATTTTTATTGTTGACACTATGACAAATGTCCTCATTTCTGCCTTTCCCCCTTTGCCCATCTCCACTCAGTCCTCACCCACTCTTTCCCTCTGGCTAACACCATACTGTTGTCTGTGTCTATGATTTATTCATAAACATTCTTTGGCTAATCCTTTCACTTTCTTTCATCCACTTCCCTCCTCCCACCTTCTTTCTGACAGCTGTCAGTCTGTTCCATGTATCTATGGCTGTGTTTCTACTTTGTTGGTCAGTTTATTTTGTTCATTAGAATCCACATATAACTGAATTCATATGGCATTTGTCTTTCTTTGACTGACTTAAATCACTTAGCATAATAATCTCCAGGCCCATCCATGCTGCCACAAAAGGTAAGATCTTCTTTTTTACAGCTGTGAAATATTCCATTGTGCCAATATACCATTGCTTTTTTCTTTACTCATCTACTGATGGGTGGCTGGGCTCTTGGCTGTTTTTTAAGTGTGGCTATTGTAAATAATACTGATGTGAACTTAGGGGTGCACATGTTCTTAGGTTTTGGTATTCTTAGGATATATTGCAGAAGTGGGATCGCTGGGTCATAAGTCAGTTCCATTTTTATAATTTGAGGAAGCTCCATAGTATCGCTATAGTGGCTGCACCAGTCTGCATTCCCACCAATAGTGCACTAGCGTTCCCTTTTCTCCATATCCTTACAAGCATGTGTTGTTTGTTGATTTATTGATGGCAGCTATTCTGGCAGGTGTGAGGTGATATTTCATTGTGATTTTAATTTGCATTTCTCTGATGATTAGTGACGCTGAGCATTTTTTAATTGTCTATTGGCTATCTGTATGTTCTCTTTGGAGAAGTGTCTATTAGGTCATTTGTCCATTTTTCAACTGGTGTTGAGTTGTATAATTTCTTTATGTATTTAAGAAATTAACCCCTTATCAGAAAATATGTTTTCCCATATAGTGGGTTCACTTTTCATTTTATTAATGGTTTCCTTTGCTGTGCAGAAGCTTTTTATTTTATTATTTTATTTTTTCTTTATTTTTTTTACATGTGTCCTTATCCTCCCATTACTCTCACCCCCTGACTCATGCCCTATACAATGGAATACTACGCTGCCGTACAAAGGAGTTCCTACCATTTGCAACAACATGGATGGAGATGGAGAGCATTATGCTAAGCGAAATAAGCCAGGCAGAGAAAGATAAATATCACATGATCTCACTCATCTGTGGAATATAATAAACGCCATAGACTGAAGCTTTTTATTTTGATGTAGTACCATCTGTTTATTTTTCTCCTTGCCTGTGGGATCCTTTAACACGACCCCCGTGGTTCAGGGCCCACTCAGGGTCCAGTTTCTGGAGAAGGCTGCACACTAAAATGAAGAGAGAGACTGGAAAAGAGTTAATTTGGGAAAATGGGGGCTAGGCGGGGAGTCCACCTCTAGGGGGAAGAGTAACCCTCCCCCCCCCTCTGACCTTTTATCATTCCTTTCATTGAGATTCTGAGACAAGGACATCTCTTAGGAGGGGAAAATCTCCAGCAACAGAAAATAAACAAGATTTTACATATGATTAACAAATCAAAGTTGCCTCAAGCTCCACTGTCTCAACTAGACAATGAGTTAATTGCTCCGACCTTGACCTTTCAGAGCCATCAAGGTTGGCCATCTCTTTTTGCATTTTATCACTAGTGACAATGTTTGGTTTTGATTAGCCAGCTCTTTTTACATTTTATCACTGGTGACTCAACCTAGAGTCAATTGACCTTTCAGGGCCATCAAGGTTGGCCAGTTCCCTTTACATTTTACTACCAGTGACTATGTTAGGTTTTGGTTTCTGGCACTTGCCCTAAGAGATATATCAGCAAAGATACAAGTAACTATCCAATTTTCCCAACATCACTTATTGAAGAGACTCTCTTTACTCTGATGTATGCTCTTCCCTCCTTTGTCAAAAATTATTTGACCAAAAAGGCATGCGTTGATTTCTGGGTTCGTCATTCTATTCCATTGATCTACATGCCTGTTTTTGTGCCAGTACCAGACTGTTTTGATTACAATGGCCTTGTGGTATAATTTCATATTGGGTATTGTAATCCCTCCAACTTTATTCTTCTTTCTCAAAATTGCTGAAGTTATTCAGGGTCCTTTTTTGGTTCCATATACATTTTTGGAATATTTACTCTATATCTGTGAAATATGTCATTGGTATTAGGAATTGCACTAAATCTATAGATTGCTTTGGGTGGCATGGACATTTTCATGATGTTAATTATGTATCTTCCTCAATTGATTTCTTTAATGTCCTATAGTTTTCTGAATATAGGTTTATTTTTTTTTTTGTTAAGTTTATTGCTAGGTACCTTATTTTTTCTTGTTGTTGCAATAGTAAATGGGATTATTTTCTTAGTTTCTCTTCCTGATACACTGCCAGTGATTTCTAGATATTAATTTTATATCCTGCTACATTGTTGTTCATAGTATTTTGTATTTCTGGGATATCAGTTGTTACTTCTCCTCTTTTATTTCTGATTTTACGTACTCACTTAGGTCCTCTCTCTATGCTGCTTGATGAATCTGGTTAAAGGTTCTTTATTTTTTCAAAGAACCAACTCTTTTTTTTAATATATTTTATTGATATTTTACAGAGAGGAAGGGAGAGAGATAGAGAGCTAGAAATGTCGATGAGAAAGAAACATCGACCAGCTGCCTCCTGCACACCCCCACCGGGGATGTGCCCGCAACCAATGTACATGCCCTTGACCGGAATCGAACCTGGGACCTTTCAGTCCGCAGACCGACGCTCTACCGCTGAGCCAAACCGGTTTCGGCAGAACCAACTCTTGGTTTCCTTGATCTTTTGTATTGTTTTTGTAGTCTATGTGATTTATTTATGATCTTTATTATTTTCTTCCTTCATTTGGGCTTTATTTTTTCTTCTTTTCCTAATTCTTTTAAGTGCATGGTTAGATTGTTTACTTGAGATTTTTTTTTTTTGCTTCTTGAAAGAGACCTGTAATACTATGAACTTCCCTCTCAGGACTGCTTTTGCTGTGTGTTCATTTGTTTCCAGGTAATTTTTTTATTACTTCCTTGCTCTCATTGTTAACCTGTTTATTATTTAATAACATGCTATTTAGCCTCCATGTGTTTGAATGTTTTCTTTAAAAATGGTTTTCTTTTTTTTATTTTCAGAGAGAGGAAGGGAGAAACAAAAAGAGATAGAAACACCAACAATGAGAGAGAACCATGAATCGGCTGCCTCCTGCGTACCCTCCACTGGGGATCAAGCCCATAGCCTGGACATATGCCCAGACCGAGAATGTAATAGTGACCTCTTGGTTCATAGGTTGACACTCAACCACTGAACAACACCAGCCGGACCTTATAAAGTGAATGTTTTTGAGATTTTTTTGTTTAGTTAATTTCTAGTTTCATGCCATTATAACTAAGAAGATGCTTGGTGTGATGTTTCTTTTTTTTTTCTTTTTCAAGTTGATAAAAAAGATTTTTATTGTCTAAAAATATACATTTAAAAAATTCCCCCTCAAAAGATGCTGTTCTCTCATTTTTTCCCCATCTTCTTCCTCTTCTTCAACATCGCTGATATAAAGACATTACTCTACCTTATTAAAACTTCACCCAGGTGTCCAGACAAGGCTCCATCTATGTTTTCTTCTGTGTTTGCAAATTGCAAATTCATATAGCTATCTACAGATGCCAGGTAGCCTTTGTCTTCCATTCCTCCCACTTAAGTTTCACCATTACTGTCTTTCCTGTTAATCCATTGAGGTAAGGTTTGGGATTGAGGGGCAAACTCGTCATGATGACAAGAAAAATGCTGTAGACTACTCGCCACCTACCCAGCTCTCATCTGCCCCGTGTGCCTGAAGCGCCTACCACACAGACCAGACCAGGGTGCTTTAAGAGAGTGATTTTAATATTTTTGAATTTATAGAGACTTGTTTTGTGTACTAACATGTGGTATTTGAGAATATTTCATGTGCACTTGAGAAGAATGTATAGTCTGCTGCTTTGGGACAAAAGTACTGTAAATATCAATTAAATCCATCTGATCTTGTGTGTTGTTTAAAGTAGCTGTTTTCTTGTTGATTTTTTGTCTGGAAGCATTTAATCATTGATGACAGTGTGGTGTTAAAAACCCTTTGATGACTATATTGCTATGAATGTCTCCCTTGAAGTCTACCAAGATTTTCTTTATGTATTTAGGTGCTCCTATGTTTAGTGCATATATGTTTACAAGGGTCATATCCTCTTGTTAATTTGATATCATTAGTATTATGTAGTGACCTCATTTAACTCTTGTCTTGAAGTCGATTCTGTCCAATATAAGTATTGCTACCCAAGCTTGCTTTTTTGTTTTGTTTTGTTTCCATTTGCACAGAATTTCCTCTCCCCCCACCCCATTGTTTCACTTTCACCAGTGTGTACCTTTCGTTCTGAGTTAGGTCTCTTGTAGACAGCACATATATATAGATTGTTATTTTTATTTTATTTATTCAGCTCTGCTATGTCTTTTGATCATAGATTTAATACATTTACACTTAAGGTTATTATTGATAGGTACTTATGTAATGCAATTTGTTTTTATACCTATGATCCTCTCTTTCTATTTCTTCTTCTTAATACAGTCCCTTTAAAACCAAGCACTCTGTGATATTCCCAGGATGACTCAGCATGGGAAACATTAAGTTAGTCTAAGCATCAGGGCTTTTTGTGAGAGGCAAAAGCCCTTCCTGCTTCTGAGCTTCATGGGAGGAAACAATGACTATGACAGATATTTGCTCTCTGAACTGGTGAGAACAAAAATGTTCTGATAAAAAAAACTCAGGAGGGCTTTGGTGAAGAGAATCTTATTACAGGGAGCTAGTTTGGGTAAAATTCTAGAAGATCTTTAATGATATGAGTTATCACTATAGATTATGTAAGACTGTACACAGACATCTAAGAGTACCTGACATGATTGGAATATAAAACTATTTAGCAGTGTAATGGGATATTAAGAGATTTGGAACTAGGCTGCTGGGAGCCATAAAAACAGAGTTCGGTCTCACTTCCTGGTCAGCCCTACTTCCTGATTGAGCCCGCGCGTGCCAAGAAAGCCCGTGAGCGCCAAAGGCCAGGAGAACCTCCCACATCAGAATAGCCGATCAGCTAAGAACAGATACCCAGTCCCCAACCAATCACTCCATGACAATCCCACATCAGAATAACCAATCAGCTAAGGACAGATACCCAGTCCCCAACCAATCACCCCATGACAATCCCACATCAGAATAACCAATCAGCTAAGGACAGATACCCAGTCCCCAACCAATCACCCCATGACAACTCCCTATCCTATTCCTCCCCTCCTGAGCCTTTAAAAACCGCAACACTTCAATAAAGAAATGAGGCTTGATCGGAACTTCGTCTTGCCTTCATTCTTCGTGCCCCTTGTTTGTTCCATTCTCTTAGGTGGTTTCTGTGTGCCCTTGTTGTTGCCCCGCAGGCCGGGGCACTAGGCAGCCAAGGTTATCAGCCTCTGCTGGCTAATTGTCATTGGAGTATAGCATACATACAACAAACTGCATAAATAATAGTGATTTTTCACAAAACAAACATATCCATGTAACTAGCACTCACTGAAATTGGGAATCAGAGTATTACACACATTTAAGAAAAGCCCCTGGCACTCACTTCCTATTACTTCCCCAGAGATTAAACACTCTTCTGGTTCCTAACACCACAGTTTCATTTTGACTGATTCTCCAGAACTTTATATGACTAGGATCAGTCAATATAGATTCTCTTCTACTTGGTTTATTTTGCTCAGCATTATGTTTATATGATTCATGTCCCTAGGTCTAGCTCATTGATCTTTACTGTCTAATTATATTCCACTAGAGGCTGGTGCATGGCATTTGTGTACTGGGGTAGGGTGTGTTTCTTAGTCTAGCCTGTACCCTCTCACAATCTGGGACCTTTTGGGGATGTCTGCTTTCTGGCTTAGGGGAGTGGGCCTAAGCTGGCAGTCAGACATCCCCAGAGGGGTCCTTAGTGTTGCCTCAGAGGGGGGAGAGGCTCCCACCACTGCTACTGTGCTCAGCTTCTGGCTGAGCGGTGCTCCACCCCATGGGAGTGCATTGTCCACCAGGAGACAGCTCTTGCGTTAGACGTCTGCCCCCTGGGGGTCAGTGCACATCATAGTGACAAGTCATTCCACCGTTCGGTCAATTTGCATATTAACTTTTTACTATATAGGCTTGTATACATTGCTACAATTTGTACACTCTACATTTGATGGACATCTGGGCTGTTTCTAGGTTTTGATTTTTCTCAAGAGTATTTCCAGGAACATTCTTATATTTTTTGAGTGTGTGTGAATATCTGAATGCAAATGTATTAGTCTGCTAGAGCTTCCATAACAAAACAGCACAGAGTGAGGAGCCTAAACAACAGGAATTTATCTTTTCACAATTCTGGAGGTTGAAGTCCAAGATCAAGGTGTCAACAGGTTTGGTTTGTCTAGAGGCATCCCTCCTGGGCTTGCTAGGGACTGCCTCCTTGCTATGACCTCAAGTGACCTTTCCTCTGTATGTGTGCTTCTGGGGTCTTTTTCTCTTCTTATAAGGACTCCAGTCTAATTAGATTAGGCCCCATCCTTATGGTGACATTTAACATAAGTTATTTCCTAAAAGGCTCTATATCCAAATACACTTGTTTTCGAGGTGGGATTTCAGCATATGAATTCAGGGTAGAAGGGACACAAGTTAGTCCACAATAGCATTTAAGTGTGTTACATATTTAGAAGTAAATGCTAGGTTATTGGGTATGAGTAAATTAAGGTTTAGTAGATACTATTGTTTTTCAAGTTGGTTGAACTGATTGGCATACCCAACTGCAGTATACAAGGGTTCCAATGCTTCATGATCTCAGCATAAATACCATATTGTATTATTCATTTCAGTTGTTTTGATGTCTATGTAAATGGTATACTGGGAAGTTTAATTTGCCTTTCTGTGATGATTATTGAGGTTGGATTTCTTTCATAATTTAATAACTTGGATGTTCTTATTTGTGAAATGTCTGTTTAAGAGACTTTACCATTTTCTAATTTCATTATCTACCATTTCCTTATTGATTTATAATTCTTATATATCCTGGAAATCAGCTTTTTGCTTAATATATGTCTAACAAATATATTTTCTATTCTACATATTGCTTTTTCTGTTATTAATCATGTTTTGATAAGCATAAGTTCTTAATTTTGATAGATAAGCTTAAATTATTTTTTTCTGTTATGGTTAGTGGGTTTCAGATCTTATTTTAGTAATCTTTGCCTATACAAAGGTCATGAAGAATTTTGATATTGTCTTTTAACTATTTTATTAATTTACTTTAACATGTAGATCTTCTTAACATCAAGAACTAATTTTTGTGTACCTTATGAGTATGTACGGGATCATAATTAACCTTTGTCCATATAGATATTCAACTGACACAAAGAGACTATCTTTCTCCACTGCACTGCATTGTCAATTTTTGTCATAAACCAGGAAATGGTTTTATTTACGGGTCAGTTTCTAGACATGCTCTTCTTTTTCACTGGCATATATGTTTATCCATGAGCCAACATCACATTGTCTCAAAGCTTTGACTTCTTATAATAATCTTCTTTGTCAAGGGCTGCTCATGGCCTTTTACATTTTCAAATACAGTGTATTAAGATATTTCCATACCTCTACATATGATATTTTGAGAATTTTGAATAATATTGATTTATAGATAATCTAGGCAAATCATTAATTATCAAGCAGTGTCTTCATTCATTCCTTCACACATTTATTTATTAAATATTTATTGTTGCCGAAGCAGGTTTGGCTCAATGGATAGAGTGTTGGCCTGCGGACTGAAAGGTCCTGGGTTCGATTCCAGTCAAGGGCATGTACCTTGGTTGCGGGCACATCCTTGGTAGGGGGTGTGCAAGAGGCAGCTGATCGATGTCTCTCTCTCATCGATGTTTCTAACTCTGTATCCCTCTCTCCTTCCTCTCTGTAAAAAATCAATAAAATATATATATTTTTTAAATTTGTTGTTTGCCTCTTGTATACTAGGCACAGTGCTCAATGCTTGGACACAAAAATAAGGCAATCTTTTCCCTAAAGTGGTTAAAATTATATGGTTAAACAAATAATAATACAGGGTGACAAGCTATAGTAGAGGAAGTTACAAAGTATTATCTAAGTACTGAGGAGATGAAACTACTTTGTAACCAAGAATAATACTGAAGGATTATCAGAATAATCGCAAAAACCATATTGAGAGATAGTATCAGAAATATTTCAATCACTTCACAGTGCAACAATAAGTGCAAACAAGAACACCTGAGCAAATTGAATGTCTTTTGGACATTTGGTTGTAGCAAATAAAGAAGAAACTATAGAAATTTCTCATAGAATCCTATCACACCAAGTTTGCGTGAAATTAAACTCAAACAAGAAGATTGGAGCCTGGGAGTATTATGTGGTCAGAGTGATCTCCATTTAAGGGGTTTACAAGAGTAGGAGCCATAACTAAAGGATAACCAGTGACCTCCTCTGGGTAGGGCCACAGAAAAAGGGCCTGTTTAAGTTACTAAGAAGAATTTATCTGGAAGCACTGGTGGGAACTAAAACCAGTAATCTATTAGGAGTAAAGGCTGGTTTAATTTAGGACATGTGTTCACATCATACATTACCTAAGAGAAGTTATGTTGACCACTGACATTGTTAAGTCAACATCTAAGCCAGTGGTCCCCTGACCCAGAATCAAACCCTGACCTCCTAGATCACTCGTCGATGTTCGGTCACTGTGTGATGCCAGCTGGGCCTGATGACTTCTGAAAGACATGAACTCAAAGATCAAGATTTAGTAAAATGAATTATTTTACTGCCTCATCAAGGATATTCTTAATTGAAACTAGCTTTAGATTTTCCCCTCTGTGAGTGAGTTGAGTTCAAGAATTCAATTACCACAACAGTTTTGTTGCACTGCCTTGATTTGTGCCACGGTGCCAGCACTTTTCCTTTCAGTGCAAAGGTCAACATAGTGAAAAATAAAGTGATATCTTTTTACTATTGTGAAAGTAGTCTGACCTTATAGACTCCTTGAAGGAGAAATAAGGGCTCTCTGTGATCTGCAGATCCTACTTTGGGAACCACTGACTAAAAACAAGGTTAAAAAGAGTTTTGAGGCAGTGTCTTTTGTACTCAGTGGAAAAGAATGCTGTCCTTCCTTGGCCAAAGATTCCTTGGATGATGAAGGTAGATAAGCAAGAGTTCACAGTGTGGTCCCAATCTTTTCAGCCACATCTCTTTTTATTCTTCTATGGATCCTCAGTTGCAACCATGATTACCTCAAGCTCTCTCAATATGCTCCATCACCTTCTCAGCTGTGTGAAGTTACTTTAACATGATTACCCAGATTCCAGGAGCTTGCTAAGGACTCACAGGCTTCATCAGCCTTTTCAGTATGCTATATTCCACAAAAGTTTACCTCTTACCTAAACATCATGACTTTGGTCAATCCTATTCCTCTGACACTTTATTATCAATGCTAAATCTTAGTTGTATTTATTTTTTTATTGTAGTACTAGAGGCCCAGTGCACAAATTCATACACAGGTGGGGTCCCTTGTCCTGGCCAGAGATCGAGGCCTATCAGGGTGACAGTTGGCCAGGGATTGGGGGAAGGGTAAGAGTTGTGGGAGTTTGGCTGTGGGAGTGCATTGACCAACAGGGGGCAGCTCCTGTGTTGAGCGTCTGCCCCTGGTAGTCAGTGTGCATCACAGAGACTGGTCGACCAGTCATTCCAGTCATAATGGTCACTTAGGCTTTTATACATATAGACTAGAGGCCTGGTGCATGAAATTCGTACATGGGGGTGGGGGTTCCTCAGCCTGGCCTGCATCCTTTCCAATCTGAGACCCCTCAGGGGATGTCCAACTGCCGATTTAGGCCCAATCCCAGGAATTGGGCCTAAACTGGCAGTTGGATATCTCTCTCACAATCCAGGACGGCTGTCTCCTAACCACTTGCCTATCTGCCTGATTGCCCCTAACCACTTCTGCCTGCCTGCTTGATTGCACCTAACTGCTCCCCTGATGGCCTGATCACTCCTAACCACTCTGCTGCCTGCCTGATCGCCCTTAACTGCTCCCCTGCCAGCCTTATTGCCCCTAACCACTCTGCCTGCCTGCATGGTCACTCCTAACTGCCTCTGCCTGTCTTATTGCCCCTATTTGCCTCTGCCTGCCTGCCTGACTACCCCTAACTGCTCCCCTGCCTGCCTGATTGCCCCTGCCACTGCAGCTTTGTCTGGAAGGACATCCAGTCTATCTGGTCTAATTAGCATGTTACCCTTTTATTAGTATAGACTGGTGGCCTGGTACATGAAATGTTGCACAGCCTGCACCCTCTCCAATCTGGGATCCCTTGGAGGATGTCCTACTGCAGGTTTACAGGGATTGGGCCTAAACCATCAGTTGGACATCCCTCTCGCAATCCAGGACTGCTGGCTCCTAACCACTCACTTTCCTGCCTACCTACCTGATAGCCCCTAACCTCTCTACCTGCCAGCCTGCTCTCCCCCAAATGCCCCCCACCAGCCTGATCACCCTCAACTGCCCCTGTGCCGGTGTGCTCACTCCCAACTGCCCCCCTACTGGCCTGTTTGCCTCCACTTTCCCTCCCCACTGGCCTGTTCACTCCAAACTGCCCCTGCCCCCACTGTCCTGATCACCTCCAAGTGACCCCCCACTGAGAACCTGGTTGCGCCCAACTGGGCCCCCTGCTGTTCTTACCCCCAATGGCCCCGCTCCCCACCAGTCTGATCATCTACAACTGCAGTCCCATCCTGGCCTGATCACCTCCAATGTGCTTCCCCTCTCCCCCACCACTGGCCTGATCACCCACAACTGCCCTTCCTTCTTGGCCTTAACCGCCTCTACCTAGGCCCCACCACCATGGTTTTGTCCAGAAGAACATCTGGAAGGTCTTCTGGAAGGTCTCCCAGTCTAATTAGCATATTACCCTTTTATTGGTATAGATAGAAGTCTGGTGTACGGTGAGAGCCAGCTGGTTTGCCCTGAAGGGTGTCCCAAATCAGGGTGGAGGTCCTGCTGTGGGTTGCCTGGCCAGCCTGGGTGAGGGGCTGAGGACTGTTTGGCCCTGGTGACCCGAGCTCCCAGACCCTTCTTTTTTGCTTTCTTTTTTTTTTTTCAGTGCCTCCTTGAGCAGAGGCCAGGGCCAGCCAGGGTGGGTGGGAAGCTTGGCTTCCTCCATCACCAGGGGAAACCCAAGCCTGGTATACTCCAGCTCCGTGGCTGCCATCTTGATTGGGTTAATTTGCATACTCACTCCTGAAAGGCTGGTGGGCATGGCTTGTGGGTATAGCAGAGGTACAGTCAATTTGCATGTTTTATTAGATAGGATTGCCTCATTGTTGATAATTTATTTAAAACTTAAAAGTATAAGTTTATTGAAAGGATGTCTTTATACAATCCTATATAATAAAAGCGTAGTATGCAAATTGTCCCCTTGACTGAAAGGTCATCTGGGAGTTTGACCAGGTAGTAGGGCTGGCCAGGGGAAGGGAGAGAGGTCCCAGTTGGCAGCCAGTAGCTGGCAGCTGGCAGCTACTAGGGACCCTACTAGTGCATGGATTTCATGCACTGGGCCTCTAGTGTATTATATTTTCCTTCCATAACAACTCACATAATTATTTTTATTGGGTAATTATACACAATTAACTAATTTTACCCAATAAATGTGACAACAATCAATAAATATATAGACAGTAATAAATGACTCAAGGGGGTGTCTCTTCTGCGCCATCTTTGTTTTCCTACACTACATTTTCCTTAAACAATTTGTCTCCTGTGCCTTCAATTTTTTTTTCTGCTATTAATTCCTAACTTATAAATCTACCCCAGATATTTCTTTTGAACTTTTCTCCTCATCCTTCTTCTTTCTGGGCATTGTCAACGTTCATACTTAAAACTTGACATCTAATCTTAACTCATTCTCTCTTTCTTAACTGGTTTCTCCATTTGTAATCCCACTTTAGTTAATGGCATCCAATGACCAATTCAATTGCTCAACATAGAGGCAATCACCATTTTCTTAAGGTGCTACCTTCTAAATATTTCTATGGAGCATCCATTTTTTTTCTATTCATACTCTCAGTCTGAACTCAAGTTACCAGTAAGATCACCTCAACAACCCCAGCAACCTTCTAAGACTTCTTTGACTTTAGACCTTTGATTTGATTGCACTTTTGCAGACAAAGTAATTGTCTTAGTTTGTTTGCTCTGTTATAACAAACTAGAGGCTCAGTGCATGAAATTCATGCACAAGGGATGGGTCCTCAGCCTTGCCTGATTCCTCTTGCAATCTGGGACCCTTCAGGGCCAATCAGACATCCCTCTCACAATCCAGGACACTGCATGCACTTTTTATACAGGTTAAAGGCATCTTGCTGTTGTATGGGCAACTACATTTTTTTGCCCTGATTATAAGAAGTAGTACATAACATGATCCTTCTGAGGCAGTGGTACTATTTTCCCCATCTTATGGGTGGGAAAACTGAAGCAGAGAGAAGTTAAGTAATTGGCTTTGTCACACAGTTATAAGTGTTAGAATCAGAGCTGACCACAAAATGTGCAAGCCAGAGTCCATGCATGTCATTATTGCATCATCCTGTTTTTTCAGTGTTAGAGTGGTCTTGCCAGGTTTTAATTTTTAAATCTAAGAGACTGCTCCCAATATACAGGAATGCATGTTCACCCACATGTAGAATAAACAGGATGTGGACAGTTTGGATATTCTTCTGATGAATTAGGATTAAGCAGCCACAGATCTCTTTTTCAAATACTGCTGAAGCCACCTTCCTTGTTTAGCTGTGTGTGTGGGATGTAGCAGTTTATAAGCTATGACATAGTCACTCGCAATCTGGGACCCCTTAGGTGATGTAGCAGTGTGCCTAGTGGCAGGCAGCCAGGGAGGTCCCTGAATTGGTGTTAGGCACCACACCGCTCATGCTCATCTCCACCTGCTGCCACCACTCTCCACTCTGTAGTGCTGCCGCAGAGTTAGAGAGTTAGAAAAGGCTCCTGCCACTGCAGCTGTGCTCGCCAGCTGTGAACCTGGCTTCTGGCTGAGTGGTGCTCCCCCTGTGGGAGCGCACTGACCACCAGGGGGCAGCTCTTGCATTGAGCATCTGCCCCCTATTGGTCAGTGTGCATCAAAGCGACTGGTCATTCCAGTCATTCCATCCTAACGGTTTCTTAGGCATATATATATATATATATATATATATATATATATATATATATATGACCATAGACTGGGTGTCTTATAAACAATAGAAATGTATTTGTCACAGTTCTGAGGTTTTAAGTCCAAGATAAAGGCCACTAAATTTGGTGAAAGCCCACTCCTGGCTTAAAGATGGCTCTCTTCTCACTGTGTCCTCACAGGGTGAAAAGGCAAAAGAGCTCTAAGGGGACTCTTATTTTCCCCAAAAAAAAAAAGGTTATTTTAATTAATTTTTAGAGAGAGAGGAAGTGAGAGAGAGAGGGGGAGAGAGAGGCATCAATGTGAGAGCTGAAACAGTGAGCAGCTGCCTCCTGCACATGTTTTACAGGGAACTGAACCCACAACCTTGGCATGTGCCATGATGAGAAATCAAACTGGCAACCTTTGCCCAACCAACTGAGTCACGCCAGCCAGTGCTCTCTGGGGCTCTTTTATAAAGGTGCTAACCCCATGCATGAAGGTTCTTCCCTTGTGACCCAATCATCTCCCAAAGGCCCACGTCCCAATACCGTCATATTGAGGAATAGGTTTTAACAAATGTGTTTGGTTTGTGTGTGTTGTGTGTGTGTATTGTTGGGGGGAGGGCATTCCATCTCTAAAATACAACTCAAATCCTATCATGCTCAGCCTAAAACCCTTCAGTGACTCCACATTGCCCAGAATAAAATCTAAATACCTTTAGATGGGCTAATATCTTTCCAATTTGGCCCCTGCCTTCCTTTTCAGATTCATTTCTCCCACACATTCTTTTTCAAACTTTGCCTCCTGCTGTATTGAGCTGCTTTTTTTTTTTTAAACCAGACTCTACGTTCTACTCCCTGACATTGAATGTGATGTTCCCCTTGTCTAAATTGTCTTTTCTTTTCAACCATCAGTCACTTTCAGCTTTCACATCTTAGCTCCTCACCTGGCAATGTTCTCATGATTGATAAATTTCAACTTCTAATCTTCAATGAAGATTCTCTTATTGATTCCTTCCTGAGGTCCTCCCCATGGCTGCTCTCAGTCACTATCCTTATTCTATTACAGCACACTTATCACTATGTTGCCTTGTCCATTAATTGATTCCCCTGCTAAATCATAAATCTTTGTGAATGCATGACTATAATTTAGTTTATATTCATTATATGTCTAATTGCCTGGTTCAGAATAAAGCCTTAATAAATATTTATAAAATAAAATTATTATTATTCAATGTTAACATACTATAATAGAATTTTAAATAAAATGTCATAATCCTTGCTGGGTAATTCAGTTGGTTAGAGTGTTGTCCCCATATGCTAAGACTATAGGTTCAATCCCCAGTCAGGGCACATTAAAGAATCAACCAATGAGTGCATGAATAAGTGGAACAACAACTTGATGCGTGTGTATGATTTTTTTGTTTGTTTGTTTTGTTTTGTTTTTTCTCTCTCTCCCACTCCTCTCACTCTTTAAAATAAATCAATTAAAAAATGTCACAGAGTCTGAAACGATAAAGAGGTTAAATTTAACTGTGAGCGGAGGGAGAAAAGAGGGCCCGGGGACACTGCAGAGAGGTACATTTTTGTATGTGATCAGAACAAAAAAGATGTCATACTTTTCCTATGGGATTTGGGGAACGAGCCAGAGTACAATCTCTTGCGCAGGTTGTGATAATATATACCCTAGAGACAATAATGAGAGCTGTCACATGGAAAAAGGGACTTTTGAGAAAAGGTCGTGAACTTTGAGCTGTTACGTAAGAGGATGTGACATGTTTTGCCTGGTCAGTAAAGCTCTACAGATAACCTTAACAAAAATGCTGCATCTGCTTTGGCAGTTTAAGAGGTAATGTTCCAATATTGGCACAGTCAATGAATGCTGTTTTCTCCAAATATAATATTTTGAAAATAAATTTTCCTAATTGTGTTTATCCAGGTTGACAAGGCTCTGAGTTGCTAAATGGGAGGGAGTGTAGAGAAGCAGAAGGAGCACTCAGGACTAAGAAGAAACATGGAAAAAAATGTTGGTGAGTTTAATTCCTAGTTTAGGTACAGCGTGTGGTGAAAGGCCTTCATGATTAATAAGAAAGCAGTTTTCCTCCCTGAAGCATATTCAATTAGGAAAATTTACATGTAAAAATGACACTGGTTATAAACACAGCATGCATTCTGTTTTTCAGGAGAAGGAAGTGTTCGTATCTATTTAAAGAAGTTATCTTTTCCTCTTCATTTTTACCAGGTGTCCCTTAGGATGGATATTCATCTAAGACAAATTTCTAAATGATAATTGAAACAAACTTATCTTGAAAATCTAATGTCATTTAAAACAAACAAACATGTATGCTGTTCTGTAGGGTGACACAGGGTAGGGTTTCTCTTTTTTCTGCTTCATATGTTTGAAAATGACTTCTCTATCTTGTCTCTACCAATCAACCTCCATCTGTCTCCTCACATTATTATTCTAGTTCCCCAGCTAATCTGCATTGGCTGAATAAAGTGGATAAGCAAATACATTAAGAATTATAATGTAAATAAGAATTGGCTGATCTTATGGTTAAGAGAACCTATCCTGAGTACATTTATCACATATGGAAAAATTACTTAACACCAACTTACCTTAGAATAGGCCAGATAAGTGTTCACTTTTATTATTTTTGTTCTTAATTTAGCACTAACATAAGGAATAAGCCAGTGAGAGGTATTACTGCAGTGTGTCAGCAGAAGTAACCTGTGTTCTCAGAGGCTGACCGAGGTGTGCATGAGGCCCAGTGAAGGTCCTCAGGGTGAGTTCCTGCAGTGCAACCTCAGGAGAAGTGGCTCAGGGGGTTCTCCTCAGCCCTCACTGCAATATCTGGATCTTCCTGTTAACCGAGGATCCTTTATATTGGAACTGAGAAATCATAATAAAAGAGTGATATGCAAATTGACCATCACTCAAACACACAATATGGCCACCCACATGTCGTCAAAGATGGCTGCTACAAGATGGCCCGCAGGGGAGGGCAATTTGTGGGCGATCAGCCAGTAGGGAATGGAAGTTGGAGAGACCCAGACCAGCAGAGGAGGGCAGTTGGGGGAGACCAAGCCTGCAGGAGAGGGCAGTTGGGGGGGGGGGAGACCCAGGACTGCAGGGGAGGGCAGTTGAGGGGACTAGGCCTGCAGGGGAGGGCAGTTAGGGGGATCAGACCTATAGGGCAGGACAGTTGGGGGGACCAGGCCAGCAGGAGAGAGCAGTTAGGGGTGACCAGTCTGGCAGGGGAGGGCAGTTAGGGGCAATCGGGTTGGCAGGAGAGCAGTTAGGCATCAATCAGGCTGGAAGAGCAGTGGTTAGGGGGTGATCAGGCTGGCAGGCAGAAGCAGTTAGGAACAATCCGGCAGTCAGGCAGTCAGGCGAGCAGTTGGGAGTCAGCAGTCCTGGATTGTAAGAGGGCAGTCGGACATCCCTTGAGCGGTCCCAGATTGGAGAGTGTGCAGGGTGGGCTGAGGAATTTCGTGCACCAGGCCTCCAGTTTAAATATAAAATACTAAGTGTGAAACAAATGTGGCCACATCAGGTAGGAATGGAAACCATGCTTTGAGGAAAAGGCCCAAGATCTCTTCTCGTGAAGATTGTAAGAGGGGTGCAGGCAGCTATGTGTGTCCCTATACTAGTTCTACAGTGTGATCTTTAATTTCTCTAGTTTCATTCGCCTTCAGTCTCCAAGTGACTGTGGGCAAATTAGACCACAAGATACTGAGACCACACAGTCCACACAGTGACAGCTGGCAAGCCAACACACAGTGGGGCGTGGGGAAGCATTCCTGGGGCTTGGGGTCTCTGGAGCGCTGCAGGGCACAGCCAGACTTTGGTTTCTGGTGATCCTCAGAGGTTTGGATGCAGTCAATTTAACCAATTTCCCAACACTGTTATTTCCAAAAGGGTTTTCACAGCATTTTGGGGGAGCTCCCAGGGCATGTGGAAGGTGATGGCAAATGCAGAGGCAGCTAACAGACTGTGGCCAAGGGATCCTTACCCCACTGATCTGAATGTCCTAAAGGTCTTCATTCTATACCCCCAGGCTTGGGCATAGAATGAAAGTGGGAGTGCTGGGAGTGGGGGAAAGAGATCAACCAAAGGACTTGTATGCATGAATATAAGCACAACCAATGGACATAAGATATTGGGGAGGGCAGGGGAGGATGAGGGCATGTGACAGGGGGAATGGGAGGCTGGCGGAAGGTAAATGGGTGGGGAAAAAAGGAGATATATGTACTACTATATCTAATACTTTAAACAATAAAATAGAATTAAAAGAAAAATAAAAGTGTGGCCTGTGCTTGGAGCAGCCTGGCTCTCCTCCCTTCCTCTCCCCCTTCCTGCCCCTGCAGCTGGTGTGAAAAGAAAAGGACCAGAGTTCCTCCCAGGCACTGGCCAACTTCAGAAACTGGGATTGTGGTGTTTCATCAGTGTGCAGAATTTTAACCCTGCCTGAATAAGCTTGCATATTGTAAAACACCTTTACCTATTTTTTAAAAAATAAGCTAAAAGTAATTTTGTTTTATTAAATAATTTTTTTAAATTAAAAGACAATATTTTCCAGAATTGAGAATTGAGTGTTCTAATGACTAAGAATCAGTCTACTATCTCCTTGCAAAGAGCAACACTAGCACCATCTTTATAATTGCTTGGGAATTCTAAGGAATGTATTCATGTCATATGCATATTCATAATTTGTATGTATATTTAACATGAATATCTATTTTATCTTTTTTTTTCTTTAAAAAATTATTTTGTTCATACCTAATACTGAACCCTACACATAGCATTTAGCTAAGGTTTAGGCTAATATTAACAGCATCAGAATGCTATAATCATGATTAGAAAATCTTATATAATAAAAGCCTAATATGCTAAGTGTCCAACCATTTGTTTGACTGTTTGACCAGTAGCTGTGATGCACACTGACCACCAGGGGGCAGACGCTTTGATTAGTAGGTTAGCTTGCTGCTGGGGTCCGACTGATTGGGAATGGGCAAGAGGGGCTGGACATGCCCTGGACAAATCTGTCCACCGGATTGGTTTCAGCCTGATCCCTGCAGGCCAGGCCGAAGGATCCCACAAGTGCATGAATCTATGCACTGGGCCTCTAGTATTATTATATTTTCTAATATTAATACTTTCTAATATTAATTATTAGAAAATAAAAACTAGTGGCAGTAAGCCTTTAGCTTTATTTTAATATTGGGTTAGTGATATTCTACTATTTGCTGGGATTGAAAAATTACCTAAAATTATGTTTCTTATTGATATTTAAATTCATCTGTATGTGTATGTTACTGTCACAGATGTCAAATAAGAAACTTAATTTGCTTTCCTTAATTCAATTCAATTTTTTGACTATACTTCCCTGGAAAGATATTATCTTTCCATTCCCTACTCCACTGGATGTCACAAGACGAACTGGTACATATTTCCTGAAGAATTGTCCTTAAATCCTGCTCCCCAGTGTTAGTTTCAAGGCTCAGGAAGGACATCCTTGGATAAATGCAAAAGTTAAAAATCATCAAAAAGCATGTGAAACATCCCAAAGTAAGGTTCCCATTGGTTATTACCGTAGGGCTTATCTTTCTCCATGTTTATGGTTTGTCTCTTGACGCCCCACAGAAGCTACCATAACTCTATGCTTCTGTTTCTCACTCTTTTTATCATAGTCCTGCTTAGTTGATTGAGTCCCCTTCTCTTAGAAACAGTGATTGTGGCATTTTTGGAATATCCGAAAGCCACCAAATACCAATGAATGCCAGAGACAGGAATCAGCAGAACCTTCCCTCCCCAAACCATGCTTGCTTGGTCATCACTAGTGTATTGCATTCCTTTCCAAGGCAGGACTAGATCCCAGTCTATCCCAGGCATGAATGAGAATGCTCTGCTATCAGGAAAGGATTGGATCTGTTAAAGGTCTCAGTGGACAATAACTTTTTCTGTCCTTGTGGCCACATGTTCTAAATTCTTAGCACTCTGGGGAAATGCAGATCACAAGCAGAGCATCACAGTAAGAGGGTCACATCATTCTGACAAAACAGGTACATTTAAGGGTCTTTCCATTTATCCTTCCCAAAAGTCTGCTTCTTGTGGTAGTATATAAATCTGGCATCAATAGTTGGGACAGAGAGAGGTACAAAAGGGAATGACATCTTTACAAATTTATCAAATGAAGTGAATGCAGGAAAATGTGTTTTGCAGTTGCTGAAGATTAGCTTTGGAGAAAAAAAAACAAACTCTGCTATGCCATTATCTATTTATTTACTAAAACCATTATCTGATGAATTTCAGTAGTAAAACACGAAAAGAAAAATAGTTTATCTGTTGGAAATTACAACACTTTCTTACATTCATAACATTATAGCACAAGCACATTCTTCTCTCCTCTCTCTTGAATTTGAAGCAGAAAGGAACAACAATAAAATGTATAATTTTTATTAGATTATGCTCTAACTTGGATGACTGAAGTATGTGCAATTTAGTGATTAGGAAGTATCCCAAATGCTATGAAAGTCAAGTATTAATATTTGTTTAATTACAGGAAATAGTGCAATTCTTCCATGGTGGTCTAACGAGATACTTGCCTATTTTTATTGTTGACAGAAAATTCTTCCATTTTTGGATAAATCACAATTACTAATTTTAGCTGGTAAAGTTCCTTTTCTCCTCTTCACCAGCCAACCTGGGCAAGGTTCCACAGACGGTATTTTTTCTTGTTTGTCCCCACCCAGAAGCCCTTACTCTATTCAGGGAATAAGAAAAATGCAAAGGTCCCCTGTGTGAATCACTTGGAATTAATCAACAAACCTCTTAAAACTCTAATCAGCACAGGAGTGAGTGCTATAAAGAGAAAGAAGCAAACCTGTGGGAACTGAAAATGCAAGGAGTTTAGTTTTCCTTCTTATTCTTCAACAAACATCCTGAGTTTACAACCTTTAAAATGTCACTGTAAGAGTATAGCATTACAAAAAAAATTGAAAATAGTGAAAATATTAATTTCTGATCCCAATAGCTCATTCCATAAGTTTTTGCCTTTGGGTAAAAAAAAAAATTGTAGTTATTATTTATTTTTATCATGTTTGATTAAAAAAACACACACAGAGTAATAAACAAAAGAAGAGGAAGACAGGACATGCACTCAACTGAAACATTTTGAAAAGGAAAATTGACAACCATTGCTTCATAATAAATATATGATCTCATCAACAAGGTAGGAATTAATTATCTTTTAAAAAGGCATGGGTAAACCAGCACAGTGGGTACAAACATGGGTGCAGAGGCAGATGACATGGTTTAAAGCTTGTCTTTGCCATTGAGCTCTTCTTGTAATCTCAGGCAGGTTGCCTCAGTTTCCTTATCTATAAAATAGTAATGACATGGATGCCTCCTTTATCAAGTGTTTATGATGGTTCAATGAGTTAATAATAAGAACTTCTCAAATAAGAACCTGTAATATAATAACATTTGATAAAGTCAAATTATTGTTATTATTCTTCAGTTTCTAGCACAGTATTTTTAAAATAAATAAAAACCTACAAAGAAGAGAATTGTATTTCTAGTCTCTGGAAGTTTCATGAAATAAATATAAATGACAACACACCTGCTTTGAGACTAGGTCTAAGAAATCCTCTTCTCATATGCAAAATGCTTTTGTTGAATTTTATAATCTACAGCTTGAGGATCACTTCTTATGGTTTAGAATTGATGAAGTAAGATTTGTGACTGGCTTCCTCTGAAAAATATTTGTTCTCAAATGATTTCCTCTTTCCTCCAGGAGAGTATAAATAAGCTTTTTCAGTGTGACTATTTGGTTTTCTTCAAAACATGTTAGGCCTTATTTATCACAGCTGTAGTCTCCATTTCAAAGATAGATAATTTCAGGCATCTCTTAATTGAGTAACACTTTATGTTTAGATTTCCAGATAAGGCACAATAAAGGTTTTACATACAAAAAGGGTAGACTGCTTCCCACAGAACACGAGGCATTCCCAGGATGAGAAACTGGCCCTCATGTTGTTTGATAAAAAGGAATTCCTAGCAGGAAGATATTTTTAGCACATTGGTTGGAACATCGGTTCCATCCGCATTTCCTTAACACCCTGTGCTATATTCTCCCCCCAACATTCCAGGATTGGTCCATCACCCAAAATAACCAAGATTTTTCTCTCAGAAGGAGAAAAAGAAAAGCTATTGTTATTGTATTAACATATGTTTCTATTTCTTCATTTAATACACAACAGCATTTGGGCCTCTACTAAAAATTATCACACACACACACACTAAGAGATGAACCAAGCCCTCCTGAAATATTTGTTTTGTGACTGTAGCACCAATATGTTTAAATTAGATATTTATTTCTGTCTACATTTCAGGTATGGTTCCTAGTGACTAAAAATTGGAATTTTGTGTTTGCTTTGCTACATCTACTTATTTTTATAAGAAATCGATTAGCTGACTTCTTTCTACATTGAGATCTTCTAAAAAAGGTAAAATTTCTTTCTCTCTTTTTAATAGCATATGAAAGCAAGAACAGAAAAATATGCTTTAAAAAAACTCTTAAGCAAAACCTTGGTCAATATATAAACTGATTGCATATATATATATATATATATATATATATATATATAGCTTATTTATATTATAATTATAATTGTTCTTGAACATGATTTGTAACATCTCTCCCCTTTCTAAAATATGCAATTTTGATTTAATACAAGGTAGATCATCAGCTTAGCAAAATTAGATGTCTTTTACATTTACAGACAGATATCAAATTTACAGGTAGTAACTCAAATAAAAAGGAGTAATTTTGGATAATTTTCTTTTGCCTAAAATACTTCTATCATAGTTCAATATACTTCTTATCAGATATAATTTCTATGGTATTATTAAAGAGATTTGCTGGGAAGAAAATTTGGATTATAAGTAAGAATAGATGGAGACATATAGAATATATATATATATATATATATATATATATATATAATGAATATATATAAAATATCTCTGTATAAGTATATATAAATAGATATACACATATGTAATGTTTTTCTAAAGTTCAGAATTTGAAGGGTGGATATCATTCAAGGCCACAGCCTTTGAGTTGCAAAAGAAGTCACTGAATTTTATAGATTTGACATTTAAGACTTAAAATTCTCAGTTGCACTTGTTAAAATTTGAAACACCTGGTTTTAAAAACCACTTTATAATATTGTAAAAGTTAAATGATTCATTAAAACAAAAATTTAGAAAAGTAGACAAAAATAGATCCAGAGAGAGAGAAGCATCGAACAGACTGCCCAACCCCAGAGGGAAGGCAGGGGAGAGAGGGAGAATAAGAGAGCGACCAAAAGACTTGTATGCATGCATGCAAGCAGAACCCAAGTACACAGACAGTAGGAGGGGGTGAGGTCATGTGTTAGGCAGTGGTTGGTAAACCCATTAGTCAACAGAGCCAAATGTCAACAGTACAATGATTGAAATTTCTTTTGAGAGCCAAATTTTTTAAAAACTTCTAACGCCACTTCTTCAAAATAGACTTGCCCAGGCTGTGGTATTTTGTGGAAGAGCCACACTCAAGTGGCCAAAGAGCAGCATGTGGCTTGTGAGCGAGCCAGTTTGCTGACCAAGGTGCTAGGGGGTGGGAATGGCCGGGGAGAGGTCAATGGGGGGGAAAGGAGACATATGTAATACTTTAAACAATAAAGAATTGAAAAAACAACAACAAAACAACACTGAAAACAATTAATATAAATAAGTAAATAAGTTAAAATTCAAGTTATTTAAAAACACATATGATTTGCATTAAGGAGAAAATATAGCCTTGCCAACCATCTTTCCCTTTCAAATATTTATAGTACATTTTGAGCACATTAGGCAAACACTTAAATGCCAGTAGTTCATTATTTTTAAAAATATTTTTTTTCAAATGACTAACACTGAAATATAGATCCTGTTTTTTTTTTTGTGTTTTTTTTTCTTAGAGCCTCGAACACGAAGTCTGTTTTATGGTTGACATGGGCTCATTGCTAGGAAGATTTTAAGTGTTCTTTTTGAAATTCTGAGAGTCACAGGAATTAAACTTTCCTTCTTCTGCTTGCAAAGTGTTACCTGAGAGCAAAACACTCTTTCAATTGTTGACTCCTTGAAATGTGCCTTTGCTTTTGTTATGATACTCTTCTGGGCTCTTTTCCAGGATCTCTGAGTAACAAAGTTCTCTATTTTGATCATGGATAGTGTTATTATTTTTATATTAAAATGAAGAACATATTTGGTTGCCGATAAAACTGGGCCTGTTGTGGGGATACACTGACACCCTGTCAGATGTGCTAATCCCAACAAGGACCTACAGAGGAATACAGGGATTGAGTAGACACTCTTGCCTTTGCGTCCCCACTGAGGGTTAAGAAAACATCCTGGTGTGTCCATTTGTAGCTTATTGGTTTCCTGAACTAAATTAGGGATTAGGATGAGAGGTGTGGCTGGAATCTCTTCCTGAAGCTTGTGATTTCTGAAACTCAGAGGGATGGAAACCCAAGGTCCCCACCGCAGAGCCAGAGAAGTAAATAAGTAATAATCATGCCTGCGCCACTGGCATTTAGCCACTCCCCTGAGCTTTGTATCTTGGACCTCCTATGTTTTGTTTTCCTAGTTGATGCTGTGACTGTTTAGCACAAAGAGTAAACACTTTGTTCTTGCTAAAATCATACTTATTTTCTGCACTCTATAGGTAATAAATAAGAATAATAACCATATCCTTAAAGTCCACTGAGGATGCCTTATCTTTCTTCCTAGGTAACTTCTAAATTGCATTTACATACCAGGTAAGGATCAATACCTGAAATGGATTTAAAATAAAACACTTCTCTCAGTGCCTGCTGAGAGATCTCTATATTCTTCCTTTCACCTCATCACTTAAAAAGAGATTCCGGAGTGATACATTGGTGGATTTTGTCAGAATAATGTTATGCTAAAGCTTTAATTAACCAAGTCATTTTTACGTTAATTAGGGGTCCCTTATCACAGCAAAATCAAGAAGGGCTTGAAGTCAGTCAAAAGCTTATCTATTGAATTCAATACATAACTAGGCACCTCTGAAGTGCTAGGCTGGATAGCAGTTGATGGAGGGTTTAGAAATCTATTCTAGTTTCTAATTTCTCCCATTTTCTCTCTATAGCTGGACCGCAACTTATTTCAAACATAAGGGTGCCCACTCCTTCAAGGAAAACGTTTTAGAAGCTTTGAAATCTAAAAGCTGTATATTAACTCTACCACCACCAGCTCGTTGACAGAGCCTCGGATTCTGTAAATGAGCATGGTCACCACTCACATGCAGCAGGTTATGCCGAGTTGCGGTGACTCATCCCAAGTACATCAAGGGGCGCGGGGTAAATGTCCAGCAAATGGTAACTCCTCTTATTTTCATTAAACGAGGTCAGGACCAGTATCCATACCCAACATTGGAAGGAACTCAAATTTCCTATACATCCTAAATAGCTACAGAAGTCATTTCTTTTTAAAGACATAGTTGACACTTTGAGCAGAGATGGACTAGTAGTTATCCTATGAATTCTGGTTAAGATTATGTGGTGTTCACTGTGCTTAAGTGGAGGACCTGTACTAGACAGAATTGAGAAATTACTTTGGTCTGTATAGTCGCCTTCCCATCTCCTGTTCCGGTTCCTTTTGCAACTCATACCCTGGCTTCTGGGAAGCTTTGTTCTCATCCCTAACATTGCTAGGTGGCCAATTTCAGCAGGAAACAAAGCCTCTGAGGTGTTGGCTAATACCCACTAAACACCTGTTAGCTCACCAGCTACTCTGCATTGTAATGGGGAGGAGGGTGTCTCTAGAGCACACAAGAATTTCCAAAACCAGGGGAATCACGCTATTTGGTGAGGCAAACTCTCTTTTCTATAGCTGCTTTCTTCCTCAGAAGGCTCATTTATTCTTACAACATTAACTTCTATTTATTTTCTTACAATTCTTAAAAATATGGGTCAAGGCTGCCTCTGTCCCAAGTTTTGGTTATGTAACCTCTCCATCAGTTTATTCTGTTCATTATGAAGATTTCACATGTAAGTGAGATCATGTGATACTTGTCTTTGACTGACTACTGGCTTATCTCGCTTAGCATAATACTATCCAGGTCCTTCTATGCTGTTTCAAAGGGTAAGAGATCCCACCCCACCCCCATTTTTTAAACAGCTGCATGGCTATGTAACTTCTTAATGCACATTTCAATTGGTTGATCAGATATTCTTGAGGCTTCTCTTACAGGTAAGGATCGGTACTGGAAATGTGTTTAAAATAGAACATTCTCCCTGTGCCTGCTGAGAGACCTCTTTATTCTTCCTGATAATTTTATACAAAGATTTGTCATCACGTTCCACCAATTCTTCTTCTAAAGAATGACCATTACTCTGTACTCAGAAGATACACTAGTTGGCTCTCCCAGAAACAAGAATCTTAAAGTTCCACAGTGCTCCGTGCAGCACTTGCACACTGATCTTCACCTCAGTGGCTGTGGGATCAGCCATTTCACAGGCCCAGTGCACAAAATTCATGCACGGGGGGGGGGGGTTTCCTCAGACCAGCCTGTACCCTCTCCAATATGGGACCCCTCAAGGGATGTCTGAATGCCCTTTTAAGCCCGATCCTACCCTCTCACAATCCAGGACTGCTGGCTTCCAACTGCTCGCCTGCCTGCCTTCCTGATTGCCCTAAGCACTTCTGCCTGCCAGCCTGATCACCTCCTAACCCAGGGGTGGGCAAACTTTTTGACTCGAGGGCCACAATGGGTTCTTAAACTGGACCGGAGGGCCGGAACAAGAGCAACCTGACCATGCTGGTACTCTCATCTTGGGCTGCTGGTGAAGGAGTGGAGGGGAGAGCAAGAGAACCCTCCGCTCTTTCGGCTCCACGGGCCGGATAGAACAGCCGAACGGGCCGGATCCTGCCCTTGGGCCATAATTTGCTCACAGCTGTCCTAACCACTCTCCTGATAGCCTGATTGATGCCTAACTGCTCCCCTGGCAGCCTGATTGCCCCTAACTGTCCTCCCCTGCAGGCCTGGTCACCCCTAACTGCCCTCCTCTGCAGGCCTGGTCTCCCCCAGCTGCCCTTCCCTGCAGGCCTGGTCCCTCCCAACTTCCCTCCTCTGCAGGCTTGATCCTTCTCAACTGCCTTCCCCTGCAGGCTTAATTGCCCCCAACTGCTCTCCCTTGCAGGCCTGGTTCCCCCCAACAGCCCTCCCCTGCTGGCCATCTTGTGGTGGCCATCTTGTGTCCACATGAGGGCAGCCATCTTATGTGTTGGAGTGAGAGTTAATTTGCATATTACTCTTTTATTAGATAGGATTGACTTATATTACATTGATATGAGTATTTTATCTTTCTATATCTAAGTCAGACAGACTTGAATTAAAATATTGAATTTCCCCTTTGTTAATCATGTAATCATTAGATAAATTTATCAAAAACATAGTTTTATCATTTATGAAGTGGAGATGCTTACCTTCTTGCAGCTTAGTGTAAGGATTAAATGGAGAAACATTTTGGAAGGTACCAAGGACTGTACTCAGTGACAATTATGTGCTTTCATGCTAGTTTCTATTTCTGTTCTAACTGATTCTATTCTTTGTCTATACAAGTCTTTCTTAATCCTACCCATATAATTATTTTATTTTTTGACCATCCTTGTATTTGCTTGGCAGATTGACCAGTGAATTAATTTTCTGTGGCTGCCATAAAATATTATCACAATCTCAGTGGCTTAAAACAATGCAGATTTATTTTTATAACAGTTCTTGGGGTCAAAATCAGTCTCACTAGGCTAACGCCAAGGTGCTTGCTCTTCTGGAGGCTCTGAGGAGTAACTTGTTTCCTTGCCTTCCTCAGCATCCAGCAGCTGCTTGCATTCCTTTGCCCTTGCTCACATCACTGCAGACTTTTGCTTCTGTGGTCACATCTACCACTGATACTGCTGATGTCCTTGCCTTCTCTCCTAAGTACCTTGTGATTACATCTTTGGGCCCATCTGGATAATCCATGACAGTTTCTTCATCTTGAAGTCCTTAATCACATCTGCAAAGGCCCCTTGGCCATGTAAGGTAACATTTACAGGTTATGGGGATTAGGATGTGGACATCTGATGAGGGCCAGATCATTACTCAGTATACCATAATCAGGTACCTGAAATCACCACAAGTTTACTAAGATCATTGCTACCTTTTTAATAACCCAATTAGTTTCTCCTTCCTCAAAATTTTCCCCTCTGTCCAAATTCTGATTCTCTCTGAAGCATATAATTAAATCTATAGATTAATGTTAAAGCATATAATTAAATCTACAGATTAGTATTTCTTACTGGATTTAGGCTTCTCTTAGGCAGGGTCATGCTTTATACATTTTTCTTTTTAGTCCCACACAACACTTCTTTATTCATATATTGAGTGGATTATCAAGTATCTATTAATCTACTAAAATCCAGGCCTTGTGTTCTGTTCAGGTGATACAAAATTGAGTATACATTTATGGATATTAAAGAACATTATAAACTAATGAATAGAAAGATAGATATAGAGACAGTAAAACAACAAGCAGACTGTCAAATGACAGAGGGGTAGGGGGGGTAGGGAGATCTGGGGGAGATAAGAGATCAACCGGAGGACTGGTATACATGCATATAAGTATAACCAATGGACACAAAACTCTGGGGAGGGAGGGCATGTATGGGGGGGGCAATGGTAAGCTATGTACACATATAATACCTTAATAAAATAAAAAAAAAACAAAATTGAATATAGAACAGTTCCAGTTTTTTGAGAACTCATTGAGTGTTGAGGGTGTGCTAGAGACAAAAAAGCTCACCACATATATTTTTTTAAAGTTTTCCAACCTTCTTACAGATAGGCAGGTACATAATATGGGCTGGCCATAAAATGTGAGCAGTTAGTGATACGTGTTTTTTTTTTTTTTTTTTTTCTAGGATGAGAGTAAAATTCTGATGTGTGGTTCTTTGCTGTTGCTTTCTGCCATTGTGTGCAGCTATGAGATGGTGGAACTTCCAACAATCTGAGTTCCTGAGAGTAAACCCTCCTATGAATTCATATGGGACATTGGGCATGTTTGAGAAGCAAAATGTTGTTGTGTTAAGCCACTGAGATTTGGGAGTTATTTGTTCTTACTACACACAGCCTAATCCTTTATAACTAATATAGAAAAAGAAATATGTGATCCTCTCTGATGCAATGGGATAGCATATGTGAGTAGTAGGAATCAGAAAACTCTTTGAAAGAAGAATAGAGGGAATATTTAAGTTGGTTCTTAAAGGGAGACTAGATGGCCTAAGATGGATGAGGTGTGAGAACAAGCATTTCCACACAGAGCAAATAAGACATGCAAAGGCTAAGAAGCATGAGAGCGTCCATTTGACAGAGAAGATACACAATTTCTGAGGAAGAAAGGTAGAGACTAAAGGTCAGGGCCATTCTAAGGCGTTTTAGTTGTTTATTCTTTTTTTTTTTTTTTTTTACTGTTTATTAGCATTTACTTTATGCAGAATTTACTTTGAGCCTTTTAAGTTTTTGTTTCTTCAGTTTCTTCTGGGATATCTTTTTCTTTTGTGCAACTTTGTCTTCCAGTTTATAAATAATCTGCTCTTTTTTCAGTAAGGATCATTTCAGAGTGGCAGGGAAAGCTAATGTACTGGTTAACCTGCCCATGGGCTCTGTAAGTTCTGCGCCACATCTTGGGAGCCTTGTTCACCTGGGTGTGCTCAATGGGCAGAGAGTCTACATATAAACCCTTAAGTTCAGCATTACTCTGCATTTTTAAGCATGTGCAGCAAAATTCAGCAGTCTTTTTGGGCTACCGATCCTATGTCCAGCCCACTGCCTGGGCGCACCTGCCAACTCCACCATTGTAGTGATGAAATGGCACACATTGCTTCTGAAAAGTGACACCCTTCAGATACCTGGTGGCTTTTCAGATATGCATAGCCTTGGTGGCCTGGAGAGTTTCACAAGTCTTCTTAAAGTGAACATGAGGATCTGAATCTCTCGATTTGCATGATTTTGTGGGGTCTTCTGAGTCAAGTGAATTGTGAACCATTTTCAGAGGTCACCTCAGGGTGACTATGAGAAGAGCTAAGGCTTTTATTTTCATTCTGTAAGTAGAAGTTCCTAAAAAGCCTTTACATTTTTGTTCATTTATTTCTGCTTAAAATAGTAATATAAGTACATAATATAAAATTAGAAAGACATAGGAAAGCAAATACAAATAATTACTGCTAATATGACATGGAGGAACAACTGTGAAGTCTGCTTTTGGTTTTTTTTCTCCTAGATATATTTTTTTAAAATTATCTTGTTTAAGAATTGCTTTGTTCATTATTTGGTCCACTTTCCTACTTTAAAACCTTAAAAGAAATTTCAGTTTGGGCTGATAAAATTTCAGTGACTAAGAGATGTACCATAATTTATTTAGCTATTTGGCACATAGGATGTTTTTGTTGTTATATAAACAATCCTTCTGAGTAAACATTTAAAAATCAGTTTTATTGAGGAATAATTTATACAGAATAATACCTATTTCAAGTATAAATCTGAGGAATTTTTGACAAGTGTATAAATACCACTATTCCTTCAGTCTCATGAAAGGATTACTGTGAATAAACTTTGATAAAGTTCTGAGACAAAAACTCCCAAGAGTTTCTATTTTTTCTTAAGACTGCACCTGTATAACTTTCAACAATAAAGATAAATAAATAAATAAGTCTATCTCTTGCCTTTATTAGGTGGAAATAATATGTAACTCCCGTTTCCTTTATTTTTATTGGAGTCTGCAAGCTGAGTGTGAAAGCTGAATTACTCAGTACAGCAGAAGAAATTATAGAGATTGTGTATGTATTGGGCAGATGGATGTAAAGTAACTTGTATTGGAAATGGGCCTTGAAGAAAGAACAAAGATGGTTTAAATTAAATTTTAAAAAATTACAGTGATAAATGTTTTCACAAATTTATGTCATTTGCTCATGTTTTGTTGAGCTGGATCTCTTTTAGAATGACAGAATAGGGAATATGAGAAGTCTCATGGACACAGGGCAAAGCCAAGGTGCCCTGAGGAGGGTGGTTCCCTGCTAAGTTTCAAGCAGTATAGTTCACTGATTGAGAGCACATTTTAGGAGTCAGAATTAGCTCTAACCTAAAACCATTATGTATTTTATTAAAAAATGCTTTTATTGATTTTATAGAGAAGAAGAAAAAGAAGAAGAGGAAGAGGAAGAGAGAAACATCTTGATTTCCAGAAGAAGAAGAAGAAGAAGAAGAAGAAGAATAAGAAGAAGAAGAAGAAGAAGAAGAAGAGAAACATCAATGTGAGACAGAAACATTGATCAGCTGTCTCCCACGTGCCCCTTCCTGGGGATCAAGCCCACAACCTGGACAAGTGTCCTGGCCTGGAATGGAACAGGTGACCTCTTGACGCATGGGCCAATGCTCAACCACTAAGCCACACCAGCTGGCCCAGGTTTATTTTCATTAGCAGTACATGTTGAGAAAGCTATCTATGAGTCTGCCTCTATTTTTCTTGGAAGTTCAGTTTGTTCCTTAAATTCCACGTGAGTGAAATCATATGGAAAGCTACTTGATTTCTATTAGTGTTAATAACTTTATTTGGGAAATAGGTAAAACACTGTTTTTCTCTAGGAATAAATGTAACGGTCTATAAAACTTACAGCAAACATTGAAGGGCTAATTAACTATATATCTTTACAAAGTATACATGGAGACATTATGGATGAGAACTGCAGGTACTCAGGGCAAGCAACTCCTCTAGGGGGCAAAGATTGTGGACTCCACTGGGGGAAGTCAGAGTCAAGAAGACCACAAGGCATAAACTATCCAGGAAGAATGCCTCTAGCCATGGAGTCTGGAGGAGTAACTCCAAAGAATCCCAGAGTTAAAATGCCAGATAAGAAGAGGTTCCATGTTTAGATTTGTCTAATGATTATAGAGATGACTGACAGCACTTGTCTATTGGACTGGATAATTATTTGTGATGGGGCATCCTATATATTGAAGGGTATTGATCAGCATCCCTTGTTTCTACCCAGTAGATGCTAGGAGCACCCCTTTCATGTCAAATGTATACATACCACTATTCCCTCCGTCCCATGAAAGGATTATTGTGAATGAACTTTGATAAAGCTCTGAGACAGAAACTCCCAAGAGTTTCTATTTTTTTCTTAAGACTGCACCTGACAAATGTGCTGGTTAACCTGCTATCCCATTGCACCATAGAGGATCACATATTTCTTTTTCTATATTAGTTATGAAGGGTTAGGTAGTGTGTAGTAAAAACTGAAAATGTCTTATTTTCAGGCCAATAGTTGACCCAGATTGGTCAACTATTATTCTGAGTGCATCTGGGAGGGTATCTACATATCCAAATGTCACCCCTGATGGAAACACTGATCTATGTGAATAGTTTTCTAAGGTTCTTCAGAAATAACTGCACAGAGTGGACTTTATGGAAAACTGGAGGCCCTTCAGTAGCAGGTAGGGGATAGGTTGGTGAGACACAAGTTCACATATAACACACACACAGGTAGGATTTTTAGGGACTTTTCAGGATGTGTGATTTCTGTGCTCACACATATAATATAATAGAGTATTCTGAAGTTTAGACCAGTAGTTGTTATCTACTGAATCTCAAAAGTCTGGGAGCTTTGTAGTGTCATTTAAAAATATATATATATTTTATTGATTTTCCAGAGAGGAAGGAAGAGGGATAGAGAGGTAGAAACGTTAATGAGAGAGAAACATCGACCAGCTGCCTTCTGCACACCTCCTACCGGGGATGTACCCACAACCAATGTACTGCCCTTGATCGGAATTGAACCTGGGACCTTTCAGTCCTCAGACTGACACTCTATCCACTGAGCCAAACCGGTTTTGGCTATAGTGTCATTTTTGGCCCATAAGGCCTTTCTACTTGCTATTCCTTTGTTGAAAGCTTCCTCCCTTAAGACCATCCTCTTCATTCTACCATTATATTATTATACCCCCTACTATAGGCTCAGTGCATGAAATTCATGCACTGGAAGGGGGGGGGGGCACGAATCCCTCAGCCTGGCCCGCAACCTCTTGTAATACAGGATTCCTTGCTTCTTACCATCCTCCACCTGCTTGCTCCCTACCACTTGGCAGCTGCTCCTTAGCACTGCTGCAGAGGCAGGAGAGACTCCCGCCACCACCGCTGCTCTCGCCAGCCATGAGCCCAGCTTCTGGCTGAGCAGTGCTCCCCCTGTGGGTGCACACTGACGACTAGGGGGCAGCTCCTGCATTGAGTGTCTGCCCCCTGGTGGTCAGTGCACATCATAGCTACTGGTTGTAATGGTCACTTAGGCTTTTACTATATAGATTATAGATAATTTTATGTGTCAACTTCACTAGGCCATGAGATACCCAGATTGGTCAACTATTATTCTGAGTGCATCTGGAAGGGTATTTCTGGATTAGATTAATCTTTGAGTTTGTAAACTGAGTAAAGCAGATTAATTTTTTAAAGAAAATATGGATGGGCCCCATTCAATCAGTTGAAGGTCCAAGTGAAACAAAAATGCTGACCTTCTTCCAGGTTGAGCTGGGACATCAATCTTTTTTTTTACCTTCAGACTCAAAGTGAAATATCAGTTTTTCTTGAGTCAAGAGCTTGCTAGCTTTCTAACTGGAATTTATACCATTGGCTTTCCTGGTTCGCATGCCTTCAGACTTGAACTGGAACTATATCACCATCCTGCTTGGTCTCTAGCTATTTGATTTAAGACCTTAGGACTTATCAGCCTCTGAAATCACATGAGCCAATTCCTTATAATAAATCTCTTTATATACTAGTATATGTAAATACACACACACACGCACACGCACACACACACACTTTCTCTCTCTCTCTCTTGGTTCTGTTTCTCTATAGACTCCTGATACCATTCCCACTTCCTTGAATAATCCCTCTGTAGCTTTCTTATCTCAGGCTAAACATCATCTCCAAGTATCCCTCCCTGAAGCTTTAGACTGACTGGATACCACTCCTTTGTGCTCTAGCCTTAGTGGTTTATTACCTCCTCTGTACTAAAGTTTCCTCAAAATAGAAACCATATCTTCTTCACTCATGTATTTCCAGGACCCAGCCTGATGTCTGGCACAGAGTCAGCCATCACAAGTTATTTGTTAAATAAATGCATAATTGCTGACTAGGAAATAGGCATGGCTTGATTAATTATATTTGTATTTTGTTTGAAGATCTCTCTCTTTTTTAAAAAAAAATATATTTTATTGATTTTTTACAGAGAGGAAGAGAGAGGGATAGAGAGTTAGAAACACCGATGAGAGAGAAGCATCGATCAGCTGCCTCCTGCACACCCCCCACCGGGAATATGCCTGCAACCAAGGTACATGCCCTTGATCGGAATTGAACCCAGGACCTTTCAGTCCTCAGACCGACTCTCTATCCACTGAGCCAAACCTGTTTCGGCTGAAGATCTCTTTATATGTCAGTTACTACTTAGAAACAAACATATATATATATATATATATATATATATATATATATATATATATTATGCAAAATGTCCCCTCAGGAGTTCAACTGACCAGGAGTTCATTTGCTTGCTATGACATGCACTGACTACCGGGGGAGCCACAGAACATAGCAGGCAACCAACAGCAGTGGCAGGGCGCTGAGGGAGCAAGAGAAGGGGGAGGCAGGGAGGCAGGGAAGCAGGGAACCTGATCAGCCCTGATCACCAGCCAGGCCTAGGGACCCTACCTGTGCATGAATTCCATGCACCAGGCCTCTTAGTTTTATTAATAAAGCAATAAATAGCAATGAAAATATCTATTTCTTGAGATCAAAGAGCGATATCAGATTTAGAAGTAATCTGGTTAGTGGGGAAGAATGTATAGTAATGGAGGTAAAATTTACTGTATGATATAAAAATAAAAGACTAGAATATTGTTCTGCATTTTTAAATAGAATATTGTTCTATTCTATTCTGTTTTTTGTTTTTTTGTTGTTGTTGTTTTATTTTGTTTTTAAGGATTATACTTGGGAGACAGTTTTTCCCATTTGGAGTAGAATATTGTTCTGTTCTGTATTTTTTTAAGGGTTGTACTTGGAGACTGTTTTTCCCATTTCACGTCCTGTTATTTATGTCCTGCTCTGTGGATTCTTTCATTAGAGGCCTATTTTCTCCTGGTTTGCCCTGAGGGAAAGGATGATACAGAGCTCTCATCTGTCTCTGTTACTATGTATTATTACTTGGAAAACGTCAAGGCAAATGCCATATAAATAAATAAAAGCCTCCAGAAGCTTTAGCTCTCACTGTAAGGCAGCGGGGAGAAAGAGGAAATGTTTAAGTTTTAAGAGATAGACTTAATAAAAAAAAGCTGCCATTTTTTTTTTTGTAGTGTGTGAGGAAAACATATTCTTATCCAGCATATGTAATTTGGCATGAGATTAATAAAATGTTATTAACCTGGCTTTGTTATCTGTTTGTAACAACGTTTACTTGGCTTTATCACAGCCCAGCAGTCTCGGTTCTTTAAGATTTAGAGAATATATTCAGCTATAAGTAATAAAATTAATCTATTGAAAGGAGTATAATCCTTTATTAGAAGAGGCTAGGCAAAGCTGATTCATGTCACATTGCTCTGGGGACTCATTTTCAGTTAATCTCTTTTTGATTTCCCCAATCATGCATAGTGTCAGTAAAATCCAGTCAGATTTACCATCCTCTACAAGCCACACGAGGAAACTCAACTTCCCTCAGACCATGGTGACTCTCCTACCAGTTATTCTCCATGGGGTAGGCTATAGGGAGGCTCAACCTATTTATATTTTCTGTGTGGTAGTTGGCTGACATGTAGATGTGGATATTGTTAGCACAAAGAAAATAGTGTGATTATTTGGAGCAAATTACAGAGTGCACTTCCTCCCCCCCCCAAAGAGTTGAGAACAGTGTTCTAGCAAAATGAACATATTTGACAATAAGAGAAGTACCACACTGTCCCTAATATGATGTACAGACCATCGTAGAAGTTTTCGTACATGGTTTACACATTTTCAAGTAATTAAAATCCTAGAGCTCCGAAGACACTGTTTACAGTCAGGTACTGTGAGGTAGCTATTCACCAAAGACGATTCCTAATGAACCACAACTCCCAATATCTGTGCTCTTGGGCTGCCAACCTCACACTGATCATGTGACTTGCTTTCCCAAAAGAATGGGATAAAAGTGATGATGTTTTTGCATTTCTGAGAGCCTGATCTGCCATGTTGTTCTGAAGGACAGGCCACATGGAAATACTGCATAGAGTGGTTTATATGAAGAAGAGATACCCTGAAACGAAAGAGAGAGAGAGAGAGAGAGAGAGAGAGAGAGAGAGAGAGAGAGAGAGAAAGAGACCCAGTTATCCCAAGCTCCTAGGTAAGCCCAGCTGCCGTGCCAAGGTGCCAGGCACATGAGTGAGGCCATCGTGGACATCAGTTGAAGCTTCATAAGGAACTACAAGAAAGACCAGCAGAAGAACCTTATAGCTCAGCTATGGTCAAACCACAGAATCATGAGATATAGCAGAATGATAGTTGTTTTAGGCCACTAGATTTTGAGGTAATTTGTTATGCAGTCATAGATGAGCAAAATTGACATCTAAAATAATTTAGTTTAGCCATCTTATACTATAGGTGAGGAAGCCAAAGACAAACACAGCAAACTCATTTGACCAATGTTACAAAGTAATTTGGAAAAAGTACTGAGATTCATACATCTCTAGATTTCAATTAAGATGTCCATTCACTTTACTGTGCCTAGTTACTTTATTATTTATTTATTATTTAAAAATGTATTTTATTGATTTTTTTATCGAGAGGAAGAGAGAGGTATAGAGAGTTAGAAACATCGATGAGAGAGAATCATTTATCAGCTGCCTCTTGCACACCCCCCACTGGGATGTGCCCGCAACCAACGTACATGCCCTTGACCAGAATCGAACCTGAGACCTTTCAGTCTGCAGGCCGACGCCCTATACACTGAGCCAAACAGGTTTCGGCCCAAGTTACTTTAAATACACAAACTTTTAAAACATTGCTGTGATTGAGTAATTCCACTTTTCAGAACGTATCACTAGGAAATAATAATAAGAAGACATTGTATCTACAGATATCTATCACAGTTTTATTTAAAGCAAATAATTGGAAATATATTGTAAATAAAAATATAGTGACAAAGTTAAAAAAGTTGCTATTTTTAAACTGAAAACACACACACGTATAGCCATTAAAAATAATGTTTTGGAATAGCATGAAAAATGTGTGATATTATGTTAAGTGGAAAAAGAGGAGCACAATGATAGTCGGACACAGAATGATCTTTGTAGGATTCCCTAAAAATTAGGTTTGCTTTCCTCTAGGGACTAGATAGAGAAAGCAGACTCAGGAGAGAGGGATGAAGGGCAGAGAGATATCTTGAATACCTTCAATAATAAAAATAAATTTTAAAAATATCACCAAAATTAATCATAATTATTAAAAAGTAGTAAGATTAAAGGATATTTATTTTACCATTTAAAATTTTTTATTTGAGTTAATTGGGCTGACATCAGTAAATAAAATTATATAGTTTCAAGTGTACAATTCTATAATACATCATCTGTATATTGTATTGCGCATTCACCACCCCAAGTCAAGTCTCCTTCTATCACCATTTATCCACACTATACTCTCTTCTACCCCCCCACCCTTCCTTCTGGTAATACCATGCTTCTGTCTGTGTTTAGGAGGTGGTTGCTTTTGTTTTCTGCTTAATCCCTTAACCTTTTTCACCCAGCCCTGCAACTTCCTTCATCTCTGAAAGCTGTCAGTCTGTTCTCTGTATCTATGAGTCTGCTCCTGTTCTGCTTGTGAGATTATTTTGTTCATTAGATCCCACATAAAAGTGAAATCATATTTGTCTTTCTCTGACTGACTTATTTCACTTAGCATAATACTCTCTAGGTGCATCTATATTGTCACAAAAGATAAGGTTTCTCTCTTTTTCCGTGGCCAAGTAGTATTCTGTTGTATAAATGTACCACAGCTTTTTATTTAATCTACTCATCTACTGATGAGCACTTATGCTGCTTCTAAATCTTCGCTATTATAAATAACTTTACAAGGAATGTAGGGGAACATACATTCTTTCAAATTAGTGTTTTGGGTTTCTCTGAATATATTTCCAGAAGTGGAATTGCTGTTACATTTTTTTTATTTTTTGAGAAAACTCCATACTGCTTTCCACAGTGGCTTCACTGGTCTGCATTCCCTCCAAATGTGCTTGAGGGCTCCCTTTCTCCACATCCTCCCTAACACTTGTTTGCTGATCTATTGATGATAGCCACCTGACAGATGAGAAGTAATATTTCATTGTGGCTTTAATTTGCATTTTTCTGGTGATCAGTGACATTGAGCATTTCTTTCTATATCTATTGCCATCTGCATGTTCTCTTGGAGAAGTGTCTATTCAGGTCCTTGGCGCATTTTTAAAAATTAAGTTTTATTGGGGTGACATTAGCAACATGAAAACAAAGGTGTCATGTGTGGATTTCTAAGTTACAAAATCTGTATATAGTACCATGTGCCCATCACCCAAAATCAAATCTGCTCCTGTCACCTCATATTAGGACCTCCTTCTGCTTCCACCCTCCTTTGTCTGGCAACCACCACACTGCTGTTTGTGTTCAGAAGTTTCAGTTTTATATCCCACCTATGAGTAAAATCATATGGTTCTTAGCTTTTCTGTCTGACTTTTCTCACTCCGCATAATGTTCTCAAGGTCCATCCATATTGTTGTAAATGACGGTGTTTCATCTTTTCTTATGGCTGAGTAGTATTCCATTATGTATATGTACCACATCTTCTTTACCCAATCCTCTATCACAGGGCATTATTCATGGTGGCCAAGACTTAGAACATTTTTAATTATCTGGTGTTAAATTTTGTAAGTTCTTTATAGATTTTGAATATTAATCCCTTCTCAGATGTATCATTGGCAAATATGTTCTCCCGTCCTTTGATATGCAAAACCGTTTTAGTTTGATGCAGTCCCATTTGTTTAATTTTTTTCTTTTGTTTCCCTTTCCTGAAAAGATATATCAGAAAGAAATATTGCCAGGGGAAATTTTTGAGATTTTACAATCTATAGTATCTTCTTAGGCTTTTTATGGTTTGAGTATAACTTTTACATCTTTAATTCATTTTTGGTTTATCCTTGTGTGTTATGTAAGGAGGTGGTCTAGTTTCATTTTTTCTTGCATGTCTCTGACCAATTTTCCTAACACCATTTATCAAATAGACTGTCTTTACCTCATTGTATCATCTTGCCTCCTTGGTTAAATATTAATTGATCATAAAGTCTTGGATTTATGTCTGGGCTCTCAATTCCATTCCATTCCATTGATCTATATGTTTGTTTTATACCATTACTATGCTGTTTCTGTTGGTTTTTTTTTTTTTAGCATAATTTGATATCAGTATAATTTCTCCAGCTTTGTTCTTTGTTCTCAAGATTTTTATGACTATTCATGGTCTTTCATGGTTCCATATACATTTTTGGAATATTTGTTCTACTTCTGTGAAAAACACCATTAATATCTTAATAGGAATTGCATTGAGTCTATAGATTGCTTTGGGTAGTATGGACATTTTAATGATGTCAATTCTTCCTATTGATGAACAGAATATATGATTCCACTTATTTGTATCTTCCTCATTTTCTTTCTTCTGTGTCTTATAATTTTCCGAGTTTAGGTCAATTATTCTATATTTTAGTTTTAAGTCCAGTTTGGTCTTGGGAGGCTGTGAGTGTATCTTCCACCACTGCATTATCATCTTGGATCCTTTCCTACACATTTTAAAAATTATTTCCATCCTATATAATAAGAGCATAATATGCAAATTAACCAAACAGCAGAATGACTAGTCACTATGAAGCACACTGACCACCAGGGGGCAGACACTCAATGCAGGAATTGCCCCCTAGTGGTCAGTGCTCTCCCACAGGGGAGCGCTGCTCAGCCAGAAGTGGAGAGCACAGTGGCGGTGGCAGGAGCCTCTCCCACCTCTGCTGCAGGTGGGTGGTAAGGAGTGAGGGGTCCTGGACTGTGAGAACTCCAGACTAGGAGAGAGATGTCTAACTGTCAGTTTAGGCCCAATCCCTGGGGATCATGCCTAAGCCGGCAGGCGGACATCCCCTGAGGAGTCCAGGATTGCAAGAGGGCACAGGCCAGGCTGAGGGATCCCCCCTCCCCAGTGCACAAAACTCATGTACCGGGCCTCTAATATATTTATAATGGGTGCATATATTGGGAAAAATAAATGTGTAATGGAGACTAAAACCCTACTAACTTTAACTTAATACCTTTTGATTATTTAAAAGGCACTTTTGGATTTTCCATGTCCTTTGTGCAATATTTGTCACTTTATAGTCCTCTGCTGACAGACTATTCCCAAATAGTCTATGGGAATTTTGTACTTCTCCTTTGGATTCTTTTCTTAACATGATCCTGATGTGCGCTCAACTGAATTTGTGGTTTACATACAAAAGAATGGAACAAAATAAAATTCCATTCTAGCTATTTATACTCTTCATATTTTCAATTCTACATAATCAGAATTATAAATAGTATTTAAAATACAAAATAAGTATTATTCATCATGTAGAAAACTAAAATATTAAATGATTACTTGAACTTTGCATTCCTCTTCCTATTTTTTATTTCCAGCTTCCATATTTAGAACGAATGAATTAAAAAAAAATTAAACCTACACAAATAAACTAAAACACTGCTTGTCCCCTTGGAAAGGCTATTGCTGTTGAAAGCTGGTATTAGCCTTTTATTTACTCAACTAATTTATAGGTAAGTCTCTCGCTCAAATACGTATGTGACAAACCAATTTCTCAAATAGTTTATTTTTATATCTGAAATTTTATAGTGAGGAATAAAATATCAAAACTATAGCTATTTTTATTTCTTAGTAATTATTTTAAAAGGTAAAATATTATTAAAACTTAAACATTTTTTATTTAAAAGTTCTAAGTCAACTTTTAAAAATTGCATTCTCAAATCACTTCTTTATTGCTGTTGCCTACATTTTAACTACCCCAGTGCTTGGCTAAAATCCAGGACAAGTTTAAATATAGTTGATATCTGAAAAGGGCAATGACTTGAAACATTTCACTAAGGTGCAATAAGTCAAAGAGTCAACAAATGCCTGTACTCACCTCCAGTGAACCAACGCGCATTAATTTTATGTAGTTTATTAATTCTATGTGTTACTGATAGTGGCAGATGTGTTTTTTTCTCCCTGACTTTTAGGATCATAGTTATGGTTGAGGTTGCTGGATATTTCTCCTCTAAATAACTAAGTACAATGCATATTTTTGAAAAAGAAAAATAAATCTATTAGTTTTAGCATAATTACTTATTTTAAAGGTTATAGGCACTATTCTCAGGAAGATCAAACACCACTAACAGAAACACATTATATAAATACATTGCCCCCCCAAAAAATAAATCTTTGAAATATTATAATGATCTGTGATGAATACTTTATTCAAATATATATAAAGTGGTGGTTACAGAGATACAAAATATGTCAGCATATATCATCAAGGCATACAAGAAAAAATTACCTTTGTTATGGAACATATGAACATATTTTGAGTTGGAAATAATTGTAAATTCTTACATCTTGGTTAGTCATTAATTTTATTTTTAAATATCTAATCTATTAGAATAAAGATGTTTCCACAAATAGCTTAAAAGCAGGAGGTTTCATCTTTAAACAATTTCAAATTTGAACAGTAGCCTGAAAAACTATATGATGAGAAAATTAAAAACCTTTGGTTTAAACAAGTTAGATTTATTCTCCTTCTTTGTAGCCTACACCAAGTCTGCATATTGCTACATATATAATAAAAGTTATTTATCAGAGAATATATTTGAAATTGTGGAGATTGGACATGATCTGCAAATAATTTTTATTGCCTGTTCAGTTCTCATTCCTTCCAGGAGAATTACCACCCACCCAGGGGTGAGTCCCTGAAGCTATATTTGTAATATGTGACTCTATCCCTCACTACAGACGATTGGAATATATCAGTATATGCTTAGCTGGACCAATTATACTTTATCCCCTGGTTTTGGAATTGGAACACAAAAATTCAGCTCAATGGAGGATATCAGACATTGAGTAACATGTAAACTTAGGGCGGGGACTGAAGCTGAGGCGAGGCAGCCATTTGGGCATCCAGTGTGGGAGAGCATGCCCTGAGAGATGAGCAGAAAGAACTGGTTTTCATCAAGATGTAGATTGACTAGGAACAGTAGGCAAAATATAGCTAGATTTTTAATTCTAGAGAAACCTTGTTCCTGTGCATTTCCCAGTTCTATCTAGCTTGAGTTCTTAATCAGCCCTATGTTTTTGTTGCTATGATCTTAGATTTTAACTGAATATTTATAATATTTTCATTCATATTATTAATTTATTATGTGAATCTCTGTTTGTTGACACCAAAAAAACCTCAGCTAAGTTAAGAGTCTATTTCTAATTTGTAACAAAGTATTAATGCCAATTTTTCCAGTATCATTCCATAGGAGACATTGAGCTTTTGATTAACTTTTAAATACAGGGCTCTTATCTTACTAATTATTCATAGCTCATAGCACAGTTCATAATAGAGTAAATGTTCCATAAAATCTGTTTAATTAAATGCATATGGAGGACTAACTGAGAATTTGATATACCTGCATCATCTATTTTATGATTTGCCCAATTATTTTTGGTATCAATGAATCACTATTATCTTTTTTACTTCTTTCTTTAGATTTTAGATTTACAATACTTAATCTCAGCATTAAGAAGAAACATCAAACATGCTAGCACATGAACTACAGAAAATGCTATGTCTCTGACAATTAAGAAGTACTGGCTTGAACATTGTCTAGGGCAGTGTTTTCCAAACTTTTGACATATGTGTACCCCTTCTATAATTTTGGTAATGCTGAGTACCCCTCATAAAAGAAATGAATGTATTGTAATAACAATCAAAATATATTTCTTTTTTCTTTTTTGGTACATACACAAAATGATAATAAATGAAAAATAAAATTATTCATAATAAAATATAAATAAAAGTTATATTATAAATAACATTTATTTGCACACTGGAACATCTCACGCCTCAAAAGACTGTCTTGACTTGACTCATGAGAATGTAGAATTAGGCGCAGCAAAGCACGGTGCAGTGCATACCCCCACCAAACTCTTCCCGTACCCCTGGGGGTACGTGTACCACACTTTGGGAAACACTGGTCTAGGGCATCAGCCAAATAGTAGCTGAACAATCTTTAATGCTCTAATAAAACCTAGTTATTGATTGCTTTTTCTGTTTTTACTTCTTGCCTTTTATGTTTGCATTTTTTCAGGTGATGGATATGCTGAAACTTCTAGAATAACCATAAAACTGACTAGTGCCAGCCTAATAATAAAGTGTTAATGTTTTTAAATTACACAGAATGGAGAGCTTGTGTTCTCATTTAATTTCCAATCCATCTACAATAATAAAAGAGAAACACGCAAATTGACTGTACCTCTGTTACACCCACAAGCCACACCCACCAGCCAATTAGGAAAGAGTATGCAAATTAGCCAAACCAAGATGGCTGCAGCCACTGAGCGAGCAGGAGGCTTGGGTTTCCTTGGCAATGGAGGCAGCCAAATTCCCACCTGCTCTGGCTGGTTCTAGCCTCTGCTCTAGCCTACAAAGTTTCAATTATAGAAGATAAGTAAATCCCCCCAAAAATGGTGGTAGCCATGTAGCTGGAGAGAGCAGAAGGCTTGAGTTTCCCCCAGAGATGGAGGAAGCCAAGCTTCCTGCTTGCCTTGGCCTTCCCTGGCCTCCACTCAAGGCTACAAAGTTTTAATTATATCTCAGCTGTGGAGGGTGGGGGTGAGTTTCCTGGGCTGAGTCATTCTCTCACACAGTGGGGGACATCTTTCCCACATAGACATCTTCCTTGCCTGGGGGAAAGATGGTCAACACATTCCATTGGAAAAAACCTTGCCCTGGGGCCACTTAAGATATTAAATTAGCTTCCAGGCAGAAGGAACTGCCCCACTCTGTTGAAAAAACTTTTACCACATCTGAGGATGACTGTCTGGAAGCAATTAAAGTTAGAATTATATTAGTCTGTAGATAGAGATGATCTCTGGAGGCTTTGAGTGCTTGCCTGATTCAATTAGTCAGAAACAGCCTTTAACACTGTCTGGCACTAAAGAGTAAGAGGTGTAGAGGATTTACCTAATACATAGCCACAAACTCAAACAGACAACCAAAATGAGGAAACAAAGAAACAACCCCCAAATTAAAGAACTAGAGAATTCTCTAGAAGAAGAGATAAACAAAGCAGAAATTTATCTGAGAGTTCAGAGTAATGATATTAAAAATGTTCAACAGGCCAAAACCGGTTTGGCTCAGTGGATAGAGCATCAGACTGCAGACTGAAAGGTCCCAGGTTTGATTCTGATCAGGGGCATGTACCTTGGTTGCGGGCACGTCTCTAGTGGAGGGTGTGTGTGTGTGGTATGTGTGCAAGAGGCAGCTGGTCAATGTTTCTCTCTCATCGATGTTTCTGACTATCCCTCTCTCTTCCTCTCTGTAAAAAATCAATAAAAAATATTTTTAAAATGTTCAACAGTATGAAAAGATGTAGTAACTATGAAAAAAAACAACAGTCTGATATAATGACATAACAAAATAAAAAACATTGGAAGGAATACACAGCAGATTAAGGGAAGTTGAGGATCAAATAAGTGAATTAGAAGACAAAGTTGAAAATATCACTCCATTAGAGAACCAAAAAGAAAAAACAATTAAAAAACAGGAGGATAGCTAAAGGAAGCTTTGAGACAATGTGAAACATAACAATATTAGAATAGTAGATGTGCCAGAAGAGCCTGAAAGGGAGAAAGTAATACAGAAAGTGTTTGAAGAAATAATGGTAGAAAACTTCCCTAACTGGTAAAAGAAAAAGTCACACAAGTTCATGAGAAACAGAGAACCCCAAACAAGAAGACCCATGCCCAGACACATCATAATTAAAATGCCAAAAATTTAAAGACAAAGAGAATCTTAAAGGCAGCAAGAGAAAACTGTTACCTACAAAGGAGCTTCCATAAGGCTGACACCTTATTTCTCATCAGAAACTCTATAGACCAGAAGGGAATGACATGAAGTACTCAAGGTAATGGAAAGTAAGGATCTGAGACCAAGATTACTATATCCAGCTAGGCTATCATTCAAAATAGATGGTCAAATAAAGAGCTTTCCAGACAAGAAAAGCTAAAGGAGTTCATCACCACCAAGCCAGCATTATAAGACATGCTGAAGGAATTGCAATAAGGAATTGCTGAGAAGAATGGAGGGAGAAACCTAGCCATACAGAATTAAAATGGCTATAAATAAGTACCTCTCAATAATAATCTTAAATGTAAGATTAAATGCTCCAATCAAAAGGTATAGGATAGCTGAATGGATACAAAAACATGACCCAACTATATGTTGTCTACAAGAGACCCACCTCAAAACAAAAGATACACAGGATAAAAGTGAAGGGATGAAAAAAATTTTCCATGCAAATGGAAAAGGAAAAAAAGCTGGAATAGTAATACTCATATCCAACAAAATAGGCTTTAAAATGATGGCCATCACAAGAGACAACAAAGGTGACTACATAATACTAAAGGGATCAACCCAACAAGAGGATATAACCCTGGTAAAGATTTATGCACCCAATCTGCACTAATAAAAGAGAAACATGCAAATTGACCATCACTCCGCTACACCCACCAGCCAGTCAGGAGCAAGTATGCAAATTAACCCAATACAGATGGCGGCAGCCGCAGAGCTGGAGCAAGCAGGAGGCTTGGGTTGCCCATGATGATGGAGGAAACCCAGCTTCCTGCCCGCCCTGGTTGACCCTGGCCTCTTCTCAAGGTTACAAAGTTTCTATTATAGAAGATAAATAAATCCCTGATACCTGCTTCCAGCTGGCCCTGGCTTCCGCTCAAGGAGGTTCTGAAAAAAGAAAAAGAAAAAGAAAAAGAAAAAGAAAAAGAAAAAGAAAAAGAAAAAGAAAAAGAAAAAGAAAAAGAAAAATAGGAGGAGCTGGAAGCTTGGGTCACCTGGGGGTGTGGCCAGCCTGCAAACAGCCCTCAGCCCCTCACCCAGGCTGGCCACACCCCATGGCCTGATCCTTGTAAACAGGCAATTAAACATCCATTGAGGGGTCTCAAATTGGAGAGAGTGCAGGGTAGGCTGAAGGACACCTCCCTACCCCACGCCCCTTGCATGAATTTCATGCACCGGGCCTCTAGTATAATATAATATAATATAATATAATATAATATAATATAATATAATATATAATATACACCTAAATATATAGATATATACTGGGGCCCAGTGCATGAATTCATGCACCTTGAAAGGAATTGTGGGCCATGAGTCTGCAGTGAGCACAGGGGTGGGTCTTGGCCCATCCTCCATTCTCCTGCCCAGCCTCTCCTGTTGTGGCCCCGGTCCCCTGCCTGCTGGCAGCCCCATTCCTGCTACTGCCGCTCCCACTCATTGAGGACCTGCTTTCACCTGCTGATGGTGCAGAGTGATTGGGGCCCGTGCGAGCAGTGGGTGAAAGTGGCAGCTGCTGTTCCAATTGCCTCTAAGGTCCAGGGTGAGGTGGAGAGGCCCTCAGGGGCAATTGGGCCCGGCAGCTGCCGATGACGCCAAGTGATCGGGGTGGTGCTGGGCACCAGCAGCAGGTGCAAATGGCAGCTCTGGCTCCAGCAGCAGGTGCAAACATGGCCAGTGTCCGCAACAGGTGTGAGCGCCAAGTGAAACCATGGCAAGTGGGAGCAAAGAATTTTCAGTACCCACCAGAGGCTTGCCCTGATGACAGTGACCAGTGCCCTGCCTTGGTTTGGCATCCCACTCACCTGCTCCACCATTCCGCCAAGGCCTGCCCTCTCCATGTTCCGTGCTCTGCCACCCACCATGATCCACATGCACCCCCTGGTGGTAGTCAGTGCACATCATAGCCACCAGTTGTCCAGTTGTTTGGTTGTTCCAACATTCAGGTCTTCTTGCATATTAGCCTTTTATTATATAGAATAAAAAAATAAATAAATAAACTTATAGAGGACTTTAACAGAGAGATTGACAACAATACAGTCATAGCAGAGGACTTTAACACCCCTCTGACTTCCCTGGACAGATCTTCCAGACAAAAACTTAACAAGGAAACAGAGACTCTAAAGGACACACTGGATCATATAGATTTAATAGAAATTTATAGAACATTTCATCCTAACACAGCAGAATATACATTCTTCTCAAATGCACATGGATCGTTCACAAAAGTAGGGAGTTTCTTCAAAAAATTAAAATTAGAACTCCCATTTGACCCAACAATCTCACTTCTAGGAATATATTTCAATAAACTAGAATCACCAATTAGAATATATGCACCCCTATGTTTGTAACAGCACAATTCACCATAGCTAAGATTTGGAAACATCCTAAATGCCAACCAGCAGATGAGTGCATTAGAAAACTGTGGTACATCTATACAATGGAATACTATGCTGCTGTAAAAAAAAAGGAACTCTCGCCATTTGCAACAGCATGGATGGATCTGGAGAACATCATGCTAAGCAAAATAAGCCAGCTAGAGAAAGATAAATATCATGTGATCTCACTCATTTGTGGAATATAATGAACAACATAAATTGATGATGAAAAATAGAGCCATAAGGGTGAATATACTAGAATATAATAGAAATAATCCTGTTATTTGCAGATTTTTAATGTTTCCTACAACTTTTGTGATACCATACTATGTTAGTAGAGTTTTGGTAATATTATTATACTTAAAATCATTTTACTCTTGAGATATTAATCTTTATTGCATGTAATATTATTATATGTAAGACCATTTTTTGAACAATTGCTGCTTATTGCATGTAACATTATTATATTTAAAATTGTTTTCCTAGAAATAAAAAAACTGAAGAAAGAAAGTCATAAGTATAAAAAAAAAAGTCAGTTGAAAGAAATACAAGTCTTCAAAATAATGTAATGTTAAAGTCAGTTGAGTTAGTGGCTAAACCTAGATCTTGTGAGTGCCCTCCTCAGTACATGGCAATGTTTCCTCAATTTTTGAAGTTTATTAGTGATAGAAATGCATATATTTTTTACATTTAATTGATTGGGTGACATTAAATATCCTCAAGTCTTAGAATTTATTCCATTAAGTATGAATTCATTGCTCTGAAATCAATCCATAAGTCAATGCTGCTAGTTGACATATTTGTCCATTCTGGACATTTATTCTGTCTGGTTTCTAGAAGGAAAATATCTGGTTGTAAAAGAATGTTATGAAAGAAAGTTGAATAACAGATGATAGAAAACCCTACATGAGCTCTTCTTTTACTGCTTCCTGTCATTAAAATTATCTTTCAAGATATTTGGTTAAAGAACTGTGAGACTAAATATTTAGAAAAAATGTAAGCTTCAACTTCTTATAAGGATATTTATTTCTAACATATGAACTTGACAATCATTCCAAATAATATTTGGAATAGATATTTAAAAGATTATGAATATTTAAGAAATAATTACAAGCTATCACATGGATATTTTAAGACATTTGGAAGCAATCATATCAGACTAAACTCATGTTCCTCTTTCATGGGCTTATCTGAATGAGTAATCGGGAATATATACAGCAGACATATGACAAACATATAGACATTTGCAAGGCATTTGTTAAGTTTTATTATGAGATGGTAGTGGAAGAGATTGAAAATATGGACTAGAATAAAACACCTGAAGAACAAAATAGAAACTGGCATGGATATATGGAACAGGCTGGCCCCTGTCAGATTGGAGGAGGGAGGGAAAAAAATGGATGAAAGAAGGGGCTTTGTAAAGAAAGTATATGCATGACACAAGGACACATACAACAGCATAGTGAAAGCCAGTGGAAGGGGGTGGGGGGTCAGGGTCTGGGTGGAGAAGGGAAAGGGGAGGGAAATGGGGACACCTGTAATAGTGTTAACAATAAAGTCTAAAAAAAGAGTTGAATGATTTCATTCAAAAGTTGTGCATATAATAATAATCTAGTAGCTATCATTTATTGAGCACTTACTATGTGCTAGGCATTGTACTACTAAACATAACCGCTGTCATTTAATACTTAATGTAAGCTGTAATAGATATATTCCACTTTTACAGATGAGAAAAGTGCAGGTTAGAGGGTAGGTAAACTTTTGCAAGGTTTCTTAACAAGGAAAAGAAAATTCCAATAAAAATATAAGTTGTTTGACTTCAAGACCATATTTTCTACTACTAGATTAATATAATCCTAATAGAAGAGTCTAGTGCTGAGCCTGGCTCTATCTAGTTACATTGAATTATCTTCCTTGAATGAAATATGGAGGCCATGCTCCAAGGATGTAATAGTATTATCATATAACTTTAAACCTATTGATATGAAATTATAAATCACCTATGTATATTATTGGTAGTTTTACTTAATTTAGTTCATTAATAACATATCATGAGCACTTATACTTTGAATGACAGAATCAGGATCTACCAGTAGAATATTGAAAATTGGTATTTTTTTGGTTAAAATGAACAAGATGAAATTTAACAAAGATAGATGCAAAAACTGGTCCTTGGGTTCAAGAAAGCAAAGTAAGAACATCTGAGGAGAGAAGCAATGTGTGAGAGCTAGCATGTGTCATACTGTAATTTATAGTAAGAAACATGTTTAATATTTGTTGAGTTTAAAGGTTCTAAAACCCTTGAGATTTCCTAGGTGATGAGAATGAGAAAGTTGTCTTTTGTTATGCTAATGAGACAACTTTTGGAAAGCTCCTAGGTAACAGAAGGATGGGGGCTGGTTGCCTGGAAAACCAAACCCTTGACCTCCAGGGAGGCAGACAGAGAGGGGCTGGAGGTTGAATCAATTGCTCATGTCCAATAATTTACTCAATAATTCCTATGTAATAGAGCCTCTTTAAAACCCCCAAAGGACCTGAGGTTCAGAGAGTTTTCATGTTGGTGACTGTGTAAAGATGCAGGAAGAGTGCCCTGGCCTGATTCGCTCAGTGGTTAGAGTGCCGGACCTTTGACCAAAGGATCTCTGGTTTGATTCCTGGTCAAGGGCATGTACAATTGGTTGAAGTTCAATCCCTGGTCCATATCAAGGCACAAGTTGGAGGCACCCAACTGATGTGTCTCTCTCACATTGATGTTTCTCTCTCTCTTTCCATTCCCTTCCACTCTCTCTAAAAATCAATGGGAAAAATATCCTCACTTCTCAGGTGAGGATTAAGGAAAAAAAATTTTTTTTAAAGATGCAGGATAGTGGTGCACCCGCTGAAACCGGTTTGGCTCAGTGGTAGAGCATTGGTCCGTGGACTGAAAGGTCCTAGGTTCGATTCCGGTCAAGGGCATGTACATTGGTGGGGGGCACATTTTCGGTAGGGGGTGTGCAAGAGGCAGCTGTTCGATGTTTCTCTCTCATCGATGTTTCTAGCTTTCTCTATCTCTTCCTTTCTGTAAAATATCAATAAAATATATCTTTAAAAAAAGAGTGGTGCACCCAGAGAAAAGACTGAAGCTCTTTGCCCCTTCCCACCAACCTTGTCCTCTATATCTCTTCATCTGCATCCTTTATAATACCCTTTACAATAAACTGGCAAATATAGATAAATGTTCCTCCGAGGTTTGTGAGCTGCTCTAGCAAATTCATCAAACTTCAGGGAGGAGTCACTGCAATGTTCCATGAATGTAGCCAGTGGTCAGAGGCGTAGAACTGGCGCATGCAGCCGGCATCTGGTGTGGGGAAGCATAGTGAAACTGAGCCCTTCGTCTGAGGGGTCAGATGCTGTTTTCAGGTACACAGTGTCGGAATTGCATTGCTTGGTGGTGTGGGATAAAAACCACACATTGGAGAGTATGTGGACAAGACTTGGAGGTTTTTGTTCATAGCAAGTTCCAAGAGAGGAAACGCGTTGATTTAGTGCTCAGAGAACATTTGTGATCACAAGCTTGTTAATAGAACAATAGAATAATGATGGGGACAGTGCCAGGCTGTTCTATATTTATCAGAACACTTCCGGGATTTTTGTTTTCTGTTCTAGGTGCCACATGCATATAGATATGTGTCCATATGTGTCCACGTGAAGTTGCCAGTCATGTTCTAAAGAAAAAAAAGAAAAAGGGTGCTTGGAGGCAGGCGAGAGTAGCCCTGTAACTATCTTTAAATATTAAAAGAATTTCCAAATGGAATGTGGCCAGAGGCTGGTACAAAAAGATTGTTTTAACATAAAGGAGATGTTTACAATTGCACTATTTCTAGATGGCCTCTATTGCCTCTTTAGAAGATAGTGTTTAACCCTAGAGCAATTCGAGCAGAAATGAAACAAGCAAATGTTACAAATTTGGTAAACTAATATAGACTATCTCATCTCTGAGAAAAGGCTAAATTGTGTGGTAAATCTATAACTTCAGATAGAGAGGGTAGAAGGTGCCAATAATTCTGCAGGCAACAGTAGCCAGGGCAGACCTGTTTTTACTGGTATTCCGATACTGCTCAGCCCCATTCACTTGCTGGTGCAAAATATTTTGCATATTTTAAATTAGGGCTTTAGATATATTTGCCCAGAATAACTAAGGCTTGCTCTAATGAACAGATCCTAGGCTTTGTATACATTAAATAGTGAAAACTAACTAGTTGATCTGCTAAAACAATGGAAAATTATGACGGTGTGCCATATCTCAGTCCCTCTGTGGTCCCTTATTTTGATTGATAGATTGATTTATGATTGATTAAAAAGAAGCAGTGACAGTAAACAGCATCTGCACAGGAACTTCTGGGAACCAGAGTTGCCCGTCGTCCTTTTACTATTAGATAGCCACATAGCCCTAAGTGTACCCATCTACTAACGTCAAAGAAAGGCATGTCTTCATGGTATTTTGAGTAAGAGAACGGTGGCTCTGCAGTGTGGTTTGATCCTCCTGTTCAGGGAGCCCACATTACAACCATGCTTCATTACAGAAAAGTATCAAAAAGCGGTTTGTCTTGTGACTTTTTGACTTCTCCTCAGCCCCTTTCAGCCACAGTCAGTTCACTCCTTCCAGACTCTGGGGCTTGAATGCATAATTGCAGCCCATTGTCTGCAGAGTAATTATAGCCTAATTTGACTCCTTGCACAGCAGGACGCCAAGGGGGCTGGCTGTCAGGCAGGGTCAGAGGTCAGCCATTACCCCACAGACTTGGGGCACTGGCCTCATCAGGACTCTCTGGAAGGCTCTTCTTGGCTGTGGGACCGGTCTGCAGCTGTCTGTGTGTCTCCAGATGACTCTTTGGATGAAAACATGGACTGTTTCCAAGATGCGACATCCCAGAGGCAGTTTGGCTTCTTGTTTTCTTATCAAAGGCCTGGCAACCATTCTGAAGTGAAAGAGGCCATTTTATCGTGTGTTCCATATGCATTTCAAGGGGAATATGTATATAAAGCAGCATTAAAATATTAGATTTATTTTTCTTTATCAACTTGAGATGCTAAAATTATATTTAAAAAGGATGTTTAATCAGTGTACTACATTGAAATGGAAACTGCTGTATGTTAAAAAGAATAACTAGAATGCAAATAAATAAATTGCATTTAGACTGAAAATCCTCTAGATTCTGTAAATAAAGAATCATAAAATCACAAAATAAGAACATACCACAAATATACTAAGTGGCCAGATTATTATGATCTCTGAATGCATAATAATCTTGCCACTCAGTGTGTGTGTGTATGTGTATGTGTGTGTTAGAGGCCTGATGCATGAATCTGTGCATGGGTGGGGTCTGGCCAGGGGGAGGAGATATGGGCAGTTGGCTGGCTTGCCTGCTGGTCGAACTCCTGGTGGAGGGAACAATTTGCATATTAGCCTTTTATTATATAGGATATATACTGAGTGGCCAGATTATTATGCATTCAGAGATCATAATAATCTGGCCACTTAGTGTATAATATGCTAGTTAACCTAATCCTATATGTGAAAAGAATAATTTTTAAATGACATCCCTTATGTTTTTCTGGTATACATTTGTCTCTGATCAAATACAAATTCAGATATATTTCTAGAGAGAGAGAACATTTTACTATTATGAAAGACTCTACAAATATTTAACATAATTGACCTTCAAACTTTAGGCAGACATATTGATCTAACTCATAGTAATTGCAATGAAACAAAAAAGACAATCTAATTGAGATATTATTAAACTGAGTGACCACTTGAATATTTTAGAGCCAGGAATAAAATACAAGATAACCCTGAAAAAATTGGTTAATCTAAAAAAATTTTTCTTTAGCAAATGTCAAAATATAGCAGATGGGGATAAAAACATTTAAACACAAATATAGTAGAAGGAGAATAACTCAAGAAATTTTGTTGTTAATGCACTAAATAAATGTATGGATAAAATACTTTTATGAAATATTGAAGTGTGATACTATGATCTATCAAATATGTTAAGCACCAGGAAGCATTTCTACTGCTCTCTTTTACAAAGAGAGAATATTTTGTTTCATTTTTATTGTTGTGTTTTATTGTATTACCAGAGGCACAGTGAGCAGTTGAAATCACACAAGGAGGTGCCCTGCCTCCCACTCTGCAAGGAGGCACTCTGTGGGGGACTGGGACCTGCACCTGACTCACAGTGTCCCCCTGGCCCCATTGTCTATGTTCACTCTAGGGCTGCTTGAGCTGCCTCACCATCTGGGCAGGACCGCCTGTCTCTGTCTCCACCCCAGGCCTCACCTGCGTGCACAGCCTCCTCCTATTTGGTTGTGACCCATTATGACATCCTGGCCCAATTTGCATATTATCTCTCTCATATATATATATATATTCTTGCTGGGGCACAATAGTGCACTTATTTAGTCACATTTTGGGGCAGGACTTTAAACCCTAGAAAGCCAAGAGGTAGGTCATCAGAGAAAAGTCATTTTAGGTTACCAGGCTTCAGTGAAAACATAGAAATCAAGATGTGGCATACTATCGAGTAAGCAATAGGAGGTGAGAGCAGTAGAAACAGGCAAGCTTAATTAAATTACTGTGGCAGGGTCAGGGGCAGAGGAAAAGAGAATCAGGCTGTCACACCAGAGGTGTTGGCTCCAAGGGGTCACAGTGGGTGTGTGGGAAGCCCACACCTGTTTTCTGCCTGCAACAGGAAGATTTGAGACACATAATTTCAGAAGTCTGTGAGCATCGCCTCCTTCACTTGATCCTTCTGTTTAATGCTGAGAGAACTACCACCATTTCTATCATCATAATGAAAGTTTCCCTGGAGGGCCTACTATGGGCCAGGACAGGGTATAGGGACTCATTTCTTCATTCCTTCCTTTGTTCTATAAATATGTTTTGAGCCTAAATGTGCCTCATATTGGGATAGTTACTAGGAAACAGTGGTGAGTGAAACAGCATGTTCTTGCTCACACAGCAAGGGTGAGACAGACATTAATTATTTAGTGCATACAACCACCTAAACAAGCACAAAATTATAAAAATGTGATGTACTGGTAACAATAAAAAGAGACACTAGAAGACCTAAGGGCCCTAACTTTGAGAAAGCACTCAAATGTGAAAAATGAGCAGGAGAGAGCTAGCAGGGCTGAGCAAACTACGGCCCGCGGGCCGGTTCCAGTGAATAAAACTATTGAATTAAAAACAAACAAAAAGACTGTACCCTTTTATATAATGATGTTTACTTTGAATTTATATTAGTTCACACAAACACTCCATCCATGCTTTCGTTCCGGCCCTCCGGTCCAGTTTAAGAACCCATTGTGGCCCTCGAGTCAAAAAGTTTGCCCACCCCTGAAGAGGAAGGGAGGAGAATGAGCACTCCAGACAGAGAACAGCTCTTGAAGGATCTGAGAGCCAGAGAGGACTAAGATGTGGAGAGAGGCCACACAGGGTCTAGCAGAGTATCTTAAGAAGCATTAGGAAGCTGTGGAAGGTTTTTAAGAACTGATATAACATGATCTTTTTTTTTTCTTCAGGTATCCCTGGTTACAGTGTGAAGAATGGGCTGGAATGAGTGTACAAACTAGTTAAGAAACCAGTTGCTTGGACTGTCATGAGAAAGATAAGGAATAATCATTTAGCCAATGCTCACAGCCTAGTGGGATCTTCATTTTGCAGAGGGATAGACAGAGAGGTTAATTCCCAAAGTCACACGCAGCAACATAAGAGATTAACTCTTTTATATTCAGTCTTCCTAGGCACATACTCATTGAAGCAAGATTTATACAGTGTGGAACTGAAACAGAAACTTAGATTCTATGTAAATTAATTCAATGATTTATTCAAATAATCTTGTTGAGTGGCTGTTCTAGGCACAGAGGATAAAATATTGAAAGAAGATAGAAAAGTCCCTCTTTCTATAAAGCTTACATTTTAGTGGATGACATGATAGTAGATAAATGAATATACTAGCTACCTAACTATCAGTGATAAATGATAGCAATAAAGCAGGGTCATGTGAGAGGCACTGACAGAATATCTGCGTTTGTTTGAAGGTTCCAAGAAAGGCCTCCTAAAACCAGAATGACAGGAAAAAGGTAGCTGGGCAAAAGACCTAGGGAAGAGCCTCTCAGACAGCGGGGACTTCTGGAACAAAGGCCCTGCGATAGAGACATGCATGTTTGAAGGACAGAAAAACCACACAACAGGAAGAGTGGTATGGGGTACATTTGAAGAGATTATCAGGATCCAGGTTACCAAAGACCTGGTAGGTGTGGGGTTTAGATTTTAGTCCATCTGAATGAGAAGCTTAGGAAAGGATATGAAAGAAGACAAGGTGAAAAAGACAGGATATGACTTCAGTTTTAAATGTTTGATTTTTCTTTTTGTAATTTATATATTTTTAAAAATTGGGTCACCTTCTTAAAAGTGTTCATCAATTTGGATTTTCCCTAATTGCATCTTAATGGTATCATGTTATTTTTTTCTTTACTTCCTGTATATTTTATAAATTAGGTTGTGGGATTGATTATCACTGAGTTAAGGAAGGCTATGAGATTTGGGATGTATGGAGAATGAAGAGTGAAGGATTATATGCCTTATAAATATACAACTATATATTTTAAGAAGCCAGAAATGGAATCAGAACTGTGTAGTTTAGTCACAGTGTATACAGTTAAACGTTAAACAATGTGGAGATTAAGGATGCCAACCCACCATAAGTTGAAAATCCACATGTAACATTTGATTCCCCTGAAACTTTTCCCTCAGTATCCATGGGGGATTGGTTCCAGGACCTCTTGTAGACACCAAAATCTACAGATGCTCATGTCCCTTACATAAAATGATGTAGAACAATGCATAAAGTCACCCCCCTGCATCCCCAGATTCACAATGTGAATTGAAAATTCTGTTTTTGAATATGTGGATAAAAAAAATCCAGCGACAGGAAGGGCGATTGTATATTTATTGAAAGATAACAATAAGTCACATAAAAGTGGACCCTTTAGTGTTCAATTGATCCCTAGGTAGAACCATGTTGAGAATTGAACAGAAAGACCAACCTATCTCAAGAGGCCTCTTTCTGTTCACCAGCATGGCTATGCTTGCTTGGGGATAAGTAGTACTAATAACAAAAGGCAGAGAACATACACTTGTCACATGCATCTGAGATTCAGCCATCACAAAGAATTTGTTGTTTGTCCATAGCACTAGAAAATACTATAGCAAAAGGAGTGATAAACTCCATCCCTACTGGGGTAGGCGGAATTCTAACATGGCTCCCTTGACTTTTGTGCTTGGTGTTACTCCTGTGATTATATTACATGGAAAGAGATATTTTTAAGATGTAATTAAGACTATAAATCTGTTGACCTTAGTCGAGGAGGACTCCTGAGTGAGCCTAACTTAATCAATCACATGAGCCCTTTAAAAGTCGAGTTTATTCCTGGTGGCAGAAATGGAAGTCAGAGAGATTCTAAATGTGAAAAGGATTTGAGAAGGGATTGCTTGCTTGAAGATGGAGGGGTTCACAAAGCAAGGAATACCAGCCACCAAGGAAATGGAACCTCAGTCCAATAATCACAAGAGACTGAAATTTACCAACAATCTAAATGAACTTGAAAGCGTGTTCCACAGAGCTTTCAGATCAGAGGGCAACCTGGCTGATACCTGAATTTTGGTGGTGTGAGTCTTTAAGCACAGATCCAGTTGATCCCACTTGGCCTTCTGACCTATGTAACTGAGAGAGAATGAATGGGTAATGCAGTAAGTTCCTAAAATTGCGGTAATTTACTACAGCATTAGAAAACTAATCTGCCTACAATATGCCAGGCACTGTAATAGGCTGCTACGACGTGTGCAATGATAGCTCTGCATGAACCCTGCTTCAGACGGTCCAGTCACTCATCTATGGGAACAGAAGGGGTGGAAATGGATTCTGTCTTGAGAGCTCAACCAGCTCTTCTCTTCGGTGTACAAACAAGCAGCCACAGCCCCCATTCCTTCTTCTTTTTCTCTTCTGTACTGAAATAGACATTTAAGAGGTGAGGGAGGCAACAGGACTAACTGACATGTAACATTTATAAACTTGTCTGTATTGGCCTATAAACATTCATTTAAGCTGGAATATTGTATGAAGAACAATCACATGTGCTCAATAATTATTTAAAAATAATATCCAAAATCTACAATAAGCACAAACAAGTACACTGACACCCACATAAGGAAATTTGTGTCCTTTTCTCAATGTACAAAGATGAGCAGGCTGAGATGACAAACCTGTCTGGGTCTTACTGACACTTAACTGACGGTGGTACATCGGGTACATGGCCATGTCCTCAAGGGAACTATTTTAAGTTATGAATATTAAGTCTTTTAGTTTCAGATGTGCCAACCTAGGGCTTTAGACATGGTTTGACAAGAAATATAGGCACATAATAATTGGAGAAATGTTTAGTCAGTGATTGCACCAAAACAAGCAAATTTGGCAATGCATGCTCATGGGAGGAACTCCTGGGAGGTGAGCTGCCTGATTAACCCTGGCATAAGAAATTCAGAAACAAGACTATGGAGGTCCACCAGGTTAACAGCTGTGGATTTAGAAGAAGTGGACTGACTTAACAGACATTTGAGAGGTGCCAATTGGTCTTAGTGACTTTAGAAAGAAGGAGTAGGGGGGGGGTCAATGCACTTTTGTATTTTATAACCCCACAACTTTTAAGACCAAGTGAATCTCTATTAAACTCTTGAGACCCTTTTTATTTTTATGCTCACCCCTCATCTGACCCCAAGCTGAGGATTTTAATCCTATCTCCGACCTACCTGTAAATTGAAAAGTCATCAGAGCCTCTTGCTGCAGTCCCACATCTAATCTTCCCCTTCAATCCAGGAGCCAGGGGGAAGAGTCAAAGTAGGTATTTCAGATAATTTTGTTTGTTGTAGTATATGACTATTTTTCACTCTTGTTATGTAGTGGGAGCCTTAAAGTTACTCATCATTTGAGATGGTGGATCTGAAGGCACCCTGACAGATGAAGGTTTTGTGCAAATTTTTTCCTGCTCCTTTCAGACTCATGCTGTGTGCTTCAATACTCCATGTAACAGCAACTCCATTTTAATGCAGGCCAGCTATGAAAAAATAAAACTATCAGTCATTGTCAAATACTTTCTAAATAGAGACAGAGGAGGGTTTCAGTTCTCTGTGTAACAAGGACAGAGGAGAGAGGTCAGCGATATATCATGTGGTATAGGATTTCCCCTTAAGGGATCTTCTGCTAAGACTTGTTCATAGTGTAGAAATTTCTGTCTGGTCAGGGACTCTTAAGATTGCTCCTCAACTTAAGGCTACAAATATTCAAGTCTCTGCTCCGTATAGTTTTGGAGAAAGAAAGAATGGGTTTCAAGTGGAATTGGGGAAAGATATTTTTGCCGTTTATGAAGGCTAGGAACTACTGTTGATGGCTGTTTAACTTATGAAAAATTAATTAGATAACATAAATTATGTATGTGGGAAAAAGAAAATCTATCAATGGATGGTTTGACGATCCAGAAGAGTCCTTAAGTTTATAACAAAAGATATTTTGTGCAGCAGGTCACGTTTGGGGTGGGCACTAGTTCTTCCTTTGTGCCTGAAAATCGTGAATACAGAATTGTTCCTCAGGCCTTTCCCTGGGAGTGAGAAAGCTGGTCATTTCAATAGAATTCATCACTTTGTGCTTGTCAGCTGTTTGGAAGCATAGAAGGCAACTGACAAGATTTAATAGGGAAGCCAGAGAACTGAAAGGTCGCTAGAAAAACTAGAATGTCTGAATACTGAACCCATGTGCCTAGCAACATGGCAGGATCTCATAATGAGCCATTCTCCCAGATTGCTTGAGAAATGAATAAACATAGTGACTCTGGAAGTCAAAGCTTTACATGAAATGTAAAACTATTTGATGCCAAAAGAAGTTTAGATTTATATTTTAAAATCTCTTGTAAAGTAATAAAACATATTTACTTGCATAGCATCAGTGTGGATTTTAAGGAATATTTAATACTTTTTTCTTGTTAAGTTTATTTTCCAACCAAGAAATATAGACAGTTGTAACACCCACAAAAAGTTGCAAATTAGAGTAAATGTATTAGAACTGTTTACTCTCACCTTGAAAGATAGATGATAAATATGATTATTAATTAATATGTCTGTTTAAAAGTGTCATAAATCTATTTTGGATCAATGTGGAGGCATAATAACTAAATATAAATAAATGTAGAATAAATAAGTAATTTATTCTAGTTTAAATTGTATAATGAAATGAAAAATGACAAATTATAATTTAGAAAATAGTAGCTCTTCTGAGTTAATGATATATTTATCTTTGGTTTGAATCTTTGAAAGTGTGATTGGAATCTTTAGTATAAATTAAATTATATTCTTTAATTCTTGTATCACAGAGGATTAAGCATTGAATGAAAAAAAATACATTTCTGGTACTATCTGCTATTTTCTACAGCTTTTTTTTTAACTCTTTTTATCACTCCTTGAAAAAAATATTGTTCTCTTTATTTAAAGAAAACAGCTTCATTAATACTATGCAATAGTGTCAAATGAAATGAATGATTTTGGAATTAGAGAGGCTTCTAAAAGGAAAGTACAAATATACCAAAAGGACAGTCCAAAGAAGAGAATACTTTTCTCCTCACTTTTAGCAATCCCAGCTGAGTTTGGCATTTCTCACTCTGAGGAGGATTGTCCAAGGGCTGCACTGAACTGACTTACATGCTGATATTACCCTAAAGATTTTACCTTATAGTTATGAGTTTGCAGAATAAAAAATATGGACAAAAATAGTAACTGCAACTTTTAAAATTAATTCTAAGATCCTGTTTTAATTCACAGGTACCCAAATATTAACTGAAAATGGAGTGGTTGAAATGGGTCTCATTATATTCTAGGCATTTGCAGTGTCAGATCTACAGAGACAGGTGCACTTAGAGACAAATGACCGGACTCCAATAAAACAGAAGCTTAATTATGTTCACTTGCATTTTCAAATTATTTCCAACAAATTACCTCGTGTAGGTGACACATCCATCAAGGCAAAACTCTAATTTTATATTCAGAGTAATGTGTTCCTGTAAACTGCTCTAATATGGCTTTAACTAAGTTTTCCTCATGACCTCACTGAGCTGAAATACTGCAGGCCGTGTTTTGCAGTGCCTCCAGTTAATTTCTGACCTTGGTTCTGCCTGGGCACAATGAGGCAAGTGAAGGGTGGAGATCAGATTTAATTTTGAATTTCCTGACTGTTGCTGGTTTGTATCTCAACTTGAACATTACTTAAACATGTTATTTTTGGTCAATGACTTTTTATGCAGCACAGTGGGCAAATGTAATTAAGTGGGCTAAGTTTTCTTCTCAGCTGTCCTCTGAGTTCTTGTATGGGAACTTAGAGTCTCAACAGGAAACACCTGTATGGTTGTTGTATACCAAGCCTTCCCAGAGAATGAATATGTAACATTGTTCTGGCACCTCTCAAGTTCTTCCCCAAATAGAAATGCCCAGCTGTATTTGAAGGCTGGATTTTTAATTATTAGTGAAAACCCAACCTCTTGACTTAGAAGTGAACTTTGTTATTAGGTCGATTAGGCTTTGCTATATCAAGAATCAGCCATATCACTTATAGATTTTATCATCCAATGGGAAGAAAATTTACTCAATCAACCTTTATTGAATGCCTACTCTGTGTCGGAATTGTGGCGTTATACCAAGAAAAAGCAGAGGTAGGTTCTACCCTTAAGAGAGATTAATGGAATCTAATCAATTCCTTTTTGGAAACAACCAGAAGATATTTGGATAGGCTGTTAGCTTTGTGAAAAATAAGTCGAAAGCATGCTGCTAAACCCAATTGACCTTCTGTGTTTGGCAATGTATGAATTAGACATAAAAATTTCAGTATACATCTAGAAATGAAGGATAAACAGTAAAATTTGATTTTAAATTTCATAGCTGAACTTCTGATAAAGTGGAAATCCCTGGAGACAAAAAACAAAGAGGGCTTTGAAAATAAAGTGGTAACTTAAACTGAACATGAGGCTGCAGTTGTCCTAGTACTCACTGACTTACTTCACTCACAGGTTTAGATTTAATAACTCAACGGGCACAGGAAGCAAGGCCTTGAGCCTGAGCAAGATGAGACATTGGACTTGATATCCCAGGATAAAGCTGATGGTCTTGAAGAGTTTGCATTTTTAATGAAAGGATCAAGAAGCTCATCTGTTGCAGCAGGGAAATGACAGGGATATTTATTTACCAGGGTCAGCCTCAGCCCAGGAGAGGGGAAAAAGTTTACCCCAAAACCCTGCAATCACAGGTTGTCCTCATTTGAATTTAGAATTTGCATTTTCTACAGCAGAGATATCTAGATAACATCAAGCTAAAATATTAAGTGTTTAGGGCTTGATAGTGCCCATAGAGTATAACAGAAGCAAACACAACTCCAGTCAAGAGTGATGCATGTTCAGCCTAGACCACACATTTTAACCCCAGAGATAAGGCATCAAGTTTTAATAAAATATTAGTATTTGTAACATATATATATGATACAAATATGATACAAGACGATTTTTTGGCCCTGAAAAATACTGTATTTGCCGGCGTATAAGAGACTGGGCGTATGAGACGACCCCCTAACATTTCCACAAAAAATACAGAGTTTGTTATATACTCGCCGTATAAGACTACCCCCCACTTGGAGGCATGTTTTTCAGGGTCAAAAAGTCATCTTATACGCCGGCAAATACGATATATATATATATATATATATATATATATATATATATATATATATATAACAGTTAAAACTCGCCTTTAAGAAAATAACCAACACAATTAAAAAATGGACAAAAGGCCTGAACTGACACTTCACCAAACAAAATATATAGTCCTGGCCAATATTGCTATATGGTTAGAGCATCAGTCTATGCACCAAAGGGTCATAGTTTCAATTCCCAGTCAAGGGCACATACCTGGGTTACAAGTTTGATACCTGGCCCTGGTTCAGGCACAGGTGGGAGGCAACCAATCAATGTGTCTCTTTCACCTCTCTCTCTCTCTCTCTCTCTCTCTCTCTCTCTCTCTCTCTCTCATTCTCCCTCTCTCCATCCTTTCTGTTCTCTTTAAAAGTCAATGGAAAAAATATTCTCCAGTGGGGATTAACAACAACAACTATATGTCAACTAAGCTATGAAGAGATGTTTGATACCATCTTCCTTAGGGAAATGCAAATTAAAACAACAACGAGATGCCACTACACACCTATTACATTGGTGAAAATCCAAACGCTTCAGTTTCAAATGCTGATCAAGATGTGGAGCAACACAAACTCTCGTTCTTTGTTGGTGGAAAAACAAAATGATAAGGCCACTTTGGAAGACAGTTTGACAATTTCTTACAAAACTAAAATAGTCTTGCCATGTGATCCAGCATTTGTACTTCTAGGTATTTACCTAATAAATTGAAAACTTAATGTGTACAAAAAATGTGCACATGGATTTTCATTGCAGCTTTATTCATAACTGACACAACTTGTAAGCAACTAAGATGGGTAAACAAACTGTGACACATTGCTACAATAAGGATTATTCAGCAATAAAAAGAAATGAGTTATAAAGCCATTAAAAGTCATGGAGAAGCCTTAAAAATATGCTGTAAGTGAAAGAGGGGAGTCTGAAAAGGCTATTTACCATATGATTCCAACTATAGGACATTCTGGAAAAGACAAAAGTATAGACACAGTAAAGACGTTAGTCATTGTCCGAGGTTCAAGGGGAAGAGAGAAAGGGAGAGGTGAATAGGTGGAGAACAGAGGATTTCTGAAACAATAAACCTATTTTGTATAATAGTGTAATGGTAGAAACATGACATACATTTATCAAAATCCATAGAACTGCATAACACAAAGAGTGAATGAACCCTAATATAAACTAGGGTTCATGGACTTCAGTAAGCAATGATTGAACATTGTTTTAATAAATTTTAACAAATGCATCTCACTAATTTATAATGTTAATTACAGGGGAAACTATTGGGGTGGGGGTGAGGGGAGAAAATATATGGGAACTCTCTGTACTTGCTGCTCCTTTTTTTTCTGTCTAAAACTTCTCAGAAAATAAAAAGAACACATAAAAAAGAAGCTACCATAAAGCAAAGTCATTGGAATAGCTAAAAAAAATTTGGCACTTCAGCAACATAAAACAATTTATTGGATATAGAATATAAAATTAGAGCATTTAAAATGTTTAAAAAGCAAATATTAAATTGATCAAGAAATTAGGACAGATGAAGGAGGGTAAAAACTCAGCAATATTTGAAAACTTAGTTAATAGATATTCCAGAAAAAAAATTATAATTGAAATTAAAAACTTTTTGATAAAGTAAGCCTTCACTTTCAGCCAAGATATAATACAGAAACTATATTTACCTTCCCACCTAAACCAAATAAGAAATGAACAAAATAAGGAAATAATGGTTTTTAAGATCCTAGATATCAGATATCAAGGGATAGTGATAGCTGTGAGATAAAAAAACAAATTGATTTGTCTTATAATATCCTGAGGTTACTGTCCTGGGAGAGTTTTCAAGCCAGTGCAGGAAGGGAAAACTCAGAAAAAAAACGAACTCAAAGAAAGCTCTCAGTTGAGAAGATGGAACTGATAACCTAACTTAGAAGATCAAGGTAAACGGACATTGTACGATGGATTACCTAAAAAGAGAGAGCTGCTTAGCCCCGGAAAACTGAGATCTGAAGATGGTTGCCAGATCTAATCTGCAGAGTTCTGGTCAGCCTATGCATGTTACTGGAGGTTGGCGCTGTCAAACCATCCAGAAAAAAATTGAAGTAATAACATTCAAGGAAGCAAAATTCAAAGTGCATTGAATCAAATAAAAATTTATTAGTCAAGCAAAGAAGTAGGGAAATTCCATTCACAATGAGCAGATAAATCAAATAGTAGAAAACAACCCAGAAGTTACACAGTTGTTAGAATCAGTAGACGAGAATTTTAAAACAATGATTATAACTGTATTCTATATGTTCAAAATGTTAGAGACATAAAAAGGACCTAAATAAAACTTTTAGAGATGAAACTTAAATTGCATTAAATAAAAAAATACATTGGATGGGACTGATCATGAAAGACATTGTAAAAGAAAATAGGAGTAAACTTTCAGACATAGCAATACAATTTACTCAAAATAAAGCCCAGAAAGAAGAGATAATTTTTTAAAAAGAAAAAAATAATAATGAGCTACATGACAACTTCAAGCGAATATACAAACAATTGGAGTCCTTTAAGAAGTATATAGATCTGGACACAGAACAAATCTTTAAAGAAATTAAGGCCAAAACTTTTTCAAACTTGATGATAATTATAAACTCAAAGATTCAAATAATTCAATGAACCCCAGGTATAGGAAATATAAAGAAAACCACATCAATGCACATCATAGTAAAGTTGCTCAAAATCTGTCATAAGAAAAAAATCATAATAGTAGACAGAGAAAAATCACATTACATGTTGGGGAGTAAAGATAAGCATGTGATCAGATTATATTCAGAAATAATGCAAGTGAGAAAACAGTGGAGCAATATGTTTAAAGTATTGAACTAAAAACAAAACAAAACAAAACCTGTCAGTCTAGAATCCTATATCAAACAAAAATATCTTTTAAAAATGAAGATGAAAAAAAATACTTTTTAGCCTGATCTATGTGGTTCAATGGTTGAGCATCGACCCATGAACCAAGAGGTCATCAGTTCGATTCCTGGTCAAGGCACATGCCCAGGTTTTGGGCTTACTCCCCAGTGAGGCACTTGCAAGAGGCAGCTGATTGATATTTCTCTGTTATCAATATTCCCATATCGCTATCCCTCTCTCTAAGAAAAAAAAATCAATAAAACATATTCATAAGAAAAAACATTCATTTTTAGATTTGAGAAGCTATGAGAACTAATTGCTAACAGTATCACTATAAAACATATTAAAAAGAGTCCTTAAGGCAAAGAGAAAATGATGCCATAATAATCTGCAGTGCATGAAGAGCACCAGAAAATGGTAACTGCCTAGTTAAACATCTAACCTATTGTTCTCATTATTTAAATCTCTTTAAAAGATAATTGGAAGATCAAACAAAGATAATAATAATGTAGTGTGGGCTTTACATCATATATAAAAAGCACAAAGGTCAGTAGGGGAAAAACAGACTATATGTTTATTCTACTATATGTTTATTGGCATAATATTACTTTCAGATAATCTATGAGACTTAAAACTGTATGTATAAATGCTAGTAACCCTAAGAAAACCACTGATATGATGAAACCAACCAAGAGAAGATAAAATTAAATAATTAAAAATATTCAAATATTCCCAGAAGATGTAGAAAAGAAAACCAAAGAACCTGTGTGCATGCATATAAGCCTCACCAATGGACACAGACACCAGGGAGTGAGGGCATGAGTGAGGGGGTGGGAGGAAAATGGGACAATAAGGACACATATGTAACACCTTAATCAATAAAGAAAAAAATAGTTGGCTTAAAAATAAAAAATAAGGGATTTAAAACTTGAAATTAAAAAAAGAAAGAAAAGGGAACAAATGCAGAATGGGACAAATAGAAAACACCTAGCAGGATTAAATATTTAAACTTAGCCAATCCATAATTACAACATAAATGTAGAGATACATCATATTCATGAATTAGAAACAGAATATTATTAAGAGGTTTATTCTCTCTAAACTGATATCTAGATTGAATACAATTCACACATAATTCCTAAAGGCATTTTTGTAGAAACTGATAAAATGATTTGAAATGTGGAAATGCAAAGGATTTAGAATAGCTTAAATAAGTGTGAAAAAGAAGAACAAAGTTGGAGGACTAACACTACCTTCTTTAAAGAGAAGGTGAGTATGCAAATTAATCCAACAAAGATGGCAGTTAATTTACATATCCAGGCCAGAGCAAAGACTGAAGACAGTGCAGAAAGAAGCCAGGCACTGCAGAAGGGAGCAAGGCTGTGGAGAAGCAAGCAAGTGGGGCTGCAGAAAAGGAAGGGAAGCAGGCGGGGTGGGGGAGAAGGGAGAGAAGCCAGCAGGGCAGCGGAGATCACAGCAGGAAGCCCTATTGCAGGAATCTTCCTGCAAGCGGCATCTAGTCTTCTCATAAGATGACAAGAACTTCAAAAATGAGGCTTTTTAAAAAAGGAAGAGCGCCGAGACTGGTTTAGCTCATTGGATAGAGTGTAGACCTGCGGACTGAAAGGTCCTGATTCAATTCTGGTCAAGGGCATGTACCTTGGTTGCAGGCACATCCCCAGTAGGGAGTGTGCAGAAGGCAGCTGATCGATGATTCTCTCTAATCGATGTTTCTAAGTCTCTATCCCTCTCTCTTCCTCTCTGTAAAAAATCAATAAAAATATTTTTAAAAGTTATTTAAAAAATCAAAAAGGAAGGGCAAGCATCTGGAAGTGGCAATGAGGAGCAACTAGTACACATAATCATCTTTAGAACCACAGACAAGAAAATTGTTGGAGAGCAAAGCTCCACTTGAGAGGTCAGTGAGGGGAGAGAATCTTAAGGAAGAGCTAGGTCTCCCTCAGAACAGGAAAATGACAGGAAAAGTTCAGATGAAAGGCTGAACATGTAGAGAATTTTGATGATGACAGACTGTGAGTTTCAAGAAATGTTGACAAAATTGTTTCAGAAGAAACATTGTTTATCTGAGGACTATAAATAGATTTTATTTTGTAAACTGTGTACAAAGGCAGATGTTTATGTGTGACCGGTACTCATGGGTTGCCTTCCCATTAAAAAAAAAAAAAGACATTTTCTAAAACACATAAAGTATTAAAAGAAAAGAGGATTCTGTCCACACCAAAGCAACTATATGTTTGTTATTTGTATTTTGATTGTTCAGAGAGAACTTCGAATAGAGAGTCCTTGACACCTGTTGTTAAATGCAAGGCTATGAAATTGAAATGTATTTGTGAAATTCAAACATTTGCTTTGATTAAAAGTAGCTATATTTTAAATCCTCACTCGAAAATACATTCTATTAATTTTAGAGAGAATTAATAGAATATATTTAGAATTCTAGGGAGACAGTAATAGGAAGAGAGAAAAACCCGTTGCCTCCAGTACACACCCCAACTGGGAATGGAGCCCACAACCCAGGTATGTGCCCTGATAGGGAATTGAACCTGCAATCTTTTTGTTGTATGGTATGATGTTCCAACCAACTGAATCACACAGATAGGGTCGAGAGAGCTATTTTAATCAATGCATGAAATGTTAATAAAATAAATGAGTAATCTTGCCTTTAAAAAGACATTTTCTTTACTGTCAACATCATCATTTACAAAGATGAAAGATTTCTCTCTCTCTCTCTTTTTTTTATTCCCAGTGTAATGTCTGTATCTACATGTGTATAGTTAACATTTTTAACTGGCTAAAATTAACTCAATTTAAAACTGATATATAAGTGATTGGATAGAGAACGGAGGTGTCAACATAAGCACAACATAATCAGCATAACTCAGATGAGGAATAGGCATTAACCAGAACTTGTAGGACCACTCATTTCCAGTTTCCTATTTACCCTGTGCTACCAATATAGCATCTCTACTAGTATACTGATTATTTCTCAATACACAGCCTAGAATATGTTTGTTGTGATTGACTGCAAGGTACAATTTCCTTTTAGTGAACTACAATTCCCCATTGCCTCATTTTATACAAATCAATGTGCATTGCAGGTGCAGAGGAAGTTTGAGGAGTAGTGTTAGGATGAGGTCCATTCTGCCAGGAATCAGCTTCCTCCACTTTTCCTGAGATTTAAGGAAGGCAAAAGGAGCTGCTGGCGCCTGGAGCCCACCACACACATAAGCAGGAAGAAGGGAAAGTTAATTGTTCTCTAACTGCAGCCATGGCTGGGCAAACTCACTTTCTGGCAGGATGTGGAGGCAAAGAGCTTCTATATGTCTTCCCACACAACTGCATTTATAGTGGGAGGCTTTCCTATGGTTTTGGATATCTATGATGATCAAGAATCTCACTATCTCATCTTGCATGTGGTTAATACATTTTGAAAATTCTCACATTACATAACTTAAATACCAGAGCTTATCTCACCATTGGACTCTTTATTAGTCAGCATTTGTATAGGCATATAGGATTTAAAAATTCCAGGCATCATACACCCCAAATTTTTTTAAAAAATATATTTTATTGATATTTTTACAGGGAGGAAGGGAGAGAGATAGAGTGCCAGAAACGTCGATGAGAGAGAAACATCGACCAGCTGCCTCTTGCACACCCTCCACTGGGGATGTGCCCACAACCAATGTACATGCCCTTGGCCGGAATCGAACCCGGGACCTTTCAGTCCACAGATCAACGCTCTACCGCTGAGCCAAACCGACCTCGGCCATACACCCAAAATTTTAATGTGACTAAATCAAGTCAACATATTAAGAACTTTAGGGAATTATTGTTTCGAATATATATATCCTTTCATGAAACTTTAAAAATGACAAGCAAAACAGTTAAAATTGACTTCATTTTTCTACATAAATTCTTTCAGAGTGTACATTTTTAAAGACAGTTGCTGAATTTTACTATTCTAAAGAGGGGGGAAATCAATTTTATCTTGAAAACTTGCTCTGATTTTTACATTTTCAGATATGTTTGGAGACTACAAGTTGATGTTATATGCAGAACAGTAAATCAAGCTTGTTCTTTAAAGTCTAAGCAACTGCTAAACTTAATAGCAAAACATAGTTGCTGTGGCTGTACAACTGTACAATTTAACTGCAATTATTCTGTCATTCAATCAATTTATACTTAATTTTATGACTCATAAAAACTATCGCAATGTAGAATGTTTACCAATTTTGATTTGAGCAATAGTAATTGTTTTAAACATGCAAAAATAATTTAAGTTTTATAAAATAAATGTGTTGTTATTGTTTCACTTCTATGACTATAGGTATCACAATGGTTAGTGAAATTCAAAATATCTTTAAAATTGTTCAGAGTTCTAATAGCAACTTGTAAGAAAAACTTCCCTTTAGAAAAAAAGAAACCACTCATATTTGAAGCTTAAAATCATTCAACAAACAATAATTAGGGGTATAATATATGCTTAGCACTCTATCAGGCAACAAGAATGTGGATAGAAAAATGCAGAAATCTCAAAGGCCAGACAATCACCCTATGGCTCCTAACCGCTCACCTGGCCTGTACTCTCTCACAATCCAGGACTCCTCTGGGGATGTTGGACTGACAGTGTTGGCTGGATCCTCACAGGCCAGGCCGAGGGACCCCACTGGTGCACGGATCCACCAGGCCTCTAGTATGCATATAAGATCTTTGGTTAATCTCTTCCTGCCCTTCCCTCTTCCCCCTTCCTCTAAGATTCATCAATCTGTTCCATGTTTTCATGACTGTGCATTGAGCATCTGCCCCCTGGTGATCAGTGTGCATCATAGTACTGGTTAAATGGTCAAACAGTTGCTTAGGCTTTTATATATAGAGATTAGAAATATGTTCTAAAAATAACAATTTTAGAGGTGCAAGAATATACAGTCATTAAAAGTATGTGTTTAAGGGAGGTTGTTTAGGGAGGTTGTATATATAAAGATAAGAATATGGAGAGAAAAAAGAATATGGAGAAAGAATATTATTCTGCAAATGCTTAACCCACTGATTTACTTTTATTCCTTTATTGCAATAATCTATTTATATTTACTATACCTGCACTTGTATTCTATTCTTTGCTATAAGTTTTTAAGAAATTCCTTTTTCCCCCTCAATCAGTGATGGTCGATTTTTCATTTTATTAATTTATCTAAACAATCAACTTTTAGTTTTAGTTAAGATCTCAATCACTTTTATGTTTTGCTTTCTATCTCATTGATCTCTACTCTTTATAATTTCATTTCTTCTTCTTCCTTTAGGTTTATTCCCTTGTTGTTTTTCTAGCTTATTGAACTGAATACTATGGAAAGAGAAAATTATAAGTCCCCTTTTTGTTAAGGAAGTATAAACTCTATGTTCTTTGGTTCAGTTTTTTTTTTATTTTGTTAAATTCTATTTGGCTATTAAATTATGGTTAAACTAAAAGCCTGTAGCAGTTGTCAGTGAAATGCTTTGGCTAAATAAGTGGTTGTTGAAAATAGTACAGTGTGTATTGGTTAGTTATTGCCATAAAAATGTTGCAGAACAGCTACTGCCAAAACTCAGAGACTTTAAACAACTGTCATCTATTTTCATAGATGACCTATGGGCTCAGCTGAGTGGCTCTGTTGGTCTCATCTTGAATTGCTTTTGTTTCTAGGGTTTAGCTAGAAATTAGCTGATCTAGGCTGTATGTGGCTGGGTAGTTGAATTCTGCTCAACCAGGCATATTCTTCTCATGGCAATGGCAAATGTTCAAGAGAGCTAGATCAAGAATGCAAGCACTTTTCAAGCCATTGGTTACATAATACCCAATAATAGTTCAATACAAGTCATATGACTGAACCCAAAGGCTAGGGGCAGGAACACATACTTCTTGTCAGACTGCAAAATCTCTTGTCACAGGGCAAGGATACAGGGAGAGGCAGAGAACTGTAGTCTTTACTACAATAAATCTAACATAATATGTATACGTTTATATTATCACAAACTATATTTTTTGATTTTGATTCTTAAACATTTCTATTACTATATTATTTATTTATAATATTTTTACTTCACTATTTTTCACTTTCTATTCTCTTTGTTTTTATTTTATATATTTTTCTTTTAGTGCAGTGGACTCTTGTCTTCTTATATCTCTTTGAGGATCCTTAACATATATTAATTGATTTTTATAGTATTCTAGTAAATTTACATTTTATTAGATTGAATTCATTACATGACTATTGTTCCTAAATTAGTCTTCCTTACGAATTTTGGAATATTGGTTTCCAGGTGTATCTGGAATGGAGGTCTGTCATGTTCTGTAGCCTATCTTAGAGCCTCTGTCCCACAGTGATACTATAAATAGTTCAAATCTAATTGCCAAGGTTGTGGATAATGTAGTCTCTGTCCTGATTATAAGTTCTATTTATTCTTATTCCCCTAGTGATGCAGTATTATAAAAACTTTATCCATTGGTTCACATATATAACAAGTACTCCTGTCCTGAGCTCCCATTCGTGGCAGGTAGTGCTCCCCTACAGCCCCTAATTTTAGACTGTGAGTTCTGGCTTAGTCCTATCTCATATGTGGACTTTTTAGTTTTTATTACCCACTAGAATCATACCTGCCAGCAGTCTATACCTCCTTCCAGTTCTGAAACAAATAAACCCCACCTAATGCTTTATATTTCTTTTCCATTTCTAATCAAGAAGATGTATATCTTATCTTTGAGAGTGTTTTTGAATTTTCAATTTATTTTATTTTGTTAAAATTCATATGGAGATGGGTATGAATTTAAAATTTATGGACTTAACTGAATAACATACTTGTTCTTATATAGGCACATGGTTCAGAGCCCTTAGACAGGCAATGAAGTAGTTTGTTGCATTTCCTTTACATAATTTTCTAAAAAACATTCTTTATTGTATACACCCAGTTCAAACCAAATATTTGTTTACTAAGTTTAATGGTATCCTCTTTTGTTTTCCTTATTAGAAACCTAGACTTAGTATTTCACTTTCTCCCAAAGACCTGCTGTGCTCTGTTGTGCTCAATGCATCCTTCAGTAAGCAGGACCAAAATGTGCTTTGTATAGGCTCTGGAACCATGCTAATGAGCTTTCATTCAATGGCTTTTTCTTCTTTTTTTAGTCTTCCTTCAAATGTTCATGTGACCGATAGCTTATCCATGTGCATTGTACATGACAAATGAACTTGTCAGAAAAGGAATTATATATGTCAGGGAACCAGAGATAACTTAACCTCAGGACCCATTTCTCATGCTCCACCCCTGGATAATGTGCAGAGTTATTTTAGTAAGAAGAAAAACGTTTTCATTATTGCCAATGATATACTAAACTCGTTCATATAGTAAGTTGGTCCCAGAATTATAGATATTTGAAGGTTTACTTTGCTTCTTTGCTAGGAGGGCCACAATTGCAATAAATGCAATGCGTGAGGTTCTCATGATGCTTCTAATATGAGAATAATATATTTGAGGAGATGTTTAGAAGGGGGAACTAAGGAACCTGGTTTGAATTGCTCTCCAAAGGGGTGTGAAAGGTGAGATGGTTAGTAAATTCTTATGCTAGGCAGAAGCAAAGTTCTTTCACCCAGAGAAACTTCATAGATAGTATTTTAAAATGTTTTCAGTTTCTTTAAACAAAAATTTAAATTGTTAAACAGCTTTCATTATTGTACAGAATTTCTAGCAACAAAACCAAGGGAAAAGGTTAAATTAGGAGACCATTAAATGAGAGTCTTTAGACTCAAAAAAGAAGAAAAGAGGAGGAACAAGAGGAGAAGGAGAAAGAGGAGGAAAGAGAACATCCAGAAATCACCCACAGTTCTCCACATGCAATGTTAGGGGGAGAGTTGTCAATCCAAGAGATAAAAGAACCAGTAAAGGGGAGTCTGGGATTTCAGGTCTCCTAAACACAGTACTGCTCCACAATTTCGGAAATGGAGGCTCTAAGCTCTTTTTGTATCACACTTTTCTAACAATTAACTGTATATGTCAAAGATTGTGAGGAGAGATTGGAGATTACAGGTAGACTATCCCTCACTTCCTTTCCCTGTCTAATGATGGGAGTAATAAACACAATTGAGCCTAAAACAGTCTACATGCTTTGTGTCCTATAAGCTGTCCTTCAACCTCACAAAATGAAGGGTAAGAAAATGCAAAACTGTGTACAGAGTCGTTTTGTGAGATAAGACCAGAGAAAAGTTTCCAATGTGGGACATCTGAAATATATTCTTGGGAAGATGGAAACAGAAGAGGTTGAGTCACAGTCTGTGAGACACCATCGGTGCCTAATGAACAGACACATGACATCTTGGTCCCAAGTGGCTATAATAGATGAGCTGGACTGAGTGGGTCCATTTTATGGGTATTCATATACACAAACCATAACCAACACCAAAAATATGGGAGGAAAAATGTCTAAAGAACTCTGTTGGGGTAGGAGGAGAATTATATTGTTTAAATTGGGACTAAATGAAAATCAAAGAGTTCTCCTGCTTACATGTGAAAAATTAAAATTATATTTGGTAACTTAAAAGTAAAATTTTTTTACATTAGGCATGAGGTAACTCTTGGTTAAAAAAATGACCTTCTAATAAATGTAGATTTAAAAAATTATCAGCATGCATGAAATGTCTATTTGTTCTAAATGGATGATTACTTGAAAGGCAGCTGCAAAAAATATCCACGAAAAGCTCATAGATGCCTTTCATTCAAAAATAAATTTGAAAATAAAAGTAAAAAAGTATTAAGATTTAGACTCTGAATTAGAAAGTTGGTTACCTTAAGATAGCCAGGATGCTGGGTATGGCAGAGCACAGTACTAAATTTTTTTAAATAAGTATTGTTCACTATATATAATTTACCATGTTTAATTGTTCAAGTTTCCTTTTTGAAGGCCTGCTCTCCCCAGCGAACTGTGTATGAGGAAATACAGCATTATGATAAAAAGCACAGGCTATGCAGTTGGACCATAGCTGTGTTATCTTTAGCAAGCTACTTAACCACTCTGCTTCATTTCCTCATCTACAAAATAAAGTTAATAGTACTTATTTAAAAGAGTTATTGTAAATAGTTAATGTTTTAATATACATAAAATATGCTTAGAGGACCTGGCACATATATAACCCCTAAATAAACAAGAAACACACTATAATTGCATTTGACCTTCAGATATGGTGTTTTAGTTTTTATAAATATTTCATGTCTGCTATTAATTGAAATATCCCTGGGAAATATCCATTATTAACTTTATCTTTCAAAAGTAGAACTAAGAAAAAGAGGTGTGTTAGGCCACTCAGCCAATAAGAGACAAATATGGAAGCAGAGTTCAGGTTACATAGCTCCTTCCCAGGATGCAACCCATTATGCTTCATGGTCCCTTGATAATTAAGTTTTAATGAAGTCTGGAAAAATCACACACACACACACACACACACACACACACACACTCACACGTAATGTTAGATAACTTTGGATATAAAAGGAAAATAATCTCACTGAGACTGTACTTCAGAGAAGAGAAATTATTATTTAATGATCTGAGGCCCGGTGCATGAAATTCATGCACTTGAGGAGGGGTCCCTGAGTTTGGATTGCAAGAGGGCAGAGGCCAGGGAGAGGAACCTTACTGGTGCATGAGAGACACAGAAGGTTGGCCAGCAGGGGAGGAACCACAGAGGGCTCCAGGGCGTGTTTGGCCCATTTCACTCAGTCCTGATTGGCCGGACCCCAGCAGCAAGCTAACCTACCAGTCAGAGCGTCTGACCCCTGGTGATCAGTGCACGTCATAGCAAGCGGTTGAGCGGCCTTAGTATATCATTAGCATATTACACTTTAATTGGTTGAATGGATGATTGGACACTTGACATATTAGGCTTTTATTATATAGACTAGTTAAAGAGGTGAACAGGGCACAAGGAGGAGACTCTAATCAATCAGAAAAAGTCACCCAGCTTGTTTCATCTGATTACTCAGGATAGTGTTCCTAGTGTAACTCAGTGGCTGAGAAAGAAACTCAGCTCCCCAGTCTGTGCTAAAGGAATCCTGCAGGTTGTCTGGGGCATTGCTGTGCGACAGGCAGAGCCACAGACCCTGATACCTTGCCTGAGGGAAGGCAAGGTGGGGGTTTATCCATAATTAAATCATCTGTTCTCAGAAACATATCAAGGAATCCACAAACAGAAACAAATCAAGAATACCACAAGAGATGACGCCAGAGGGCTTGCAGTGTGAGAGGTTCCCCTGGTCTCTCTTCTGGGAATTATAACAACTTAAACAGCTGTAATTCAACAAAGTGTTCCCTGCTCAACACACAAACATGTCTGAGAGATCCACATGTTGCAACATCTGAAGGTGGGCCAGTGTGGATGCTGGGGAGATAGAAGAGAGAACTGTGGAGATGGGTGACATAGATGCAGCCTGAAGCTCACGGTGGTCTTAAAAAGGGGAAGAATCAAGTTGTCATCTGCACTTTTTGAGCTCAGAAGAGCAAAGTGATACAGTGAGCTCTCCTGAGGGAGTGATCAGGGGAGCAGAGATACAGAGGTGAGGCAGTGGAGGTCTGGCAGTCACCATTATTAGGAGACAAAGTCATAAAGTTACCAGCCAGCCTCTCTCAGCTCACCCTGCTCCCACCCACTGCGACATCCCCACAATATATTTAATAGAGTACTGTTAGGTATATATACCTATTTGTACTTAATATTACATCATATATTAGCTTATTGTCCTCATTCTCCACCAACATTTTGGTATCTGAGAAGAGGGTTTATTAAACATCCCGGATAATAAAAATCATTTGGGACTCAATTAATCAGAGCTATGATGATTATTTCTGCCCTAGTTAAGAGTTCCCAGTTGTTAAAGGATATCTTGGGAACACACTGTTTTCATCAGTATAAGTACTGCCATACCGAGCTATTAGCTCATCATGGATAATGGGCTCAGAGCTGTCATGAGTTCTTAAATATCTTTTAGTTAAGTCCCTAGAGTGGCTGTTATTTGCACAAAAGTAGAGGAGTTGGTGTGAGAAGTAGGACAAGAATTCAATTCTCCTGCCTCCCAATTCAGTGTAGTTCCTATTTGTACTGTTACTGCATATCATTCCTCTACTGCCCAATCAGAATGAGGTGCAATCAAACTTAAAAGGCAGAAGAATTCAGAGATAGCAGGCATGGGATTCCTTCTAGTTGTTGACTAAACTTGCAGTGGTTTAATTTCTTAAACTCAAGTTCACTATCTCTATTGCCACTGTTTAATTACCACGGTCCTAGTCTACCTGGGTCCAATATTCAGATGTACAAAATAAATAGAGGCAAGTGGGTGAGACATCTTGTGTACAGAAGCTCAAAGTTTAAATAATAAATTGGACATTTCTGAGGCTTAAATTTCAGAAATGGTTTACACAGTAATCTGTCACATCATGATTATGAGATCGCATTGTCCATCCACGTCCACTTGTGCTTATCAGAGGATCACACTTGTTGAGCACTCAATCTTGTGCTTTAATTAATATTACTGTATGCCTATGACTCCTCATTCCATAAGTCTCTTTCCACTCTCCTTTCCAGAAATCCTACTGTGTATGTTAGCCCTTCTCATGCTATATTTTTAATCCATTTGGTTTTATTGTTCCCATCCTAGTAGCAATTGATCCTGCTTTAGCCTTATCAATTTTAAAAATAGAAACAAAACCTCCTTTAAATCCACCTTTCCATCCGGCTCTCATCCCTATCCTTCTTTTAAAAGCCAAACCTGTTGAAAGCATTGTCTATGCTTCTTATCTCCATTTTCTCCAATCCTACTCATTTTCACTTTCAAACCTACTCCAGCCTGGCTTTTACCATCACTGCAGCGCTAAAAGCACTTCTTGAGAGGTCATTAATGACATTCATGTCACTAAACCTAGTGCCATTTTTTTTATGTTCCTCTTATTTGGTCCTGCAGGAGTACTGAGACAGTTCAGCACACCTTTGTTACTGACAAACTCCTTTGCCTTTGGTAACCTTATATTCTTAGGGTTTTTCTCCTCATTCTCACTATGCCAGTTCATTTTTGCCTCCTGGCCTTAAGTAGTTGATATTTCTCAAAGTTTTATCCTAGACTTATTTCTTAATCTGTATTGTATTCCCATAGCTTCAACAATCACCTATAACTGATGCTGTTTGTTTCCCCTGTTTGACTCTCACTGTTCTCTGAACTCCGGATCCCAAGAACAAACTGTCTTCTTGCCATCTCCACTTGTTTATGAGCATCCTGTGATTCACATGTCCAAAACCAAACTCATTATTTCCTCTGCACATCTGGTTCTCCCCCATTATTTTTAATTTTATTTCAGGGAACAACTCTGCCATCTATTCAATTGCACAAGCTAGATAGTTGGAAATTATCTTTGACATCTTCCAGTCATTGTTCTCCATATTGAACCAATTGTCAAGTCTTCCAATCTTTTTTTTTGTTTTAATTATTTCTCATGACCTATTTATCTTTATCTCTATGATGATGATGCTGTTCAAGCTTCTGTTACCTCTCACATAGATTACTTTAATAGGCTCCATACTGGCCCCTTACATGTGTTCTTGCACTTCTCTAATACTATGACTTCATTGTAGACAAAATTATTTTGAAAATGCTAATTTGTTTATGTAATTTTTCTATTCTAATGCCTTCCTTTTGTATTAAGATAATATCTCAAATTCTGAATATGGACCACAGATCTGGTATGATATAATACCTGTCTATCTCATAAATCATACATAGAGCCACTCAACCCTCTATTTCCTCTACATCAGCCACATCAGCTTCTTCTTTTCAATTGTTTGAATATACTTCTTCCTGTTTTGTTGCCTTTGTGTACACTATTCCCTCCTCCAGTAATGAATAATTGCTGCCCCAGTAATGAGCTAATTTCCACTTACTGGTATATACAAGTTGCTAATTATTTATGTATTACTTCTACATTTCCAGATTCTCCAAAATAGTGGTGTTTCCCCTTGTAATATGAATATGCTCTTTTGGCATCATCATAGCACTTATAACAGCTGTAAATAGTTAGTTGTTTAATATTTAAACCCCCATTCAAAAATATGTGTTGAATAAATGACTACAAAATCTGTATCTCTAGTTTTGTATCTCATTTAGAGTTTCTGAGTTTTCTTTTTCATCTTCCTAAATATACCCTCTGAATGTTTCCTTATATGATCAGTTTCAGCTAACAGTCTAGTAATCTACATCACCCAAATCAGAAACATGGGAGTCATCCTAGAGTTCTCTTTCCTCCTCTTTTCCATATCTAACCAATCTTCAAGTCCTGCTGGCTTAGCTTATAACACATTTATTTCATCTATGTTGTTCACTATCCTTACAACCACCTTTAAGTCTGCTTGTCTGTTTTTTCAAGTCTGGAGGGCTTGTCCATTTGTTTCCCAATACCTATTTGGTAAAGAGTTGACAGCAGTTGTTTCTGTTGTAGGCAGTGTGAACGTGAGAGCAGCACCAGGTGTTAGACTGATGGCGTCAGACAGGACATAAGATCAGCATCCTCAGTATTTGAATTCTATTTAGAAAAGAATACAAAGCTAAGACTCAAACTATAAGAGAACATTTATTTATTTAATCACAGATGTGGAAGAAGTAATTTGTAGAAGAAATGGAGTTAGGAAATATGTTATAGAGGTAAAGGAAGAACCCTTGGAGCTTGGGAGTGAGGACGGTAAAAGTGACAGACCTGCCTGGGGTAGTTGGGGTGGGGGTAGAAAAAGAAAAAGCACACTGGGTCCTCTGCCCTAAGGGTTTTAACGGTGGAGATTATAGGGGAGGTTCCAGGGGGAAATCTCAATAGAATATTCAGCAGCTTTCCAAGTGTGTCCTATCGGGGTCTGGGTATCCACTGATTGATTGGTCCATGCTAGGGAAGGGGGTCAGTATTCAATGCAGCTGGTACTGACATCAGCCTTGTATAGCTTGTTGGGTTTTGTTGTTTTTCTGGATTTGGAGCTGAAATACAACTGAGGCCTAGATGTTATCTCTAGGAAGGAAAGGTCAGGGGATCCAAATCCCATGACCACATATATGCTAGGGAAGGAAAGGTCATCCTGGATATGAGGTCCCACCCTACAGTTGTCCTTTGCCAGGCTCTCAGTTGACCTTTTGTACCTCGCCCATTGTCCTCGCTCTGCTCATGTCTGTCTAACTGCCTACTATGTTTTCAGATCCAAATTGAAGGATTTTTCCTCAATGAAAAATGTTGATGCTTCTTTGAAAAAACTTGTTTCAAGATAAAGTCTCCTTTTTAAATGCCAGAAAACCAAGACTTTTCTTTAAAACAAAAATGATTCTAGAATTACATACTATCCAGACATGAATTTATAGTTTGTTTCTACTCTTTTTGGTGGTTTCCTGTACATTATTTAATTGAAAAATGATTAAACATAAACAATGACAACATTCTGTGAGAGACTGAATATACAGGACAATGGCCGGACCATATACCGGCTAGGGCTCTGTCCCACAGCCTCTTCAACCAGCCCAGGCAGCTAACCACAACCTCTGCAGCAAGACCCCGGTCAGGACTTGCACAATAACTGCCAGCTTCCCTAATTTTTGTCATGCTTCCAAGGCAAGATCCATCAGAAAAAGCCAAATATGCTCCCCAAACTAATCATATAGTGTACACTCTGCTTCTAGTTAGCCCACTTCCTGCTTTCTCATTCCAAAAACTTGCATTCAAAAATATACTGGAAGCTCTTTTTATTTTTTCCACTGTAAGACTTTTCCACCCCTCCACCCCCAACCTGCCTACCTATGAGTCTTCACCAAACACAAGTGAGGGTATCTGACTCCCTTGCAAGCATTAAAGAAATAGCCTTGGCGTGTTGTGTTTGGGTGGTCTTCATTTATTCCTACACCTGAATGACACAATAGTCTTAACTCTGCTTTATCTTGTTTCAGTTACAAGAACTTTTTGTCGTTTTAATAAGGAGAGAGAAGTTTCTATCCAAAACAATACTTTACATTTAGAAATGGCCAATTTGGGTGAGGTCAGAGGGGCTGATGCCCTAAATGCCTGGCCACTTCCTAGGAGATTTGGGAGGCCCGGAGTCCCTTGTGTAAATTTCCTCTGCCCCAGCCTTCCCTAATGAACTGAGGGGAACACCCATTCTCAGATAAGGCAAATAAATAGTCCATTGTTTGCTCTAAATTCAAGAGTATCTTGAGAGCTTTTATAGGTGCTCTTATCTCCTTAATATTTCTGAGATGGCTCCTAAGAGTGGGAAATATAAACAATAGGCATTATGTGTCCAAAAGGGCTTGAGGAGGAGAAGTTAGGAACAGGACAAGCTTTTATAGGGAGCTATGATGTGTCAAGGCTTAAGTATAAGCCAGACTGCTTTTAATGACTGTGGGAATTTTCCCAGACTGCTAGCCTTAGTACTACTCACTATTGTTCTTTTGGCATAAGTGAATTGAAAGGGTAGAACCAATTTCTGAATGGAAGCTAGTAGACAATTTACTTAGGGAATCCAAGATCTGAAGGAAGTGACAGATGGCAAGTCTCAGCATAATTGCTATGCAGATATTGATTATATCAGGAACATTTGAAAATTTTGCAAGGCTTCCCACCTTCTGATAAGGCCAAAAAGTATCAGGGAAGTTGACATTGTATGTTTCCTCAGGAAATCAGGGTGAACCGAGTGGAAAAGCCAGGCTCAGAGGCTGGTGCCAACTAATGGATTTTTGCTATAGCACATTATTTCCTCTTTACTTACTAATTGGACATACATTTTGTAATATTTTTTGAACTTATAGGGAGTGGTTCTTTTTAAACTCTAATTATACTGTGTTTTTGTTGTTTTATTTAGTCCTGTTATCTTCAAATTTGGCCTTCATACTAGGCTTTCTTTGTTACTACATATATTTTTTTAATACCTGTTCAATCATTTGAGTTGGGTAACTATCATTCTTAAACTATCAGCTACCAAACATGCCTCTGTACATGATGAGAACAGATTCTAAAAAAGTTCAAATATATTGATGAGGAAATATGATTTTAACATTGGACCAAAATCTTTCAGAGTGTTAAATATATCCTAAGAGCTTTAATTAAATTCAAGATGAAGGTCAGTTAGGGCCTGCTGTGGGTGACATACTCTGAGATGAAGGCCTAAAGTGATGGTCACCTAATAGGTCACAAATAATCACAAAGTTGTACAGAATGTTAAGTAATGTCACAGTGGTACCAACTACTATGAGAGCCCAAGGTATAAAGATATTACTTCTGGTGGGATAGCCTGAGAGAGGGAAGGTTTCAAAAGAATTTATACTTAATTTGAAACTTAAGGCATTGGTATATTCTAAAAGACAGCAGTGGGAGTAAGGGTTTTGATGGTGGGAAGTACAACAATGGGGAAGGAAACTATTAAAAACAAAACAAAACAAAAAACCAACAACAACAGTTTGAGCCAAAGCAGAGAGATGGAATGGGCTTGAGCAAGTTCAGAAAAGAAACAGTTGTCAGCTCTCTAGGACCGGTGGATGTAGAAAGAAGACTAAGCCCAGGAATGTTGGTTGGGTTCAGATTTTATTAGGAAAAATCTTGAGGATTTAATATGACCCTAAAGGCATGGAGGAAAGTCACTGAAGATGTTTGTGTAGAGAACTAACACAATCAAATTTGCATATTAGAAATATCTTCTTGTATTTTAGGGAAATTATTTTATACCCAGAAAAGACTCATGATAAATGTGCATGATAGATTTTAATAGGTGTGCCATGATTTACCAGTGGGGATAATGAGGCAACCATGGAAAAACACAAAAGCAGTAAATCAACATAAATGCAAAAGAGCTTCAGGCCATGGAGGTACACTAATTCTACTTTTTTTTTTTTTTTTAGGGCATATTACAAGATTATTTATAGTGTCCCATAACTGTGCTTTTAAAAAATAGAGGGATTTGACACTAATCCATGGATTACTGTGTAAGTGGTTTTAAGAGAAAACAACTTGAAACACAACTTTTTGCATTTGCAACTTGGTCATTTTTCTGAAGCATTTCTGAGTATAAACCTTGACAAGATGGATTTTTGGTGCTCAGATTTGCCAAGCCTCGTGCCTTTTTATATGCTCCAGAAATTGAGAAGTGGGAAGAAGTTTTCTCTTACTCAGGTAAGATGAAGAGAAAAATTACACTACTAATCGATTCTAGTTGAGTAATTTTTAAATCAAGGGCAGGGAAATGTTTGATATTAGAACTGTGGTAATAGTAAAGGCAAAATCAATAAAATGTAGTTCATATCAATATGGACAGTGTCAGTCACCAAATACTAAGTTTCTGATTTCCCAGGGCAGGTTGTGATGACTCACTCCATGGGCAGTTCTTTGGGTTTCCTAGTTGGTCAAATCTGATGCTGTTGAGATGAAAATAGAGCCCAGGATCAAGTGAGTGTTAATGAGCAAGACTGAATGGATCTGCTTTCAAGTTAAAGGTCCTAAGGAGGCTAAATTAAAAGCCTCAGGCCTTTCATAGATATAATTCATTTAGGCTGCTAGGAAGTCCTCTGTTTGCAAGGTGGTTGAATACAGCAAAACTTCAGAATGATTTATAAAACACTTAAAATATTCCTGACTGGAATGATCTGGAGATGGTACAGTTCTGGTGTTGGGTTCTCACAGCCTCTGAAGACCTTTCTTTGCTCCCCTTCCTCCTTTCCTTTCACCTTTATTCGCAACTTCCAGCAAACCAGCCACATGCCCAGGGTTGAGGCTGGCTACTTGCTGTATTCAAACTGCCAAACAGGGTTAACCTGCCTCAGCTGTGCACAAGGACACGCCTTTGTTCCTGAATAAATTACAAAAGTAACCTGGATTTTACATTTTTGATACTCCCAATCTCAGTATAAAAATTATTAAGAAATATTTGTGCCTCCATCTAGTTCTGCTATGAACCTAAAACTGCTTTTTGAAAAAATCTATTAAAATATTAACAAAACTTAATAGTATTTTTAATTATCTATGATAAATCATTTTCCTTTTATGACTTTGATGGAATCATCCAGGAAACAACTACTATGCATATATAACCATATCACCATCTGTCAGGGGCTGTCTTGGGAATCAGATTTTATCATGAGCATTTGTTTTATGTGGTTCTTAAAAGATAAATAGGCCCTCTTCACTGACCTACTCTACCATTTAGCAATAAATGGAATTTACTATTTTTTCCTCCCTGTTAATGTATATAAGAGAAAGCCAAGGAAGTAAATATAATTTTTTCCAGATATGAATGAAAAATTTCTTAAAGTTCTTGGAAAATATTAATAACATGAAACACTGTTGGCAAAAAGAAAAGGTCCATCCAATTTAGTCAAATTTTATTTTTTTCTCATCATATCATTGTAATTAACAATGATAAATATTTTTAAAAGATAAAGTGCTAGATATAATTAAACCCTGATCATGATAATGCAGCACATTATTCATATATTTTATCTAATGGAGCAGGTGTCACAGATGCATTGAAACAAAAGACTGCAGATGATTTACTGACTTTAGAACTGATTAAAATGGGTGCAAGGTTTTGATAAAAAATAAATACAATTTGTTCTTGTTCTGTATATTTATTGCCTATATAAGAAAAACTCAGATAATTACAAATTTACAGATCTCATCAATTTTAATTCTACCTTTTAGTGAAAAGACTAAAGTAGATATTAAAGGATGTTCATCTGCTTTCTAACTTCAACATGCGGTTTAATCAGAGGCTACATTGTGGTTTGAAATGGAAATAAATAATTAGATGATTATATTCATTTCTTCATATAAAGGACTATTATACTATGAACAAATTCCATATTGTAAGATATCATAGAAGTTAGAAATTAGAAAGACACATTAGGTCATCTGATTGATCTCTGTACTGAGTACAGCATTGTTTGGTACAATATACCCTTCAGTGTTTTGTAATGTCAAACTATTCTACAAGACTAAGTCAAAGCAAAAATACGTTGTAACCGCTGAGTTGTAAGTAAACCAAAGTGATGGAAGATCAGATTACTTCTCAAAGCATAATCTATGTCCTGAGAATCTACTAATGCATGAAGGAGACATTGAGAAAAGCAATTATTAATAGCATAAGAAACATAAAATGCTGCCACAGTAGACTTTTGAGTTGGAGAAGGCAATGTCTAAATGCCCTGGAGTCAAAAGAAGCTCAGACATATACTCAAGATGTGAAGACATCCCTTGGGGATAGACACTGTAATTCCTTTAGAGGTGATGAAAATTATTAAAAATCACACGGAAATGTGAAATGACTGCTATAGCTATTGTGTGTGTAGGGGGGGAGGGGGGTGGGGAGGTAAAAGGAGTAAAAATAGTAAAAGATCAAGAAAGAACGATCAGACCAGACCATATCCTTCTTATGTCAATACCTCCGGACAAGTCATATCCTCAATGAAGCCCTACTGTGGTGATTAAAAAACAATTAACCTCTCAGTGAAACCAGTATAGGCATGGATATGTGGAGTGAGTCTCCCAAATATATATCACAGGTAAGTCTGCTCTCAACTTCATTTCCTATTCCAAGTGAGGAGAAGAAAACACTTACCGGGGCTTCACATATTCTTATAATTCATCTTCACAATAACCCTATGAAGTGGAACAGTCCCATTAACACATGGTGCCATTAATTTTAAGAAATCAAGAAACTTGACCAACTAGTCACTGGTCATCCAATTCCAAACTTATGCTGATTCACCAAATTCATCTATATGCCTCCTAACATACTTTTATCATGAACTTGAAAGGAATGTATATCAATGTCCACACATGAGTTTATTAGTTTCTATTTGCCTCTCTTGCCTGGATGCTCCATGAATGCACATTCATATTTCAGATTACCTGCTTTACCTATGATTCTGGCATCACACTCTCTTTGGTTAGCTTCTGCTTCACTGGAGCGCATGCTAAGGCTTTTTAACAACATACTCTCCCTCCTTTAACCTCTAAACACTGGAGTTCCTCAAAGCTTAGTGTTAGGCTCTCTTCTGATTTCTCTTTATTTGAAAATATATTTTATTGATTTTTTACAGAGAGGAAGAGAGAGGGATAGAGAGTTACAAATATCGATGAGAGAGAAACATCGATCAGCTGCCTCTTGGTGTGCCCGCAACCAAGGTACATGCCCTTGACTGGAATCAAACCTTGGTCCTTTCAGTCCGCAGGCCAATGCTCTATCCACTGAGCCAAACCGGTTTCAGCTGATTTCTCTTTAAATTATCTTCCGTATTACCTATTGTCATAGCCTGGTATTTCATCTACAAAATATAAAACCAGGATGAATCCTATGTTTATATCTCTAGCCCCAAATTTCCCCTTAAGCTTCAGACTCACATATGAGACTGTCTACTTAATATATCCACTTAGATGTCTCACATTAACCTATCTAAAATAGCATGTTTCAGGGATTCAATCACAGTAAACTTCAGAGAATTTTTCTGAATATTCTGGATACAGATGTTTCTTTCTCAGCTTCTTGAACAATGGCAAGAGGGCTTCCAATGGCAGAGTCAGCTCTAATGAAGGAAAGCTGTGAAATGGAAAGAGAGAGCTCTTTGCAGCTAAGACACTGTTTCGTGGTGACATCACATGAGCCACTAGAAAAGGTCTGGCCTGCATCTGACCCTACTTTTGGAGCTTTTTCAGTTCTTCAGACTTTGGAATAATTCCTCTAATTGTTTAATGTATTTCAATTGAGTTTTTCATTACCTGCAGCCCAAAACAGACTAACACAATTGGCTATGTAAATTCTCAGATTAAGGAGAAGAGGCAATAAGAAGGTAATTAGATTAATGGACAGATTAAAATCTGAAAACTAAATCTAGTATATAATCAGGGAAATTTTTTTAAATCTGAAAGAATGGATAATTCAATAAAATAATTTTGTTTAATTAGCTTTTAATTTGGAAAATTATGTTTAGACCTTCACTTCTTGCTATTAGTAAAAAGGCACCCAAAATGGTTCAGATATCTAAATGTAATTAAAAAATAATAAATAAATTGACAAATCTAAGAAGCAAACATAAAACATTCACATATTAATTTAGGTAAGGATGACTTTTTGAAACAAAAAAAACAAAATTATAATTGAACCATAAAATAAAATGATAAATTTTATTATTTAAATCATAACAAAGTTTTATATAACAAAAAAGCATTCTAAAATTGTTAAAAGAAAAAAGCACTAGGATAAAATATTAGCTGAATATATAACATATAAATAATTAATATTTAATATATATAAATATATTTTACAAATATATGATGAAAAGACAACACAATAGAAACAATGGTAAACAATTAAACTGAGAACTGGTAAATATGAAATTACAATTGTCCAATAAGAATATGGAAAGCTATTCAAGCTTTCTATGAATAAGGGAAACTACTTAGGCTAAAAATGAGACAGCCCTTTTTCACTTGCTAGAATGGAACTATCTAAATAAATAATAGAAATATCAAGTCTTGGTCAGTGCATAGGTAAATGCTCTGCTTGTTAAGACTATAAATTAGTTCTACTTTGTGATCAGTTTAATATATCCAATTAAATTAAAATACATATAACATATGACATATCAATTTAATTTTGGAATCTGCTCTATTTCAGATTAGTACCCATAATGTTCTCATGTGAACAATAAGTGTATTACAAGGCTGTTTACTATAGTACTAGTTTTAATAGAAACACAGGAGAGAAACTTTGTTATCAAAATGGAAATAGCTGGAAAATTATGACATTCATATTGTAGGATGTATTGCAGCAGTTAAAGGATACAAATATTTATTTATTCCTAGTGAGTTTCAGTAGATGTACAATGCAATTTTTAGCACAACACAGAGTAATACATTTTATTTATATGTACAAAGTAAAAGGAACTCACAAAAATATGTGATTTCCGGGGATGACATATCAATATGTTAAACGAAGAGCAGATACTAATTTATACTATGACAAGATATATGCTGTAAAAATATAGGCATAGAAAAAGTTCTGAAAGGATACACACCAAATTCTTATTTGTAGGTTACCCAGAATAGAGGCTAAGACTACAGGGAGTGTTCAGAAGGGACTTAATCTAATCTATTATATTTCATTTCTTTTTTTTTTACTATGAGAAAAATAATTTCTATGAAGTTAAAACCAATTTATAAAAGAATCATGACATTTATACATACTTGGACAACATGAAACTGAACTGAAAAATGGAGTCAAGAATCTATTGCTAGTATAGGGAAAATATCATTCTGTATTCTTTTTAAAAATATATTTTTATTTATTTCAAAAAGGAAGAGAGAATGAGAGAGGGAGAGAGATGGAAACAACGATGCTGAGAGAGAATCATTGATTGGCTGCCTTCTGTATGCCCCTACTGGGGATCAAGCCCACAACCTAGCCATGTACCTGAGAATTGAACTATGACCTTCTAGTTCATAGGTCGACACTTAACCACTGAGCCACACCATCTGGGCTCACTCATTATTCTTTTATAATAATATATATTTTATTTATTTTTTACAAAGAGGAAGGGAGAGGGATAGAGAGCTAGAAACATTGATGAAAGAGAAATGTCAATCAGCTGCCTCCTACATATCCCCTACATGCCCTTGACCAGAATCAAACCTGGGCCAATTCAGTCCACAGACAGACACTCTATCTTCTGAGCCAAACCTGTTAGGGCTGACTCATTATTCTTTACAGTATTTTGTCTTAGCAATGCTAGTAATTTTTTGTTATACCATATGCCTCACATGAGTGTTAGGAAAGCAAGTAAGTTTTGATTGGTTAGAAGATAAAGCTAGAGAGGAGCAGAGTATGGAATTTCTGGGGATGACACTCATTTAAATAAGTCATTTAGAATAGTAGTCTCTTGTAGAGACAGGGCAGAGCAGGGCCAGGATTATAAAGCCAGCCTCTGGGAGGTATTTACTAGTAACAGCTTCCTTGGAAAACAGTAGAGACTGAACAATTGAAAGAGCCTGTGACAGCATCACAAGAATATAGACAGACAGTGCTTGATGACGGCTAAGTTCATTGGCAAACAAACAAACAAAAAACAAAAAACAAAATACTCATTGTGTTTTGAATGAATAATTTTGAACTTTACCGAAGCCGGTTTGGCTCAGTGGTAGAGCGTCAGTCTGTGGACTGAAAGGTCCCGGGTTCGATTCTGGTCAAGGGCATGTACATTGGTTGTGGGCACATCCCCGGTAGGGAATGTGCAAGAGGCGGCTGGTCGATGTTTCTCTCTCATCGACGTTTCTAGCTCTCTATCTCTCTCCCTTCCTCTCTGTAAAAAATATCAATAAAATATATTTTTTTTAAAAAAAACACTCACTGCTTCAACTTATTCTTCACTCCTAAACTCTAACAAAATTAGGGATTGGCATGAAATGCGCTCAGCATTTTCACATTTTTTGTTTTATAAGTCCACTAAAAGCCTGGTGCACAAAATTCATGCATTTGGGTGGGGGGGTGTGTCCCTCAGCCCAGCCTGCTGAACCCTCTCTAATCTGGGACTCCTCAAGGGATGTCCAGTGGAATCAGGCATAAATGGGCAGTTGGACACCCCACTCACAATCTAGGACTTCTAGCTTCCAACCACTCACCTGCCTGACTGCCTGTTTGCCCCTAATCGCTTCTGCCTACCAGCCAGATCACCCTCTAACCACTCCCTTCCAGCCTGATTGATACCTAAATGCTCCCCTGCTGGCCCAATTGCCCTTAACTGTGCTCCCCTACCAGCCTGATCGCCCACAATGGCCCTCCCCTGCCAGCCATCTTGTGGTAGCCATCTTGTGTTCACATGGGGGTGGCCATCATTGACCACATGGGGGCAGCCATATTTTGTGTTGGAGTGATGCTAAATTTGCATATCACCTCTTTATAATATTATTAGATAGGATACCCCCATTTCCATGTCAGCCACAGAAATCCATCTCACAAAGTAAGGCTATCTATCCTTCCTAAAGTGATCCTTTAGGAATGCCACTCACTCAGGTCACTCCAAAGGCTTCCCATCATGTTTGGAATGGAATCTAAATTATTCACTTAGTCTCCAGGACCCACTAGACCCACCCACCAATCTCCTGCCAACATCAGCCCCTCTCATAGCTCTCCCTCAGCCAGACAGGACTTCTTGTTTTTTTCCTTAAACATGGATGCACATTCTGCTCTTCACTATTCCTGGAGTTCCTAGAATATTGTTCCCTTAGACATTCCCATCTTATCTTAATTTCAGTAAAGCCTTTCTTTACATCCTTATCCACCCTCTACAACATGGCTCTTTATACTGCTATACCTTTATTCATGGTATTTACACTACCTGATACTACATATATTTCTTATATGTCTTTGTAATTATAAGCTCTAAAAGAGCAGGTCATTCTCTCTTTATTTCTCTGTACAACTAAGCCTAGAATAGTGATTGAAACATTACTGGTATTTGGTGAATAAATTAATTAATAAACTAAGAACTAGAACTAACTTTTTACTATACCAAAGATGCCGTGTGTGTGTGTGTGTGTGTGTGTGTGTGTGTGTGTGACTTTTTTCTTGAGAAAATATGTGAATAGGTTATATTAAATAACTACTTCAACAGTTACCTATGCCTGATGAAAACCTTCTTTAGGGAAAGGAAGAGAGAGAGTGGTTGTTTGGAACATGGAATAAACCATAATTAGCAAGTGATATGCTTCCAAATTACTGTGCTTCACTTGCAGCATTTATGTCCTGAATGTTGATTGAATGTGAGATTGAATAGCTCTATGGGATATGAGTATGATTTGCATTCAAATAATTCAAGCACATTTCATTTTGGAACTGAAGCTATGGGAACAATATCTATTGATGTAGAAATGACCTAAAATTGTAGTAAGAAAGTAGCTCCACCAAAAGATATCAATTGTCAACGGTTGGCTTCTGGTTTTCAGACTTGGTGCATAGTTTCAAGAGATCTTACTTGAAATTTCACTAATATTGAGGTAAATGATAAATTTCTGGACTTATGATTCATCTGCAAAATATTTCTGGATTTTTATCATAAAAGCATGGCATTGGTCTCAAACAGTTGGTGTTTTGCTCACATGCACAATGAAAGCAGGAGAATCAATAGCCTGCAACACTCAGTCAAATGACCTGGTTCCTGAAAACAGTTGCTTAACTCTCTTTTGCCCAGGATCTTGGTCTAACTATATTTTTTCTGACTTTCACAATGCATTAAATACATCATTGGCAAATGCACTGTATATCTGTAGGTCCAACTGTGCTTGTTTCAAGGGTAATCTTTTCACCCTTTCTGTCTCATTTTCCTGTGGGAGATTTATTCTCTTTTGGGGAAAATGCATTTATTCACTTTCCAAATATTTATGTCAGTGAATTCATTTCTTTAATTTAGAAGTCTGGAGTCTTCAAAATTTGGCAGATAAACGATGATCCCATTTGAGATTGCAGCTTAAGTATAATGTGTTTTGCATTTTCTAATGGAATCAAAAAGTAAGTTTTACATGTCTAGACTTATTTTTACAGTCTGTATTTTCATTTAAAGACATACATTTGTATCAGATCTAAAAGGCGGGGAGGGATATGATATTACCGTAATTTATGAATAAGTCAAATGCCTACCTGCCCTCTAAATAATATATCTTATTGTATCATCACTTTAAAGGGTATGGAGACAGAAGGAAATAAAAGAAAATTAGTTCACTGACTTATAATAAAGTACACTTGCAGTTAAATAATAAGAGAAAATTTTCAGAATTTAAATTGAGAAAACTTAATTGCTGTTCTTTTTACAGACGTAAACATTCACACACATATGTAGTAGACACACATACCTATCTATCTATCTATCTATCTATCTATCTATCTATATGCCAATTGATATAAATAACAGTTAATTTCCTATAGAATATTTCTGACCACTAAAACATCACAAACTACTAAATAAACATCCCAAATGCTGTTAATATTAAATACTGAAATAAATGTGAGCTATCTATACATTTAAGAAAAATTAATTAAAGCAAGTATGGTAATTATTTTTCAACTTGCTTTTTCCATTTAAGGATGGAGAGTGGCCAGAGCTTATCGTGACACCTCCTGGTGGAAGGCAGGACTATCCCTGAACAGAATGCCTTTTCACCCCAGGGTCACTCACCCACACAACCACACTCACTCAGACGGGGGCAATGTAGACACTCCAAGTAAGCTCATGTGCACCTGAAGTCACTGTGGGGAAAAACTGGAGGACCTGAAGAAAACCTACCCAGACATGGAGAGAACATACAAACTCCATATAGACAGTGGCCTCAGGAGGTAATTGATTCTTTTTTCCTCATCATTATAAGCAGATGACATTGAACAAACTATATTATTCAAGGACCTACTACTATAAACTTTAAATATTAAATATGATAATTATCACAAGTTATGAAGTACTCTATCAAGTTCGTATTCTAATCCTCAGAATAACTCCATGAAGTAGGTACGAGTAATGATATCATTCTTGCTCTATGGATGAGTAGATCAAGACTTAAAATGGGTAACTGTGCCAAAGATTGCCAGCTGGCCTGTCATGGAGACAGGCTATGAATCCAGTTCTGGGAGCCAGCATTGCAGACTTTGTAGAATACCTTTATGTAGAAGCCACTCTATTTTCTGCCAATGGCCAGGAAAGTTGCAAAGGGCAAGATTTGGTGGAATGGGGAACAGGTAGTTGATTGCAGGCTAAGTGAGACTTCCAAGCAGGCCTTACTGTCCCCTGAGCTCATCCCGCTGTACCCTCCTGGAATGAACTCTGAAGTTGCCCAGGGAAGTGCCTGAGCTGAAACTTTGTATAGTAATTCCTGGGAATTATCATTTCCTTTCCCTTTTCTAAACAACTAGATCAAACAGAGACAATTAGAAGAAGAAGAAGAAGAAGAAGAAGAAGAAGAAGAAGAAGAAGAAGAAGGAGGAGGAGGAGGAGGAGGAGGAGGAGGAGGAGGAGGAGGAGGAGGAGGAGGAGGAGGAGGAGGAGAAGAAGAACAGAATACTGACTCACTCTCATTCTGGTTTTTGTTTGTTCGTTTGTTTGTTTGTAATTTGCTTATACAGTGTCCTCCAAGACTGGTGCCACTAATTAGTCAAAGTTGTGGAAATGCCAGCTATCATGTTCTATGAGAAAATTCTTATCTCTGATGCCATGGGGAGGGGAGGGCTGTGTAATTTATTTATGCAAGGGTCAGTGTCAGACCCTGACTTCACTTATCTCTACGCTTTCATAGAGCATTCTCTTCCTTTGCATGGAGGTGTGTTACTATGTTCTCACATCAGGAAATGGGAACTGGGTCTACCCTGCTCTTTCCTCAATCTTCTAAATTATTTTAATTTAATGTGTTGTCACCAGTGTCATGACAGAGTGACTCCTCTCCTCTCTTTCTAACAAAATGCCAATTTTCAGCTGACTCTAGGGGCACTTCAAATAATATTAACAATTCTTAGGCAGCGTGGGGCTATTGTAGCCATCCAGTTTAGATGTGTGAGAGTAAATGTATTGTGAGAGACTTCCAAGAAGATGCTTTGGGACCTTAGAGGCAGACTCATTTTGCTTCCTCCCATTCTTTCTGCTATTTGGAATGTGGGTGAGATGGTCAGAACTCTGGTATTCATTATGGATCAGGATGTCACCTTAAGTATGAAAGCAGCACACCAGAAATGATACAGCAAAAAAATAGAAAAGTCTAGGTATCTGGTGACTTCATGAGCCTGCCACAGCTTGTGGGACTTTCTAACCCTGGTGTTTTAACACTCTGTATTGTCATTTAAAGACACGTTGAGAAAAATTCACTTGAGTGCTTGGGCTACTGTTATTTTGGAATTATTATTATTATTCCTGATTTAAATGATTTAAAAATAAAAAATAAATACAATTTTAGAGGGCAGAGCCAAGTGTAGCACACTATACTGGATATTAAATTCAACAATCACAATAGCCTTATGCAATAGCTAATATAATAACCATTTGATAATTATAGACACTGTACCTCAGCAAGATTTGAGTATTTACTCTATATAAAGCTCATGAAAATGGAGCCATAATTTAAATCCAAATCTATATAATTAGAATTCACATCCCGTTCTTTTATCCTTTCCCTGTATGGCAGAAGTTTGCTCATATGTCTACAAATGAGTTTGTTGAATCTGCAGATGTGAAACCTGCCTTAACTCAAATACTGCCTCTGACTTTTCTGACCTTCAGTCATTTAACTCTAAGCTTCAATGTTCCCATCTATACAGCAGAAATATTAATAGTACTTATTTCATAGGATTTCTGAGAGATCAAATACATTGGTTTATTTTAAAGAACACTTATCAAAGTAGCTCATACATATAATATTGTCAATAAGTATTTTTATTGCATAAATTAAACATTTCTACATTGTAGTAGCAGTAATAATTTGTGTGACTATCTTGGAATATTTTAAGGTCTCAGTGGCAGGAAACATACTTTTGTCATCTCTGTGTATCATGTAGATTTTGTATAATGTTTTGCACTTATTAAATGTTCTGTAATATTAGTTGAATCTAAGTTATTTGAAAAGCAGTATTGGTGGACACATTTTAATGGTTTGTTTAATTGTTATTTTTTAGTTATTTGGTGTATTTTATGCTTATTTTCATGATCCAGATGAATAGGTAAGTCTGAAGTGTATAGATTGCCTGAGTAAAACAGAGGTCAGTTATAAGTCACTTTTAAAATGTTGTGATCATTTGTTAGTGAGATTTAACCATCAAAACATTCATTTGCAAATCATTTTAAGAAGCAAAAATTTGTTATATTGCTCATAGTAACCGTTTTGAAATATTTAGGCCAAATTTTATTTTAGTTTGTGTCATTGACTTATAAGAGATAAAGAAACACTGTGTTATTTATGTTTAGCTATAAAAGAAAAGAAAATCTTTGTCTTGTCCATGTGAAAAACTTCAAAAACTGACAAACTCATCCATTGTGTCAAAGCTCAATTGCTAATGCCACAGTGCATCAAACTAGTTCTTTCTTAAAAGCCCTTTCATAAACATATCTATCATAAAACAGAATTAACCCAACAACATCTATATAAGTATTTGTTTTTCTTTTAGACATATTTCAATAGGGCAATCTTAGATTGGATGTGAAATGCTTTAAAAAATAATCCTTAAAAGTAAAATGCAGTTCAATGTCCCCTTAGCATGTCACATTAAGGGCAGAATTCTTCTGAGTTATCTTCTGTTATTTGTTAAAATAACATAAACTTTGGAGGAAGTGACATTTTTTAGCAAAGGAGAAGTCAATGCTGAGAGCATGAACTTGAATTCAAACCAATTAAAACATAATTTATTTGGCAAGGAAATAAGTATTTTGGTAAGTAAATAAACAAAATGTTACTTAATCTCATTCTTTACAATTAACAGAGGCTTTGGTTGTAGTTAGTTAATCATCTACGACAAATTTTCCCCAGATGATGGATTTTGTGTACAATCAGTAGAAAAACTAGAGAACTCTCTACAGAGCTCCCCAGGAGGTGGTAGACTCCAATGTGAACAGTTCACAGAATGTTGTTCTGGTAATTAAAGGGTTGGTTATGAAGGTTCTTTGTAATCAAATTATTACATAAGAGAGAATTTTTTGAAAATAGTAATTTGATGCTCTGGGTTCTTATCTTCTATAAATCATGATTCATGGGGAAGCAGGGAAGGTAGATACTTCCAAGGGAAGGAGATGCCAGAACAATGAGTGATGATCAAGAAAACCAGTGACACAGTAATCGCAGAGTTGTCTGAGCAGCACAGGTCCCTCACTACTGATCCATTAAGGCCCTTCACTTCCTCTCTGCCCAGATGAGGCTTCAAGGGGCTAATGAGACATAAAGCATTATTTTTGATGGGGCGATAGGATAAAGGGTAGAGAGCCATAAAGGAAAATCTCTCCTTAGTACGCGATTTAGCTCAAATATTTTTTTAGAACATTTCATGTTAAAAGACAAAACCTCCATATATATGACCAACAAGTTTATAAGATAATTTCCATGTACCGGTATTCTCCTTAGGCATTGGATTTGTTTCTCTTTGGAGATTCAAATTGGGTCTTCCATGTTTCTCTTTAATATGCTTATGTTTTCCTATACTTTCTTGAACATATGAAATATGTAGTTCATTCTTGAACAACTAAGATAGTAAAGGGCAGTTGAAAAGCTACATATCACTTTTGATTCCTCCAAAATTTAATTACAGTTTGCCCTTCATATTCTTGGATTCAACTAACCAGGGAGAGAAAACAGTATTTTTGATCCACGGTTGGGAATCTGCCATTGGGAATGAGAAAATACTGTTTTTGATCTGCAGTTTGAATCTGTAGAAGTGTGAAACTTGCAGATAGGAGGGTCTAACTGTATTTATTGTAAAAAAGACAACAATCCAAGTGTAAGTGGACCCATGCAGTTTAAAATAATGTTGTTTAAGAGTCAACTATAGTTTTTGCAGACTCTGGCTGGAGTCTGCTGTCTTCATCTCATTGCTGCCAGTCATCCTTTCAGTTGTTTCAGTTGTAACAGTTACACGCGCGCACACACACACACACACACACACACACACACACACACAATAAAAGGGTAATATGCAAATTGGTCAGGACACCCTCATGCAATGACCAAACAGCAGGCTGTGTGGGGCAACCAGGCCAGCAGGGGGGCAATTAGGGGTGACCAGGCTGGGGGGGGCACTTAGGGGTGATCAGGCAGGCAGGCAGGTGAGCAATTATGAGTCAGCAGTCCCAGATTGTGAGAGGGATGTTTGACTGCCAGGTTAGGCCTGATTCCTGGGATCAGACCTAACCTGGCAGTTGGACCTCCCCGAGGAGTCCTGGATTGAAGATGGTGCAGGCTGGGTTAAGGGGACCCCTCCTTCCATGCACAAATTTCACTGGGCCTCTACTTTTATGTATAATCATATTAACAAACTTTAAAAATTATTTATAGTGGAATTTGCTTTAAAATCTCTTTCTTCCTTTATCTGGAACGGAGAGTTAAGTTGGCCTTAAGAAAACTACATGGAGTGAGAGAGAGAAAGCCAAGAGAAATTAATAATACCATTAGCAGAAAAAGGTAGATGGATGCATGGCACTTTTAAGAAATGCCCATTACATAAGGATCTGGACGTAGAGTAATGAGACATAGGCATACACCCTAACAAACCTCTTACTAGAGGTTTGTTACAAACCTCCCACCAGGTCCTCTTACTTCTCTGAGCTTCACTTTCTGCAATATGAGCTTACAGAAACTAAATACAAAATGTATATAAAATGTAGAGTGGGCATTCCTTTATTATTCACTTCTCTCCTACCATTTTTCATACATTCATGTTTTCGCCACATATTCTGAGTGTCTGCTTTGTGCCAGATACTGAAGTCTTAATCAAAGAATTATATTCAGAAATGTTAAGTTACATAATAAAAGGCATTCAGGAAGGTTCCCTGAAGAAGTAGTAATTGTCCTGAGATCTGGAGGAAAGTCAGTGGCTGACAAGGTCATGAGGCGGGAGAATGTTCCAGGTTGAGAGAAAGCCCCCTGGAGGTTTGGAACCATGTGTGTTTGAAGGACTGAAGGAAGGCCAGAGCAACTGGAGTATATGGACTGAAGGCTTGTTGAGTGGAGATAAGATTGGAGATGGAGTTGCCTTGGAGACCACTGTAAGAATTTTGTTCATTATCCTAAGAATGAAGGTCAATCATTGCTGTATTTTAAATAGGTCAGTGAATAATAAGATTACATTTTGAAAGGATCATTTTGATTACCGTATTGGAGAAGCGACAGAGTTGGAAGGTGGCTGACAAGAGTGGATACAGCTAGAGCAACTGGGAGGTAATTGGGGAAGTCCAGGCAAGGTAATTTGGTAGAATAGAGTAGGTGAACAGCCAGAGAAGTAGATGGATGCAGGATACATTAAGAATAGCAGGACTTGGTGATGTAGGAGATAATGGAGAGAGTGTGGGTGCTGAAAATAGTTTCTATATTTTTGCTTTGGTGATGGGATGGAAGGTTTTACCATTCACTGGTATAGTTTGAAGATGTGATGCAGAGAGTAGCCAAACAATTTGAATTGATTCTGACATATATTTCCTATTTCCTCCACTAAGTACAAGTAAAAATTCTCTCTCTCTCTTTTCATATATATATATAAACATATATATATATAAACATATATATATATAAATAAACATATGTATACACACACACACACACACACACACACACACACACACATACACACACACACATTGACTGATCTACCTCTATGCTTATAGATGCAGGCTCCAGAGTAAGTCAAGATGGATTCTGGCTTTGCTTTTTCCTAGCTATGCAATTTTGAAAAAAAACTGTTTAAATTTCCTGGGTCTTTGTTGCCTCATATGTGTGGATATAGAGATAATTGAATTGCATACCTCAAATGTTTGTGAGAATTGAAATTATATATATATATATATATATATATATATATATATATATATATGAAAAGAGAGAGAGAGAGAGAGAAGAGAGTCTTTAGAATAGTACATAACACCTTTATATATATATATAGAAAGAGATAGAGAGAGAGAGAGAGGAGAGAGAGAGTCTTTAGAATAGTACCTAACACCTTGTGGACACTCAATGTGTTATCTATTATTATCTGCTCTCTGTATTACTCAGCATTGTGTGGAAAAATCTTTATCCAACCCTATAAATGAAAAGAAAATCCTAAATACAAAACTAGTAAGCTGTTCATCAAAACATAAGGCCTCCTTTTCTTTTTCTTTTTGGGTCCTCAACTGAACCTTATTTCCCAAATCCATTGGAGACTGGGTGTTGACCAATAGAATGTTAGAGAGAGTGATATGTGGTACTTGTAGGAAATCTTAATTTATCTTAATTTATTAAGATTTCCTACAAGTACTTCTCCATTCCTCTGGCCATTGGCATGGAAATTATCTGAAACATGGAAGCCATGTGTTGAATATGGCAGAGCCTCTAACATCCTGTCACTGCACCAAAGTATTCATCCACTTATTAGTTGTGTCAGACAGAAATAAATAAACTACTATTGAATAAGATCCAGAGTATATTTCTTGAGTCTGTTTGTGATAGCAGTTCATACAACCCTGATATTACTCACAGTGAAGAGCTCTAATAATTGTGCATGTGAGAAACATCTTGGTATAAGTCAATGTCTCTATCTTGAAATATCTGCCCATCTGTCTTTTACAGTGTGCCTCCCATCCAAATGCCTGCTATTTTCTCCATCCACAGCTTCTCAGCATGTATGGCAAGGCTTGCCTACTCAGCCATCTCATGGGTTCCCAGTTGTATCTTATTTTTAGTTCTATTAAATGTAACTGCTATCTTTTAAAAGTTTACCTCAGGATCCTTCAAACCAAAAATCGAATTTTCTGCAAGCCCTTGTTTAAGTAAGAGCATTCCAAAAATTCAAACACTATATCCAAAACTTAACACTTTTCAAATAACTGGACAACAGAGAGATAAGGGTGTGTGTGTGTGTGTGTGTGTGTGTGTGAGAGAGAGAGAGAGAGAGAGAGAGAGAGAGAGAGAGAGAGAGAGAGAGAGAGAGGGAGAGAGAGAAAGAGAGGGAGAGAGAGAATTGGTGTGTTTGTGACTTTCCTCCTAAGTCATCTAACAAAGAACTGGTTATGAATTCAATGATTGATTGAACAAAGGCTACTCTGGAATCTTTCCATATCTACCAGAGCTGAAGTGTTTTCGTGGGTAACAGAAGATCATAGGTTTGGAAAAAGCAGGTATTCCCGAGTAATCACTACTTTCTGTTCTTTGAAGCAAACTTATGTATTTATCCATGTCTCTCAATTCTCCCTCCCTTCCATATCTCTCAATTCTCCCTCCCTGCTTTGCTCATGCAACAAATTTGGCTTTAGTTGAGTCAACAGGAAGACAAAGATGCATCAGTGCACATGACATTCTCAGGAGAGGCACTATGACGCATCAGCCCATCTCGTGACTTCACTGCGGAAGCTATTCATGAACCACTTTACAAAGCATTTCTACAGGGTATTGGAATTTTGGGATAAGAAAACATGTAGTATAAGCCCTCAAAATAGTATAGAGTAAAAAAATAAGTTCTAATATTAAAAAAAAAGGGGGGGGGGAGATTTAGTCGGGGTCAGGAGTGGGTGCTTTCCTTGAGAGATGGAAATTTAGGATCCTGTCCAGCATCATCATGGTTTGAGAATTGAACTCTGTTCCCAGAAAATAAAACATGTAGGCCATTTCTGTCTGTGAGACACATGAACTATAATAAAATGACTCTAGAACTGCTACCAGTAATGATTCAATGACTCGATGTAAGCTGGAATGGAGTAAAACGTGCATCCGGTCACTGTGAATTCTAAGATTTGTGGGGCAACGTCAAAATAACCGTATCTTGGCCAAAGTTCTATTGCTGGTGCTCAGGACTAGTAGCCAAGAAATGGCAAGATTGAGCAATAACCATCCTTTTCTCCACTGACTTCCCTTCAGAACTGTCCCACCCAAGTCTCAGCAGATGTTAATGTTTGTGGTTTGACCTTCCAGATGCATCAGAACAAATTTATGAGTTCATGAGTTCCTCTCTTTCCCTTCCCTCCCCACTCTCTGGCAGCCTACAGTGCTGGGGAAAAAGAGAAAAGTCCCCACAAAACAAGAAACAAATCATGACTTTGCTACTTTTTGAGGGGTTAAAGCTATACCACGCATTGTTCTTCACTAAGCTAGTAGTTTTGGTATTACACAATACTTTTGTGGTCATTTAAGTGCAGTCTTAGATTTTTAAATCTCACTTTAAATTACTAATGATCAGACTAAAGCTGGATGTCTCCTGATCCTGCAAAACACGAGGCAAGTACCAGATGTTAGTAAGATTTTTAAAAAATCAGAAAAACAAAATTCAGGGTCTTGGTCGGGTGGGTTTAAAATACAAAGCAATTGATATATACCCATTTGGAAATTTATTAAATTCTATAACTATACACACTCTATCACAGTCTTTTTTAGCTCCAAAAGTTAGTTCTTATAGAAACCATAGATAGTTATTCTAGGAGTGCCCAAATCATGTAGGCTAACTGAAATTAAAGAAAGACTATGTTTGCTGCCTCAGTTTGAATGTGATTCTTTCTGAAATTATCCTTGAAGCTTACTTCTTGGACTCTGTCTAAAAGAAATAAAAGCAATACCACAAAATATGATGTATAAGCATGTGTATCAGGACATAGTTTATAATAAGACTCATTGGAAAAAATATCTAAGTATATGCTGGTAAAATAATTGTATTAGACTAATAAAATGTAATGTCTTAAGTTTATTTTAAATATTATTATATCAATATAAGTTCATTTCAAATAAGTTCATCCCAAAATAGTGTATACTCACTTTAATAGTTGATAGCTCAATTTTGAAAGTGAAATGTATTTTAAAAGTGAATTAAAGTGAGAAAAGGGTAACAAACAAAAACTATATAATGTGTTAAAATAATATATACATATACTATAGAAAGTTTAATAAAACACAATTATATGTATTAAAAGTTCTCTATATTATAGAAAAATACTATATAAATACTATTGAAAAATATAATTAATAATTATCACTTCATGGTATAATTACAGGTTTTTTTCTTACATATAGTGTATACATTTATAAACATGAGTTTCTTATGCCATAAAGATGAAGTTATATTAAAGTATTATAGGTTTTAGACTAAAATGGAAAAATAGATTTTAGACTAAGAAAACTGGGCCACAAAAGGTCTCTCCCTAGTAGGTAACGTAATGAATAAATAAAAGAATAACATTTATCCAACAATCAAACAAAAAAAGAACCACATGTCATCAAGTTCAAAATGTGTTGAGACAAAATACAGTTTATTTAATAGAGCTGAATGTGTAGTTCCTAACTTTTATTGCCATGTTTCAGTAGTTAGATTGAATAGAAAAGTTAAAATAACAAAACTCTCAACATTCTCATGAAGATCTGAATTCACTATTACCAGATTAGGGAGTAGGAAGCAGGCAGAAGTTGGGAGGTTGAAGAACTTATTCCAGAGATAGGTGAGGACAAATTTTATGGAGAAAAGACCTTATCAACAGAGCCAATAGAAATGGACCCCAACACCATTGAAAAGGCTATGTAGAGATTATCTAGGACTTCCTGATAAATTCTGGGGGGGGGGGGGGGGAAATCCAAAAACCAAGTGAATTTCCTTTCAGAACAAAGTTCTTTAACAACTAAATGAAATGATATGGAACATTTAGGAAAATCCCAAGATAGAGATCAGAGCTGGTGACCATCTATGAAGGATACACATAAACCAGCTGAGGTCCTTCCCACTCCAGTTTTCTCCCCAATCACTCACCAGTGACTTTAGGCTATAGACAAGCAGGTGGGACACTACTCAGCCTTCGAGGTAGTCAGCCAGGATCAACAAACAGGTTCTAAAACCTGTGGAGTGGGTATCAAGGATATTTTAAACTATTTCTTTCTATTTTATACTATTTCTTTCTATTCCTTTCAGCAAATTTTTGGTGTATGGGTTTTGCCCAACACATGAGGCAAAGGCAAAGAGTGAGTTATTCTTGGAAGTTGTTATTTACCTTTGCACTGAACTGTGGGAGAGGAGATAAGTCTTGCTTGTACCATGCCAATTCCGTCTAGAGTCATGGGAGGATTTTCCCTGTCTGAGCTCTCTTTCCTTACCTTGACTTTCTCTTTATTCCCATCACCTTCTGCTCTTAAAGCACTCAGTTCCAAATCTGGAAAATACCCATTGTTTTCCTGGATTCAGCTTTCCCTTCATAATGCCCAAAAAGCTGCTTGCCCCTGAGATGCTCCCTGGGGTTAATGTTCTTGGTTGTCTTCCCATAGCCCTGGAGGCCCTCTGTAGTCCTCACCCACATGTTGGTGGACTCCTTACACCACCTGCTGAAGTGTTCCACAATAGGTTTCCTAAAGCTGCCCAAGTGGGAACTGAGCATGGAATCCTGGCCACATAACATCTCTCTTGAGCTGTCTTTTGGAGTGATTGCCCCAGACCAGCTCCCCTCAATGCCACTGGATTTGGCAAACTTGGAGTTAGGCTAATTTTTCCCATTCCCATTTAAGGACTGTCCATGCATGGCAGTCTGAAGGACCAGAGGTTTTTCCAATGACTGCCCATGATAGAACTCCAGAGATGGAGTTGTCCAAGCAGGACTCTGGGATCCTGTGATTCGTTCCTAGAAAAGCCCACCAGTCAGAAAATGATTATTCTCGCTCTAATAATGGATGCCTTGGGTATGCTATCATTCTCATTTCTAATGATTCCTGGGGCACTTGCAAGCTCCCCATATTGTGAACAGAGGAGTTTCTGTCAGGAGAGCAGGGTCCATGTGGAGCTGTTTGAGCAGTCTTCTGGGGGCTGATCTGGGCATTTTTAACTTTAAGGTATTTCTTGGTAGTAGGTAAAACAATGAGCTTTCTCATGTACTTGTCTGAGGAAGTCCTTCAGCCATTTCCTAGTTAAGGAGCTGAAGATCTATTCCTATACTTTGTTGTATGGCAGCTTCAGCTTCTCTCACCTGACCATCATGTAGCACAAATTTCAGAACCACTCTAGGTCTTGCTGAAGATGCATTCTCATAGGAGTGTGAGTACTTTCTGCCTTTGGCTGCACTGGGCGTTTTTCTTCAACCTTCATCAAAGGAAATAGTGGCTTATTGCAGTTACTTTTCTTCTTCAGTTTCCAGTAGTTATAAAGCCCACAGTTATTGTGGGCAGCCAAGTTCTGTGGCCACATCTCCACACTGACAAGGCCATAGAACTTCTCCAGTTCCCTAAGCTTCCATGCTTGCAGGCTGATCTTCTTGCTTTTGGTTCGGCTCTGCTCTACAGCCCTGTACAGGGGGTACTGGTCTCCTGAGATTCTGCCTGTTTGGACTGTGCTTGAGGTAAAAGAGACTTAAACTTCACTTTATATCCCACATCTAGGATGGTCTTCATCTCTAGGCTGTGCTCAAAGGCACAGATGACATGGAAATCAGTGATGCAGCTTTTCACTGAGCCCTGAAGGCAAGCCCCTGTCTTTACCTTGCACAGGTAGCAGACTAAAGCCCACCAACAGGTGATATGTGGGAGATCATTTCAATTGGTTCCATCTTTTCAGGACAACCAATGCTGACCTCTGGAATATACAGTGCACAGCTGACATGACCTGTCCCAGCAGTGGTCTTCCTGGCTCCACCTTTCTTTGGACATAACAGGCTTGGGAATGAATGCCCAGGACACAGGAGCAAACCATCCAGCTGCTTTCTGGGACCATAAAGATGCCATATCAGGTCAAGGTTACTGAGCTGGGTGTAACCTGATGGTGTAGTAGGGATTTGAAGGCAGAGGAGAGACTCCCAGGTAGGCAGCAAAAAGTTTCCTCAGGAGACATAGAGAGATGTTATACTTATCACTGAATACTATATCATTCTCTTCTTCACTGTCTGCAGACCAGGACAAATCACAGATTACATCTCTGTCACAGTACTATAGTTCATATTTTCATGTCATTGGCATTCCAGGACTTCTGTCTTTTCCATAAGATTCTCAACAACTGGCTCACAGCCCATTTCTGCAAGGTCTTCATTTAAAAAAAAAATATTTTATTATTTTTTTTTACAGAGAGGAAGGAAGAGGGATTGAGAGTTTGAAACATCGATGAGGAAGAAACATCGACCAGCTTCCTCCTGCACACCCCTACCTGGGGATGTGCCTGCAACCAAGGTACATGCCCTTGACCAGAATCGAACCTGGGACCCTTCAGGCTGTAGGGTGATGCTCCATCCACTGAGCCAAACTTGTTAGGGCTGCAAGGTCTTCATTGAGTGCCTGGAGCAAAAAAATGTCCATGTCATCTAGGTCATAGTAGTACACAGATGCCACCTGCTCCTTGATGTTGGCATAGCTATGCTCTGTGGCCTCTGGGGTGGAGCAGTAGATGTACTTCCAGGAGAGGATAAACAGAACATCCTTTTCACTTCTGGACTACAATTCTGAGGAAAGGCTGTGGAAGAGTGTCTGCATTGGCTTGTACTTTTCTTTTCCCAATATTCTTTCCATGTATCCCTAAAGAGGTAATAGGATTAATGTGGTGAGAATCTAAAGGTTTCATGAGGTCATTCTGGAATACCTCAGTAGAATTCATGTGTTCATTTGGGATTTTTGACTTGTTTATATATACTGATTAAGTAAAGGAAGCCAGTAAGGGAAGTGGAAGGAGTCTCATCAGAACTGTCACTGCTGCTGAAGGTTCTATGATATTTCATTTTGGAACATCGTCAGAAAGCCAGGCTGGGAAGTAAATTTAAATCAGGGTTTGGCAAATGTTTTCAAGCAGATACACCAACCTGGAGGATGATCAACACCAAGGCCACTATCTTCTCTTCTACACTGGCTCCTCCTCATTTCTACTGGTCTAAGTTGGCACACTCCTCTATGCAGTCATAAAATTTGCCATATGATTGGGACAGGAATGCACAAATAAAATTAAAGGTGCAAATGAGAGCAATTGAATTCTCTCTCCCAGTCTTAGCCAGTACTTACTAAATACAGTAGAGCCAACACAACCACTCCAAACATAATCATTCTTTACTTCCCAGAGCTAGAGAGGAGTCAGAAAAGAGAAGGCCACTAGGGACTTGCATTCTAAGGAGAGCTAAGTGTTAGCAATGAAGGATTATATTCCTTCCCTACAGAGGAGAAGAAGGAATTCTCCTACTTAAATGGTGGAAAGACTCCCACAGAATTAGATGTTAAGGATGTCCACAAAGAGGGGAAACTGGAGTCTGTCTACTCCCTGGCTGGATGCTTGCTGAGCCACGAAATTTTGGGGCTCATCATGTTTCCTTGTCCAGTGAAATAGAATATGGTGACGGGGTTCAGCATCACTTAGAGTTGTAAACGTTGCATTGTAAGCACTGATGACGACTGTTCTTTTTTTTTAAAATATATATATTTTATTGATATTTTACAGAGAGGAAGAGAGAGGGATAGAGAGTTAGAAACATCGATGAGAGAGAATCATCAATCAGCTGCCTCCTGCACACCCCCACCGGGGATGTGCCCGCAACCACAGTACATGCCCTTCACCGGAATCGAACCCAGGACCTTTCAGTTCGCAGGCCGTTGCTCTATCCACTGAGCCAAACCGGTTTCGGCATGATGACTGTTCTTATAGAGATTTTAGGAGGTTCAGCATTTAGTTTTGCAGACCATCCTAGCATAGGTAGTGGATCTGGCAAGGAAAGGATTCTCAGCCTTGTTATCTACAACACTTGAAATACCTCCATGGTTCCTATGATTCCATATGAAGCAAAACAGAGTTCAGAGGAGGAGGCAGATGATTCAAAGTTGACCAAGTGATCATTACACAATTAAAAAGGTAGCTTATAAGAAGGAAAGTGCCAAAGGAAAATGAGTCCTACTTTTACTGGTAGAAGAGTTTTTACCAATAAATAGGACACAGTGAGCTGCATGCCAACTCAGGAAAACCACAGACAGTCTATATTGAGACAGCACATCAGCAGAGGCCACCAGCAATAATGGAACCAAACCAAGTAAGAGAATGTCAGAGATGCCGCTACACCACTGATATGGGTGGTTATGAGTGGAGAAACCTCCTTTCTCTTCCCTCCCTCCATTTCCTCCTTCTCCTTTTTTAAAAAAATTTTTATTGTTGAAAGTATTACTTATGTCCATTTTTTTCTCCCCTTTAAAAGATATAGATATATTAGAGGGGGAGAATGCCAACAAATTATTTGTAAACAATTGAATAGGGGTTTGTGAATGAGTGTGTGCTCAGGACTGGTGAACCAGGGCTGAATTGGAGGAAGACATTAACAAGGTAGAATAGATGCTCCTGGTGCCATAGCAATAGTCTAATAGGGGGAGACTGCCAAGCCCGGCCTAGATATTAGGCTCCAGCTGTATGAACAGGTGTTCCCACATTGATGAAGCTGTTTACATCTAACAGAGGACAATGTAAACTCTAAGGAGACTCCAGCCTAAGGTACTTTTCTTTTAAAAGCTAATGTGCTTATCATAAAACTTCATTCCTAGCAGAAAGTATTAAAAGCAATTCTTTTAAAGAAAGTAGAAAAGTTGTGGCAATCTCCAGGTAAAATTATAATTTCTGAGTAAAAATGTTATAAACTAAACTGAATCAAACTAAAATTATTTGATAATATTTTCACTAAAAGTATAAATGATAGAATATACAGTTTCATCAGTTAGCTTCTTAAAAATACATTTTAAAATTCTGAATAATGGAGCAAAACATTTTGTAATTATAGCCCAAAAGGTATTTTCCTGTTAATTAAGCATTAGATAATCCCATAATTCACTGTGGACATTAAATCTGTTTTAAATTAAAAGATGGACAATATGCCAAGTTATAGTTTGGGAATATAGCTATGGCTTAGACACAAACTGAGATAGAAGGCTTCAGAAAGTATTAGGATAAAAATGGTAAAGAGTTAACTAAGTGCTTATATCATATAAAGATAAAGAAAAAGATGTTTTCCTGATCTGAATTTAAATTAATTGCACAAAATGACAAATAGAAATAAAAAATAAAAAAATGAAAAGAAAAAAACACACAATAAAATACTTTTTAATTTAGATGAGAATTTTGTTAGTATCCGTTTACTCTAGTTTTGAGTTTTTTTTTCTTCATGTCATTCATATTTTCAAGTTTATCTCGCAAGAAAAAAATGAAATATCCATATAACAGATTCCCTTTCTTATGAGTCAGAGAGACAAATCCCTTCCGTTAAATTCCCGAATTAAGAGAAAGGAGTTTTACTATGTGGAGGTATTCACCTCTTAACCACGAAGATGGGGCTTTGATGAGTAATCAGCTGAGCAGCAGTTGTGCAATCACTTATGGGACAGCAGAAGTCACTGCTGGGAAAGCATAAGGAAGCCTGGAGATTCCAAGGACAGAGGGAAGGGCTCCAGCTTCCTTGGTGGAATAAGGGAATTTATGGCTTCAGATAAAGGTGATGTGGTTTGGTATTTCTATTCCAGAAACATACAGCAGATAGTTCAAAAATGTTAACTGGATCTATAGCCACAAATTTTATTAAGAAAAATGAAAAGAAAACCAGAGGAAATTGGTTAGGAGCATCTTTACACAACAAAGTTTTTTTGTTTTTTTAAGTGTTCTTTGTTTCTCTGTATGTTACTCTGGGTTGTAATATTTAAAAAAAAAATTAAAAATGTCGCTGTCCCCTGCTAGAAACACTGCTGATTTAAATCTATAACTTTCTCCATTCCCTTTTACATTCTCATTTTAGCATCATAGTGGGCGAGTTTAAGAGTTCTTACAACTCCCCTTGCTGGCAGCAAATAAGAATTGCAGCTTTAATATGAATATGGAAAACTTCAGCATATTTACCCAGAAAATAGTGGCTAAGTATAAGATCATTTTTTAATTTTTAAAAACAAGATCTCTTCCGTATCTGATCTCTAAGTTTGAAACATAAATTAAAATCATGAAGAGTAGTAATAGAATTTTTTGGAGATAATAATTTCCAGAAGTCAGACCAATAATGTATTTTTAAAAATATTTTAAAAGCAATTAATTTGATAGCTAGCTTCAAACATTTATATTTTTAAAATATGTTTTAAAATAATGTTATCATATATTGGACTTTTAGATTATACCTCTCCTTGTTGCCATTTTCTCTCTGTAAATCCAATAATAATATCTATGGCAGAAATAGGAGGTTGACCAATCATTTAATGTGGTCACACTCTTCGCAGACCCTGGCTTGCAGATAGGTGTCACTTATTGGTCCACAAATACAAGATCCAGCCCATGATCCCCACATCTTTCTCCTCCACTGCTAGTGATACAGAATTTTTGGACTGGAACCTGGATTGTTTGTTCACCAGAGTTGAAGAATGAATTCACGAACAGAAGATGGTATAGCAAATTGGAGATTTATTGAAGAACGAGTACAGACTTTCACATGGGGAGAGGGAAAGAGTCCCACAAACTTCCTGTTTCGATGGTTTATAAAGGCTGCAGTTCCTGTGTCCTGATACCCCCTCTGATCGGTCAATGTTCCCTATCAAATTGCTTTCTATAGTAAGTCCTGAGGCCCTCCTCCCTCATCATCCTCTTATTCCTTCTGGGTTTTCTTCCTTCTTCTTTATTTTATAAAAATAGACCTTTTTTTTGGGGGGGGCTACGTCCAGTTCCCTTGTCTTATGGAAATGTACCTTCTCCCAGTCGATAGCCCTGTGTTTTTTCCATGAACCCCAATTCTAAAAATTCCCTAAACCCGCCTGTATTTCCCTAAAATTCCTATTTCACTAGGGTCACTGAGGAAGTCCCAGATAGTGTTCCTTGGTCTAGGTAGTTGCAGAGTCCCTCTGTGTACCTCCTTTTCTCATTAACTTACAGTGGACTTTAATTGAGTGAGAAATATCAATAAGGAGATAAATAATTGAGGTTTCAAGGTTCTTTTGTCCTGAAAATTACCAAGTAGCTGATGTTTTTAGATAACTTGCAGCACATTAGGCACAATTCCAAACACTTTGTATGTCTCAATTCTTGTACCAGTGGAAAGGAAAATGGGGGGGGGGGGGAGGCTTGCAACCTAGTCCAGTATCTGGTTAAAACTGTAGTCTTACTTCCCCACTCTGACTTGGGTAGAGCTGCGGAGCATGTCCCCAAGGCCCTGTCACAGCTGATTTGGGTGGAGCCGTAGGGACCCTCAGGGGCACACCACAGGAGGAGATATGCAGGTCAGAGCCTCCCCATGCGTTCAGTTCTGGCTTTAGATCCGGAATTCTCCTAGGCTAGCAGATCTGCAAAATCAAGCTTAAACTTTCCTCCCTCAGAGTGCTGGCTGACCATTCTTCCATGTATTCTGCCACAACATTTGGTGTGTTGGCTGAAAAACATCAGTTGAGCTGGCTCTTAGGCCACTGCTGATGAGAGCAGACTCCCAGGCACTAGCTTCAGGCTCTGAGACCCAAGGAAGGCACTCCACTGGCACATTCGCCCGTTCCTGCACTCACAGGGCCCAGAGGGACTGCAGGGACTCAGTGTTCTGGCTGATCCAAAAGAGGCAGAAAACACCTTTCTGGGACTTCGTGGGAGTGAACTCAAAATTAGATGTCTGAAACTGTGTTTTTCCCTGGGAAAATGGGTCTGAGTTATTGCCTATCCAATGGGACAGAAGAAGTATTTGGCCCCTATCTACGTAATTATTTAACTCAGGATAGCTAGGATCATCTGAAGGAATGGTTTCTAGACAGTATTCACCATCTCTGGGACTTCCCAGGAGGGAAGTCAAAACTCGGACTGGCTAAGGGTCTGGGTCTGGCCTGCCTTTGAAAAAGGTAGAAGAGAAGTGTTGCTAGGCAGTTTTCTACTGCCTCTGTTCAGGGTCTTGTTCTGTGACTCTGTAAAATTGAAATTGATTTGGTGAAGGCAGGGTATTCTGTGGTGTAAATGTGACACACGCCTGTGTAAAAATGTTCATTTACTGTTGGGGTTGTATGTTTGTTTCTGTTTCTGTTTTTGTGTTTTTTGTTTTTTTTTTAACCTTCTAAACCTCTCCAGGGTTGCCCTGGTGATTCAAAGTTGTTAGTGGGGACTGTTATTTGTCTTTATTGGTTAAACTAGAGGCCTGGTGCATGAAATTTATGCACAGAGTTCCCGCAGCCCAACCTGTACCCTCTAGAATCCAAAAGCTCTCAGGGAATGTACGACTGATGGCTTAGGCCCACTCCCATGGTTCTCTGCTCTCTGCCTGCCGCCACCATGCAAAGGAAGCCCCACTGCTCTGCAATGTGCTCTGTCTGCCAGGCCTGGGGGCTTCTCCGACACCAACACACTAAGGAAGTCCCCATGCCCTATTGTCCAGGCTCTATTTGCTGGGCCTGGGGCTTCCCTGTTGCCCCAGAAGCCTCCATGCCCTGCTGTCTGGGCTCTGTCTGCTGGTCCTAGGGCTTCCCGACTGCAACCACTCTAAAGAATCCTCCAAGCCCTGCTGTCCGGTTTCTGTCTGCCGGGCCTGGGGCTTTCCTACCATAACTCTATGAAAGAAGCCCCCAAACCCTGCTGTCTGGGCTCTGTCTGCCTTGTCTGGGGGCAGACCCAGCTTCGCCACTTGGTCTGAACAAATCCCCGTGGGGTTGATGGGACCAGATGCTGCAGCACCTGTAGAGCAGTGGAATAGCCTCGCTGCTCCAGTGGACAGGCCCAGGCACCCCAGCAGCAGGGCTAAGGGGACATGACACCATCTTGTGGCTATGGGGGCTGCCATTTTGTCACAGATTGATGGTTAATTTGCATATTACTCTTTTATTAAGTAGGATAGGTCTCTTTGTTGTTTGTTTAAATTGTTTAGCTAGTGAAATTTCTGTTTGTGTCTCTTAAAAAAATTTGAATGTATTGCTAATCTGAGGAATGTTAATTATTTGCATATCACCTAAAATTTAAAGCTAAGAGTTCTAACTAATGGAAAAAAAGTATGGCTTTGGTATAATGGAGGAAGGTAAAGAGAAATGTTGGAAAAAAGCTGAATAAATGACAGGCCAATAAGCCAGGACAAGTAGAATAGGGAAACTGAGATGGTTAAATAGCAAATTGGAGGCATCTTGTAAAGCCTGTCTTCCCTGAAATCAAGGATACTTGGGAGTAAATGATCTGCATTTTGCCTCCCTAAACAGAGGTTAAATAGCTTATGTCAGTGTACTCAGGGAGACTTGATAGAAATCTGATTAGTCTCATTTGCTGTCCACACCCAAAAAAAATTAAGTTAGAAAATAAGCCTTATTTTGATTAATTATTTTATTCAGTTTTTGGTTTTGGTTTTGTTTTTTTTTGTTTTTAAGGATGCAACCCCACCCCTCCCTGCAACATGGGTAAATAGCTTCTCCTCAAACTCTACTGTCTTAGAATGTTCGTTTGGAAATTTAAAAAAGGGTTTTATTGGGGACTATGGGATAAAACTAGTCCCCTGGGAGTTAAAATGGATGTGTGAAATAGACTGGCCATCTTGTGGAGTAGGATGGCCACCAGAAAACACATTAGATATCCCCACAATCAGGAATATTCATAGAATTATCACAGGAGACCCAGGTCGTCCTGACCAGTTCCCTTATATTAACTAGTGGCTAGAAATAGCAGAGCTTAAGATGACTTGGATCTGGTTTTGTGTATGTAAGGAAAAAGGAAAGTCCTATTCTAAAGGAATTCCCTGAGGAAGCCCTGCCAGTTCTATAACTTCCATACATGCCTCAAGCAGCACCCAGTGCCCCTTTGCCTAGCCAGGGAAGCTTAGATACACCACCTCCTCCCATCTCCCCTAAACTGGACTCTCCAGAGCCAGTTGGACAACATTTGTGCTTAGCCGATTGGGGATCCAAACCACTCCTGGCTTTCCAGATGCCTCTCAGGGGTTCTCGTATAATTGGAGAAAAGGGGACTCCACAAGAAGGGGGAATCGGTCTTTTACTGCCAGTCTTTCACTAACTATGACCATCTCTTAAATTGGTAGCAGCACACTCCCACTTATTACGAAAAACCTCAAGCCATGGTTGGCCTTCTGGAGTCAATTTTTCAGACCCATAAGCCCACCTGGGTTGACTGCAAGCAAATCCTTCTCATGCTTTTTAATACCGAGGAGTGCATGAGAATAATTACAGAAGCTTGGAAATGACTCCAAACCCAGGTCCCACCAGGGACATTAGACAAAGACAGATGGGGCCAGGGAGACTCTCCCAGATGTGGAACCCAGATGGGACCCAAATTTGGAGCATGGGAGGGCTAGATTAGAGAGATATCGGCTGGCCTTCCTCCAGGGACTCTGGGCTGGGGCCAAGAAGCCCACTAATATGGCCAAGACCTCTGAGTTTTTATTTCAGAGGCCTGATGAAAGTCTGAAAGCCTTTTATGAGAGACTCTGTGAAGCATATTGAGCTTACACTCCCCCTTGACCCAGAGGCCTCAGAGAATCAAACTATAGTCAATGCATCCTTCTTTAGTCAGGCTCAGCCAGACATAAGGAGAAAGCTGCAGAAGCTTGAAGGATTTGGGGGAGAGAATGCAACCTAGCTACTAGAAATAGCAAACAAGGTTTTCATTAATTGGGACAATGCGAATAAAAAGGAGGCTGAGGAGAAACAAAAAGGAAAGCGACTCTGATTGCTTCAGCTGTTACAGAAGCTAGTTCCCAGAAAAGGAAAGGGAGACAAGCAAGGAGCCAAGTCGGGAAAAGGAAGGACAGATCTTAAATGGGACCAGTGTGACTATTGTAAAGAATTAAGACACTGGAAGAATGAATGTCTGAGCTGCCAGTAAAAGCAGGAAAGGCCATTGAAACCACTGCAGCCACTGTTGGCCAGAGCCGCCTGAGGCAGACCTCATTGGACCGGTGGCAGCTGACTCCCAGTAGGACAGACTGGGCTCTTTCCAACTGGGCGCCCATGAGCCCATGGTCAAAATGAAAATCAGGGGGCAGACTGTGAACTTTATGGTTAATACAGGGGCAGAGCACTTGGTAGTTACTCAGAAGATAGCTCCCCTCTCAGGACGTAAAGTCACCATTATCAGAGCTACCAGGAGCCACACCTGCAGACCATTCTGCTGCCCCCGCCAATGTCAGTAAGGCGGCCACCAGGTGGATCATGAATTTCTGCACTTGCCTGATTTCCCAGTCCCTCTAATGGGCAGAGAGCTTTTAGCCAAAATGGGAGCAGAAATCACCTTTGCCCCGGACAGCTCAGCACAACTGCACTTAGGTGAGGAGACCTCTCCAATGATCCTGTCTTTAACAGTGCTTAGGAAGGAAGAAAGAAGACTTTATCCTTTCCAGTCAAAGGACTCACCATTAGAGCCTGAACTAGAGAAGGAACTCCTGCTGGTTTGGACAGAAGAAAATCCTTGGGCCTGGCTAAGAACCATGCCCCAGTGCTAATTGACTTGAAGCCTGGGGCACAGCTTGTAAAACTTCACCAGTATCCAATTCCAAGGAACTCAAGCCTAGGTATCCAGGGCCACTTAGAAGGAATGACTCCTTCAATGGGGACTTCCTAAGTGGTGTCAGTCTCCATGGAACACCCTCTCTTACCTGTCAAGAAGCCTGGAACCAATGATTACCACTTGTTAGAAGACCTGCGGGCTGTTAATGAAGCCATTATAACCCTGTATTTGGTGCTGTCGAATCCATACACCCTCCTGGGACTCATTCTGTCAGAAACAGAATGGTTAACATGTCTAGATCTAAAAGATGCCTTTTTCTGCCTTCAGCTGGCACCTTCCAGGACAGCCCCTGTTTGCCTTCAAGTGAAAAAACCCAAACACAGGGGCTAAGGAACAGTTCACCTGGACCAGACTGCCACAAGGGTTCAAGAACTCACCAACTCTTTTTAGGGGAGCACTAGCAGAAGATTTGTCCACATTTTCAGGACAGGACATGGGGTGTGTTCTACTCCAATATATAGATTACCTTCTACTGGCTAGCTCCATGTGAACTCAGTGTTGGGAAGGAACACAAATCCTAAGACTCTTAACTGAAACAGGTTACCGAGTGTCCAAAAGGAAAGCTCACATCTGTCAGAAGGAAGTCAACTTTGTAGGTTTCCGAATTATCCAAGGGAAAGGAAGACTAGGGACTAAAAGTGAACAGGCAGTGAAAGGTTCTCCCCCTCCCAAACTGGTGGGCGGAGTTTAACACATGACCCCTTAAGGCTCTCCCCCCCTCCCAAACTGGTGGGCGGAGTTTAACACATGACCCCTTAAGGCTCTCCCCCCCTCCCAAACTGGTGGGTGGAGCTAACACATGACTGGCACCTGCCAAAGGGACATCTCCAAGACAGTGAACCACCAATTAGCACGGGCCAAAGTGCCCTTGGGGCCCATCCCTTCCTGTTCCACCCTGGGCCCAACCCCCTCCCTTTCCGTCCTTTAAGAAGGACCCCAAGGGAGACATGTGCCGCTTTTTGGAGGTGGACCTCCATTAGCCCGGCTGGGTTCCGATTTCCTGTCCCCTCTCCCCCTAATTCTGATCTCTCTACCTCTGTGATGGCTCCGCCCATTACCGGGGAATAAACTTTTCTTTAAAACTCCCTTTTGTTCTGTTTCCTGTTTCCTTTCAAACCTAACAGGCAGCATGTGCCATATCAGTCCCCAGCACCCCGTAACAGATTTGGGAATTCCTAGGGGCATCAGAGTTCGGCTGAATTTGGATTTCAGGATTCTCAGATCTAGCTAAGCCCCTGTCTGAAGCCTTAAAAGGAGAGGAAAAGGCATCCATTAACTGGGGTCTTGAACAGGAAAAATCCTTCGTGACCATAAAGACAAAGCTCATTGAGGGATCCCAGATGTGACACGGGACTTTAACCTTTTTGTTCATGAGAGCAATGGGGTAGCCCTAGGAGTTCTGGTTCAGGAGTTGGGACCCTGGCAGAGGCCTGTAGCCTATCTCTCTCAATAGATTGACCCCCATGCCTCAGGGCCCTTGCGGCCACAACCTTACTAGTCAAAGAGGCAGACACGCTCACTCTGGGATAGAACTTAAATGTTAAAGTGCCTCCTGCTGGTGTCACCCTAATGGAAGCTAAGGGACAACATTGGCTGACGCATGCTCAGATGACTCAAGGGCTCCTAAGTGAAAATCCACGAATAAGATTAGAGGCAGTAAGAATTCTTAATTCTGCCATTTTTCTACCCATCACAGAGGGAATCCCAGAGCATGATTGTCCAGAAGTCCCAGAGGAAGTTTACTCCAGCTGGCTAGACCTAACAGACAGGTCTCTACAGAATCCGGACTTAGTATTGTTCAAGGGGGGGGGGGGGCAATAGCTTCCTAGATGAAGGAAAAAAGATGAGCTGGGTATGATGGGTATGCAAACTTTGAGATTATAGAGGCACAGGGCCTACCTGAAGGATGGTCAGCACAGAAAGCAGAACGTTGGGCCCTAGTCAGAGCTTTAAATCTCAGTAAGGATAAGCGTGCCAACATCTACACTGTTTGCTTCCCTGCATATTCATGGGACCATATACAAGGAAAGGGGGCTCCTGATGGCTGGAGGAAAAGGAATAAAAATTCAGAATGAGATCTTGAATTTACGAGAATCAGTCTGGGAGCCCAAGGAAGTAGCAGTCATTCATTGTAGAGGACACTAAAAAGGAAAAGACTCAATGTCAGAAGGGAACTGTAGTGCAAACGCAGTGGCAAGGCTAGCTGCTAAGGAGCCGGTGGTGCCATGGTGGATCATACTGGTTCCTGCATTACCCGAACCTCTGAAATACACCCCTCAAGAAGAAAAATGGGCCCAACGAGAAGGGGATAAAAGGCGAAGGAAGATTGGTGGATATTTCCAGATCATAGGGTCTATATTCCAGAACAGTTAGCTCATAGAATGGTCCTCCAGCAGCATGAACTTAGCCATTTAGGGACGACAGCTCGAGAAGCCTTGTTAAGCAGACACTATCTAATTGCCCATCCCTTACTTATGTGCCTCAGTCTCTCAGCACTGCCTCGCCTGTGCACGGAACAATGCAAGGCAGGGTCCTATAGGACCGATAGGAATTCAGCACTGTGGGCAGTCTCCCTTTGAAGGTATAGAGGTAGACTTTACAGAAATAGGGCCTAATTAGAGGAAGTAAATATATTTCCGTTTTTGTCTGTACCTTTTCAGGCTGGGTTGAGGCATATCCTACCCGCATGGAGAAGGGAAGAGAAGTCACTAAGGCGTTATTGAAGGACATAATTTTGCAGTATAGAATGCCATTAACCAAGGTCAGATAATGGCTCAGCCTTTATAGCTGAAGTAGTACAGCAGGTAGCTAAGGCCTTAGGAATTAAGTGGAATTTACATATATAGCCTACAGGCCCCAGTGTTCAGGGGAAGTAGAACGAATGAACCGGACTCTCAAGCAGGCTGTAGCTAAGCTATGCCAGAAAGTGAACTTAGCCTGGACAGATATCTTACCACTTGTGCTCCTGTGGGTGCACTGTGCCCCAAGGACCAGGGTAATGTTCTCTTCATTTGAAATTCTATATGGCAGACCCCCTCCTTTAATTTTGCCAAAGGAAGATTTGGGGAAAATAGAAAATTTAAAAATTCAGAAACAGCTACAAGGACTTGGGAAAACTGTCCTTGAAGTCCACAGATGGGTTACTGATTGATTGCCCATCTCTCTAGGAACAGCTGTGTACCCTCACAAGCCTAGGAACAAGGTTTGGGTAAATATTGGAAAAAGGAACCCCTTAAGCCAACCTGAAAGGGACCTTATCCAGTCATACTAACCACCCTCTCAGCTCTCAAAGTTGCAGGACTGAACACCTGGATCCACCACTCCCAGGTAAAAGCAGCCCACCAGATAGATAATCAGCATCCGGAGTGGAAGGTGACCTCTGACTTGAACCATCCCCTGCCGATCATGTTCAAGAAGATGGATCCGACTGAATAACCTGAATCTCTTTATCCCCTCTTATCTGGATAATTATTGTTTTTATTTTTCTTTTCTAACAGTTTTATTCTGTCTTCATACAAGTGTCACCAGAACCGCAGACTGGTACCTGGAGAACTTCTCTGTTCTTGCTACTCCAACATCCCCGTTGGGGAAGATGGTGAAAACTTGGGATACTGAACCCCCTTTTTCATTGCCCCCTTTCAGCTGGAAGTAGCTAGAGTGGTCCTTGACCTTATATCTAATTCCTGGGTCTTTTGTAATCCCAAAGGCTAAGAATAGTGTGTAGAACAAGAGCGGGGTAATGAAAAGGAAAATGGGAGCGGGGAGTGAGATGGGGGGCTTGCAACCTAGTTCAGTGTCTGGTTAAAACTGAAGTCTTACTTCCCCACTCTGACTGACTTGGGTGGGGCTGCAGAGCCTAACTCCAGGGCCCTGCCACAGCTGACTTGGGTGGAGCTATGGAGCATGCCCCCAAGGCCCTGCCAAGATTGACTTGGATGGAACTTTGGGGACCCTCAGGGGCCCACCACAGAAGGAAATATACAGTTCAGAGCCTCTCCAAAGAATTCAGTTCAGGCTTTGGATCTGGAATTCCCCTGGACTAGTAAATCTGCAAAATAAAGGTTAAACTTTCCTCCCTCAGAGTGCTGGCTGACTTTTGTCCCATGCGTTCTGCCACATTAGCACTCTGAAATATTTTAGATATATTATAGATGATAAAACTGTGGCAAAGGTAGGTTAAGTTACTGACCATGTGGCTAGGAAGTGATGGAACCAGGAATAAACCCAGTCTCCAAATTCTTTCAATTTTTGTTTCTATGTTATATTTATCTCAAACTTCACAATTATTTAAAGTTAGTTACATTAAGTTGAATGTCATTGAAGTTATCAAGACAAATTATCATGCACTTATCCAATTAACCAAAAATATTTATCAAGTGTCTACTTTGTTGAGGCACAGTCCTAAGCATTGTGAGATATATACGAAATGAGGCCCCTTGCCACCATAGAGTTCATATTCAGGCTAGAGAAACCAATCAGAGAAACATGGGAAGCTAAATAGCAATAGAGGAGATTTACAATCTATGACTTATAGTCCAATTATCCTTCTACATAATAAGTGGTCAGTAAATGTTTGTGGGGAGAAAGCAGATAGGGGATCAGAAAGGAAAGGTGAAGGAAAACCAAAGAAGGTAAATAAATAAGAGGTTACATTTTTCAGCATGGGGTACTCAGACTCTATGAAAGAGGTGGGGCTTGAGCATGAACTTGATGGATGAGTAGGCTTCTATATTGACAGAGAGAGTGGGCCAGGGTGTTTTAGGTGAGTGGAGTAACAGAGATGCACAAATAGACATGAAACATCTCTAAGGAGAGTGAGTAGTCTTAGTTTAGCTTGGACATAAAACTTATGTGTTATTGAACATTGTTAAAAAAAAAAAAGGCAGGTAAGAATAATTGTCACCAAATTATGAAGAACCCTATCAAGGAAAATGCAGTTATTTTATAGACAGAAAGACATCCTTAATGTTTGTAGCTATCAGTGAAATATACCGTAGATAATGCCTAAAGATCTAGGCAGAGAGTGATAATTAATACACACACATAGGCACATGAGTGCATATTATTTTATCTATGGCAATCTTTCTATGGAGTCTGCATATACACTGAGTGGCCAGATTATTATGATCTCTGAATGCATAACAATCTGGCTACTCAGTGTATATCCTATATAATAAAAGGCTAAAATGCAAATTGTCCCCTCCACCAGGAGTCCCACCAGCAGGCAGGCCAGCCAATCACCCATGTCCCCTACCCCTGGCCAGGCTGGTCGGACCCCGTCTATGCACGAATTCATTGATATAGTAAGTGGCCAGATTATTATGCATTAAGAGATCATAATTATCTGGCTATTCAGTGTACGTTTTCTCAAATTTTATCTGAACCACTATCAAAAATGATATTTATTAACAGTGTTTATGCTATTTCATTCTCTTATTTTCTATATTCTTTAATTTAAAACAAATGAGATACCACAGACAAAGTAAGTGAACATAATTTTTACTGGAGAAATATATGCATATGGGTCACATAAAATACAGTAAAAGAACTTCCCATCTTTACTTCCAGTAAAATTCCCCAAAGGTAAGCTCTCTTAACTGCCTCTTTTAGTCTTCATTATTTTAAATGATATGTTTACACTCTTATTTCTTGATTAATAACATTTTTAAATTGTCTTTTGACTTCTTAGTACAAAATAAAACAATTTATTTCATGCTGCTCCATTTTTCTTGATTTGACATTTTATGTCACTATTTTAGTTTTAGAAACTGCTTTTGTAACTCTTATTATTAATTTCTCTTTATTTTTCGATCAACTCTGACAATACTTCACCACTTCCCCATTGGGGGATGAGGCTGAGAATAGTATTCCAACCCTTCTCTCCACGAGTTCCCTTTTTCCTAAAAGTTCAACCTATACCATAATCTTGTCAAGATTATTAACATCTATAATCTCTCCAGTAACCCCAACCAAGGCTTTTTACTTTCTGACAATACATTGATACCCTGCTTCCCTGAAAATAAGACAGTGTCTTATATTAATTTTTTATAATATATTTTATTGATTTTTTTACAGAGAGGAAGAGAGAGGGATAGAGAGAGAATCATTGATCAGCTGCCTCTTGCATACCCCCTACTGGAGATGTGCCCGCAACCAAGGTACATGCCCTTGACCGGAATCAAACCCAGGACCTTTCAGTCCGAAGGCCAATGCTCTATCCACTGAGCCAAACTGGTTTCGGGTTATATTAATTTTTGCTCCCAAAGATGCACTAGGTCTTATTTTCAGGGGATGTCTTATTTTTCCATGAAGAAGAATACGGTACACATTTATTGTTAAATGAAAATAAAGGAAATTTATTACCTGTATATGGTACGGTAGTACGGTAGTTGTCAACACAAACCAGACAGACTGTGAATCCTACAGTATCAAGAATTTACTCATTTATTCAATGACAATCATGTCACCATCTTCTGGAACATCATCATAACAATCCAATTCCTGAATTTCCTGGTGAATTTCTTGTGACTCCATTTCTTTCAGAATCAGTGGACCAAATCTCTCATTTAGCAATAGCACTGTCTTGAAATGAGTACTTCTTGTCAAGGTAGCCTGCTTGCAGTGCATTTGCAATGCAACTGTCAGTGATTTTTCTCTCATGAATTCTTCACCCAAGTCACAACTTGTTGCAGTTTAGGTTTCACAAAGTTTCCACGCTGATTTCTCTCCATTCTATTTTCTTTCTTTTAAATTGATTTTCCACAGAGAGGCAGGGAGAGGGATAGAGAGTTAGAAATGTCGATGAGAGAGAAACATCAACCAGCTGCCTTCTGCACAGCCCCCTCCTAGGAATGCGCCTGCAACCAATGTACATGCCCCTGACCGGAATCGAACCCGGGACCCCCCAGTCCTCAGACCGATGCTCTATCCACTGAGCCAAACCGGTTTCGGCTCCATTCTAATTTTCAATGTAGTCATTAATTTCCATGCGCAAATTGTCTTTGAATGGCTTCTTCTGAATAACGTCATTGTTTGCTAGACGTCCGTCGGGGCTGCCCTAGCGACCAATTTATAGTAAATTAATTTTCATTCTGAGACAGAGCCTTGGGGCCTTATTTTCGGGGGATGCCTTATATTTCACTCAGAAGGAAACCTGTAAGTAGGTCTTATTTTCGGAGGATGTCTTATTTTTGGGGAAATACGATAGTAAAATCTGAAAAACCAATAACCAATCTTTACACTGTCCTGATAATACCCATATACTAGTAATGCAGTGTCAAACCAAGTTATATGCTCAGCTCAGTTTCCTCTTTTTAGGTCCAATGCCTTCACCTCTTGATCATCCTACAAAAAAATGCTTTTACAGTTAAAGCCAATTCAATTTTCATTTTAAATACTTCATCAATTATTAAGTTCATGTCACATAATTTTGCTTTTTATCTTGACAATGAATTTCATGATCAGGACGTTTTATTTGTTTTCTGTGAGGTTTTTAATTGCCTTTTTTTTTAACTTGTGTTGGTCATATTCATTATACCCTGTTTTTTCTCCTTGTTCTTATCTTGTGCACTTAATATGTTCTGCTCTCTAAAAATATTAGAGACCTTCTAAACATCTTTGTGTAGGGTCTGTGTTCTGGTTGTTATACTCTTTCCTGCTATTGATTTTCCTTATATGCCTGGTAATACTCGATTATCCATTCAAGATTAATATAGAAGAAAGGGTAGCTGGTAGGTTTCCCTGCTATTTCATTTATCAACTGAAGTTTCTCCCTGTGAGGGAATTATAATTGGCAGCTCTGCAAGGGGCTGATCCAGGGAAAGAGAATGACCGGATCTCTAATTAAATCTGTGCATATCAATATAGTCCTCTCTTCCTTGCTGTAGAAGAAGGGGATAGTGACCATATGTGATCATTATTTTTTTCTTTTTCTTTTTTTCCACATAAACAGGACTGCTCTGGTAACCCTATGGCTAAGAGGTTTTACTTTAGGGAGAATGGGTCAGAATCCTTTCTCTGACTATAACCCTTCAAATTCAAGAATGAGGGGGGTTTTAGTGGTTAGGGATATAATATTCCTATTGGAATATATGACTTTCTCCCTGCACTTTGGTTAAGTTTCTTTAGAGAATATCCATGCAGTACTTTGCCTGAAGAGAATACCATCTGTCTGGGCTCTGTTCTAGGTGTGGGCAGTGGGATGGGCACATTGACTGGTACAATTGTCCCATAAAATATCTTTATTGACTCCCTTGTTTCAACTTCATTTCCCTTTTCTATACTTCATCTTTGGCTAATTCTAAACTCAGAGTCCTTCAGATATTATTCACTCCCTGGTAATATTTTAGGCTGACTTTATCCAGGGTCTCTTTTTAAAATTGATTTCTATCTTTTCTTTATTTCAGACATTTAAAAAATATGTGTTCACTGACAACAGTTATCCCCAGTCATCATCTTGTTCTCTTAGATGCCATTGGTATATTCTTTGCGTATTTTATACCTAGACCACCTCATCAACTCAACCTGCTACTGTTGGTGTTTGAAAAAAAAAAACCCACAACAACCAAAAGATGGAAAGCAGACAGGGATGTCAATCATAGTATCTTCTATTTTGCAGAGATATCACACAATGTAGAGTCTCTAATTACACGTTTCCAAAAGGAATGTCAATATAAAGAATAAGAAGTAGAGGTTGCTACTTGAGGAGTCAAGTGGTATAAAGGAAATGAAGACATAGTGGTAATGGGCTATTGATCATACTTCTCAGCCTCATAAAGAGAATTGGACCAAGCTGATTTTTGATGAAGGAGATGCATCTGTAGTATTTTTTAGAATCCTTACTTTTTGTCCTTTCAACTGTATCTGGTTCAGTGGTTGCTCTATTTCAAACTTGCTTCTGCACATTCCATTTCCTGACTCAGTGTCTTCCTGAAGAAGAATGTTTCTTTTGCATCTCTACAGGATATCTCCACAAAGAACTTAACCAGAGTTTTAGTTGTATCCCCACCGTCATTGTTATTACGGAAAGGACTGAAGAACACTGATTCCTATTTCTAACCTCTTAAAATCCCTTTGGATTTTTAATCTGCAATTCCCAGTGTTTGCCAGTTTAGTACCATCTGCAAATTAGTTAATGTGCAGTTTAGCCTTTCTTTGAAATCAGTAATTAAGATGTAAAGTAAGACTGAGCCTGAGACTAATTCCCTGGGCTTCCCACTGGGACCTCTCCTGAGCCTAATAACTCTTTTATCATCCTCTCTGGTTTATCTGCTTCCAGCCAAGTCTCAGGCCATTTTACTAGGTATATAATTAAGTTGATTTATTAGTTTACTACATTAATTTTATTTTTTAAATGTTGTCAGATACATGTACTTATTTTGTTCAGCTGTATATGTACTTGCTTTGGAACAGCCAAAGAAGAGAACATTTTCAGCCAAGATAACCTTGGTATTTTCTGATGGATAATCACTTGGTCTGGAGATAGGCAAAGATTGCTGCTTAATATTCTATTATTTAACTGCAGCCGAAGTTCAGCATCAAGAGTATAATTTTACAATTAAATGTTATTTTTCTTCTATCTTATTTATTTTTAATATTTTTTGTTTTCTGGTATATTTCCATTCTTTTAAGATAAAAACAAAAACAAAAAAAGTAACTCTTTTAATAAATTTATTCACTTATTACTCAAACAACCATGGGACGATTTTTGTTTGTTTTTGAATCTTTGGCATTTTTTTTATTATCTGCCAATTATCTATGTCTCAGACTGACATTCAAATAATTAAATATTCAGGTGCACTGATCTTGCCACCAAGAGTTTTATGAGCATTTGAGAAATTTGTTTAAGTTTAATTGGGAAATTAAGCCATGGGGCAACATTACTGCAAAGCTATACTGCTGTGTTCTGAGTAACTAGACTAATCTAGGTCAGAAAAGCACAATAGGACATACAAAAGCTCAAAGAACTAAAAATTGTGCTTTTAATGACTGCCAAATTCTGAGATACTTTAATCTTCCCATTCATAGATTCTTTCTTCCTTTTGTTTTTATAATATTCCTTCCTTTCTAGTTTTATAATATTCATATTATAAACCAGATTAGGTTCTGGTTTATAATATGAATATTCTTAATGATTTCTAGCCCCTGCCCTTTTCTCTCTGGTTCTCCTCTCTCCCTTCAGAACTCGCTCATGTATTTTATTACTTGTGTGTTTACAAAATATATTGTCCTTTTTTTATGCTGCAGCATCAGATAACACTCCCAGAACTTTGAACATCCTGGCTGTTGATTTCTCTGTTTCTGGGAAATACATCCAGACAGCCAGTAAACATCTTTTATTTCACTATAAGTACTTGAGAGTTTATGATGTATACATGACTGTAGAGTGATTATTTTTTCCCCAGATAGTTTTTAGCTACCTCCTGGTAGAGAAAGCCAAACGAATGGGGCTTTCTCACTTCACATTTTCTTGAAGACCTGCTTTACAAAACTGAAAAATTTACCAAAAGAGAAAGGCAAATAAAGAAAAAAATTGAAGATAAACTGAGGGATAGAGCCAGGAAGGATAAAGAGAGGGAAGGAGGGGAAAAAGCTTGAGAGTATGTGAACTTGTTTCTAATTTTTAACTCAAACTTTCCCAGCAGTTTTTTTTTTTTATCTGTACAGTTAGGAAACTTTAAAGAAAATAAAATTTCCTGGATTCTTTTTGGGTGAAAAATTTCACAGCTACACAGTCACATTTCCTACTTTTTGTCTTCTTAGCAAGTAGAGCGATTAACTGAAGACCTGTACATGGCTTTAAGAGAAAATTATGCATGTTTAAGACTTCTGAAATCACAAATCTCTTGAGATAGATACAGAATTATTAGGTGTTTTTTTTAATTATTAAAGATAGAAGCCTTTTAATTAGGGGTTTAAGGGAAAAGAGGTTTTTTTTTTTAATGTATTTTATTGATTTTTTAAAGAGAGGGAGATAGAGAGTTAGAAACATCTATGAGAGAGAAACATTGATCAGTTGCCTCCTGCACACTCCCTACTGGGTATGTGCCCACAACCAAGGTGCATGCCTTTAACTGGAATCAAACCTGGGACCCTGCAGTCCACAGGCTGATATGAAAAGAGTTTTGTCATTGGTGTTCTCAGCTCCACTATTCCTTGTGACTTGTCTCCATCAGATCTAACAATCCTGATTTGGGCTTGTTATTATTGTATTCTTGGTTTTGATTATATCTTAATTTAGTCTTCTTCCTGCTACTTTTCACTGATGATGACTTACAATAAAGCTCTACTAAACCTAAATACAATATATAAGAATAATTAGCATGGTGCTTTGTTTCTTCATTAATATTATGGCAACAGCATACACAGGCATATATGAAATGCATAATCTTGAATATCACTTGAAAAACATCTTATAATTGCTTACCTTTTCAGATAATTTGATAGACTAGATTAGAAATATTTGGATAATAATGTTCTAAATAAGTAAGTAGAATTTATATACCTGGTAAATAATATTTTCTATTTCTAGCTGTATCAAAGGATTTTTGGACAGACCTTTGACAGCAAAAACTTTTGGTCCATGGTGTTGAATTAAACTATGATCCTACCTGTGTCTTAGTTGAGTATGCCATTAAAATAAAGTACTTTCATCTAGTAGACATGGCTCAATGGTTGAACATAGACCTATGAATCAGGAGGTCACAGTTAGATTCCAGGTCAGTGCACATGCCCGGTTGCTAGCTGGATCCCTAATGTGGGGCATGAAGGAGACAGCTGATTGATGTTTCTCTCATCATTAATGTTTATATCTCTCTCCTTCTCCCTTCCCCCTCTGAAATAAATATAAGTATATAAATAAAAAATAACATTCTTTGGAAGCCATAAGGCAACTTAGAAATCAATTATTCTACTATATCAACTTAGAGATAATATAACTAAAGTTCAGAGACTTTAATCCATTAGCCAAGGCAATCGAGAGTGTTATCAGCTACAGAAGTAGAACTAGAGCAGCTAGTTAGAGTATTCTGCTGTTCTCTCACCATCGAGATTCCTACTTCATCTGAGTATGAGAAAAGTACTTAAAAGCACACAGGCTTGTCCTTTCAGAGGAAATATCCATTGCTATGACCAGCACCAATGGAAAAACCTCTGAAAATATATGTAAATGAGTAAATGAATTTTTATGTTGCTTGTGTATTCTAAATATAATAGGTGATGGTTATTGAAAGCCTTTGGAAAAACTCAGTGAGAAATTATCAGGATATAAGCTACAAAAGAATCTTGGATTAATCTGGTTGATATTAAAGTTAGCTACAAAGAATCCACTATTTAAATATGCAAACCACTTAAAACGCCGACTGTTTCCAAACTTATTCATCCTTTGCATTACATAAAACATTTTTAAAAATTATAAAAACTTGGAATTTTGTATTCATTAATAACATGTTCTTCCATTAGAATTACAATTAATTATGGAAGGGGTCATAGACACCATTAGGTGGCAGTGTGACACAAAACTATTGTTTCTATTAAAAGCTTACAGTTCAGTTTCCACATCCACATTGTACTCATAGTTAAGTGCTTAAATTGTAAAACTGAAGTGCAAATTTAGAGACTGATCCAGGAGAATGAGACAGAACTGAGAAAGGTAAAAAACACACAAAGGACTGGGAAAGAGCAATAAGAGCATGAAAACTGAGGACAGAAAAAAGATGTATTCCAGGAAGACAAACAGAACTTCTCTGACTTAGTGCCTATGTGATGCAAACACTGCAAAGTTTGAAAAATGTTTGGAAAAATTTATTTTATTTAAAAATTGAAAGAAAAGTCATTTAATTACTCTGTGATGTTGTCTCTAACTTCAAAATGAAAAGCAACCCATATTCCATCCATCATTACATCTGTAGATAACCATCACTTTTATTTCTAAGAGCTGGGTATTTACTGTAGGATAATTTTGTATGATAATGATTTAACATATAAATTCTGTTGAGTGTGTGTGTGTGTTTTATTTTATTTTATTTTATTTTTTAAGATTTAGGTTTAACAAAACTGATTTAAAAATAATCCAATTTCTTTTTTGGAGAATATGGTTATGGAATGCAACTTACTCTAAAGCTTTAGCATTCTTTATAAACAGCCTGCTTTACCAGTGTTAACAGGTAGAAAAAAAAATGAGAGACTAACTCCAAACTTTATATTTACCCCCAAATTACTTTTAAAAAAATCTTATTGATTTTTTACAGACAGGAAGAGAGAGGAATAGAAAGTCAGAAACATCGATGAGAGAGAAACATCGACCAGCTGCCTCTTGCACACCCCCCACCGGGGATGTGCCCTCAACCAAGGCACATGCCCTTGACCGGAATTGAACCCGGTACCCTTGAGTCCACAGGCTGATACTCTATCCACTGAGCAAAACCAATTTCGGCCCAAATTACTTTGTATAAAGTACAATAGACACCATGCTTAGGTAAAATTCTTTGCTTATGTGGAAACAGTGTATTTCTTGGTAGGAATATAGAAGGCAGTAAAGCTTTGAAAGGCTCTGTTGCTTTAATTGGTCAATGGTGAAATTAAGTTTTGAAGGGCACAACATAATATTCCAATTTTTAATATTTTTCACTCCTCTCCTTCCTTTGTATGGCCAGCTCCTGACATAATGAGAGAAAAGTAGCCTATTGGGACCAGCTCAATTCTGTGCCATGTTTTAACAAGGCATGATCCTCATTAATGCGAGGGACTTTTTGGAGCCCCAGTGGTACCCTCTTATAAACGTGATTTGTCTAGTACCCAGGTCTGCAATAGTATAGACTTGCCTGTCAGGTTCTTTCTTTTCCAGATTATTCTCCACAGTAGTGATCTGGTTAGTTTGGTATTTTGGTGCAAATCCATAAACTCTGCTAACTTGAGAGTGTTATCACTCATGTATATAGAGATTTTTGAAACTAAAAATTTTATCCAGCCTCCCAGAAAACAAAACAAAACAAAAACAAAAAAACCAAAAAACAATGCAGTTAGGATCTGCCCTGTATACAGGGTGCCTGATTCTTTCATGCTCCAGGGCATACTGTTAACACCAGCTGTGGTCAGGGGAAAAAAATTCCCCAACCCTGTGATGTAATACAGTACAATTAGGCACATAATGTAGATTTTATGCTTTTCTTTGAAACATCTGGCATGCACCACTTTCTAAAACTAAACCTTGGAGAGCCAGACCTCCTGTAGCATTTTAATATCAATGTGTCTTCTCACATATTAGTTATCTAGTGTTTGTGCCAGTTTCTGAAAACACCACATCCTAAATATCAGCACTTGAATGAGTGTAAATTCAAAATGCCTGCCAGGGGGGTTATATGTTTGGGGTGGAAACTAATATCTGCCCTAATCTGAATACCAAATGAATTTTAGATTGCCATTCTAGCCCAGAATTAACATTGGCCCCTGGGAAAATCGTTGCTTATGTATTCTTTTCAGTTACCTGGAAATAAGAATCAATCTATTAAAACCTTGTTGTGGATATCACACTTGTATTTCTGGCATATTAGGAAAATGTGTATAGAATGATTACTTCGATCTCAGAAAAGGTTAGCAATTAAAAGTTTTAAACAAATGATCTCCAAGTTTTCAGGAAAAAAGTCACTTGGGAAAAAGATAAAAGTATTATCTGAAATCCTTGTGAACTAAAACTCTCTCACTGAGATCCATGATCTCCTCAAGGCAGAACAATAGGGGTTGAGGTAACTGCTCTAGTAAAATGCACTGGTCTTGTCATGCCATCTTCATAGAATTCCACTTTCCTATAAAATCTACATCTGAACAAACAAAAGATTAAAAAGAATAACACACCCAAATTACACAAAAAGACAGACTAGCAATAAAATAAAAGAAGCCCATTTATTCAGAGAGTTTAATAATATATTGATAAAAATGTACAGGCTCAGTTGGCATTTAGTGATGATTCCATTAATTATGTTGAAATTTTAATAAGTAAATTATAGACTTATTTGAACCAACTACAACATGAATGAACTATAAAATAGTAAAAACAAAACAAAACAAACAAACAACAAAACAAAAACACACACTAAAAGAAAAATGTTATAAGTTGCATAGACAATTTTCTACCTTCCAGATAATTGCTTTAAGATCTGTTAATAAGCTTAATGAAGAGATGATATGGATACTTATTTTAACATTAGAGTGTCAGGTTGATTTTGAGCAGTAGATTTAGATTTAGTGCCTCGGTGTTATTTGGTAGAGGTGTTGCAAAGACCTTAGGAAATTGTTCTTGAACTCTCAAGGCCTTGGTTTTTGTCAAATTGAACAGTTGTTTATCATGAAATGGCTTCTAAGGTAGTTTTCAGTCCTAAAATACTGAATCTGTGGCTTTTAAAGTAATACCCTATAACTATGTGATGAATGCCTTGCGTTGTGTCTTGTTATTTGTTGATGCTTTCACATCAGTGACTTTTTAATAAATATCAAAAAGTTACGGTCAAAACACCATAACATGAAACACTTAGGAACAGATGGCAGTGCTGGATATTTCTAAGTAGAAGGACAGATGGAGCAGGACGTATTTTAAACCTGGGAGCTTGAATGAGAAAGGGTTGAATGAGAAGACTTACTTCTTCCTCTAATTTCAGATGTAATTTGGTATAAGGACAAAAAGTACCATTTCAGTTATGTAAAACAATATATAGGGGGAAAATGGCAGCAATATGGCAGGCTGACCTAATATGAACCACTTTCCCTTAACTAAAACACATAGTTTGTTGTGTAAAATGTTATAGTATTGTTTTAGTTGAAATACAAAGGTAAGTTAGAAAAACTAGAAGATTTGTAATTGCAGAGTCAAGTAATACAATCAGAGGCAGAGTATAAGCCACTGAATCCGGGCTCTGATCTTTGGGATACTGACAATGTAGTCTAGGTCCAAGAAGGAAAAAGACAGCCTGCCTCAGGCTTTCTTATATAGTCATGGGGGTAAAACCAAAAGCCGGGAAGCTCTGCCCCCTTCTTTTTTTATTTTTTATTACTTTTTAAAAATATATATCTTATTGATTTTTTTACAGAGAGGAAGGGAGAGGGATAGAGAGCTAGAAACATTGATGAGAGAGAAACATCGACCAGCTGCCTCCTACACCCCCCACCGGGGATGTGCCCGCAACCAATGTACATGCTCCTGATCGGAATCAAACCTGGGACCCCTCAGTCCACAGACCAATGCTCTATCCACTGAGCCAAACCAGTTTCGCTGCCCCTTTCTTTAAGGACATTCTGGGAAGACTTAAAAATACTTGTCTGTAGATGATAGATAAATCTCCAATGATAAATAAAAAGCCCAGAGTGTGGAGTACAAATTTACTAACCCACATTGTATATGCTCCCCAAGTTGAAGAAATCAATGGGCTATCTAGTCCTAGACTAACAAAATCTCTGGGGTATTCTGTGAAAGCAAATGTAGGGTACAGAAGACCTACACACACACACACACACACACACACACACACACACACACACACACAAAACAACAACAGCCAACAAACCAACATACAAACTGAAAAAACAACAGCAACAACAATAAAATACCAACTGAAGATAGATAAGCTCACAATAAAAATTATAAGCAACATAAGGAGATGAAAACCATAAGAGAGGGGTCAGCAGAAACACAAACAACTGCCCCCATAAAGAACAATCCAAAGCTTAGTACCAAATGTGTACATGTCAATCACATTTAAATCGTGAGAGTGGGGATACAGATGATAATTATTTTCTAATTTGTATTTTTCTCTAGTTCATAAAATGTCCACCAGTAACTGGTATTTACTTTATAACAAGAAAAAAATATTGTGAAGGTGTCTGTTTTGCAGCATTCACCATACTAATTTCTTCAGGGAAACTTTCAAGTTGCTCTCAGACTCATGGTAATATAAATGTCAAGATTTCCCGTTGAACTTTAACTGAAAGGCTGCAAGCAGCCGTAACAGTTCAGTTTCTAATGAAACTTTATTTTTATTCTTGAATAACCCTCCCATTGCTTGCTATGCAAATCAATATTATGGAAATGCTTCAGTCATCACGGAAATAATTATTTCCCAAGCTCAGTATTATGTCCCCAAAACCTCTCTAGCTGTTCTCTGACAATAGAAAAGGTATGGCAGTTTCAGTTATGAGATACTTTCATTAATACATTGTCTTAATGTGATGACTAACATATGGGGTGATTCATTAATATCAGGAGTTTTCGGACACGAGGTAGTTAAGTTACATTAGGAAGCAAAGCGTGTTGAGCTAGAAGAAGGAGGAATACATTTCCCTGGGTCTGTAGAAGTACAAATAACCTTTCTTTTTCTTCAAAAGTATCAGTGTGGAGCCCAGAGGGTGGCATGCACTCAGCCCTCAGTGAAAGGAGGGGCCGGGGCTAACGAGGGGCTGCCTTCAAAGCGGGTTAAAACCCAGGGGGATTTTCATCACAGGTTTTCGGCCTGGGAAGGTCTTTGAAGATTTTTGGATTTTCACTTAACAGGTGGTCTCTGTGCCTGCTGCTGTCTCTGCTGATCTGAAGACATTCAGCTCAGCACGACGCCTCCCTGCTTGTTTTTTTTTTTTTTTTCTGGAGGTAAGACTTCAGGAACCTCTCCTTTTTGCCAGGTAACGATTACTTTTCTTCTGAGAAGGTTATGGTTTCCCTTCCCACGCTTCCCACCCACTAGCAAGCGGTGCCCACACTTGCAGAGGAATACCTGCCCTTTAATGATACTCAGCAGGAAGAGCCCTGGAGGAGGAAGCAGTGAGATGAAAGGGGCCCACTAGATGGCAGGATTGATCAAGCAGATGGGTTGTTCAGGCTGTGCGCGCAGGGAACCAACTCTGGATGGGGAGAAAGCCTTCTGAGAGGGGGTGCCTCCACGTTTCCCAATTCCTCTCCGGACCACCCCAGGTGCTGCGCTATCCTGGCCACACTGAGTTTACATTCCACAAGGAAGGGGCACCTTAGGGAGTGTCCTCGAAGTAAACACTTGGTGATGCTCTGTCACCAGAGGTAAGAGATACCTCTGAATACTTTAATTTGGGCAGGGGTGACCCCCAAGACTGAAGCATGGAGCACTTAAGAAACTTGCAAAGATCATACAGAAGGAATTTCTTCCGTGCCGTGTAAATTTAATTCTTAGTTGAATTTGAGCACCGCAAACGTTCATTATACCTTTACCTTTACTTAATGATTGCTTATAGGGTCAATCTCATCTTTTCCTTTATTTGTAAATAAGCAGTCACTGAACCTTATGCATTCTCTGAATATTGGGTAGTACATGTGCTGGGCCCTCAATTATTTCAGTTAATTGAGATTTAGAACATAGAGCTTATATTTTCTATGCAAATGTGGAATGATGAGTTAGACTGTGCATATACAAAGTTTAAGGGGGAAAAGTACACTGGCATGAATAGTTATGTGAATCCAACTTAATAAGAGTTGGTTTTACTGACAGCATGAAAATTATTAGAATTATAATTTCTGTATGTGTTGATGGAATGCTATTGAGTGATAAACTTATTTTAGATCTTATATTTTTCCTATACCAGCAACTCAAAAAGCTGAAGAAGAATTAAGGACTATCATTCTTGTTATCTCTTTTTTGTGTTACCTTTTTTTATTTTGGAATAATTTAAGATTTATAGAAAAGTTCCGAAGATAGTACAAGAATTCCCATTAGCTCATCATCCAGGTTTCTCTCATGTTAACATGTTACTTAACATAGTACATTTGTCAAAACTAAGACATTAACTTTGGTAAAGTACTAGTGACTAAGCTACAAAGTTTATTCAGGTTCCACAGGCTTTTCCAATAATATCCTTCTTTATTCCAGGATCCAATCCAGGACACCATGTTTCATCTGGGGTCCTTCCCTTTTTACCCAATTAGTGCTGAAGTGTAAGATAGCATCATTGCTTCCATCTCTGCTGCCTGTTTGCTTTGATGTGAGCCCCTTTAAAGCCTAGGTATTTAAAGCAAATCTCATGGGTGTTAGGTCAAATGGGAACCCAGCTTGAGTGAACCAAAGCCAGAGACACTACAGATTGTGTTAGTGCCTTAATATCCTTCCAACTTCTCTGCTTCCCTACCTCTCCAAGCTACTTAGAAAGAGACCTTTTTATTCCATCTGTTAAAGAGAGAGAGAGAGAGAGAGGAAATAAAGAAAAGGAAAAAAAATCTGCAGGCAATACTTTGCTATTGATGAGATACCAATAGATTTTTAAAATTTGTGTTAACCAATAAGTGAATCGCTGTTTCTTTGGGAAGAATACTATGGTTTTCTAATCATCAAGAGTTTGAAATATATAAAATCCAGGTATCCCGGCTTTGGTCATCTTATTTTGTTTTCTTGCTAGTTTTCCAGTGTGATGAATCATTCAGTATCAACACTAGAAAAGGTCTTGCAATGCTTTATTGGTCCTACAAAATAATTGTTAACTGGAAAAAAGGATAAAACAGAACAGAGAAATAATAACACAGAATAAGAGTACATTTCTAAGGGGATCTCAGGACAAAATCACTTTTCATTCCATATGCAACAGGAGAGATCTTTACAGGCTGACAACCACTTACAAACAATATACTCAAGACAGTCAGTTGGATGATATGAAAAGGTTACATTTATTGTTATTATCACTTTTGGGCATAACTAATGAGGCTGACTATACATGACTGAAAAAAAATAATTTCCTGTCTTCTCAGCTGTCATCTCTGTGCTTGGGTTATGCCTGCGACAGTCACACTGATAGGAAGCTTATATTGAAACCAGAATCAAAGGCATAGGAGTGGGAATATGCCTCCATTAACCAACCACAAGCCTCTCTGAGCTCAGATGAGCACTAAGTCACTGGTTAGATCCCTGGTGACTTCCCACTGAGAGATGTGAAAAAAAAATGGCACAGTCAGACTAACAGCAAAGGCTTAGCAACTTGTCAAAATAATTTCTAATGTACAGGCTTAAAATTGTTTTAAGAATTATCTTGACAAAACTACTGCAAATATTTTCATCAAGTATTTTGATTTGGCAGCGACCCTTGAAGGAGCGAGTCACTGCCTAAGGAAGCATTGGGATTCATCTGATAGGTCTTCTCTGACCCTGTGAACACTTTGGTCACAATTAACAGGCTTCTTTTATGGCTGGAGACAGAGACGAGAGCTAAGTGACATAAAGTTGTGGGTATTCTTCCCTTCAAATTGACTAGATAATTACATTGACTATTTTTTTTTTTTTGCTGCAGTTGATCTATTATATCATTTTACAATACAGAATGCTCAGTGTTAGGGCAAATTTCTGGTGCAAATTAAGATTCTCTAGAAAATCTTGGTGCTGATTACTCCATCTTATCATTGTAATTTACGTCACAGAAGTAAAATTTGCTTTTTTGTCCTTTGTGAAGGAGTTTTATTTTATTTTATTTTATATATTTTTTAATTCTCACCTGAGGATATTTTTTCATCCATTTTTTAGAGAGAGTAGAAAGGGAAAGACAGAGAAAAATATCGATGTGAGAGAAACACATCGTTTGGTTGCCTCCTGCATGCACCCTGACCAAAGCCTAGCCGGGGTGCATCCTGTGACCGTGGTATGTGCTTTTGACTAGAATCAAACCTGGGACCCGTAGGTCCTCAGGCTGGTGTTCTACCCACTGAGCAACACTGGCTAAGGCAGGAGTTATTTTATATGAAGTCAAAAATATATATTGAGAATCTATTCTGCATTGGCTTAGTTACATGCATTGCTGTTTGCAATTTAATTAGCAGCGTTTTTTTAGACACATTCTATGTGCTATGCAGCATGGGGGTTTAGAGTAGTGAAAACCATAGTGGTTAAATTTTTTAGTACTTATTTATGGAGAGAAGGAGATAGAAAAAAAATGAGGAAAAATAATAAAATAGGACAAAATAAGAAACACTACATAATATCAGTTATTATTTTGCCAAGTTGTAATCTGGTTTGTGAAGTTTGTGTTTCCATATTCAAAAGATTTGTATCTGGGATCACAAAGGTTGGTGTTTAGAAGAGTAACATTTTATTAAGACTTGGATTAGAGGATAACTTCCCTAACAACTATATAATTCCAATGTAGGATCTTAATAAAGTCTCATTATCTTTCTCCTTTTGCATCATATAATTAATTACACAATAAGTTAAACAGAAACATTCCCAAATATGTCTAAAAGCAGAAGGATTTTGTGAGCCTAAGTGGATTCTGTACTCAGCAAAGAAAGATTTTTAATTAGACGGAAAATAATCAGTAGGTTCAGGATACTAATTCAAGTTCTATTCTAGTTCATTTTATATTAGAACTAGAGGCCCAATGCACAAAATTCATGCTTGGGGGCAGGAGGGTGTTCCTCAGCCCAGCTTTCACCCTCTCTAATCTGGGACCCCTTGAGGGATGCTGACTGCCTAAATGGGCAGTCCGTCATCTCTCTCACAATCCAGGACTGCTCGCCTGCCTGCCTTCCTGATTACCCCTAACCGCTTCTGCCTGCCAGCCTGATAATCTCCTAACCACTCTCATGTCAGACTGATTGATGTCTAACTGCTCCCCTGCCAGCCTGTTTGCCCCCAAGTTCCCTTCTCTGTAGGCCTGGTCACCCCTAACTGCCCTCCCCTGCAGGGTTGATTGCCTCCCACTGCCCTCCTCTGCTGGCCATCTTGTGGTGGCCATTGTGTCCACATGGTGACAGGATCTTTGAGCACATAGGGGCAGCTATCTTGATCTTATGTGTTGGAGTGATGGTCAATCTGCATATTATTCTTTTATTAGATAGGATAAAGGCATGGTGCATGGGTGGGGGCAGGCTGGTTTGCCCTGAAGGGTGTTCCAGATCAGAGTGGGGGTTCCCTTGGGGTGTGGGGCAGCCTGGGAAAGGGGCCTATGGTGGTTTGCAGGCCAGTCACGCCCCCTGGCAACCCAAGCAAAGGCCCTGGTATCTGGAATTTATTTACCTCCTACAATTGAAACTTTGTAGCCTGGACCAGAACCAAGCCTCCTGCTTGATCTGTGGCTGCTGCCATTTCTGTTTGGATTTATTTACCTTCTATAATTGAAACTTTGTATCCTTGAGTGGAGGCCTGGGCCCTCCAGAGTGTGTGGAAAGTTTGGCTTTCTATGTTGCCGGGAAACCCAAGCATTCCCTTCTGGTAGCCATCTTGGTTGGGTTTATTTGTATACTCACTCTGATTGGCTGGTGGGCATGGCTTGTGGGTGTGGCTTATGGGTATAGCAGAGTGATGGTTAATTTTCATATTACTCTTTTATTAGGTAGTATCTGGAAAGGATAAAAAAGTCAATGGACTTCTGTCTCTCCCTGCTCTCTACCCCCCAACAATCCCTCAGTACAGGGCCAACTAGATAAGGATAGCTGAGTAAAAATATGCAGCATCTAATTGTAGTATAAGGAGCCAAAGACAGAATTTCAGAAAGTCTAGTGTAAGACTTCGGATAGAGAGGAAAAAGATGCCTCAAGCACTATGCATAGCCAACAGAAAAGTTTATGGAGATCAATTTTATTGGTGAAGAGAGAAGCAGTTAAGATTAATATAAGGATTCATGGAAGGCATGATGTTTGTATAGGACTTTGAAGAGTAGGTTGATATTAGAAAACCTGGAAGAAGGATGGAAGTAATTCCAAGAGTGAACAATATGGCGAGAATAATTCCATAGTTACACATCTGCCAGATGTCCCTTAGAAATAATGGTATCCCTGCTACATATGGGCACATGGGGAGATAAAGTTACAAAAGTGAGGGCAGACCCTTAGTGCCATGCTAAAGAGTTTAGACTTGGTTTTGAAGTGTTGGCAAAGCACTGGTGTTTAACACGAGGATGACACCATGAAGGTATTGTTTTAGAAGGCTAAAGTAGAAGTAAATATGGTAAGGTTGATGTAGAGATTAATTAAAGGCTAGGTAACAAGTCAGAACAGTTCAGCTTTATAGCCAAAGGGACTGAATCAGAGCGGGGACAATTGGAAATATAACGCAATTCAAAGCTAAAATTGCCAAGACAAGACTTTGCCTTTCATTGGACTTAAGGAATGACTAAAGAGGAGAGTTGAAAATAGCATGAAAGCTCTGTGTCTTCAAGACTAGGACAATGGTGATCAAATACATTCACTCTGAGAAAAAGGAATACTTGTATCACAGGAATGTCATGAGAATATCAAACCTAAATAATAACCAATAAGGTGAAGAGGTGATGAATTCATTATCAGGAATCTTAAGTTTATGATTACCCAAATGGAGATGGCTAAAAGTGCCATTCTCAATTACTTCCGCAGGTATAAAAAAAAATAAAAAAAACAAAACAAAACAAAACAAAAAACCTCCGCTGTTATTAATAAAAAATAAAACAAACAAAAAACCCAGAGACCAGCACAGAATCAGCTGTGAACATGACCAAAAACATGATCCAAATGCCCGACTCCATTTGGTAGTAGGTTAGGTTAATAGAGAAGGCAACAATGCATCACACAAAGGGAAATAAAGAAAGGCTATTTATTGTGTTTGCAGCATACCAAGTGCTTTTACTCCTCCATCTTATGTAAAAAAAAATAATTAAGTTAGAAGATGGTATGATGCTCACTATAGAGGTGAGAAAATTTGTTATTAGATAGTAAGTGAATTAACCAAGGCTTCTCAATTAAAACGCAGCAAACCTGTTTTTCTGACTCCAAGGCCAGCATCTTATCCTTGTCTTAGTACTTGGACAACTAACTCAGCATGGGCAATACAATTCCTCTGAACCACTGTTCCTACATCTGTAAGATGGAAGTGATAAGATTAAAATAATGTCAAAGACTACCCTAGTTGGTTTGGATCAGTGTCAGCCTGCAGACCAAAGGGTCCCAGGTTTGATTCCCTTCAAGGGCATGTATCTTGGTTGCAGGCCTTGGTCAGGGTGCATGCAGGAGGCAACTAATCAGTGTGTTTCTCTCACATTGATATTTCTCTCTGTCTTTCCCTCTATTCCACTTTATCTAAAAAAAAAAAATCAATGGAAAAATATCCTCAGGTGAAGGTTAACAAAAGAAAAAAAAATAATAATGTGAAAGGATGTGTAAGTTGTTGTATACTAGAACATAGTGGTTATTATTAGTGTGTAATGATTAGCACACACATTTGAACAGATAGAGGTAGATATGAAAGGATTGAAGTATGGCTGATATTCACTAATCATCAGACTTAAAATTTTCAAAATTAATTTCTATTGAATAAATACTTAAATATTACCTCCACTTGATTTATTTATGAAAAATGAAACCACAGACTTATTATCTATTTGGTGAGGCAAGAGAGTTTTAAAAATCATTTAAAGTTTATTATGAAATTATTTGATCTACAGTCTTAAGACTCCTTGAATATATTATGCAAATATAGCTCTTCCATAAAAATCACACTCCCATATCAAACTCACGGCAATGCTTATTTTAAAGCCTTTAGAATGTGTAAAAACATGCCCAGACTTTCAAAATTACGGTTGCCATTTTATTGTATAATATTGTGTTTGTCTTCTGTGAAAACATGCCACATTCAATAGCCATATGTATGTTAATGAAAGAATAATCATGACAACTAATAGAATACAAGAGCCATGTCATTGTGCAACTCTTAGAGCAAATCAAAACAAAACTGCATAAAGACAATATGAATCCAGATCTGAAGCCTCATGTTTCTTCACTAGTTTTATGTTAATGAAACAATTATTAGAACACACAAAACCCTTCCTTTATAATTTGATAAATTGAGTGGTGATGTGAGTTAATTGAACCATTGGTGTGATAATAAGATGCAATTGGTATGATTTATCAGAGGATGACATGGTTGCAGGCATTGCTTCCACAGAAAATAATGGCTGTTATTACCACTTCCTGAGGTGAGTAGGTAAGCCATAAACCTAGGTTATTGCTACACAGGTCATAAAAATGAGGGGTCCATTTTGACTTTCATCTAAGTAAATATTTTAAGGCTGCCTCTTTAGAGCCATACTTACTAATTTTGCACTTATTTATCCATACACAACATCACTGAGTTGTTGTGGTTTTTTTAGGCTATTTTATAATCTTAACATACTTAGCTAAGTATTGAAGTGAAAAACTCTTAAGTCTTTCAGAGCTTTGAGGTCTAATGTGGGTAATTAAAGGTTCATCTTAGATCTTTCTTTCTAAGTTACATTATCTTGTGGAGATATTTTCACAAATGGTTATTCTAGCAGAATAATCCTCTAGGGTTTTGCAGCTTGAGAAGCAAGACCTGTGCTTTTTCATGTGTGATTCAGAGAATGTATGACATGCTACCCACTGTCTAGTGGGGAGAAAAAAGAAAATGATCACAAAGTCTGTTAGTTTAAAAAGAAGATATTCACATTGTTATATTTCATTATATCTTAAATTACTTCAAAATAAGTAAAGATAAATCAATGTTATTGGATATCTAAGATATATTTATTTGGACATCTGATTTATTTCTGCCATGTAGAGTTTCTAGTAAAACATTTAGCTGATGCCCATGCTATGAAAAATAAACCTAAGGTCAAGGAAGAAGCTTCTATCTATGCTAAGGAGCATATATTTAAAATACCAAAGAGATTTCCATTCTTCATTAATCATATTCATTTGTTGAGTTGATATTTTTTAAAATTCCATTATATACATTTTGGGAAAATTACATGTATTTAATTTTTATAACCACTTCTTATGTTGGCATGATGAATCCAAATGTTAAAGATGAAGTAAATAAGATGTGTGTGATAATATAATTGACTCGGGGCCCAGTGCACAAATTTATGTGCCTTGAAAGGAACTGTGGGCTGCAAGGCTGCTGTGGGCACAGCGGGGGGGGGGGGTGGTGGTCTTGGCCCATTCTCCATGCCCCAGCCCATTGCGGCCCCCAGTCCCCCATCTGCTGGCAGCCCTGCTCCCACCACCATCACTCCCATGCGCTGACAATGCCACCCGACTCCCACTGCTGATGGCGATTGGGGTTGTCGCCAGCAGCAGATGCAAATGGTGGCTGCTGTCCCAACCACCCCTCAGGAGTAGGGAGAGGTGGAGAAGCCCTCAGGGGGGGATTGGGGCTGGCAGTTGCTCACATCTGCCAATGGCATCGAGTGATCAGGGGCAGCTCCGGGCACTGGCAGCACATGCAGGCAGTGGCTCTGGTGCCAGCAGCGGGTGTGAGTAGGGCTGGCACTGGCAGCAGGTGTCAGAGCCTGGCAGGACTGGCAAGTGGGAGCAAAGAATTTTCAGTAACCACTAGAGACTTGCCCCATTGATAGTGACAGACATCCTGCTTTGGTCTGGTGTCCCTGCTCGCCTGCTCCACCATCCCACTGCAGCCAACTCCCACCATGTTCCATGCTCTGTCTCCTGCTGCCGTCATCTGCCACGTTCCAGGGTGCTCCCTGGTGGTCAGTGCACATCATAGTGACCGGTTGTTCCTTTGTTCTTTTCAGTCTATTTGCATATTAGGCTTTTACTATATAGGATTATATAAAATGAAAAACTCTTGAGAGGATAAAGGGAAGCTTATACTAATTAATCCTGTACAACAACTATGAGCCAGGACTGCCCTGGGACCAGAAAATATAGTCACCCTAAGATAAGAGACTTACCAAAATTAGGAAATTTTCAAAAGTAACACAGCTGGAAAGTGGCAGAGCCAGAATTTGGTTCCCTGCCTTTAGGATCTAAACTTTTCTACTATTCCCTCTCAGTAGATTTAGTGATTCTCATGTCTAACTATGACACGATTAGAGGAAAACAAGTCAGGGATCCTTTCCTGAAAAAATATCAATGCTAAAGTAGATGCTTTGTCTTATTTACCTTTGTGTATCTAACTTGAAACGCATCAGTTCTTCAATAAACATTTGTGGATCTAAACCAAATCATATTGCTTGATACTTCATTTTAAATGCATTATTTAGATGGTAGGGGTTTTCTGCCTTTAAGAGTCAATGATTAGAATAAAAATATACATCCAGGGCAATTCAATCTGAGACCCCTCAAAGGATATTTGATCAGCCTTTCTTTCATTGTCTATTAAAATCAATTTACAATGATCTGGACAGAAATTTTATAAAAAGTTGTGATAATTATCAGAGAGTTTCTAGGCTCAGGAAGGAAAAGACCACAGTAGAAAGATAGCAAAAGAGTAGTTTTGGCGGCTTTCTCCATATCTTCAAATGGTCTGTCTTTATGTCAGTTTTAACCATGTCTATTTTCTCACCTTTAACAGGTGAAAAAATTAGCTACACAGACAATGCTAATTGAAAATATTTTCCTTTTATAGGTCTTTCTGTGCTAGGTAAAATTTTTAATTTAATCACATTTAATTATGACTTACATCATCTGAAAAATAGGTGCTACTACAAAGAGAGGCCTAATGAGAAAATATAGAAAATATTAAGAAAAATAAATCAGGCATTGTAATCATGACACATTGAATAAAACCACAGGTCTATACTAAATCTATTCTCTGAGCCTCTGATTCCCTGCCTTTAAGATGAGTTAATTAGTTTAGATTATATAGCATTTAAAAATATTTCCAATATATATATTTTTTTGTTTTGTAAAACAGATGCACTTGGTAAAACAATATAATTCTTATTGTTGGTATATGAGAAAACTTCCATTGCCTTCATTTTTTAGATAAATTACCTAGACACAAATGTTGTTCCTTTCTAAAAGAAAGAAGGGTTTCAAACATAAATTTTTCATATTGCTATCATATTTGTAAGACCTGTATATAAAAGTTAAAATTTAAGAAGAATTACAGCATGGAAAAATATCCAATTCTCTACATATTAAATATTATAAATTATTTCTGGAAGCATTTTGCTACATTTATCAGGTTGTAAAAGTGATAAGTTTCCATGTAATATTTAATTCTATCATTTCCTAATTGTTCCTTCACTCTCTTTCTCATTCCTCATTGATTTTATTTCATTTCTAACTTGCCACACTATCAAGGTATGGGATGCTAAGTATATTTTTCATTCTTTCTGAGTCTGTTTATGCATATGCAAAATGGAGATGTTCACATCTCCACCAGATCTCAGAAGAAACAAGTAAGTTTCTATTTTAATGCTTTATATAAATAAAGCTTTATGACTATCATTTAAAAATTAGGTAGTCACTACTCTGTAGCCCACCATTGATGAATCAGAACTTGGCTATTTATTTCCAGGTTAGATCTTCCTAAGTGTATTGATTTGGAAACTTCCAAACATCATAAAGAATTTGAAATGAATAGTCCTGAAATGTTGGAGGATTTTCTACCCACATTTTAGAGGAGGCACATTTACAGATTACAACAATTACCTGTTGTTAATCATGTTATCTTTTGTTCATAACAGAACAGGGGCTACAGAACACATAGGTTCAAATTCCAATTTTCTTATATCATATTTAGTTTGAGCCATATTTGTTGTCCTGAAAAAAAAAGCCATTTAGTTATAAATAGCTCCTTAATTTGAGGGAATATGCAAATTGACCATCACGTTGTCACAAAGATAGTGGTATTCATAGCCACAAGTTGGAGGCACCTAGTTCCCTCAGCCCTGCTGGAGTCCCACAGTCCTTTCAGCCCAGCCAGGGGACAGCAGGTGCATTGGGTGGCCAGACCCACCCTTAGCCCTCCAGCTACCCAGGGCTGGCCTGAGGTGCAGGAAAGCCTCAGATGGCAGCTACTCAGCTGCCCAGAGTCTTCCAAGGCTAACCAGGGCCAGCTGAGGTTTGTGCTGCTGGCAGTGGCAGCAGCAAAGGTGTGATGGGAACATCACCTTCCCCTGAATGCTGGGTCACCTTCAGCCCCTGAGGGCTCCCAGACCCTGAGAAAGGGCAGGCTGGACTGAGGGACCCCCCACTCCAGTGCATGAATTTTTATGTACCAGGCCTCTAGTATGAATATACTATATACATATATATTATTTTTGAGAACCAACTGAACTTTGTTTCTGACACTATTAGCAGTCAACACTAAAGAGAGGGTACATTTTTGGAGTTGTGATACCACACAGTTAAATATGTTGTGGTAGTAGAACCATATCCTTGCCATGTAACAGAACAAGTAAGGAGCAAGAAAGGCTATAATGAAGATATTAGATTGTAAACCTCTAAAGGGTAAAGTGGACTACTTCTTACTCATTTTCTGCCTCCCACAAATATATAAGTCACTGTCTTATAGATAGTACTAAAACATATGTGAAATTTAATGCTTCAAATAAGAAATTTTAGAGGTTATAAAACTGATTTAAGTTTTGTGGTTAATTATAATGCTTTGACATTAAAGCATGTACTTAACATGGCAAGCTCTTCTAAATCTTGAAAGCTTTAAAGTCAGAAAACTTTTAAGAAACCCAATTATTTAGACTGAAGATAATTCATTACGCTCTCAATGTAGGAAACTGGAAGTCAATGGTGTTTAACACAAAGTTAATAATCTGTGTTCAGCCAGTGTGGCTCAGTGGTTGAGTATTGACCTATGAACCAGAAAGCCATGGTTCAATTTCCAGTCAGGGCACATGCCTAGGTTGCAAGTTCAGTCTCCAGTAGGGGGTGCAGGTGATCAATGATTCTCTCTTATCATTGATGTTTCTGTCTCTCTCTCCCTCTCCCTTTCTCTGAAATCAATAAAGAGATATATATTTTAAAAGCTGATAATCTGCAATTCGTTGGCAAGTTGAACAAGTTTAAATAAACATGAAGAAATAAAGACATATATAGTCTTAAGATTTCTACACAATGTAGAACAATTTTGTCAGTATTCAGTCAATATTGATGAGTAAAGATGGGTCAGTATGTGGCAGGAGATAAATAAATAGTGATAGTCATAATTATCATTAGGCATCTTCCTAGAGGCCTTTTAGAAAAAAAGGAGCCATGATTGCCATCTATAGAAAAAATAGTGACAAATGTTCTATTTAGGCACCTCAGTACCTCTCTGCTGCCTGAAAATACCACCTGCAAGTCCTTTGCATCGAATACTTTCTATTAAAGTCAGACCAATAATGTGAAACTAGGTATCAGTGTGGCAAAACTACTGTGATTTGAATAGTGTTTCAGTCAAATGAATAATGCCAGGAACAGCCTCCAAGCATCTACATTAAGTCATTAAAATTGCTAACCTACTTTTTTTTCTGTCATGAGGCAACATTCAGACAGTTGGTAGGCTTACTTCCACCTAGAGGTTGATATTTATCAGCCAAGCTGAGCTTGCTGGGAATGTGAGAGGTGTAGCTAGTTGTGTTATGTTGTGTCGACAGTATTTTGTGTGATTTGATCTATATCTCCAGAGGTCTGAGGAAAGCTTATGTTTCCAGCCTTCTAGAACACATAAGATGACATGAAATACATTGTTGACTCTATTGCACTGTCAGCATGGGCTGCAGACCCACAATCTGACTTCTGAAGGTTGAGGTTATGCATCAACTTGCTCTAGAGAAACCCTATACAAGCCTAAAGATCTCTAAAGGTGATATAAAGCTTAAGGCTCCAAAAGAATGTTTCTGTATTGCAATGTGATCTATAATGATGTATCTGCTAGACTAAAAGCTAGAAAATGAGATCCAGGTGGTAATCTAAACTTGAGGAAGAGCTGGGGACACAGTGACAAATAATTGTCATACTTGTTTATGTGAAATTAAAACCATATTCCCTGTATCAGTTGACATTTCTGCTTTTAATTAAGGGAAGCATGACATAAAAATATAATTCTATATAATAAAAGGCTAATATGCAAATTGACAGAATGGTGGAATGACCTGTTTCTATGACATGCATTGACCACCAGGGGGAGCTCCGCTACTCAGCCAGAAGCCAGGCTCATGGTTGGCTAGTGAAGCAGTGAGCCTCTCCCACCTCCACAGCAGTGCTAAGGATACCCAACTGTCCTGAGGGCTCCTGGACTGTTAGAGGGCACGGGCCGGGATGAGGGACCCTTCTGAGTTCACAAATTTTGTGCACCAGGCTTCTAGTAAGAATACATAATAGACAAATAGACCAATGAAGAAACAGAACAGAAAACATATAAATGGACATAAATATATATGAAAATGTAGGTTATAATAAAGCAATAACTCAGATCAACTATTCTAATATGCCATTGGAGCAAGGGGGGTCACTATTTGGGAAAAAGACAAAGTTGGATCCTTTGTATTATACATCAAGATAAATGAATATGAGATTTGAATGTAAAAAGGGAAATAACTAATAATGAACTGGAAACAAAATCCAAAAGCCATAAAATAAAGGAATGACAACTTTTTCTACATAAAAATAAAAATACATCACCAAAACAAAAATTAACTGTAAGCAAAGTCAAATAACAAATGTCAAATTAGGAAAAAGATATCTATGAATTATATCATAAGTAGGGTTAATCTTTATATAAAGAGCTACTAGAAATTAAGTTAAGATAGATCAATAACTCAATAAAATAATCAAGAGGCATATAGGTAGTTTATAGAAAAATTAATACAACGGGCATTAAAATATGCAAAAAAGATAAATCACATCATAAGAGAATTGTAAAATGAAACTAGATATCTTCTCTTACCTATCAGACTGGCAAAAATAAAAAAGTTGTTAATATGCTCAGTTGATACAGCTAGAGGAAAATAGGGACTCATACATTTCTGGAAAAAGTGTAGAATAATGCAACATTTATGGGGGTAAACTCAGCAATGGTTATATCAAATTTACAGATGCACTTACTTTTAAACCCAGAAATCCAGCTTTGGTAATGTATTCAGGTATACTTGCACAACTCAAGCGACATGATTATAATAAGCACTGTGATGTTGCTTATTATAAAATATTTGAAACAAACCTCTATAGACTATTATTTGTACACAAAATGGAATAATATGCAGCTGTAAAGAACAGCTAGGAGTATCTCTGGCTGTGGAATGGCAGAGATACAGAATACATTGTTAGGAGGAAAAGCAAGGTCCAGAACAGGTGGCATGCTACTTTTGATATACAAAAATGAAGAATGATAAGAATATTTATATTATCACAAATAGAAAAGCTTTCTGGAACTAATATCAATCCTGGGGAGGTGAGAGACACCAGGAGGAATAGTTGTGAGAGTATGAGGTGCAGTATTTATTAACAATTATCTAAAAAATGTTAAAGAAAAATAACGGAAAATCCATAGGTTTAATAATATTAGAGATGCACAGTAACATGGCTTTATTTAAGGTGAAACTATATTGAAAGTGCTGTAATAATATGTGCTAATGTTTTGAGTATTGTATAGTGCAAAACATTAATTAGTAGACACATTTAATAGCTTGCTAGGTTATAATTGACCATTTTATGCAAATTCATAATACTCTTATTATATATTTTTATATCTTAGGTTCAAGTTTGAAAAATACTCCACAGGGAATACTAGTTACCCAAGCCCTTTCACTTTAACCATTGGAGAATGAAGACTAGGCCTCCCTCTGAAGTTTAAGGAGAGCTTAAGTACTTCTGAAGATCAACTTACACTTGATAATGAAAAAAATGGCTTTCATTTATTTACCAAGACATATAGAGAACTTATAAAAAGGTAGCCAATGCTAGAAGTGCTAAGAAAATATGAATAAATGCTGGACCTTAAAGGATTCCAGATGCATAAATAACTAAGTATAATGTGATACAAAGGTAACATGTAGCATCCAGAAAAATTAAGTCTGTTTTTAAAAGCAACTTGTTAAAGAAGTTCTTCATGTCTAGTTTGGTCCACTCTGGGAGCCAGAAATCCTTATGCTAAGAGTGAGGTAGGGGACACCCAATAGAGGTACCAATATCTGGAGGCCATGTGCATAGTGGTTATTGATGGATGCTGGCTGCACATGTTTAAAGGTCTCCACCACTGAATACCTAAAATGCTGACCATTGCATTTCAGAAAAGGGAATGATCAAGAACAGGGCACTGTATCAATTAGTAAAAGAATTTTATTTTAATGAAAAGAAAAAAAAATAGGCTTCACTCTGACAGCAAAAGAGAAACTGCTAAAAGCACTGACAAACTTCTAAAGGCAGTAGGGACAGGTAGATGAAATAGGAAAGTGACTCTAGATATGATCCACAACACAAGCAGATTTGTACATATGGAAACAATATTGGTGGCCCAGGCATATTTAGTTGAAAAAAACAAACCACACTGGAGAAGTAGGAAAAAGGCTGATCTGCTTACATTCTGCCCTATAAATCCATATGAACTTAAAAATGTGAAGAGATTTCAAGACAGATTAGAATGAACATAAAAATGATTAGAAAGATTAAAGGGACTTGACAAAGAATTCTAAAAACAAGCACTAAATTCCATGTAGTTGACTCCTGTGATATTAAGAATGTAAAAATAGGCATATAGTTGGAGACAAATACAATTTAAGGTAATATAATTAAGGAACTTTGAGTGTGTCATCACTGTTAATAAGAATTTACAAAAATAGCTTATTGTGAATAAGAATGTACACAAATAACATTAAATTAAAATTAATCTACCTATTAGATGCAATGTTTTGTTGTTGTTTTGTTTTTTGCAATGTTTAAATTTAGGTGCCATGGAGTATGGTCACAAAATGATAAGATGTGGTCCCTCCTGTAAGTGCACATGGAATCAAGATAGGCAGACAAACATTGGAAAATTAATAAGGCATCATAGGTTAGTGTTAGGTTTACAGATATAAGTTAAGTACTCAGGAAAAAGCAGTTATACCATGTACAGAAGTAAATAAAACAAAACACTTTATAGACAATCTGGCAAATGAACTTAGCTTTTCTTGATGAGTAATTAGAATCTCAGAGGCAGCAAAGATCGGAAAGGACCTTCTAGGTTAAAGAAGAAAATGTGTAAGTGGAGAAAAATATCGCATGTTTGACGGCTGGGACTAGACTAGAGTGGCAGAAACATGATATAGGAAATAAATTGATACTAGATCATGAAGGGCATGCATGCATACTAGTTTGGACATAGTTCTAAGAATAACACAGAGCTGTTAAACTTCTTTGAGAAGAGGCATGGTAGGCATTAGATCTGGCATTAGTGTGAAGTAAACAGGTTAATCAGCATGGAGGCCAAGCCAGGAGCCCATTAAAGACTCAAAGACTGAATGAGTGTAGTAGAGCCAGCCAGCATGGCTCAGTGGTTGATCATCAATCTATGAACCAGCAAGTCATGGTTCCATTCCCGCCAGGGCACGTACTGGGGTTGTGGGCTCAATCTCCATTAGGAGGTGTGCAGGAGGCAGCCAATCAATGATTCTCTCTCATCATTGGTGTTTCTATCTCACTGTCTCCCTGTCTACAATATTCAATTAAGAAAACATTTTCACTTTTTAAGAAACTTTCTAATTTTATGTTTAAATTTTAAATTCTGTGATGATAAAAAGTTATTTCACATTTATATGCTTGGTACATCAAAATTCTTAATAAATGTTTATTAAAAGCTTCATTGATTTTATTAAGCATTGCATTTCCTTTATTTGCGCTTGTTTAAATGTGTGTATCTTTAAGAAAATACTAAATTTTTATAGGAAGATCAAGGGTTTTAATGACTATAGTATTGAGCCCTGGACCAAATGTCAGCAACATTCTTCTTCAAAGGGTCAGATTATAAATATCTGAGATTTTGTCAGCCATATTCCCTCTAACACAAATACTCAATTTTTACATTGTATTGTGAGGGTGTCCATAAACAAAGTTTGGCTGTGTTTCAATAAAACTTTATTTACAAAAATAAGTGGTAGGGCAGATTTGGCCAATGGGCAATTGTTTGCTAATTCCTGCCCTAGACTAATCTGAGGTTAACCATCTCATCTACAGTTAAAGTATTTAAAATTTCATATGCTTAGTTTTTGAAAGATCACAGTTTTTTATAACAGTTCATGTTAATTCCATACTATTTCCATTTCATCTTTATTGAAATATAATTTACATACAATAAAATTTACATTTTTTAGTGTAAAATACTATGAGTTTTGACAAATGCATACAGGTGTATAAACATTACTACAATTTATATAGAGATAAGTTCCATCCTTCCAAAACTTTCCTCATGTTTCTAAGTAGTTAATCTCCCTCCTAAATCCCAATTCCTATAAACCACTCATCTATTTTCTGTCTCATTTGTTTTGTTTTTTCAAGAATGTCATGTGACTTTTTGAGTCTGGCTTTTTTCATTTAGCATAATATTTTGAGATTTATACAAGATATTGTCTACATAAGCAGTTTGTGCCCCTTATTACTTTCTTACATTGCATGGATTTTTTTTTCAAGTTTCTTCATTCACCAATTAAAGACTATTTGGATTGTCTCCATGTTTTGGCAATAATTAATATAATAAAGTTATTACAAATATTTGTATACAGGTTCTTGTTTAAATGTGAGATTGCATTTCTCTTAAATATCTGGGAGTGGTATCACTAGATTGTATGGAATTTGTCTAATGTTATAAAGAACTGCCAAACTGCTTAGCAAAGAACTGTATTACAGAATTCCTTCCAGCAATGTGTAAGAGTTCCAATTGCTTCAAATTCTTGTCAGTAATTGTATTGTCAATCTTATTATTTTAACCTATTCAATAGATGAATGTGTATTTCATAGAGATTTTAATTTGAATTTCCTAATGAATAATATTGTTGAATGTATTTTCATATGCTTACTTGCTATCTACTAGTATATATCTTTTTTGGTGTAAAGTATGTTCAGATATTTTACTCATTTTAAAGTTGGTTTTTTTGTTTTGTTTTGTTTTTTAGTTTTCAGAGTTCTTTGTATATTTTTGGATGCAAGTATATCATTGTATATATGTTTTGCAAATATTTCATCCCAGTTTATGGCTCATCTTTTTATTTGCTTAAGAAGATCTCAAGTCACCATATTTTGAAATGCTAACAGCACTATACTATGCATTTTTCTAAAAGAAAATGGGAATAATAGAACCTTTTTTTGATGGACAATTTAAAAATGACATTCATGAATATTATAAAGCCAAATAGCACATTTTATCATTCCAAAGCTCACTCTTCAATCTGAGTCTTAGTCATGACAATAAAGTCTAGACTCACAGATATTCTCTATCATATATTTAATTTGGAAGAACTTTAAATCTTTGAGAAGTGACAAAAGAAACTGACACATCTATGAAATAGGATATCAATCTGCCTGCCTTGGCTTACAAAGCACAGTAAAAGGGAACATTTTCAAATAGTGAACTGTCGCTTTTTATTTATTGATCTTCAGCTAGAAATAAGGCTATAGTCAAATGCTTTCTCCATATCTTCCTTGCTGTATGAAAACAGGGTTACAGATCAATTGATTTACCATCACAATTGATTAGGTACCTTTCCTACTATCTACATTGTGACACAAGACATGCAGTCATATAGATCTTTCATTAGGAAAGCCATTGAAAAGCTAAGGTTCATTGCATGCTTAAATGGTTTGTATCCCACTCATTAAGCCATTAACCAACCATTAATATTGCTTAACCTCAAACCTTGCAGATAAAATAAGTTATTGCCATTTTATCTTCCCAGTGCACCTTTGTGAAGTGAACAAGTACCTGATTTTGTTACAATCTGACTTAAATATTTAGAGATATGCCAAGGAATTTGGGTATCTAGACTATTAACCCTAAAAGGCTTTGTGTATTCCTTTAGCTGCATACTCCAACGCATAAACAATGGTAGACCAACACAGAAGCATTATTTAAAATTGCTTTTCTCCCATCAATTTAATGTATGTGTTTTTTATATTTTCTTCACGTTATTACTATTATCAATAACATTCATTTTAATAAGAAATTTTCTTTATGAAATTCTTAAACATATCAGTAAAAGTAAAGAAAGGAAAGCTTTGTAAAGAGAAGTTAACCATTTTAAGACTGTTTAACTTCTTTGCACTTCAACTTTAAATTCAAATGAGTAAATGATCCCATACAACATCTAACAACCCTCTATTGGTAAGTTTCTTTTGAAATAAAGCCAGAGAAATTCAGTAGTCCCCCATCATTATCAATGATATAGACAGATTATTTACTATGTCTTGTTCAGAGTAAAACATAATTGAGGATATCCACTCCAATCTTTGCTTCAGGTACCATCAGGGTAACTATAGTGAACATACAAATTGTTGCACATAACAACTTTTTAAGGCAAATCTTTCCACAGGAAAAGCAACTATAACACAAAAATCAACCATTTCTTTTAAGTCAAGAAAAGAAAAATGCGAGCACTTGAATAAGAACTTCATAGACTTATAGTATATATGCAATAAGAAATGTGAACAGAGTCAAATGTGCAATTAAGGAAAGCTACAAATAGATTTCCAATTCGTATAGAAGAGTATCACAAAACTAAGGGGATCCTGTACAGTAGGTAAGGAAATGTGAGTGACCTTTACCAACCCATCCACAAAGAGGGAGAAATTAATATATATCTAGCAAATGTACTGAAACATTGCTACTCAATTTGGCCTAGTTGGTCAAATCAGGACTGAATTTCACTTTTTTTTTTAGTTTCCAAATAGTTAAAGCCTTTAGCATTTCTTGGGCCATAAAAATAAAGTGCTGGGTCATGTGCCACCTCACTGATGAATGAGGATTGGGTACATATAATATCATTACTTATATAAAATTCATGTATGCAGTTTACAAAATAACTTATAAACTGATAATCAACTTAAAGGGCCAACTCTAGAAGGCCTTAAATGTTCAGTTGTAGTTTACATTTATTAAAATCATTTATAACAGCTCAGCCTTTCCTCCGTGGCCAGCCAGAGGAGCCTGAACTGGCCTCTACAGGCAGGTGAATGTGATAAGCAGGGAATTAGTGCCTTGGGCCATACCTTTCTGAGGCATTTTAATTATTTTCAATACACAGTGAGGAAAATGACACATGTCTGAAGAATCATGCAAATATTCCTTTGCTGAAAATATGTCCTATGCCCGGAGGCAATGGAGAGGGTGGAAATGAACTTGAGAAGAGTCTGGAGTCAGTGCACCAAAGCATTGAAAGGAAAGGGATGCAGGGACACAGGGCCTTTTTAAGGGAGGTTAGCCTGCCGGTTACCTCTCCCTACACCTTTTGAAATTGCCTGCTCCTTATCTAGAAGTGCGTGTGCCCGGTATTCTGTGTTTGGAGAGGTAGGGACAGGATAAGGAAAAGAAAGACGATCATCTTATTTTTGTGTGAAATAAAGCTGGCCTATAGAACTAGATTTCCTAGAAAGCAAGACCATTTTACCCACAGGCAAGCCCACCTTTGTGTTTTCTCAGGATTGATCCAAAAGGATGAAACTCACAGTAAATACCGGGATTTCTTTCCTGGACCAGTGTCAGACGAAAACAACCCATGGGAGGCGCACTTGCCATAGATAGCACTTGTATCTATTCTAGACTATTGGCTCCTGAATCTCCTCAGAGCATTTACATTGCTCAGAACATGTCCTAAGTTAAATTCTCTAGAGCCACAGTAACCTAGGGGAAAAACCCCCCCACAAAAACCTCCATGACATAGTGTGGAGATTGTTGGGTCGAGGCAAGCAGGGTAGCCCAGAGACATGCCCCTGCCCAGAATTTCCAAGCAATGCAAAGCCCAGACTCTAATTTTTTCTAAATATAATCAAAGAGTCTGGAATGAAAGGTTCTCCCCCTCCCAAACTGGTGGGCGGAGTTTGACACATGATCCCTTAGGGCTCCCCCCCTCCCAAACTGGTGGGTGGAGCTAACAACATGACTGACACCTGCCAAGGAGACATCTCCAAGACAGTGAACCACCAATTAACGGGCCAAGGTGCCCTTGGGGCTCATCCCTTCCTGTTCCACCCTGGGCCCAACCCCCTCCCTTTAAAAGGAACTCCAGATAGGACACGTGAGTTCTTTGGAGGGGCATCTCCATTGGCCCGGTTGGGTTCCGATCTCCTGTCCCCTCTCCCCTAATTCTGATCTTTACCTCAGTGATGGCTTCCGCCCATTACCGGGAAATAAACTCTCTTTAAAACTCCCTGTTGTTCTGTTTCCTGTTTCCTTTCAAACCTAACACCCACCAGATGATAAATATCACCCTATCTTTGATACATTTGTGCATAAACACTTCAATTACAGCTTTGTGTTTAGCGTCAAAAACCTTTTTTGTGTGTGTGCTTGTTTTCAATACAGATCCCTTGCTCTGGATTACATTTTAAAAACTGCCTAAAGCATCTTTCCAGATACGCTTCTGAGAAACAGATGTATTTATACACACGAAGGTGTGTGCACACCTTTTCACGCACAAATGTCCATTTGATGCCTTCAATGTGCTCCCAGCACATGTGCCCTGAGTGTTTGCAGCCACACACCTGGTTCTGGCATAAACAGGCTGCCTCCGAACACACAGGAGCCCCCCCAGCCCCCCCAGCAAAGTTAATTGGTGTCCCTACACCAGCTGAAGCGTGAACCTCTCCACTCCCACAGGGCCTGGGGCCTGGGGCCATGCGGCCCACACCCACCCAAGCTGCTCTGCCTAGGTCTCCTCGAGGGGTGAGGGTGGGGTGGGGTGGCCAGTGCCGGGAGGCACACACCTGGCCCCCGGCACCACCCTGGCCTGGGCCATGCCTCTGATTGTGGTAGGAGTCTCCTCTAGGACACTGGGCTGACCTGGGTGAGGGGCTGGGGGGAGAGGGTTAGCTCCCCACCCTCAATCAGGGTGGAAGAGGTTAATTTTTAGGTGGGATTGGGGGAGGAGTTGGGTTTGCTGGCTGCAGTGGGTGTCATAGCAACCGGTTGTCTGGTCCTTAGTGGCACTACAGCCACTGGCTTTTTATATATATAGATACCTCCAGTTCAGGGCAACCTGGGTTTCAGAGGCTTGGTCATCTGGCAGTTCTAGGGTGTGTGTAGTTAAGGAGTGCCCTTAGAAAACTGATTTGACTTTGCAATTAAGAGACATGAATAGATAAGTTCAGGATTAGTCTGGCAAGATCATGCAGGGAATGCTTGATTAAAGCAACTTTATAGTTCCCCCAAGGCTGTCTCTGGGTGCTAATGGGGTATTGACAGAGAGATAACTGGGTCTCTTTTGTTACTTGACATTAGAATGCTTCTTTCAGCATCCTGCAGCCCAATGCCATTGGGCATAAGACTGGCATTTTGGAGTGAGAAATTGGCTTGTGGATTTTATTATGGAACTTCTTGCAACTAGTAAGTTCTCTGGTCACTAGATGCCTTTAGATATTGGCAGTACTCCTAAAATCAAAATTTAAAACATGAAAAATATTTCTATCTTTTGATCTATCTATCTATCTATCTATCTATCTATTTATTCTCTCTTACATCTCTCCATTTCCTGCCACCCCCTTCATATATAACAGAATGTCTTTTTAAGGACATCTTATGGTAGCAATTTAAGAAGTTTTCATAGACACAGATAACCCAGAATATACTACCAGAATCCTCTCCCTTTTTGTTTATGTAAGTAAATAATATTTAATTAAATACTCAAATATTTGCTTTTTTAGTAATATAAAATAAGAGTAAGAAAAGCTTAAGAGGAGAATTTTTGTCTATTCCAGAAAAATTTTGTTATTAACTTATAATTTTCTTTAATATCATATCTGCTAAATAGTGTCAACAATTAGGAAGACGACATCATTCACTATGCACTAAAATATTTTCCACTTTCTGAAATTATTTTCATGAGAAGGCAGTTATTACAGAAATTGCGTGATATAAAACAGGATCTCTTCATGCTAAATTTATATAAATAATTAATTGAAGGGAAAGTATTTCACTATGATAAATGAGACACTGTATGGAAGGAGTGATGCCATTTTGTGGGAGAAATAATAGAGTAACATGGCATTAAATAGAAGACATCATATTAAATTTTATAGTTAAAGTACAAAGACATCAAGATATATTAAAATTTGAATTGATTAAATTTTCTAAAATTCTGATCCTAGAGATATTAATTGGAGTTTTGCCAATATAATTATTCAAATGAAAAGAAAGAGGAAAAATGTTTAGTGGAAATGTAAAAACAATTTGCTAGAGAAAAAGATGGTTGCTAGTAAAGTAAATCAATATGCAATGAGGAAAATAAAGAACGTGCTTTGGCTTAATGTAATAAAGTTATAATTTTAATCAAAATGAGGTCCATGGTCAACAAGGACACAGTTCTAATAGTAAGGTAGCTGTGATGCTACTTCTTGTAAGAGTAATTGCACTAAATTAAAACATGATGGCTAAATTAACAGTAGTTATTAACCTTCAGAACAGAGATGCCTGTGAAAGTTTAAAATATTCACTGAAGTGGTCCGAAAGTGCTCAAATCCATAGATTTACAAATACAGACACTTCATATGTGTGGTCTTTTACTAAACATGTTTTTAAGAAACATGACTATTATTATTAATTTAGAAATTAAATACTGAGTAGCTGCAAAAGAATTCCTATAAAATACATGCACAACATAAACATTAAAGAGTCATGATATAATGTACACTCATATGTGCAGTCTAAGGAAAATAACACCAATGTTTACTGTTCACAAAAAGTGTTTTGCTTTCCTCCTCACCCCATTCCATTCCTTCCTTCCTCAGAATGAATCACTGTTCTGAACTTTGTGCTTATCTTTGTGATTTTCTACATGCCTGAGTCATATTAAATTTTATAGGTAAAATTTGTTTTGAACACTGATCATTTTTTTAAAAAGCCCATAAGCTATTTCTCTATGCACTGAGCCAAACCAGCTAGGGCAAACACTGATCATTTTATAAGATGGATATTTTTCTCGGTTTATGTGTAAATGTATTGTCCTGAGATTCATCCACATTGTTAAAATCAGCTGGGATTTATTAATTTTCACTGTTGCATAATATTCAATTTGAAGACTATCCTTTATTCAAAGCTGATGAACATTTAGCTTATTTTCTATTGTAGCACAAAATATCATAATATTATGAATGTATAGTGTCAGTGTCCATGTCTGTTGGTGCACATGTATGCAAGAGGGAGTCACAGGTTGCATACATGTCCAGCTTTACTAGATATGGCACCAAATGGTTTTGTCATTACAGACGGAAATGGAGATCAGCCTTGTATTTGCTCTTCTCCCAGTGCACACGGGTAGACTACATTAGGCAGCGTCCCTCCTAGTGGGAGGGGCCCATGTGATTGAGGGTTATACAATGAAATTTAAGCAGGAGTGATTTTGCTACTCCTGCACATGGCCCATAAAATTCTTACACATGTCATCCTATAAGTATCCCCCCTTCTCTCTGGCTGTCAGAAGACCACCCCAAGATACTCTCACAGGCCACATATTGATGACAGAGGTACAAGATGAATGGAGACTGGGTCCCTGCCACTTAACACTCAAGGTATCTATTTTGGTTTTTATGTAAAAAAGAAACATATTTCTACCATTTCTGAACCATTATATTATGGTTCAGTTTTTGGGTTTTCTTGTTAGCCTACCAGTGTTTCCCAAACTTTTGACATATGTGTATCCCTTCTATAATTTTCGTAATGCTTAGTATCCCCAGCAAAAAAATAAAATAAAAATGGATGTATTTTAATAACAATCAAAAATATTTTTATTTATTTATTTTTTGGTACATACACAAAATAATAATAAACGAAAATAAAATTATTCATAATAAAATATAAATAAAAGTTAGATTATAAATAACATTTATTTGCACACCGGACCATCTCACGCCTCACAAGACTGTCTTGACTTGACTCATGAGAATGTAGAATTAGGCGCAGCTAAGTACGGTGTAGTGCATATCCCCATCAAACTCCGGTGCAACGCGTACCCCCACCAAACTCATCCCGTACCCCTGGGGGCACACGTACAACACTTCGGGAAACACTGGACTACGCTAATGGCCATACTCCTCCTGGCAAGGATAAGGTACCTGTTCCTGCAACATTTGAAACTTGTCAAACTTCATAATTCTTACCGAAATGTCATGTTACTGAGGACACCCTGGTCGGCCATCTTTCAGTAAAAGTAGGGTGCTTGAACACAAGCACTGTGATACCAAAACAGTTGCTGTGATACCAGGAGGGCTACTGAGTGACTAACCAGCAGGACAAAGGGATGAGTCAATCTAGGCATGATGGAGCTGGATGCCTCGAGATTTCATTGTGCTATTTAGAACAGCAAGCAATTTAAAATGTATGAATTGCCTATTTCTGGAGTCTTCCATTTAATATTTCTGAACTGTCATTGACCAGGTGAAGCTGAAACCTCAGACAGGGAAACTGTGGATTAGGGGGGATGGTGAACAGCTTGTATGAGAGGTAGAGGTGATCGCCTCAGGCTGCATTTCTCAGAAGGAAGAAACTGGCCTCTTGCCAAACTGCCCCCCTGTAAAGGTCCTTGGAGAGCCCTGTGGGCCTCGTGCTTCAGAGAGGACATCCTGGTCAGCCTTATGGCTTGCACCCAAGGCACCTCACCACTGCTATGGCTCTGTGTTCTATAAGAAGAACTGTCTAGGTCTTTGTCCCAGTTTCTAGCACAGAGCTCCTAAAACCTTTCGGATTTCCTAGGGATGAGAGGGATAAGGGTGTCTTTTGTTATGCTAGTGAAGTGGCTTTTCTGGAATTTTCCATTTAATATTTTTAGACTGTGATTGACTTTGGGCAACAGGAACTGCAGAAAATAAAACCTCTGATAAGGGAGGACTAACGAATTTGTCTTTTTGTGACTGCTTTATTTCACTTAGCATCATGTCCTCAAGGTTCATGCACGTTGTATTAATAATTCTTATAGCCTTAAATTTTGCACGGGTGCTGTAAGAACTGCATTGATCATGTAGTATGAACTTAATTTATTTTAACAGTGTAAGTATATCTCTGCTAACAGTTTTTCAACCCATTTGTATGTTATTGTTAACATTTGTTAATTTTGATGATTTAATGTTAGTGTTATTTTTCTAACTCACAAATGGTGAATAGCTGGACAGTTTTTTAGAGTGGATCTGATAAAGATTATAATGTCAAGGCTTCAACTCAGAGTAACACAGTAATGTAAACAATAGAGAAAAATGAGTAAAACTATAAAATATAAACCTATTTATTTACATGGGGATTGATGCAATCAGAGCGTTCATCTCAGATATTTCTTATGCTCCATACAAAGGAAGACTCAGACAGATGGACAAAATTTGTTTCATCCCATCAACAGTTTGATCCAAGATGATACCATGGTGTCCTTTATAACAGTTTGTCAAAAGGTGGCATAAAAAGTGTTTCAGTTTTAAAAATTAACTTAAAAAATTAAACTTCTGATAAAAAAGAGTTCCCATATGCTTTATAATTTGATAAATCTTAACATTAAATGTGGACTTGAAACACTGTCCTTGTATACAAGTGCAATAGTCATTCTGGAAGCTTTAGGACTCTGTGATGTTTTCCTTGCTCAGTGCTCACTTACAGCTCTCCCTCAGACTTCTGGATGCTGTTCTGCACGACTTCCTTTATTGTACCAGCCATGCAGTGCAAGCCTTTTGTTAATAAAACATATAGTTCTCTGTATCTTCTCTGAAGACATTGTAACTAACGTTTTCAAGCACCATACCTACAGATTACTTCTTTCCTTCCCTCAGTTCTTTTCTTTCTGGTTTCGTTTTTCATTAGTATTTCTTACAAGACATAGCCATGAAACAAATCACAAACACCACCACTTTAAAATTGTATTATTAAATATTTTAAAAATACTTATAAAATAGCAAGAACATTTTTAAAAACTTTCTATTCCAAATTTCTCATAAGATGGACTAAAACATTTGGATACAATGCTAACACCTTGAAGGAATGTTTTGGAACTCCCCTGAATTATTTTAAATTGGGCAAAATAGTTGAAATAACAGGAAGCTAAAGTTGGAGACACAATATGGATGTCTCTTACTTCAATAAATAGTCTGAATTCTATGGTACAAGTACCTAACCAACAGCTTCAAAATATACTTTAGGGGAACTCCTTTATACTTGCTAGATGGGTGCTATCCAATTCATGAATCATTCAATAAAGCCAATTAGATCGGCAAAAATAAAAAAAATAAAAATACACACACACACACACACACACACACACACACACACACACACTAAGTGACCGAATTATTATGATCTCTGAACATATAATAATCTGGCCACTCAGTGTTTATCCTCTATAATAAAAGGCTAATATGCAACTTGTCCCCTCGGCCAGGAGTTTGACCAGTAGGCAGGCAGGCCAACTGCTTATGTTCCCTCTCCCTGGCCAGACCCCACCCATGCATGAATTCATGCACCAGGCCTCCTGTAATATATAATATACTGAGTAGCCAGATTATTATGTGTTCAAAGATCATAATAATCTGGCCACTCAGTGCGTGTGTGTGTGTGTGTGTGTGTGTGTGTGTGTGTATGTGTGTGTGTGTGTGTGTGTGTGTGTGTGTATATATATATTAATAAAAGAGAAACATGCAAATTAACTATCACTCAGCTACACCAGACCACACCCACCAGCCAATCAGGAGGGGGTATGCAAATTAGAAGGTCAAAGGTGGCGTCCACCTAGCTGCCCCAGGCAAGGAGCGGCTGGGCAGGACAGGACATCTGCTATGAGAGGAAGGGCAGGGAAGGGTAGAGGGTTAAGAGATCTACAGGAGCAACCCTTCGGCCACAGCCAAAATGAAGATGGCAGACTCTGGCTGGAGCCTGCAGCAAAGGCCGAAGACTTCAGTTGGAGTAAGGACTGGGTCCTGGATATGGGAGGAAAACTGGTGCTGGAAGCCAAGAGAAGGAAGGCCTATTGCACGAATATCTTTGTGCAACAGGCCTCTAGAGTGTGTGTGTGTGTGTGTGTGTGTGTGTGTGTGTGTATTTTTTGCATTTTCTCAGAGGTGATATACTTTCCCATATGCTTTCTCCTAATGACTGTCCAATTTATCCTAGAGTTTATAGTATGACAAGGAAATATTATGAAGATTCAGAGTCCTGCTCTATTGGTAAAATTTCTAGTATACCAGTGGTCCAGGGACACCAGGCCATCCCTTCTAAGACAAATCATGGATAGTCACATCTCATACCTCTTACCACTAAGAAAAAACATAGAAGGAGGCGGCCCCTGAGTTGATTACTACAAGATAATTAAACAGGAATGAAAGATGGCATTCTTGTCTGAAGAAAGACCAAGGTCTAAAGGTATAAAACAGCATGTTTGCGGTGGGGAAGCAAAAGCAATTTGATATCATTAGAGCATAAACTAACAACAAGGAATGTTGGGAGAAGTGATCAGAAAGGTAGAGTTGAAATGATGAGTTTAACAATGGAAGAGCCTTAATAGGACAGATTTCTTAGGTTTCCCCTGAAAGCAAAGCCTGAGGCAAAGTTGATATACTACTAATTTATTAGAAAATATCACATGAAAGCAGGAGTAAGGGAAAGATGAAGCAATACTGACTGAGGATGCTACTCTGCTACCTGGTGCTGATCACTCAGTCTCACACAGTGGGAAACCACGTGAACAACTGCATCCACAGACAGTGTGTTTAGGGAGAGAAGGATAGAATTTTGTTCCCAGCTTTCAATTCCCATTAGTCAAAAGTTCACCCCATTGTGAGTTAAGGGCTTCTACTTGCTTGGTGTGCCAGAATTAGTTACTCAGTAGTAGTAGGTTGTTTTTCAAACTGTTAGGATTTTTCTGACTCAGAAGTTATGGCTTCAGCATAGATGGAACTGGAGAGCATTTTGCTAAGTGAAATAAGCCAGTCAGTGAAAGATAAATACCACATGATCTCACTCTTTTGTGGAATATAAAGAACATTATAAACTGATGAACAAAAATAAAGGCAAAGAAGCATGGAACAGACTGTCAAACTATAACAGGAAGGTAGGGGAGTGTTGGGGGAAATAAGAGATCAACTGAAAGAATTGTATGCATGCATATAAGCACAACCAACAGATGCAAGACACTGGTGGGGGGCAGTGAGAGCAAGTTCTAAGGGTTAGGGGAGGCTAGTGGCAGGAGGTAGGGAATGTCAATGAGAAAAAATAAAAAGGAAACATATGTACTACCATTTGTAATACCTTAAACAATAAAATAAAATAAAATAAAAAAGAAGTTGTGGATTTGCCCAGATACCTACGTGCTTTTCACTATAACTCTCCTATAAGGGGTTATCCCAGACTTCACAGAACATCCTTACCATCACAGACATTCCTATCAGTTCTGTAAGGTCAAACAGTGTGAGCCGTGTGGAAAATTACATATAGTAGTTTGAATTTACTGAAGAAATCTCTTTCTGGCTGCCTCCCAAGTCACCCAGTAAATAGGGTGGGTCAGCATTGTCAAATGTATGTTACTTCCAAAATCCAGAGTTCAGTAAGTGCTATGCTTCTTAGCAGGAAATTTGTTTTAGAGATGATACCCCGCCATGTCCCAGACCACTGGACCACTAAAAATTCCACCAGTGGAACATGGCCCTACATTTTTGTTAACTTTCTTTCCAACTTCTGGCATACGTGTCACACTAAGAACTTGATACTTATCATTTTCTGCTCATGAGATTCAAATAACTTTAGGCCATAAATATAGTGAACCTATATCAACAAATTCAATCTTTACATAGTCATATTGTTTGGTTGAGTGATTATGACCAAGTAGTACCTTTAAGAGCAACACTCTCCGTCAGAGGAAAAATGTCATCTATTTTCAAGATCCATTAATAATGCTCCAAGGACCAAGAAGAGGACTTACCTTAATGAGGCCACCCAAAACTTCCCTCCTGCTCACATCTCTGAACTGGGATATTTCTTCTGGTTCCTATACTTAGATTTAGGGAAATAATCTGAAAAATAAACTGTCCTATTATTTTACAGGGTAATACCATAATCAGTACCCATACTAAGCACTTTAAATTAGATGTTTCTTTTCATTTTTACAACTTAGAGATGGGTAGAATGATCACATTTTTGCAGGTAAAACAAACAAACAAACAAACAAGCAAAAAACGCAAAAAAAATTCAGAGGGAATAAATGACTTGACTAAGGTTACAAAGCTAATGAATGGGAGAGCCAGTATTTGAACCTAGTGTGCCTAAGCCCTTGGCTTTTGATGACAGAGTGTACTGCATTTTATTTTCCCCTAGTTTCTGCTTCCACAATAACAGTTGCTTATTTGTGCAACTGTCTCCCTGATTCATCTCCTACATGCAGCGTGGCCTCATGTTCTGGCTCCCAAGAATGTGTGTTTGGTTTATGTCAATTGTTCTGGTGTTCTGCCTGGTTAGGCCATCTTTCCTTCTCAAAAGGGACTCACATCAGAGGATAATTATGTGGTTACCTTACTGAATGCAGGTAATAAATATTGGAATTAACCTAACATCTGATTGTAAGCAAACCTCCCATCTGAGGTCCATCCTCTACTGAGGGCCTTTGGAGCTTCTCTGACATGACTGTGCAGGAACTATAAATACAAAAAATCTTATTCCTCATATTTACTTCAAGAAGAAATATTGGAAGAAAAATAAAAGGGAAAAGAAAATAAAGTATTTCTAGTATGACTCTATATGACTAAAAACTGTTATTTTTTAATAACAGTTAAGGTAGATGGTATTATTTATACTACTAAAACACCTAGGAAGTATTCTTAAGGGTTCTTCTGACAACAAGGTCTTCATTAAAAGTTAGTTTAAAGATTATTAACTGAAAAAAAGTAGGGGTTAAACTTGCTCATAATGAAAATATATGGATTCATCAGAGATAAAGGAAGGACATTCCTGCAAATGTAGCCATGAATAAAATATAAACATCTAAGTCAAGTTACAACAACCAATTAACAAAATATCCTGAGGTCATGATTATATGCTTCTATTAGTGTAATATTACAGTTTCTCTCAAAACATGTTGTTTTTTGTTCTGTCAAAAATTTTGCTTTCTTCAAGAGCACTTAATTGCTGATTTTGAATTACAATGACCTGTTAAGATAGAAACTCACAGCAGTGGCCCACAGTCATATCCATGATATCTACGCAACAGATAGGAGCTCTGTGGTCATGTCCGAAATCACAGCTGATACTGAAAATAAGGTAAGCAAGGTAAATGATTATTTTTTAAAAATAATCAGAGAGGAAGAGAGAGGGAGAAATATCAATGGTAAGGGAGAATGATTGATTTGCTGCCTTCTGCATGCCCCCCACTGGGTCTGAGCCCACAACCCTGGCAGGTGCTCCTACTGAGAATTGAACTGAGACCTCCTGGTTCATAGGTCGACACTCAACCACTGAGCCATGCCAGTCAGGCTAAATGATTATTTTATGCATGCTTATAGATGTTTAAATTCATTACATATTTTACTGAGCAGCTAAAAAATATCTGGTGATGGTTAAGAGCACATAAGTATTCAGGATTTATACATGTTGCAAAGAGACATTAAAGATTGTCTGATTTCCTGAAAAATCCTCCAATTTAACAAATCACCTGGTATATAGAGTTGAAAAAGCCCAAAGTTCAGAAATATGCTAAAACTGAATAGTATAACTATGACAGAGTGACATATAGTGGAATCCTATTTCTGGAACCTTCTCTCTGCCAGATCTGCGGAGTGTTTTTCCAGTGTCTACGTGTAAAATCGATGCAAACTTTCCTTTATTTCCGGGTATTTTCCTTTTAATTGCTATATCTCACAGTCCCAGGAATTTGGGAATCAATTTGGGACTAAGAATCACGCCAGGAAGATAAATTACATTCATATGTCAGATATTGCCTCACAATGCTATCTGGCTCAGCAGGCTATAATGAGCCCCCACTCACCAGGCCAACCTCCAGCCAAAAAAATAAATAAATATATAAATAAAAGAACACCTACTGTTTCTCCATCAAGGGCAACTCTCTCAGAGGGCAAACAAAAGCAACAGAGGGAGGCCAGCTAGATCCGTGCAGTTCCACGGGTTGCTATGCAACCCTTCGTGAAACTTGGGCAGCAACAGATGGACATTTTGAATAGAATTAATGCCCCTCTGACCCATGTTTTAAATAGTGCCCAGTCCTACTGCCGGATGAATTCTATTAACTACAGGCATACTTGCCCATATAAAATACAGCATCGTAAGTGACATTGTTATTACCGTCCTTACTAACAAAAAGTCATAAATCTATTGGCAAAATTTGACACCGATAATATTCAATGAGATATTTCTCTTTTTTTTTTCTTCTTTCCCTGATAAATGAATCACTGATGTCCCATAACCTTGGGCTGCACATTTCCTTATGGTGTTGCCCTGATTATATATGCAAACCTGCAGTGCCTGCTCTGAGTCTCAGCTTCATTTTTACAGAGTTTGTTTCTTCCACAGCTGTTGTTACCTGTGGGCTCTGGGCATTGTGTAAGAGACCTCTCTTTATTGTAACTTTAAGGAAGAACATAACACGGGATAAATATTTTATATGCTTTTGGGAGGACAATGTTGTAACCATGTTCCTGATTGAACAATCAATCTGAAGTGTATGCCCAAAGCTGCAAAAGTTCTTTGTCCACTTGCCTTCTGCCCAGGCCAGGCTTCAGCCACTTTTCAGCACTTGTGGCAAGTAGGTTTCAGGGGAGTGAGGGTTCCCTCAAGCATAATCAGGCTAAGATCCCCTTCTTAGGTCTCTTACATTTTATAAACTACTAGAAGCCGGATGCATGAAAATTATGGAGTGGGGGTCCCTCAGCCTGGCCCAGAAGCCCTCAGGGGTGGGAGGTGACCCAGCGATCAGGGGAAGGCAATGCCCCTATCACACCTCTGCTGCTGCCACTGCTGGCAGTGTAAGCCTTGGGCAGCCCTGGGAAGCTGGGCAGCTGCCATCCAAGGCTTGCCTGTGCCTCAGACTGGCCCTGGGTGGCTGGGGGGCTGAGTGGACTGGGAGACTCTGGATGCAGGTGCATCCCAAGGCTGGGCCCACCCTGCCACCCTGGTGGGGTTGAGGACACTGGGCACTGCCATCTTTGAGGGCATGGCAGTCAATTAGCATATCCCCTCCTTATTGGCTGTGGGCGCTGACATCTTTGAGGGTGGAGCAGTTAATTAGCATATTCCCTCTTTATTGGCTGAGGACACTGCCATCTTTGTGAAAGCATGAGAGTCAATTAGCATACTCCCTCTTTATTAGATAGACTGTGACTTACATTGTAAGAACTGAAAAGGTGCTAAAGTCAGTTCTAAAAACAATCTAGCAGTACAGCATATCATATTGACAGTAAGCAGTTTTCAAATTTTAATGAAGCTCATTGATGATCTATCTACATGATAAAAGCCTAAGCAATTGTTGAGGCAGAACCACCAGAACGGCCAGTCACTATCAGCGCACTGACCACCAGGGGGCAGTCACTCAATGCAAAAGCCGCCCCCTGGTAGTCAGTGCGCTCCTGCAGCAGGAGTGCCACTCAGCTGACTGATGGGCGCCAGACACCCGGCTTGCAGATGCCGAGCACAGCTGCAGCAGTGCAAGCCTCTCCTGCCTCTGTGGCAGCATGGTCCTGAGTGGCGGCTGTGGCAGGTGCAGCAGGGCAGCGACCAGCCTGGGCTTGGGCTCCTCCCTTCCTGCTGCTTAGTGCACTACTACATCCCTAGGGGAATCCGGGACCACTAAGGGGATGTCGGACTGCCAAATCAGGCTGAAACTGGCAGTCTGACATCCCCTGAGGCATCCCAGATTGCAAGAGGGCACAGGCCAGGCTGAGGGACCCCACTGGAGCACGAATCCATGCACCGGGCCTCTACTATCTTAATGAAGCGGTATAGGAAAAGAAGGAATGGGCCAGAGAAAGGTGTCCCGAGAAGGGATTCTGATCCAAGCTCTCCACCTAAATAATCTTAAGAAAAAAGGTTCTCTACATTTCTTGGTGCCAACTTTTTCATCTGCAAATAAAAGAGGTTTTGGTGAGATTGCTTCTTTAATATTTCCTTTAATATCCCCATTCTCTGAACAAACAAAGATGCAGCTAGAAATGAATAACAATTACATTCTAGTTGAGCATGGAGATGATAATTTTTCAAAGCCCCATTTCCACATGTAATCAATCATAAAATCCTTTTAAGGAAAAAATTTAAAAGTCTGAGACTACCCACCTAGAATTTCAGGGGGTTCTTTCTTGGTTCTATGCTTTCATTCCTTGCAGGTACTCATACCCAAGGGGAAAGAGGTGCTCGCCCATTGATAATGTGGCTTCTGTCAAGGTTTATGTTTCACACTGTAATCTCTCGCTGGAGCCATCCCTCTGTGGAGGAGCGATAGTGTGTGTGCCTCCCGTTTTGCAAGCAGTGCTGCTTCTCTGTCAGGCCTCCTGCTGCCGCCCAGTGTGTCTTCGCTTTGGAAATATGAGCTTGGTTTCCCACTCCTGCATCTCAGGCTTCTGGTCTCCTTGCTGAGACTCATCACTAATCTATGCATGTGTTTTCATACATGCTTCCATATGTACCATAGAAAAATATTGGTTTTGCTTGCTCCTTCTGCCACCTCCCTTGAAGACCCTGGGGGTGAGAAATGTGGCATCTTAAATTATGTTGTCATCTCATAGAGATTCAGCGTTAATGACTATGGGCTCTTACCATTTCAATACCACTTGAAGTAATCACTTAGAAGCAATTCAGCTCAGTAACAAACCAGTCCCTACCTTTGTGGTTCCACATACTTTCTGATGAAACAGGGGATATGATTTAGTCCATTTATTCTGGTATTTGTCATATCGCATTTTATTGAAATCTCCAGTTGTATATCTTTAGAGAAATCACAACTCCCTATTTATTGTTTTATCATATAATGTTTTACTTGTAATAGTTTATATTATAAACTTTTTAAATATTTTATCATATTTCAAAATATATTATTGTATATATGGACTTCCTAAAGATGTGTGTTAGAGCAACTACTACATGGAAAACCAGGACTATTAGGAACAAATGAATACTAATGGATGAAATGTATTTGAATGCTGTCCATCATCTGTTTTTGTTTAAATTCATAAGAGAAAGGCCCCACATACCAGTCTTCTGCTTTATAAAAGTTACAATTACAAAAAATATTTCCCAGGATTGGTAAAGAGGGACAGTTATAAAAGCAATTTTATGAATTGTTCCTGTAACAATGTTGGGTATATGTTTTTAAACTCCAAGTTTAGAAATGGATTACCTTTTCTTGAGGTGGAAGTTGACCCTCATCTGAATTTTCTTTTAATGAAAAAAAAATAGAGTAATCACTACTTTATAACCTTTTAGCTATATAGGGCCTTTAAGATTCTCCTAGGTCAATTGCTTACTTTTTTATCCTTACCTGAGGAGAGAGGATATTTTTTTTCATTGATCCCTAGACAGAGTGGAAGTGGGGTAGGAAGGGGAGAGAGAAAGAGAGAGAGGAATATAGATGTGAAACACATCAATTGGTGGCTTCCCAAAGATGCCCCAATAGGGGGCAGTGATCAGATCTGCAACATAGGTTCATACCCTTGACCAGGAATCAAACCTGCAACCCTCCTATGCATAGGCCAATGCTCTAACCACTGAGTAAAACCAGCCAGGGTGTCTTTTTTTTTTTAACACATGTGAGGAAAACTGAATTTGGATTACATAGAATTTTATTTAGACTGAATTTGTAGTGTGTATTTTGCCCTAGGCTTTTTTTCTGACTCAGATATTATTCTAGAGTCTCCCAAAGGTAGATAGTTTCATTTTTTCATTTTATTATGGTAAAATATCATTTTAAAACACACATTAAAAAAAACTAACTTTGCTCTAGAAACAAGTAATAATTATACTTAAATTTCTGTTATGTTAAATTTCTATAAATTTCCCTTAGCCAGTCTTTCAAAATATATAAATTTGTGGATAAAATACTACTTCAGGAAAATGGTTCACTAGTAAAAGCATCAGCGAAGAATTAAATTTCCCTTTGGATGAACTTGTTCCAATCCTAATGAATCTTTAACATTTAAAAACTAGTTTGAATGTTTCTCAAATCCACTGCACAACTGAATTTTCACATCTTCTATAATTTGCATATTCATTTGATTTTTAGGGAGTTCTACTTACTAGACCCCTGGGTAAACACAGGGAATATTCAGGCTGGTTATTATATCTAGAAATTTGACATTAGAACACCATAAAAATGACAAATCAACATATACATACCCGCATAACTTGTAATGGAACCTTGTTGGCGATTTGGTAGAATCATGACTTGACTGGAGACCAGCCATCTTGCTTCTTATGCAAGAAGAAAAAGATATAAGTCCAAATGCCAGCAGTGTGGCTCTGTAGACTTCTTCTAGGACTTCCTGTGTTCTCTAGAGCATATCTTAAATACTCATATCCCCCTCAAGATTCATGATACTTTTTTAAAAATATGTTTTTATTGATTATAGAGGGAGAATGATAGATAGAAACATTGATAAGGGAGATACATTGATCAACTGCCTCCTGAATGCCTCCTACTGGGGACTGAGCCCACAACCCGGGCATGTGCCCTGACCTGGAATCAAACCGTGACCTCCTGATTCATAGGTCAGTACTTAACCATTGAACATACAGGCTGGGCATGACACCATTTCTTTGTCAACCTAATTATTATGTGACCTGATTTTGTTTCTTATTCTGGAGACTTAGGAATGTTCCTTATATATTATTCACCAGAAGTGTATATACTGATTGAAAGAGGAGAAAATTCTATGTGATGGAGCTTATTACTGTTCTTTAAACCAACACAGAATAAGGGAACATAGCCTCCAACAGAACAATTTACACCTAAGGTACAAGAATGTTTATTTAAAATAATTTAAAGTAAATTTAAATATCAGGACCTTAAAACATTTTAATTTAAAACAATTTTTTTCCTAAAGACTTTTAAAACCAGCCATGCATTATAGCAGTTTCTTCTCTGACCTTGTCTAGATAGGTAAACTTGATATAACAGAATTTTTTTTTCCTACAAGCTGTTGGTTTCATCTGGCTTAAACGCAGGTCTGACATTATTGGAGGAAATATGAGCTGTTGGAGAGCAGCAGAACCTGCTCCTACCCTATTCATCATCATGCCTGTGTTTCATACCAGTTTATGAGTGTTGTTAACAACCAAACTCTCCATTCAATTCAGATTCGTCCTGCTCTTTAACCATCAGAAAAGTACAATTAAATTTGAAGGTGGCCTGAAACTATTGTTAAAAAGAAAGTAAAATGTTCCACTTTATATTTAAAAGTTTTCATATGCCCAGGCTTACTTTTTATGAAATTCAGTTTCCCTAGTTTTATGCACATTATATGTTAGTAATGATCTCATGTGGCATGTTATTTTAACACATTGATTAGCTATAGTTATTAATAGTATTAGTTTTCACCTTCTATTTCAGAAGCCCCTTCCTCACTAGTCTCTTAAAAACATTTGACTTCCTTAAAACCTATGTGTTTCAGAGTGTTTTCCATACAATTCTCAGAGAACACTAGTTCTAGGTCATGCTTTGCAGTAAAAGAGGAAGTTTCCAGAGACAGGTAACTTTGGGAAACACTGCATATTATATTCTACCTCTTAGAGATTTGTACATTAGTATATTAAAGGCTTTGAGGAAATCTACAGTAACAGTATCTGTTCATAACATAATTTTTAAAGGTGAAAATAAATACTTTTTATTCTCATTTTTTAAGTTTTTTTCTTTATTTTATTTTTTTCTATCAACATTTATGTCCCCTATATCCTCTACCACTACCATTTCCACCCCCTTCTCCCTGCAGCCACCACACTCTTCTCCATGCCCATGCCGAGTTTTTTCTCTTTTTTTTCTGTTTTACTTGCCATTCAGTGTATTCCAACACCTTGCAAGGTGGCTGGAACACAATAGGTTCTCAAAAGTATTGATTGAATGAATTAATTAAATAATAGATGGATGGATGTGAAAAATTAGAATTAGACCAAAATCTATATTACTCTAAAACTTGGACATTACTTTATATTTTTCATGGCTTCTTGTCATCTATGAGAGGAGGAAAAGGACTGCAAAGTGTGGCAATGAAAGCCTTACATGACTTGTACCAGTCTGAATTTCCAGTATTGTCTTCTACTACCTCGTTTGTATCTTGTGATGTAGCATTTGACCTAGGCTATGTTATTCAAGTCTGCTGAACTTGCCATGCTCATTTCTTTCCCTTGATATAAACTTCAGTCACATAGGAAGTGTGTTCCCTTGTCCTTACCTACTATCAGAATTTCTTAACTGGACACACTACTGTCAACAAGGGAGTTATCTGGAACTATTTTTGTTTCTCACAACATGACTGTGAGCTCTATTAACATATAATGAGGAGTTCGGATATGCTAAATGTCTTGCAATGCATGGGAGCATCCTGCCTAATGAAGAATTACCCCAAATACCAAATGGCAAAAACCTAAATGCCACTAGCAATGACACTGAGATACAATGTCTATCAAACTCAATCAAGTCAGTATTATGTAGTCATGATTAGCACTAGTGATACCCAATTTTTAATTCCAGCTGTGTCACTTACTAGTTATATTCTTTGAGTCATTTAGTCTTTTGGAACTTCAGCTTTCTCATGTGCAAAATGGGTTTAATAATTCCTTTCAGCAATGTGGAATAGAGATGAGAAAAACAAAATGCTAACATACAGGAAAATTTTAATAGGTAGAAGCTATTTTAAAAAATATATTTTATTGATTTTTTTACAGAGAGAGAGAGGGATAGAGAGTTAGAAACATCGATGAGAAAGAATCATCTACCAGCTGCCTCTTGCACACCCCCTACTGGGGATGTGCCCGCAACCAAGGTACATGCCCTTGACTGGAATCGAACCTGGGGACTTCCAGTCCGCAGGCCGACGCTCTATCCACTGAGCCAAACCGGTTTCGGCGGAAGCTATTCTTAATATCACTGGAATCCAGCATCAAGTCCAATCCTCCTTGAAGCTCTCCCTGATACTCTGGCTGAGAGTGTCCTTTCATTTTTCTCAAACACTCTTTTTAGTCAATAATCTTCCAGTTTTAAGAAAAAGAGACTTGTTCAAGTCATCTTTCCAGGGAAAAAGTTAGCTCATGGACAAAATATTAATTAGGGCCCTACAAGAGACAGAAAACACAAGTAAAACTGACTTAGTAAAGAAAATACATTAGTTCACATAGTTTATAGTGTACCATAAACTTTATGTAGACAAGTAAACTTGTAAATGCTGTGAGAATAGAGCTTCTGTTTATCTTATTTATTTTTGGCTTCATTCTTATGCTTTGTATGGCACCCTCAGGCAAATCAAGATTCTCACACTGTGGTCACAATGGCTGCTGCAGATGCAGATCTCATATCCTTATACCAACTACCGGTAGTGCTGGAGAAGAGAATGACCAGTAGTCCCAAAGAAGAAATAACTTCTCTCAGAAATTCCTTGCCTCTCATAGGCTCTTGAAAATATTATAGATCCTAAATCAATCATAGGAGATATTGTAAGGGTTAGAAGTATTTGGGTAAAAAATTATTTGCTAAGACAATTTGAACTCAGCCCTGAAAGTAAGGTAAATCAACCCTCCACCTGTCTCCCCTAAAAAAAATGAGAATGGGAGGGTGTGATCTGTGTTAACAAGGAGGAAAGTAAGATAATGTAGTACAAAATATGGCCACTAGGGGCTGTGGCTTAGATTTTCTCCAGATAAGAATAGGTAGGCAGGCACCTGCAAATATTACTTTAATACAGTAATACTTGATATATGGGCTTAGCCCTACTTTCAGCTCTGAGTCGTAACTAATATAAAAATTATAAACAGAAACCTCACTTAAAATGGAGTTAGGAGGCTAGGAGAGAGAACTGTCATTAGAAGTGTCACTCAATGCATCCTACTGACCCCAACAGGAAAACAGGTACTTTACAACTCAGACTGTGCTACTTTGCTACCTCAGCGAGAAGGAGAAAAGATTTCTTCTCACCCAGTCACAGTTCAGTCTTTGGGAAACTGTCATAGCTCAGCCAGTGAAAAGCCACCATGCTCCAAACTTTCAGTTCCCTGCAATCAACTCTTTGTTCCCAACAAACAGCTCCTCCCAAGTCCAAAAAGATCATTCCTCTCCTTTGTTTCTCTGGACTTGCATATAGTTTGTCAATGGGCCCAATGTCCCAAATTGCAATTTGTTTTTAAATATTTTTTATTGATTTCAGAGAGGAAGGAAGACAGAGAGAGATAGAAACATCAATGATGAGCATAATTGATTGGCTGCCTCCTGCATGCCCCATACTGGGGATTGAGCCAGCAACTGGGGAATGTGCCCTGACTTGGAATCAAACCATGACCTCTTGCAACATAGGTCAACATTCAACCACTTAGCTATGCTGGCTGGGATGCAATTCTTTATTGTTCCAAAACCCATTGTGGTAGAGAAATATCTGGATGCCTGTTTAAGGTCAACACCTGGAAAACAAGGGCCTCCATTTCCCCACATGGGAGAGATCATCTGCAGATGGGGGAGATAGCAGAACATAAAGACAATACCTAGAGGGCCCCTGACCAGGAGCACTTCACTTGTTTGTAAGTCTATTTATTTAGAATGTTAAAGATAATACAACCCACCACTATCACCATGTGTCAATGGTGGGCAGACTTGCTTGGTTTTTCTCCCATATGTAACTTTTTTGCAATTCTAAAAGGCATGCAGTTTTTGGTGTGTGTGTGTGTGTGTGTGTGTGTGTGTGTGTGTGTGTGTGTGTTTTGGAAACACCTTGTTTCAGATTGTGGAAAAAGTGCCATGCTAGGAGATGTACATGGTGCCTTAGCAGTGCTGAAAAATAATGGCACTGGAGGGTTGGATAGGTGCCAAATCTAAATCCTGATACAAGATTCAGAAAACAGAATATTAATAGCCTCCACTGAGAGAGTGGCAGATGGAGCGCTGTTCTTAGAGGCGAGCAGGGAAGGTGAGCATGCTTGCCATACTTGAAGTCTTATATTTGTCATTATGTGCAATAACCCCTTCACCACTAAGCCAAACAAGGAAACTAATATTAAAAATTTAAGATATTCATGCCTTACCTCTTCAAGTAGGTAATATAATTTTTGTCACATTTTTTTTTCACCTTGTACACCCAGCTAGAATACGGGTGATACTTAGTATATTTAGTAATCATTAGTCATTGAGTGAAATGAACCTAAATAAAAGGGTAAGGGTACATTTTTGTAATAGGAATAATACACTGAGTGGGCAGATTATTATGATCTCTGAACGCATAATAATCTGGCCACTCAGTGTATGTATGTATGTATGTATGTATGTATGTATGTATGTGTATGTGTATATATATATAATATACATATATTATATATCAGAAGCTTCTAATACATTATATTAGAATCCCGGTGCATGAATTCATCCATGGGTGGGGTCTAGCCAGCTTGGCCTGGCCAGGGGAAAGGGACATGGGTAGTTGCCCAGCTGGTCAAACTCCTGGTCGAGAGGATAATTTGCATATTAGCCTTTTATTATATAGAATATACACTGAGTGGCCAGATTATTGTGTGTTCAGAGATCATGATAACCTGGCCACTCAGTGTATTTCTCATCATTCCTTATACATTATTTTGTTTTTCTGTCACCCTGGACATGAAATTTAGTCATAATAATATAGCAGATTCTATCCCTATTGGGGGAACATAGCAAGAAATAATCAGATAGACAAAACCTGTTTGGCTATGCAGGAGGCAGCTGGTCGATGTTTCTCTCTCATCGATGTTTCTAGCTCTCTGTCCCTCTATTTTCCTCTCTGTAAAAAATCAATAAAGTACATTAAAAAAGAAATAATCAGATGAGAAGAAATAATAATGAAATTCATTTTAAATAAATCGTGCCAATAAACAATGGGAGTTTTGCTGCTTTTAAAGAATGTATTTATGAAAGCTGAAAAGAGCCATATAATGGTCAGGGATATGAACAACACTTCAATTTTACCACAAGGATGTTGGAAAAGGGCCCATGGAGATAAGCAAAATTCAGACCAACTTATCAAAATTTGCCTTATCAAGCAGGAGTGAGTATCAGATCTATTTTCAGGGCTTCCTAGACAGTAACCCATGGGTGTCTTCATAGAATCTACAAATACTGCTTTTCTTCTGTCCTGTCAATGGAATGCAAGTTTATATATGTGTGACAACACATATTTCTAGGAAAGTGTCAACAATTTTCCCCACATTTTAAAAATATCTGTAACCTAGCAAAAAAAATATATTTTAATTTTTAAAATTTATCTTTATTGTTGAAAGTATTTTTGTTGTTGTTTTTTCCCATTGACCCCTTCTCCTCTTATCCGTCCCTCCCAAACCTTCACCACACTATTGTCTGTGACCGTGGGCTATGCATATATGCATACAATTTCCCTAGTTAATTTCTCCCCCTCAACACTCTACTCCACCTTCCCCTGAAATTCATCAGTCTGTTCATGGTTCTACGTCTTTTGGGTCTATTTTGTTTATCAGTTTATTTTGTTCATTAGATTCACATAGAGTGAGATCATGTGATACTTATTTTTCTCTGACTGGCTTATTTCATTTAGCATAATATGCTCCAGGTTGATTCATGCTGTTGCAAAGGGTAAGAGTTCCTTTTTTTTTACTGCCATGTAGTATTCCATTATGTAAATGTATAGAAAACATTTTAGACCCTCTGTTCTATAGTTATTGTGGGTATAGGTGATGTGAAAATTTGTGATTATAGGTATCTTAAAATATTATCTTACCTATTTAATCAATGGCAACTTCACCTTTTTATGATATTTTTAAATTACAGTTGACATACATTATTATGTTAGTTTCAGGTATATACCCCAGTGATTAGACATTATATAATTTACTAAGTGGTAATCCTGATAAATCTCACACCCACATGACCCCATATATAGTTATTAGAATATTTTTTACTATTCTTTATGGTGTACTTTGCATACTATTCTGTAACAAACAATTTTTACATCTTGACCCCCTCACCTTTTCACCTATCCCCTCAATCCCCCTCTCATCTAGCAAATGTCAAATGGTTCTCTGTATCTATGAGTCTGTTTATGTCCTGCTTGCTCATTTTTTATTTGATTTTTGATAGATATGTATTTATTGCCACTTTTTATTCATATTTTAATCTTTTTTCTTCATCATAAAGAAGATTCTTTAATATATTTTAATTATTTTCTTAATTGGTTAAGGTATTATATATGTGTCCTTATTCCCCCATTTTTCCCCTCACCTCCCCACTCATGCCCTCACCCCCTAGTGTCTGTATCCATTGGTTAGCTTATATGCATGCATACAAGTCCTTTGGTTGATCTCTTTCCCTTACCCCCACTCTTCCCTTACCTTCTCTCTGAGGTTTGATGATCTGATCAATGCTTCTCTGTCTCTTTAATATTTTGCATAATACTTGTTTGGTGGTGATGAACTCCTTTAGCTTTTCCTTATCTGGGAAATGCTTTATCTGTCCTTTGATTCTAAATGATAGCTTTGCTGAATAGAGAAATCTTGGTTATAGGTCCTTGCATTTCATCACGTTGAATATTTCTTACCACTCCCTTCTGGCCTGAAATTTTTCTGTTAAAAATCAGCTTGCAGTCTTATGGGAGCTCCTTTATAGATAACTAATTGTATTTCTCTTGCTGCTTTTAAGTTTCTCTCTTTATTTTTATTTTTTAGCATTTTAATGATGATGTGCCTTAGTGTGAGCCTCATTGGATTCAACTTGAAATTCTCTATGCGTCCTGGACTTATTATATGCTTCCTTCAACAAGTTAGGGACATTTTTTGTCATAATTTAAGAAATATATTTTCAATTTCTTGTTCTCTCTTTCCACCTTTTGGCACCCCCATGATATAAATGTCGGTAAACTTAAAGTTGTCCGAGAGGCTCCTTACACGACCCTCATTTTTTAAAAATTCTGTTCTGATAGAGTGTTTTCTACTCCATTATCTTCCAAATCTCTGATTTGATCCTCTGCTCCATCTTCTCCACTGTTGATTCCCTGTAATGCATTCTTCATTTCAATACATGTATTCTTTATTTTTGATTGGCTCCTTTTTGTGTTTTCCAGTTCCACTTTTATATTGAAGTTCTCACTATATTTTTGTGGAAGTTCTCACTAAGTTTATCTGCTCTTCCTTTAAGCTCATGGAGCATCCTTATAACCAGTGTTTTAAACTTTGCACCTGCTAGATTACTTATCTCCATCTTGTTTAGTTCTTTTTCTGGAGTTTTGTTCTGGTCTTTCATTTGGGACATCTTTCTTTGTCTTCTTATATTGGCAGCCTCCCTGTGTTTGTTTCTATGTATTAAACAGAGCTGCTACATCTCATGGGCTTGACAAAATGGCCTTATATAGTAGGTGTTCTATAGGGTCCAGTGGCACAGCCTCCTTGATCACCCAAGGTAGGCACTTGAGGTGCACTCCCATGTGGGCTGTGTACATCTTTCTTTTCGTAGTTGAGTCTCAATTGTTATTGGCATGTCAATGGAAGGGATTTACCCCCAGACCAATAAACTGTAAGGACTGGCTGTGGCCCCTGGCAACCAACCTCCAACCAATGAGAAGGATCAGCTGTGTAGGGACCCAGAGCAGGACCTACTTCAGAGGGGCTCTGGTGCCCCCTGACTCCACCCTTTAAACATATCGCTTTTGGAGGTGATTGGGTAGTGGTGCTTCAATGTGGTCTCAAGCTGTCCACTGAGTGTTTGGCTCAGGGGCTCCCAGAGAGTTGCAGGCCAAGTTCAGACACAGTCTGTCTGGGGCTACCTAGCATGTGCTGCAAAGCGATATGCAGGTGGTTGTTACTTGTGCTGGGCTTATAGGTGCCCAGGTGAAGCCAAGCTATGAAGCAAAGTCAGCTGCTGCTAGTCCTGTGCCTGCACCACTTAGCAATAGGTATGGGGCATACTGAGGCCAAATGCTGCTTGTTAAAGAGATTTTAGGAAAATCCAAAGCATAAGACAAGACAGCCCATTTGTATGGGAAAGCAACTAGAAACAGCATGGGAAGGCCTCAACATTGGGTGCGACAGGGCTTCCAGAAATCACCAGGGTGGGGCAAACAGTGTGAGCCAGGTTGATGCTGTCTCAAATATGGTGACTGCTCACTGATTCTGTGGGGGAGAGAACTCATCAAAGGAACAGTGGCCTCAAAATAAAAAAAAGAAACAATGACCTTTGCCAGCACTTTTTACTGGCAGAAAGTTGCCTTCCAGCTCTCACCCTGATACCAGACTCCCCCATATATCTTTGGTGCCTTTTGAGTTGCTGCCCCAGTGCTGGAATGCAGATGCAGTGAGTCCAAGTGTGTCCCTGTGCCAGTGTGTGAGCCCCTTTAAGAGGAATTGCCTGGGACCCCAGCAGCTCTCCATCTACTTGGCCTCAATTCCTGCTGGTTTTTACAGTCAGAAGTTATGGGGACTTCTCTTTCTGACACTGCAACTCTGGGCTAAGGTTCTGGTGTGGGGCTGGGACCCCTATCTCCTCAAGGGGGACTTCTGCAGTCAAGATATCCCTCCTGACTTTTATTCTCCACATATAGGTATGGCACCAGCCTATTTCACATCTCTGTCCCTCCTATCAGTCTTGATGTAGCTTCTTCTGTCATTTCTTAGTTGTAGGATTACCATCCAACCAGATTTCAAGTGGTTCTGTAGTTTACTTGTACTTTTGATGTGGTTGTGGTTGAAGGTGAGTACCACATTTACCTATACCATAATCTTGACTGGAAGCTGGTAATTCCAAATTTTTGGTAAATCCCTTTACTTCTGTCTCACAGACCTTGAGCTTGCTGTTTCTTTTTCTTTTCTTTTTTTTTCTGGAATGTTCTCTGGTCTGCTATCCACTCAACTTGTTCTTTCACTTCACACTTCTATTTTAACATTCACTTCTGCTAGGAAGCCTTCTTTGGCCCCTTCACACTATTGAAGATCTCAACCTCATCTGCCTTACCTGCTTCATTTTTTTCTCATTTAAATATAACCTATTTATTTTACTTAGTTTATTGTCTTCCCTAGTAGAATATATATTCTCTATAGGCAAGTATTTTTGTCCATTTTTATTCAATGCTGTACCCCCAGTGCACCAAATAGTATCTGGTATATATTAGGCATTCAATAAACATTTGTGGGATATGTGGGAACTACATAACTGGGTTGCCCTATATTCTCACCCACCTTTCAAGTGCTATAGCTTGTAAAAAAAAAAAAAGAGCCTTCTACTTTTTATTAGTTCTAGATCCCAAATACATAATATTTGTGTTCCATATGAAGTAAAATATTTGTATTTTAATTCAGAAAAAGAGATCATTAAGTAATTAAAAAATATACACACCTTTGGCATCAAACAGATCTATATTTATTTCTTGGCTCTGCTATTTATACATAATAAAATATGAGTGATACCTACCTTGTATAATTCTTGTGAGGATATAAACAATTGACATATACTAATGTTCAATAAATGGTCTGTCTTTTTATTTGGGTGATAAAAGACAGAGAAGACTCAAGAAGGAGATTGACAGTTGGGAGAACACAATTTTTATGACTAAAAATATTTGTCATAGAGCCATAAAAGTGCAATACTTCCTATATTTTTGTTTCAAATAGTAAAATCTTGCCATTGTTTAGTAATCTTGGTAATTTCATACTACTTTGGCTAACTTAAATATTTTTTTCTCTTTTTACTACACACTAATTTTTTTCAAATGATTTAGGGATAGTTTCTATGTCAAACTTTATTTATTATTTTATAATTCAGGCAATATGACTTTTGACTTCAGCAATTTTGTTTATGATACCAAATACTGAACTACATTAATAGAAATCTATTTTGGCCAATTATTTTATTCTCATTAAATTGTATAAATACATATTTCCCTGAGAAATATAATCAGGTGTAGTATTCCTATTTGCATATTGGCATCTTTTGGCAGAAAAGTCTCCTTTGGGAAAATGTAATGACTATTTATTGAAATTATTTCAGTAGTTGGTAAAAATACCATATTCAGCAAATTTCCTTTCTCTATTTTAGGTTAGCAAAGACAAAGGGCATGCCAATATTTGAGGTTTTAATTATTTTGAATCCATATCAGAAAAAATGAGGGCAGTTTGAATTAAGTAACTTTGTTAGATAAATGTATAAATAATAGGCATCAAACATGTATTAATCTTATTTTCATTTGTTGACAGCTTCTCAATGACCCAGGGGCAGGGATATTCAATACTACAAAAGCTATGAACTAGACCTAGAGTGCTTTGTGCTCCTAATGATGAGATTATCCTCATCGGCTATCACCTAGGGCCAAACATCTGGAAATTAAGTAAGTTACTCATGGCAGGCCCTCATCTCCTCTGTCAAATGTATTTTTCTCTTATTAGTGCACTTTTTTCTTCCCGACGTCCCAAGTCCCAAAGCCTCTTTGGTGGAGAATATGGTTTTAACAAAAGCAAAGAGGCATCTAAGTTTTGGAGTTTTCTTGTGTTACCGCTCTTAAAGACTTTTTTGTTTGTTTGTTTGTTTAAAAATAAATCTGTGAGAAAAGATTAATGATCAAATAAAATATTGAACTAGCAAAAGAGTATAAATGTGCAGTGTTGGAGGCCAGCTTTGTATCTCAAATCACTTCAGATAGACAAGCACCTTCCTAAAAAGCTAGTTATACGTATTCTGCCAAACTTCTCACTTTGTAGTACATCTGATGGCTTATTTAGGAATGTCTCTTTAATATATTCTTAAGCATATTTTTTTTGTATTCATTTGGTCTCTTTGGTGTACACATTCCTCATTTCTATGTATCTTTCCAAAGGAGCAACTATATAATTATGTAAAGAGTGGACACATGCTCAATACCTGCTCAATAAATGTATGGAAAATTAAACTGAGTAAGCATTGACTGCCCTTGCCTGCCCTCCCTCCCCAGGCAGCAGATTTGAACCAATTAGCTACAGTTTTCAATGCCCTTGTATAATGGACACAACTAATACTTTAAGTGTTCTGTTGCTTTACATAGTCATGTATCCGTTTATACATCCGTCCATTTAATTAATAGTTACTGTATTTCTAGTATGTGCAACGTGTTGTAAATATATGGACAAATTATATAGAATTCCTCATCACAAAAAATTATACAATAGTAGTAACTCCATATAGAATGGTGACTCATAGGTTAGGTCAAATGTTAATTTCTAGTCATTAAAGAACAGTTTGATATTAAATATATAGGAACAGTACATTGATATTCACTTGTGCCAAGGAAGTAATGGCATTATGAGCACCAAACTGGAACTATGAAATGCCCCACACAACTATTTTCTTTCCTGAAATTCAACTAGATGAAGTATTTGATTTCATTCATTCATTCATTCAATAAGAAAAGCAATTATCAAGTAACATATTGTGCTTCAGGCATTATTTTAAGTGTTGGGTATACAATGATAGAAAAAAATATATCAGAAACAATGAAAAAATGAAAGGTGTTTGAAATTAGTAAGCTTGGGAAGTATGGACTAATATACATATAATCAAATAACTATAAAATTAATAAAAATGAGGGGTTTTTGCCTTTTTGTAAAATGAATAAATATTAAGTGAGATTAAAATTTAGATTTATTTTTCCTCATAGGTATGCAAGGGCATCCTGTGCTACTTATGAACACAATGTAGGATAATGTAAAAGCTATTTCAGAATATATCTACAGCAGCATCAAGGGTAGAATATAATTCTTACTAAAAATCCAAAGTTTGTCTCTATTCAAACAAGTTATCTCAACTTTTTTTTGACTAAATAGAATAGTAGTTTTAGCAAATTCAATAAAAATATTAAATAAGTAATTTGGCTGGATTTATTAGCCTATTTGAGTGATAACTCGAGATAAGTATTTCCACTGTTTCTATTTATTATATAGCTACTAAAACTGCTCAGGTCCTTGTTTAATTTATTAACAGAATTATATTAAACATACTATTAGGCCATATATATATAATATTTCTTAAATATTAATTTTATTGTTATGTTAGCTTTTTCCACACAAGAAGGTATAGAGCTTGTCAGTGTGAAACATCTAATTTTTTACTTTTGGAATTCTGAGGATTATTGTCCTGTTGTATTGACATTTCATTCACATCATAACTACCTTTGCATTATTCAAAATAAAGGGAATGACTTCTCTTATTACTATGTCTAACTTATTTTTAAAAACTCGATTTGCATCTTATTTATTTATGTTGTTGCACCATAGTATATAGTACCAAGATTACTTTTTTTATCATAAGGTTGAACCCTCCTAATTTGTCAAATCTGTTATCTGAACAAGTTGAATTGCCAGCTTTCATCTCAATTTCTTGACTGCTGCTTAAGAGGATTAAAGGCCTTCGTGGCCTTCACCAGGGTGGCTAACAGGGACAGGCGTCATGGCAGCTCAGATCCAAAATCAATGACCTGCGTCTGATTGACTGAGTCTCAATTCCTCTGTGGAAGCAGCCTGATGCTGGTCTACTCTACTTAAACATACCGAGTCAGGCAGAAACCAGCAGAGACCTCTTCCTTTTAACTCTAAGTGTTAGGGAGGGAATAAGAAGAGAGCAATAATAACAACAAAAATATCAAGACATGGGAATGTAAAAGGATGTTCTTTGTACCAACGAACTAAGGTGATTTCTTCATTTTGCTAAATATCCATGTTCTCCAATTAAGTAGTCTTTTAATGTTAAAAGTATTCAGAATATCCACTTATCATCATCTCATTCTTATTTTCTCCTAATTTTAGTAAAACAAATTTACAAATCCAAACACCAAACCAAGCCTCCAATTAGAAATATTTTCTTTCATTCTAGGGAAGTTACAAAGTTAGAGGTATGGGGGGAAAATGATTTGATTTGATTTTGAAGGTGTTCCTACAGGAAAGGGACATACATTTATTTTATTTAAAGGGGGATTTTTTTCCCCATGAAAAAAATGTATTGTCTTAAAAATGGTTCTAAGAAATTTAGACCTGACACTAAAATAGTTCTATTAGAAGTTATGCAACTGAAGTTACTGTAATCACTCAAGAAGTTGTGGAGCCCATTGGCAAACACAATTCCTTGAACTCTCAACAACTGGGCAACATTTTCTGGAAAGAAGAGAGTCCCCAGAGAACAACAGCATTTTATATTATAGAATTAGAGTGCTTTAGAGATTTGCAAACCATCTTTTACAACCCTCTAATTACAAGGGTCATAAAACAGAAAACCAAAAATGTTAAGGAACTTGTCCCAGGTCACAAACCAATTGAAAGTCTTAAAATTAAGAGTGAAAAGCTTGATGCAGAAGATTTTAAGAGACTTGGAAAGAGCTGAAAATTGACATTAGAGATATTTTCATCTTATTTGGAATATCACTACGATCATCTTGTTAATAATTCTAATTTAGATGTTGTAATTCATTTTAATCAGGATTTTGTAAAACTTAAGTACATATTTGTGAAACATCCTAGATAGTTTTAAGCTGATGGCAACTGAGGCAGAAAAGGGATCTAATAAACAGGACACAATTTTTAGTGAAAGTAGTTTGTTTTATCTTTCTATCTAGCACCTACCTGTTAATGAATAATAGGATCTTTCCATGCAGTGTGTACGTCTACTCCCTGAGAGCTGTTCTTTTCACTAAAAAGCAAGACTGACACTGAGACTGTTTTAAAGGAGATGGTCCTTATGCTAAAACAGTAATAGTTCTGAGTAACTTTCTATAAAAGTAAAATTTTATAAAACCTTAATTATTTCCCTTTTGTCACTATGAAGGCATTTTGCAGTAGAATAACTTAGTAACGAGTGAAATTTGGAATAAGTCAGCATTCTCATTAAAATAAAGTTATCTGGTGTTTCTGAGAACCATAAAACAGCCATTGAAACCTGAAGCTTCAGAGAAGGAAATCTTTATTGTAATAAAGGAATCAGCAACATTGTTTATAAGCATCATTTCCATGGCAAAAGATTAGTTCATTCAATAAGAATCTTGCAACATGGTGCCAGCACGGGTGCAATAAACTTTATGGAATGGCTCATAAGATTAGACTAATTAAAGATAATCTAATTTGGACAATTTCATCTTCTGGGAAAGAAATGTGATGTCATCCTTGGGGAAGAGACAATGTTTGCTCCCCGGGGATGTGCAAAAAAGAAAAGAAAAAGAAAAACCACACACACAAAAAAATCCTCATAAGATATGTGCAATAATAAGAATTAGGGTTGATCCAAAGACAGTCTTAGATCTACCCATTGCCTCTCAAAAGATCCACCACATAGACGGTTAAGCCCCATAATTATCTCCCCTATTTGTGACAAGCGTGGGCTAATCAGTCTCTGAGGGAGTTTTCCAGCAGATTCTGAGCAGAGTGTGTGCACTTCACATTGCTCATCAAGCTATTTTGTACTCAGAAGCGCAAAGAACTGACCAAAGTTCATTATCCTCATCTAGACCAGAATTAATTCAAATTAAGAAAAAATATACATTTTTTAAAATGTTGAGTGCTTATGATTTAGAACAAAGAGTCTTCACTATTTTTATAATAGCAGCATAGGTTCTAGCTGCCTATAATCCCATATTAAAAGATTAGAAAAAACATCTGAAGAAATCAGAGAGTGTCTAATTGAGGTTCTTGCCTTTAATCCTGCAAGCCGACTCCCTCTTGGATATCAAGATCTGTCAGAGATGAGCCAGGGGAATTCTGTGAGGAAAAAGCAACTACGAGGAATATAACATAGTCCCTCCTACTTAAGGAATAAAGAGGGGAAAACACAGTTGGTCATATCAAAACATAAGCCAACAACAACAACAACAACAAAATTAAGGGAAACACCCCAAATGGATTTGTACATATAAGCTAATAAAAAGTAAAGAAATAAGCTTGGTATTGCTCTTTCACAATGTTGAAAACCATTGTGCAATATAGAGTACACAAATCAATAAATAAAAATTCTCGTGGAAGAGTAAACATAAAAAGTAACAATAAAAAATGAATCCACACTCTTAAATACATTTTTTATTTAATAAACAGATTTTACTTGGATATCGATTGCTAAGGTGTTTGTTGCCTAATTGTCTCTATATAATTCTATTCATTCATCTTGCCAGAGAATTATATGTTAATGAGCACCTTTCTCTCAACACTAAGAAATGTCACTGTGAGACAAAGTTTTTCTGCATAGCTATTATGTAATTTTGCACAACATAGTTTAGAAGCTTCACTTGTTGATAATTAACATTTTATGCTTATTTACTAAAGCACAGAAAAATTGGATGACAGTTTATGAGCAGTAAGTTACATTAGCATAAAAATGGAGTTTATTTTGTTTAGAGAAATACAAATAAAAAAGCAGTAATGAAGAAAAAGGGAAAGAAAATAGTGTACTAAAATCAAGATATACTTTTTAAAATATCATTTTTTAATCATAAAGTGAGATCTGTACTTTTCTCAATATTGGCTAAAAATTGATTAAAAAATTAAATTATGCAAGAATTATATATGGTAACATATGTATATGTGCACCATAAACATATTTTTTCAGTCTATTATGCATTCATACTTTAAAAGAGTTAAATTGCTAATACTAGGAAAGTTTTCTTTTATTTCCATCATAAATTCATATATAGAAACATCATTTAAAATATTTAATAATCCTTTTAGCATTTTATTAATAATCTTCTTATAAAAGATGTCTCTTTTTGTAGTAAACTGGAAGGATGACAAAAGTCTTTAGGAATCATCCCATAATACAGAGAAACTTGAAAATGAGCATGAATATGGGAAAATGAAATCTTGATGCCTAAGCATAAACTCACCCCCCCCCCAATAATAATCAATCAGGCATCAATATGCATTTTAAAGCTCTCCAGGAGATTCCACTATGCAGCCAAAGTTGAGCTCCAACCCTCCTTTCTTCCTGGCAGCTTAGAAATCAGTCTTAAATGGTTCTGCAGAATCGGAGATTTCTAACAGGGCAATTCAATGGTTCTTATGCCTTTTGCCTCGGGTATCATTTTTCACAATTATGGATTATTGGGGGTCCTGAAGAGTTTTTGTTTTTGTGGATTATATCTCTTGGTTTTTACTGTAGTAGAAATTAAAACTGTGAAATTTGAAATTATTAATTAATTAATTTCAAAATAAAGGAAATGAACCCAGTGCACATTAATATAACTTTTATAAAATAATCATTGTATTTTGTAAAATAAAAACGTAAGTGATAGAACTACTAATGTTCAACATTTTTGCAGATCTCCTTAATGTGTGGCTTAATAAAAAAAAAAGCAGCTCGATTTTCCTATCTATTTCTTCATTTAACCTATGATAATAATGTAAGTCTGGAAAAGCTCACTATGCTCTTATGAGAGAACGAGGATTTTAAAAAGGCAAATAACATAGCACTATTATTAGGAAGAGGGACTCGAGATCTAATTGTGAACATTGGTTGGACACTGGCTCCAAAGAATTTCAGAGAGTTAGCCAATGTTTTATAGACTACAATAAAGTTTTTTACCACATGGGTCATGAAAAGCTGTGGGTTGCTCTGAAACAAATGCCATTCTTCAGCACTGGACCATCCTGATATATGACCTATACCGTGGACAGGAAGTCACTGTCAGAACAGAATTTGGAGCAGCAGAATGGTTTCCTATAGCCAAAGATGTTAGACAAGGATGCATTTTATTTCCCTATTTGTCTAATCTGTACTCAGATTATATCATACAATAAAAACTGGGCTAGTCTCAGAGGAAGGAGGAGTGAAAATTGGTGGAAGAAATATCAAAAAACTAAAACATGGAGATGACACCATTTTACCAGCAGAAAGTAGCAATGATTTGAAACAACTTCTGAAAAAAAAAGTGAAAGCAGAGAGTGCAAGACTGCATTTGAACATTACAAAGACAAAAATCATGACCACAGAAGGAATGCACAGCTTTAACATACAGTGGAGACGCTGGTATTGTTAATGATTTTTGCTCAATTCAAATGGAGACTGCAGCCAAGAAATTAAGAGAAGGCTGAGACTCAGAAGGGCAGCAATGGAAGAATTAGGGAAGATTCCCAAGAGCAAAGATATGCCATTAGAGACCAAGGCTGAGATCATCCACCCCCTGTATTCCCAATTACTATGTATAGGTATGAAAGCTGGATAGTGAAGAAGACTCATCAGGAAAATAATTAATTCATTTGACATATGGTGTTTCAGAAGAGTTCTACCAATACTGTGGACCATCAGAAAGATGAATAAGTGGGTCCTCAAGCAAATTGAACCCCAAACATTATTGCAGGCAAAAATGGCAAAATGGAAGCTAACCTTCCTTGGGCACATCTTGAGAAGGCAGGGTGCTTTGGAAAAGACAATAATTCTGGGAAGCATAGAAAGCAACAGGAAAAGAGGAAGACCAAATATGAGATGGGCTGACTTCATAAAAGAAGCCTTAACTATGAGTCTACAGGGGCTGAGCAGGGCTGTTGAAGACAGGGCATGTCCTCAACATCCCTCATTCATATAGTTACTAGGAGTAGAAGCCAATTTAATAATGACAAGTAGCACCCATTGTTATGAAAATTGTTTTAATTTTATATACCTCCAGAAAGGGTCTTAAAGAGCCCCAGGAGATCCTTGGACCAAACTTTGAGAACTGCTGGCATAATGAAAGTAATCCCTAGAGTACAGATAAACATAAATATAGCAACTTCTTACCCTGTAGTCCACAAAAGTTTACAACAAAGTAAACACTTGAATGTACAAAAAAAATATTTCCTGTTACCACTTGGTGATTTGTTAGGTATGGCAATCCAGATGCTATTTCAAAACTAGAAAATTCATCTTTGAGCCAATTTAATCAGAATATTCCACTATTTCAAAGCAATAAATATCTGAAAAATATTATTCCTACTTTATATGATTTTTGCATGCTTCAAAGACCCAATTGTGCAGTCTAGTTGGTAAGTCAGGCATATGTGAATGAACTTTAGAGAGGGTTTTGTGAGCTCAAAATTATACATACAATCAGTCATATGAGTAAAAACATATGTACAACTTCTTTACATTTGTTTAAATGCTCTCACTATATGTATAACTTATTACCATCTTAAGTAGATATTTTACTTTTTAAGATGATAGGAACCAATGAACTCATATGCATATGCATAACCAAAAGACAAATACAATGTGTGGTGAAGGCTTGGGGTAAGGGTGGGGTTGGAAAGAGCAATGTGGGGGAAAAGGCATATATGTAATATTTTCAACAATAAAGATTTTTTAAAAAAATGATAGGATATGAAGAAAGGGAATTTTTGTGGTAAGTGATTATTTGGCTTATCAATATGGCTACATAATTTTTTAAATTAAATTTTGAGAGAGAGAAAGAGAGAGAGAGAGAGAGAGAGAGAGAGAGAGAGAGAGAGAGAGAGAGGTTGGTTGCCTTCTGCATATGCCCCAACAGGCAATCAAACACAAATACATATCCTAATCAGGAATTGAACCCAGCACCTTTTGGTGTATGGAAAGATACTCTAACCAAGTGAGCCACACAAGCCAAGGCCAGATTCTTACATAAACATTTATATTTATTCCTAAAAACTGTCAGTTGTTGTTTTTGTGGTGCTATTTTAATTACTTTGCACCCTTCTTTTTAAAGGGGGGATCATCTTCAAATTGAAATGATATGATATTTTATATATTTCCTTTGGCCCTAATAAAGTGTTTTTTTATTAGTTTACATTTCTTTTGTCCTCTGTTGTCTTCTCTGCATATTCCATATTCTACACTACATATGCAACAGGAATGCCTACACATTCGATTTTATTCTTTCCAATTTTGATCAATGTTCACACTTATTTTGGTCAGTTTTAATTCAAAATCTATTCTCCAAGATATTGGCTATTTCTTCTACCTAATGTCATCAGCAGACTTAACAAGCATACTTGATATCCCATCATTCTGTTCATTGGGAAAATGTTAAATAGTGCTGAACTGGGAACTGACCTCAACAGAACACTTTTTGTTTTATTTCCCCCTTAACTCATTCCCCAAATGATACTTATAATCTGCATCTTTAGATGTGCTCCAGGTGATGCTGGCCAGTACTTCTTTGGTATGTAATATATTTCTAATAATTAAGAAATATTCTAATTGGAAACCTGTATAGATAGCAGTAGAACTCTTAGAGAACTGAATGTGCCTCATAAAAGGAGAGTTATGCATATGCATAAATTGGCTAAAATTGGCCCTTATAAGTGTAATACAAAGTCATGAAGCAAGGAAAAACACATACTGTACTGAAATGTCCATTACTTGCTTCAACCTTGACTAAAACACCCACAGGACCCATGGGAAATTAGAAAGAAAAATAGCATTTTATAAATCATTAAACTAAAGTTCCATGTAGCTATCCTATTGGTAAATTGTGTCTAAATAACTTTCTTTACTTCTATTTGTAATTGGAACAACATATTTAGAGAAGCCTCATTTTTTTCTCTCCCCTGACCCTACCTCTAATGTTACCCTATCCAACTGGACATATCATACACACAACACACACACACACACACACACACACACACACACACACATATCACCTTTTTTATTAAAGAAGAATACTAAAGTTTTTTGCTTGTGGTGTTTTCCTTATGCTTATGTCACCAAAATTTTAAAATATTTTTTTCTTGATTAATAAAACAATACTAGGATTCCATAATAATCACATGTTAATGCTAGTTCCTTGGCAGGGAACGGTAAGAGAATAGTAAGGCAAATGGAAGTTTTATGACACTTAACTAGGAAATAAAGTTTAGGATAGTTTGAAACTGTTATTGAATAAGTCAATGAATAATAATGATTTATTAATGTCAAATATGCTCTAAACACAGAGCTGGATGATCCTAAATATTATAAATTAACTAGCTTCAAATAGCTCTTTCTAGAGCTAATAACTTAATTATGAAGACAAGAAACTAATCAATGTTGCCGACAAAAAATGTAGGCATTTTTTGCTGCGAAACAGCACTGTTCAGAATGTATATTACAAGATTTTAGGGATTATTAGGAAGCAATGGTTTAATAGTAAAAACAAGTTTTTAAGTGAAAGACAGCACCTAAAGAAGGATTTGAAGGATGCGTGACAAGAGGATGGATGGAAAGCAAGTTGAGAACATCCCAGGTGATAGAAAAAGAATGCTTAAAAGCAGGGAGACAGTACAGAGTCACTCAAATGAAACAAAAGACCCTAGCTCATATTCTGTAGATTCATGTCTTACAAATGTTAGTGAATATATGTTGTTTTCTCAGAATTCTGAAGGTGGTAGATTTTATAGACAAGTGCTCTGAACACAAACCAGAGCAAAGAAGGCCTCTCAGTTAAACTGCATAACAAATCACCCCCAAATTTAGCAGATTACAACAGATATTATATCAGTGTTCCTGTTATCCTGCAGCAGTTTAAAGAATGGGTGGTTTTGGCTCAGGGTTTCCAGGAAGCTGTAATGAAATTACAGTCTGGGGTGATAGTTATTTCAAGGCTTGACTGAAAGAAGCTCTTCTTCCACTATTGTCATTGGCAAGCCTTAGAAGATCATTTTCTAAACTCACTCATGTGGGTCTCTCCTCAGGACTGCCTCCAGAAAGGCAGCTGGCTTCCCCCTAAAGCCCGTGAATCAAGACAGAGTAAGAGCACCCAAGACAGAAGAAAGTCTTTTTATAACCCAAACGCAGGAGCAAACATTTTGGAGACAGAGATCATTGTAGACCATCTTTGATGCTGCCTATCACAGAAGACACAGTTGATATTAGGGAGGTGAAACAAGAAATCTATACTCTCTGCCTCAAGCTCTTGGGACATTTTACTATGACATCGGTAAAGAAGTTGAGAATTAGGAAATAATAAATTTGAGGATACTATAGCTTATGAAATGTAGCTTAAACCCTCTTCCCTCATGTTATTTTATTTCACTTATATATATATATTACCTACAACTCAATATGAAAAAAAGAGATAATCCAGTAGAGATAAGAACAAGAAACTTGAACAGGGATCTCACAAAAGATAGTATCTCAGTAAACAGTAAACTCATTAAAGATGACTGTAATAACCAGAAAGGTGAGCTAAGGTGTTTTCCCGGGTCATGTCTGTGTCTTTCAATGCCAAAGAATGAGCTCTAGAGACCAGAAGATTTAAGCAAAAGTGTGGAAAATTCATTACAAGCAGATTCAGACTCCCCACAAGGGGAGGAGGACCCAATAATGGGTTGTCCATTGAAGCTTTGTAGTCCATGGGTGTATTTTTGCTATAAGCCTGCTCTGTGTCCACTTGTGTTATCACCTGACTAATTCCCTCAGTTATTTTTGCCCAGCAACGGCCCTGAACTTTCCCTGTTCCTATGTGTTCTGTCTCTGTTCCTATGCTGAACTTTCCCTGTTTCTGTGTGTTCTGTCTCTGCTCCTCTGCTGAACTTTCCCTGTTTCTGTGTGTTCTGTGTCTGTTCCTATGCTGAACTTTCCCTGTTTCTGTGTGTTCTGTCTCTGTTCCTCTGCTGAACTTTCCCTGTTTCTGTGTGTTCTGCCTCTGTTCCTATGCTGAACTTTCCCTGTTTCTGTGTGTTCTGCCTGTGTTCCTATGCTGAACTTTCCCTGTTTCTGTGTGTTCTGCCTCTGTTCCTATGCTGAACTTTCCCTGTTTCTGTGTGTTCTGTTTCTGTTCCTATGCTGTACTTTCCCCGTTCCTATGTGTTCCTACACCTTGTTGCTGCAGGCCCTCCCTTGTTTTCCTACACCTTACGCTTTGAGTCCAGAAACATTTTATTATTTCTGCTTGGATGGTTCCTGTGGTTAGGCTGCTCAAACTGATGTGTCTTCCCCCGCCTATGTTCCACCTGCCTTTGTTTACCCCTGAACCCAGGCCCAATCTGCCTGCATTTCAAGCTAACTCCTCTCAGCTGGATAACTACACATTCACTAGAAAAGCTCAAATGAAAAGCACTAACAATTTTAGTATTGGTAATGATGTGAGTTATGTCAATCCTCCATATGATGTAAATGTTGGCTGGCTTATCTAATTAAGTGACCATGTAGCTTTTGGTCCAGGAATTTCATTCTAACAGACATGAAGAGATTAGATATGTGGTGACATGTTTATGAAATACTATATACAACAATGAAAATGGTGTGGGGATCTACAGTTACATGTAACAATTTAGATTAATCTAACATAAAGCTGAAAGAGAAAAAAAGCCAAATGCTTGATACATAGGTTGCATGATTCCACTTATATTACATATGCAAAAGTAATCTATGGTATTAAAGGTCAGGCTAGTGATTAATTTTGGAGAGAGAAAAAATGTTGGCACAAGAATATGAGGGGTCCAAGCAGGAATTTCAGGGTAATGGTGATCTGTTTCTTGACCTGAGTGGTAGTCACCTGAGTGTGTTCATTTTGTGATTATTTATTGATTAAATAATGAGAGGCCCAGCATGAGACACAGACCCGCCACACCAGCGGGTCCCCAGACCTGCCATGTGCTAGTAGTTCGCCTATCTGCCTCGCTGAACCATGCAAGAGGCGAGTCCCGCAATGCAATGTGGGCCCTGAGCCCCATACCACCACCACGAGTGGCTCATGGGCCAGGGGGAGGGACCAAGAGGCACTCCATGCATCCATCTCCTGGTGACCGGTTGTCTGGTTGTTCCGGCGTTATGGCGTTATGGCCACTGGCCTTTATTAATATAGGTGATTCTTGAGCTTCTCTCTGCATGTTAAACTCTACTGAAAAAGTTGAAAATGTATACAAGGATATTAAGGGAAAGATTCTATGCTAATTAAGAAAATAACTCTACACTCCCATCAACCATGAGGTTAATATGACCATGGGTTGTTGAGTGACAAGGAAACTATGAAAATAGAGATTACAGGGTTTAAGGAATAAATATTCATTGAAACAAACATATGACCTGTGTTCTGAGCTGCAGCCATTTCCTGATAGTTTATCATCTCATCCAAGTGAAGAATATTCTTATAATATGCCCCAATTGGAATTCTGATAAAACTTGCAAGTTAGATTCAAATTGTATTTTATATATATTGATATTTCTCCTTCTTGACTTTTTGATGTACAAGTCTGGCCACTTCATAAAGTTTGGTCCAGATTTAAGAACAAGCAGGAATGATAAGTTATATGGGAATAGGGTACATTTCTTTTTATTTATTATCAAATTAGCAAACAAGCAATGCCAAGGGCATACTCATGATCAAGGAAGGATACATGGAGGTGTGCAGAAACTCAGGTCCCTGGGGCATCTTTGTTGCTTGTGGATGTGGACCCGAAGTTAATGGCCACTGCAGCCACAGAAAAGAGAGAATAACCAGGTCAGAGAATTATGTGTAGGCTCACCACCTTTTTATATCATCTTAAATGGAAAAGGAAAGAAAGAGGGAAATGTCAGCTCTCAGGGGTCCACTCCTTTACCATTAAATGAAATACCTATAGTAGATTTTAACGTATATACAACCATGGTTATATAATTTAGTTCCCTGGGGTTGGCGTGGAGGGTTATGCCTGACTGTATTACTGAGCCTGCTCCAAATTTCAGTGCCATATCCTTGGCTGTTGTCTACCCCAATGGGTTAACATCATTTCTTCATTCACTTATCCTTTGTTCTTGAAATGTGTTTGTCTATCCCAGGCAGGTATCATGTCTTGTAATAACCTGACAATTGAAAGTTGAGTGAGGTTCAGTTTACTCCCTCTAGAAATTTTTAAAACATTGTCATATTCCAAAATATTTATCAAAAGAATTCTAAAATGTAGTGTGATTATTCATCTTTTATCTAATTTTGCATTTTTCTTAAAATTTACAAGAAAAGTAATCTGGTCCTGGCCAGTTTGTCTTAGTTCAGCCTGTGGACTAAAGAGTCTTGGGTTTGATTCTGGTCAGGGGCACATCCCTGGATTGTGAGCTTAATTCCCAGTGGAGGGCGTGTAGGAGGCAACTGATTAATGAGTCTCTCTCATCATTGATGTTTCTATCTCTCTCTTTCCATCTCCCTTCCTCTCTGAAATCAATAAAAATAAATGAATAAATAAAATAAAGTAACTTGGAAAAATATAGATCTTCTAAATATGTTAAATTACTCTCAGCAAAGATATGAAGAATTTTTATAAATTATGTGAATTCTATTGATTAAGTAATTTCCTAAATTCCTTTTTGATTTTAAAGCTGAGTGCTTCAATGATTTCAACAGCATCTGATATTACAATAATTATCCTCATTTTTCCCTAAAGGTCCTAATGCATGAAAAATTTCTTAGAAGTACTCTTTCCATCTCAATTAATTCTGAGTCTATGAACAGATTTAATTGTATGCATGAAGAAAGAAATATTTAAACCCTAAAATTATGAATCTGCAAATAGAAATAATACTATGAGATAATCTTCCCTTATGGCCATAGACACATTTGACCCCAAATGAAGAGCTGAACTCAAACAGCAAAGTGACATAGCCTGATGTTTACTAAAACAGCATGCATCTCTATAAAATCAATTTTAAATGATCATTTTCACTGTAATTATCAAGAGTTCCCCCATGAGTTTATTAAGTTTTTCATAGCTGAATCTTTATTTTTAAATCTCTTAAAGCAAGGACCCTAGGTATCAATTGCAATCAAAGCCAATAGTGGACCTGGCATCTCCTTTGTTGCTTCATTGGGCAGTGAGTTGGTCTCAGTTTATGAGAATCAAGTTTCTGGGTCCTGAGGTCTGCATATAAAAACAGAGCTTTTATTATCCATTGTGGCATCTAGCGAGTCCTGAATTGTACTTAACCAGCAATTTATTGAGTGTTGACTCTGTATCAGGAACTCTGACAGGTGTTTGGGAATTAAAAGGAGAATTAGTTTCTACCTTCATAGAAAATTTAGGAAATTAACGTGACAGTCAAGGTGAAAGTTGATGGCGCCTGAACCAATGTGGTCAATACAGAGGGGCAAATTTAAGAGGAAATACAGCCAGGATAAAAGTGACAGAATTTGATTAAAGTGTTTATTTAAAAATAAAATAAGCAGTTAAAGTTAAAACTGATATTTTAGGAAAATCCAAAATGCCTGTCCCTTCAATAAAGATATTTCTTTCGTTGCTTTCAAATTTACATTTTCTTTGGGAATCTACATTGTTTGGCTCAAGAAATATTTTTGTAGTGAGAAGGAAAATAGTACATTAATGTTGTATTATTTAGGAAGAAGTAAAATAGCTTATTATAATTCTTTGAAGGCTAAGACAGTTTGTGTGGTAATATTGCAGACATCAGGTGTCTGACCAGTGAGGTCAGACCAAATATGGGTTTAGCAACCTGGATACTTGGGTACTAGCTAGGAAAGGATTCAGAGCAAGACCGAAACTGAAAGAGAACATTTATTTGGTAAATTACAGATAAAAGAGGTAATTCCTAGAAGAAATAGGCTTAGGAAAGAAGTGATGAAGAAAAAGGAAGGGCTATTGAGCTTGGGAGTGAGGAAACTAATGGTAACTGCCTGGGGTTGGGAGGGGGAGGAAGAAGGGAAAAGCACAGGCATGCTCACTGGAGGGAGAGAGTACTGGGTCCTATGTCCTAGAGGTTTTAAGGACTTAGATTTTAGGGAAGGTCCCAGGGAAGGTCTTAATAGAATATTCAGTATCCTTCCAGGTGTGTTCATTCAGGATTGTGGTCTCCACTGATTGGCTGGCACCAGTCCTAGGGGTCATTATTCCATGCATCTTGTCCTGACACCAGCAGTTGCTGGTTTTGTTGTTTATCTGGACCTGAAGCTAAAATACAACTGAGGCCAAGATGCTATCTCTAGAGAGGGAAAAGTCAGGAGGTCCAAAGGGCATGGCCAAGGATATGTTAGAGAGGTTCCACCCTACAATTGATTGTCTGTTGCTAGGCACCTGGGTTTTCCATCCTGGTGACCTTCTTCTGTACCTGGACCATCACCCTTGCTCTGCTCAGGTGTGTCTAACTGCCTATAGTTACAATATAACCACAGACAGGATATTAGAAAACCTAAGTTCCACCGAAATCGGTTTGGCTCAGTGGTAGAGTGTCAGTCTGTGAACTGAAAGGCCCCAGGTTCGATTCTGGTCAAGGGCATGTAAATTGGTTGCGGGCACATCCCCAGTAGGGGGGTGTGCAAAAGGCAGGTGGCTGAGTTTCTCTCTCATCGACGTTTCTAGCTCTCTATCTCTCTCCCTTCCTCTCTGTAAAATAGCAATAAAATATATATTTTTTTAAAAGAAAAAAAGAAAAGAAAACCTACGTTCCAGCTAAACGTTTTAAGTAGGTAGGCTGTGGACTATATTGAGTCAGAGAATATAGCACGTTCTAGGTGGCCACCACACCCATAGGATCTAACAGTCCACTTATTCATGTGGTTGCCTGACTGGCCAATGAGTAATTTGAATTGCATTCCCCTACATGTGGTTCCAAATTCTACAATCAACTACCTGCATATCCTCAGGCAAGTAAGAAGGTACCTTTCAATTTATTTATCAGAAAATAAAGGGATTGGTGATCTTCCGGGAGCCTTCCATTTCTAACATGGGAGTTGATGGTCTGTGCATTGCAGCAGCCCATTACTTCTACACTTCCTGAAAACCAGATTTCAGAATCAGCTTAAGGATATAGCCATACTTTTACTGTTAAAGTCACAAGTTGAAATCCATCACATGAAGTGCCTTTCAACTGAAAATCTAAAGGCCTAGATTGTTTTCTCTATACCAACTGTTTAACTTTGTCACAGTTTGCCATTTAACCATGCTATCACAATGTCTTCACAAAACAGAAGAAAAATCTGTGTCTAACAAAACTTTGAGGAATATTAAGAAATTATACCTTCCAAACAGACATGGATACCAAAGTATGTGTGAATATTCAAGGAAAAACATAACTGTATATGCTTAAAAAGAGAAAATATCTACTCTAAGCAGCAAATGTACTTTACTTATTATTTTTCTGAATGGTCAAGGGTGCCATCAGAATTATTTTCCCCGTGTTCTTGTTGTGTCCCTCTTGTTGTGTCTATAGCAATGGAGCCAGTATAATTAAAATATTTGTCACCTATTTTGCCACTCTGGAAAAGTTGCCAATCACAACAGATTATAAGAGGAAGTTCTTCCATGCTCAGGACAAATTTGATAGAGGAATATATTCTTTGGCTTATTTAAATATTACATTTTCATATCTCTTGTATTGATGAAGAGTATTATTTATCCAGGGGGTTAGCATCATTTCACAAAGATGGCAGTGATGAGTCATTTGCCACATTACTATAAAATACCTTAGCAATGCTTGTGTGAATTACTGCTCAGTTAACATTGTTTACCACCTAATTATTGAGAAGCACTTCCATCCATCACTGACAACTGAGTAAATGACTCAAGACACTATTGTATTTGCAACTAGAACAACAAGGTCATCGCAAGTTTAATTAGCTGCTATCCATTACAAAAAGCAAATAACCTGTAATGACAAGTAAAATTCCAATTTCTGAATATGCATCATGAAATGGTGGAGGAATTGCTCATATATAGGTGATTCTAATAGCAAATATATGTAATATCACATAAGAAATTTTAAAATTATGAACTGTAATGAGTGCTGAGAATAATTAAACACAGATTATTCATAACGGTTCTTAATCTTAAAATAAACAGGCATCTTCCAACATTTAGTACAAATGGAGACATCTTCAGTATGTGACGTGTAAAAATGAGTTTGAAAATTCTTCTTGGAACCTGGATTTGGATAAATAAAGCAAACTCTGGGGCTAGTCTTTGTTATTGGTGGTTTGATTCACACTTGCAAATATTCTGGAAATTATTCCACATTTAGACAAAAATACAATTTCCTTGTATTGTATATAGGAATTATTCTGGTGTGAACAGACTCTTACACATTTTCTTTCAGGATTGTTGGGTTGTTTCCATCCTATCTGGTATGTCAGGGGTAGAACACTATAAAGATATGGATGAGTAGTGGTTTGCATGAAGGGCAAAGTATAGAACTCTGTCAAGGTCAAGACCCTGATAATTAGCTTGAATTGATCACAATCATCATTTTAAGAGGCCACATGTTTAGGACTTTAAATAATACATTTACAAAGATATGAGCTATTTCTAATTATTTCTCTTTCTGTTCTTTCAAATTTTCTTCTAATTCTATAATGTTGGTGGATAAAATTAGTATAAAACACATTAATATTTAATATTTTCTTTTATTTCAAGTGTTTTTACACCTTATTACTTGATCATTTTATCATGTAAATATAACCTAGTTATGTATAAAATCTTAAAATTCCAAAACATGAACTCCCAAAATACTCTCAAAATATGACACATGTGACAATGAAATTTAGCAATAAAAAATTCCCAAATTAGTGAGAAATATAGTTGCTTTTATTGAATATACATTGAAATATTTATTTAAAGTAAATGCTAGGAAACTCAACATGGCATTGGTTTCCTCATTAAGTCATCCCCAGCACACAAGATCCTACTGGGGGGGGAGGGGATTAGATGCTCCTTTTATCGCATTATTGGGACTGGGGCAGAAGTCAGAATACCACACTAGAAGTTTAAAGGGAAAACAGTTAGTTATTCACTGTCATCACACACACTCATCCAAATATTACTAAACTATGAATTCCTCTTGTTTGTATAAAGGCACTTGGCCCTTTCTAACTAAATTGGCTCTTTTAACACTACACAGTACAAAGTAGTAAATGATTGTGGCAGTGGTCACACAGCTGGTTATGCTCTTTTGGTGGGAGGGGGACCCTGGGAGGCTGAGTGGATCTTCAGCCATGTTCCTCATTGTTATCCAAGAGAACTCCTACATGTAGCAATATATCTGCATTTTCTGTGTCAGATAAATGAAAAATTATTGATTATAAGTATTGCTCTGTTGTGAACATTATTATAGTTCATTCATTTAAAAGTGTTTCACAACATAGGTTTATTGATATAATTTGCAATCATTTTTCATCTATAGTTTTAAAATAAACATTGAATATTTAATACATGCTAGGCTAATTATTTGCATAACTCATGAGTTGTAGCTAAGATGGGGAGATAAGAGGATGCATAGGATAGGAGAGAGAAGACAAACATTCATTTTATCTCTGGACACAACCAAATTCTCTACTGATTCTCAAACATTAGTGTGCATTAAAATCGTGTTGGTCATTTGTTGCAATGCAAAGTCCCAGGCTCACCCTAGATATCTAATTCCCCACTTTGGGGTAGGATTCAGAGATAGGCTTTACAAACAAGCATCTCAGGCCTTCATTAGAGAAACCTGTATCGAACTATCTAAAGTGATAACTAGATACAAAATTCAATTTCTCTGAGAACCTACTAATAAAAATAAAGCATCAAATGTTGTTTATAAATTTATAATAATTTTCAAGATTAAGTGATAACAATTCCATTTGTCTTATTTCCCTAATCACTTTGTGTTACAAAAGCTAGAGTTTCCTGACTTAGACATATGTCAAAAGATGACCCCTATTACATATTTTTAAATCTTGACAAATAGGGATGATGTGATAAGTCCAAGAGATTTTTAATAAGTTTATGATTTTTGTATAGATATTTTTCCTAATAAAAATGGCTTAGTTCTATTAAAAAGCCTGGCATATCAATGTGATACTGCTTTGTAGCACTAGAATACTTTACAGGTTGCCATTTCTTTCTTTAGTCCAGTCTATAAACATATGACATTAAATTTTCCTGAGGTGAAAGGAGAATGGATGTCATATACAGTCTTTCCTCTTTCTTTCTTACTTTGCATCAAGAGGAGAAGTAAAGTAGCATTTCAAAGGAGAAAAAAATATTTTGCTTTGTGTTTCTTTTCCACCAATTAAAATCTCATTCTTTTACAGGTGTACCACTGCAAACTCCTGTCACAAACTTCTATCAAATAAGAAAAGTAAATGTAATAATGACTCTAGTAAAAGTCATTATAAGCTCATTGAAATAACTGCCCTTTGAATAATGTGCCAATATACTTAAAATCTTGACCAATTCTATCCTTAGAATAAAACCAGTTGTTCTACACCCAACTGCGCACACCCAATTCAATTAATTAACAATTTCACTAGTAACATATTTTTTCTAGGATATATTGGTAACACAATTGTTCCAGTGCCCCAATATCCTTGCTTCCAAATCATTCTAATTCCATTCATTTATTAATTCATTCAGTAATCATATACTGGCACTTTATCATGCACCAGGCACTCTTATAGGGTCTAGGCACTGTGCTTCATTTCACATGTCTCTCAAATCCATTTCTCCTTTTTATAAATCCACTAGAGGCCTAGTGCAGGAAATTTGTCCCTGCACCCTCTCCAATCTGGGACCCCTAGAGGGATGTCTGACTGTCCGTGTAGGCCTGATTCTACTGGGATCAGGCCTAAAAGGACAGTTGGACATCCCTCTTACAATCCAGGATTTCTGGCTCCCAACTGCTCACCTGCCTGCCTTCCTGATTGCCCCTAACTGTTTCTGCCTGCCAGACTGATCACCCCCTAACCACTCTGCTACCAGCCTGATTGATGCCTAACTGCTCCCATGCCAGCCTGTTTGCCCCTAACTGCAATGGTGGGAAATTCCCTAAGAAAGGGCCCAGGAGGACAATAGAGTGATAAAACCAGTAGGCCAAGAAGTGAACCTGTTGAATAATAATGTTTATGGTAGAGAAACAAAGGGTACATTTCACATAGAGACAGTCAAGGAGCACTCAGAAAGACTGGTAAATGGGAGTTAACTGGGAAATAAAAGGAGGGAGAAATTTTAAAATATTTTTTCTCAAAATGAGTTACTGTTTCATAGATAAGAATAAAAGGAATTTCAGCTTTAGAGGAGGGGGATTATTTATTGTTAAGCATTTAGCTTAGCAAACACAAAACGCAGTATTCTACTCCTAAAGATATTTATAAGGATAGATGTGCATCCACACATTTTTAAGGACACTGGGGTGAAGAAAGAATGTTATTGATTCATATGCTAATCCATTGGATTGCAAATGTACCAGTAAATGTGATTCCGATTTTTAAAGGAATGCTAATAGTGCCCAATACATTGCCTTGCACAATATTAAGTGTTAATTAATGAATATTGAATCAAATCGATGTGCTATGTGAGTAATACTCCAAGTAACCAGTTTATAAGAGGTAAGAGGCTTCCTAGGTAAATCAACAGGCTGCTTCATCCATCCAGAAAAAATCCTATGAAAAAAGCCTCAGCTGAGCTAAATAATGGGCTCAACGTTACAGGTGGCTACATTCCAAGCCAAGGACTTACCTTTGCTAGAGTTAACAGCAAAACAGTTCATGGATCTGCTTTGTAACACTCCTCAGGGTACTGGTGTCTACAGTAGAACACTTACAACCCCTGAGGAGTGTTCCAGGCCTCTAGTGGATTTATAAAAGGAGAAATGGATTTGAGGGACATGTGAAATGGAGCACAATTATAGATGCAGGTACTGAAGATTGAAGAGGAGAACTCTTTGACTATGCTCACATAGCCAGTAATGACCCAAGTTGGAATTCAAACAGGTTTCTCTCTACCAAAATTTATCTTATTGTAGAAAATCGCAATACTGTTTGAAGCCTTATTATTTTCTTTCTTTGCTTTTTTCTTCTTTTTATGTGGTTGGTACTATGTGCTCTTACTGTCATCTCCAACTATTTTTTAAGAATCAGCTTAGATCATTAAAAGAACCTAAAGGTTCTTCCTCAAAATACTTGGTGCATAATAAAACAGATAAGCTTAGAACGTATATTGTTTTGAAGTAATCCCTTTCTTTTCACCTCTTCCATTAGGTTATACCCCCTTAAATTCTGGAGCCATATTACTCATTATGCTGGTCCCAATATGGACCCTGGTTCTTGAACAAGGCAAGTAAGAAATAAAAAATATTTGTAAAGCAACTTTTAGGCAGATTGGGAAAATATAGTTGTCAAAGTGAAGTATTCATGGTAAAGGATTTGTATGGAGACGTGAAAATAAATTTTTTCTCATAAAATAAGATGATTGCATTTCTAGCTAGAATCCAGAGCTTCCACAGTTTAGTACAGAGAAGAAGTGGAATATGCAGGGGGTCAGGGTGCTCACTTAATAAGGTCCATTTGGGGTTCACATTCTTTTACTGTCTTATGCTTTAATCACCACCTCACACACATCCCTAGGTCATCACAATATCACTTTTGTCACATTTTGGATCAATATTATGAAAATAAGAAATCTAGAATATAAACCTCTTGAAATCAAACTTTCTTTTCCACTAGTCTCTCCCTGTGCTTACGACGATGCCTACACAAGTTCTTCATAAACATTTGTGGAATGAATGTTGAATTAAATTCTTTCCTTTTTTCCCTTCCCCACAGACAAACTGAGGTGGCATTTATAAAAGATTTCATTATTTCTTAAAGAACAAGAAATAGGAGAGAGAGAGAGAGAGAGAGAGAGAGAGAGAGAGAGAGAGAGAGAGAGAGAGAGAGAGAGAGAGAAATATGGGATAGGTTTATAACAGACATATTACTGCTTTAATTCCCTTCAATGTATTCCTCCACCCAAAGCCAGCTTAACACTGGACTCCTTTTATTAGGTGTCTCACAATAGGCAACAGGCCTGTCTACACCATTCCTGGCTCCATGTCTGAGTTCATGTGGAAGGCATCCTCTCACACAATCACCTGGCAATGTCTTCTAAGACTTCCTGTCATCTCTATGGGCAACACCAAAAGCAGCATATTCCTCACTGTAACTTGAATCAATGTTTTCTTATCCGTTCTGATTTCTAGATAAGGAAATCCAGTTTCTTCTCTCAAGGCTGACACCAAGAATGTAGTGACACTTACAATGAATAAAGGCATAAAAACCCAAACAGAAGCATAAAATACCTATTTGGGAATTCTGAAACGAAATACTAGCAGGTGGCTTAGAGAAGAATACAAGAACTAAACTATCAACTGAACCAGTATAGATTTACCATTAAGAGATTAACTTACCAATAAAATATTCCAGAATTTCTCTCTCTCCATGTGGACATGGGCACTGTTGTGCAGCGAGAGCAGCTCCAGGAGAAGCCCACAGTTCTGGTTCAAAGAGCAGGAAAGGAAACTCATGACACAATGAAAGAATAAGGGAGTCTTCCTTCAATTTTCCTCTTTCTTTTCTCCATTCTCCCATACCCCAGCTCCAAACAATCCTGTGGTTAGAGTGGCAGTGATTGGTAACGGGAGTTTACAGGAGGCAAAAATCTGAGCTAGGGAAGTTTTCTCTACATGTTCAGTGGTCCTATGGGTATAAGAGGAATGAGCCAATTCTCTCTTTTTTCTTTTTATCCTTGTCATTAGCATTAGACACAGACATAGTTGCAGACATGCACAGAAGAGCAGATTTAGTAAAGCCTCACTCTTCTAGCCAGAAGACCAAAATGATGAGTACCAGAAGTATCAAAAGGTCATGGAGAGAGAAAGCTATGAGGAAGTGATTCCTCAAGGTAATTTATGGATAGATGAAATTGATCCTATTCACCATATGGAAGAATAGAGAACAAAACTAACAAATAGACCGACCTCCATATGTGGACTGGGTGGCACATATACAGGTCAGATCAAATCAGCACTATCAAAGGCCATGAACACTGAACAAGGAGCCCACAGAAGGTAGGTTGGAACTAACCAGATCAACTGTCTTCTAAAACAAAACCATCAACATTACATATAGTATTAAACAGAGCTTAGTGTCTCATCAAATAATATTCAAAGCATCCCATGCATAATCCAAAATTATGCAACACTGGAAGAACCAAAAAAATCTCAGATCCTAGTAAAAGACAATCAACAGCCAACCATGTTGACGTGACACAGACATTAAAATGATCTGACAAGGACTTTAAAGCAGCTATTATAAACATGTTGCTTCAAGCAATCATGAACATTCTTGAATCCAGTAGAAAAATAAAATTTAGCAAAGAAATGGAATATGTCAAGAAGAATCAAATGTGAATTTAGAACAAAAAATACAGTAATAAAAACTAAGCAATTCTATACACAATATACAAGTTTGTCCTAACAGGCCCACATTTCTAACTATATCTTAAGACAGTGCCATACTCATTACACATGTATACACACACACACACACACACACACACACACACGCAATGCATAGAGGTGAGGACATTTTTAGTGCATATAATTATAAATAAAGAAATCTATGTATTGAAGTTGTCCCCATGATTCATATCATATCTACTAATCTGGTTGCCTTCCATTTTACTTTCAAAATAGTAGGACAAAACCTGAACATTTTATAGTTTGTAGAAATTGAATGTTTTGCATTTACAAAGATAGAAGCCCATTGTTAAAAAGTACCATATGTACATAAGCAGCAATTCTATTTACAAAGAACTGCCCTAATGTGTCTATTTGCATATCATTTGCATTTTTGTCACCATACCTGTCAATCAGCTCCAGCAATGAGCAAATCAGGTAGCCCACAAGGGAACCTGGGCCAAAGGAAACAAAAATGCAAGGTGATTTAAGATGGATAAACCCCTCATGTGTTTATTTTTAAGGCAATATTTTTCAAAAAAGTATATTGTGTTTTCTGAATACAGGGAAGTTAGCTGTTTAAACAAATACAACTTCTCCTCTTTTAATAAGTTGTTTTTCATTCATTCTGAGAACTTTTGTTTAATATTGGGATTTGTGTGTGAGTGTGTGTGTGTGTGTGTGTGTGTGTGTGTATTTTCCTCAAATTATCAGGCTAAGCTAAAGTACTTCCAATTATCAAATACTCTGTAGTTAAATTGATTTTAACAATTCTTAACACGTTTCTAGAAATACTTATACATACATATATATATATATATATATATATATATATATGAAAGCAATAACTTTAAAGATATTTAGAAAAATTCTAAAATTCAGGATTGATAAAAGATGCTTAGAAATACCAAGGTTATAGTTGTGAATACTAACAATATCCATAGATATGGTCACAACAAAAGGAAACTGGCATTTCTAGAAACTGGTGAATCTCCAGGATGTTGAGGGACACTGTTCCTTTTAGGTAGGATTTCTATAGTTTTTTCTTACTACATATATTTCTGCTTGGAAAATAAACCCTCTGTGAATGATGACACAAGAAAAATCCTGCTTGCTTAATAATGAAGTTTCCAGAACTGATGTTTCTTTGGGGGGTAATATCCAGTTATTGTCTCTGCAAAATCCCAGGACAGAAAAGATGCTTAGTAATCATTATCATGATGATCGCTGGGTATGGCTGCTGAGAGAGAGGGGCCTGGATCAGGCCTCCTAGACAGCATAGCAGTAATGGCTGGCATACAGTATTTTCCAATGGGTAACATATTTCATTTAGCTTTCCACGTGGCAGTGTGAAGCTAGCTTTTGCATATGGGAAGACTGCAAAATTAATATTTTGACCCTAATCATAAAAAAATAGAAAGCTGGCACCAAATCCACTTTGTAAGTCAATTGTGAAGTTGGGATCTTGGGGTCCTCCTTGGGAACCTGGTCCCTGCCAGACACTTTGCCGTGCCTTAAACGTGTGACTGTACTAATGGTCATTAAAGGGGAGGGAAGTAACCCAATCAACAAGTTTGCTTAAACAGCCGACCTTTCTTTGTTAAAACTTGTGCACAAAAGAGATGTTGTATGGAAGTAAAGACTAAGCAAGAAAACATTGTAGCAATTTGCTGAACATGGAGACTTATTGAGGATGCAGTCCTGAATAATACACACTAGCTTTGCTCTTCCTCTTTAGTCTGTGTAGAGAAGCTATGAATCATTCATGGTCTCCCAGCTGAGAAGGGCTTCAAAGGGGATGGTTCTGATTGGATGTCCTGTGTGAATTGCCATGCTGCAGAATCCGCTACACCCCTAGCACTGGAGGGTGGAGGAAGCACTTTCATCTGGGCCTCCAAAGTGTTTAGGGTCACAGTTCACCAGGAGATAACGATGTAGATGTACATTCAGAATTAGCTGCAGAGATACCTGTGTAGTGCGGTGTGGAAAAGTGAGCCAGGGAGATCCCCAGTGGATGCTGTGAATCAATTACTGTATTCTGAATACAAGGTTGGCTGCAGGGGATAAACAGATGTCAGAGAATTTTTCCCTAATAAGACCCTGGTAATAGAAGAGCACTGTCAGCTTCATTTTGCATTAAAAATCTCATTTCCTCTTTATATGACCAGTTTTATTAGGCCCCTAAACAAAGATATTTTGTGTAACTGTTAATAGCATAATGTGAGTGGTGGAACTAAATTTCACATTTTCAGGTTTTTGTCACAAAAAAACCAAGAGGCAAAACAAGAGTCTAAGTCTCAATGTGATATAATCAGAAAGGCTTTCTGTGAATCTGTTCATACACTGGTCGGTAATGGTACATTTTCATTTTCAACCAGAAACATCCATATTCTTAAAGAATATAACCCTAAGAGTGCAAATTAAAGCTAAATGTTACATTATCTCTGTGCTCTTGTTTCCACTTTCCAATCATAGGTGACACTAGCATAAAATTGCCTTAACTAGAGCTCAGTCACCATGGAACTTTCCTGGGTGATTTTATTTTTAAAGTCATAGACATTGGGAGATACTTCCAACATTTTATCACCCCAACACCAGTCTTTCACTAAAAAGAAAGAAATTGACACTCAGATCCTTCCCTCTATACCCTTTGGAAGCCCAATTGAAGTAGAAACCTCTTTGTGAGGTGTCTGCTAATATCCAATTAACCTCTCCTTTAATCTGCAGCTCTTCAGAAAGGGAGTTAATCTCCTCCAGGCTGCCAGGCAGGGTCCTTTCTACATTCAGCTCCGAGTGGAAAAACCAGAAGCCAAGGAGCTGATGTGAGTTCATTTTACAGTTCTCCTATTGATTTGCTGAGAAAATATCCCTTGAAGATTCACTGGACTCCTATCCTCCTCCAAATGTGAAAACCTTCGTTCCCAGCATCTGAAAATGAAGACAGCTCAAGGAAGAGCGGCTTCTTCGTGATGGGAAGAAGACAAACTAAAATCACTCTGTGAAGTTACTCAAACGACATAGAGTTGGAAATGAAGAATGACAAAGCTAGACCTCCAGACAGGAAAAGCATCCAACAAAATATACATTGTATAGTGTTATTGTATTGTAAAGGTGAATTAATCTATTGACTGGTAGAATGTTATTAATTTGATGTTGCCTATTTGTGACTGGTATGCATTTTCTGGAGCTATATTCATCAACTGATAGAACTAAAATAGAAAGGAAGCACTTTTCCAATGCACAATTTCTCAGCAGATAAGAGTCCCCCAAAAGAAATCTCACTCAATATAGAAAGGACTTTGATCAAGCTGCAGCAGATGGCGCTCTTCCCCTGGCATGGCCGCCAACTGGGCCAATTCCCTGGGCATGGGTTTGTTTCCCTGTTGGATATGCTAGGTTGGGGTGAAATGTTCAAACAGACAGATTTTAGTTGTTAAAGATACTTGGACGTGTTTGAAAAGAGCACTGGTGTCTTAGGAATATCCTAGTTTGGATCATTGGATCCTTCCTTCCATTCCTTTTCAATTTCGTTTTAATTTGGCAATCTTCATTTATTGGTCTAAGTGTTGGGTAACAAGTTGCTGGTTTTCTTGAATATCTCATATATTTCTATCCGGAAATGGATAAACCTCTATCATTACTTCAATTATTTTTGCACAAAAACCGTTCTATAGGTTAAATGAATTTAAAACAAAATGAGTGGCACTCTTTATTAACAATAGGTCCAGATTAATTAATAATAGATAAATTAAGAAAGGTGAAAAGCAAAACCGTAAGACTATTGACAGACTGAGTATTGAGTGAAGTGCTCATGGAGAGTGAGAGCTGAAGTGGCATTCGTCCACAGATGATAATGAAAAGCTCTATAGGGCTTTTGAGCTTATTTTTTATGTGTGTTCATCACAACAACAACAAACAGAAACTAGGTACTTCTAAAGGAGTGAAACCCAAAATTAAATCTATGTTTTCTTACTATAAATCCCATTATTTTGTTACTATAATACACAATATATTGTTAGTAGATGAATATATGTATTTTTCATGTCTAAAACATTTTATGGATAATTAATATAGTAGCTACATAATAATAGTCAGTTATAAAGAATCTAATAAACTAACTGGCTATTTTGATTCTGTTTGGAGTTGCCTTATCTATTTTTTGTCTAAAGTGTAGGTTGCCTTGCCATTTCAGATAACATGTGAGAAATATGTTTTGTTCTCAATGCAGAGAATCTAGGAAAAACAGACACTGAGGGAATAGAATGAACATCAATCCAAATGTTGGAGTACAGGTCCACAAGGGCCTAGTAGCTAAGTGTGCGGTGCTGAGACTGTCTATGGAAAGGTGTATCCCCACAATCAGGGCTCTGATTTGATTCTGTTTGTTTCTCCAAAGTCTAAAAAATGATTTAATATAAGCAGAATTTTTTGATAGGTCATGAATGCCATTAACACTGTTTTATTTGATGCTATTTATGAGCCACTGAAACCTCAGGTACACATTCAGTTAAGGTAAGTTCTAATTTTAGTCATTTGCCTTAGGTAAGGACCTCGTAATTTTCCTTATAATTTCTTCCCCAAAAAAGCATCTATTTTCTGTGACATTTTATGAGTAGGAAATTTAAATGTATTTGCATGGTAGTTAAATACAAGATGTCAAAAGTGTGGTATGTGCTCAGAGGAGGTTTATACAATCTAACCAAAGTTTTAAAAAGTCTTTCCAATCATTTATCTGGATCTGTTCACTGGGTGGATGGGTCATAGTTTGTATATTATGGAAAAAGTTCCTTTCAGTTTACTCGAAATGCCTCTTGAACTCAGTGTTTAGCAACACACAGTAGGTGCTTAATCAATATATTTTGGATAAGTCAATAAATGAATAAATAGAGAATTGAGCCAAAACCAATTATATAAGGAACAGATTTGCTTTTTCATTTTTAATTAGATAGTATCATATAATAAGCAATGGGCTAGTTTTCTGGGAAATGTTTCAAAACTCATTTACAAACACCCTTATCAACAAATGTGTTCTGAAATATATGTACTGCTAAGCAAGGTAAAAGACAGTAGGTTTTTAAAAATGCAAAGATGAATGAGTGTAAGAATAAAGACAATTAAACAAACAATTAAATGTACTGCGGTAAATGCAATAAAAAGAGAAAGCTCAGGGTATTGAAAGACATTTAATCTGGTCCTTAATGTCCAGGATGACTTTCAGGCGTGATGACACCTACCTTGAGCCTAAATCAGAGAAACGTGGAAATCAAAGGACAGGATAAGGGTTTATGCTGCCGGACAATGAGAGAGGATCCAGAAAGAAAGAAGAGTAAGTTCAATGGAGCATGCAGTTCAAGGTTATTAATAAGTTCACTGTACAAAATAAAATATCACTTAAAATTTGACATTGACCTGAAGATTATTATGAAGTCACAGATAGGAATAAAAAGTGCTCATAGATTAAAGCCATAATTGAATAAATAGAAATAATTTAGAACAGTCCATGATTTTACTGAAATTTAGTTTTATAACTATTTTGAGTTGTCCAGACATGATAGCCAAAACAATTTACCTGAGTCAAATTTTGGTATTTAAGAGGACACAACACATAATAATATTACAGTATGAAAAATCAACAAAAAACAAATAATCTTGTTTTAGAAGGTAGAAGATAAAATGGAATTATGAAAACATTGAAATTAAGATAAAATCATAGGCTTATAATATAATTGTAATAATCAGTTTTCTTTATGGTCTTTTTGGTCATGAATATCCAAGGAAGCTGAGAACATTCATTATGAAATGAGAGGGAAAACCTCTTTTGCTTCTTTGGTTTTCTTGTATTCCTGGAAATAGATGCCAAACCCATGTAATATATAGATAATTATTCTTCTATCTAGACTATAAATTTGGTGATAGAAAATAATTATATAGATATTACATATATTTTAGGGTCATAAGACCAAAATTAGATTTCTGTTAATCCCTAAAAGGGCTCTGGGACAATCACACATCTGTCATCCCAAAATTGCCCTTCAGGTAGGTGTCTGCTGACATTGGCTTTAGCCACTCTTCATTGAACTGTTGTGACAAGAAAGCCACAACTGATATGTTTCAAACAAGTCACCTACAGAAAGAACTCAGTAAACTCATTAGAACAGTATAACAGTTTTATGTCAGTTGACTGTGTTCTATTTTATTTCTAATTTTAGGAGAAAAGATGACTTCTTATTGACTGGACCAGCTACATTTTTTGGAGGCCATTGCAAAATGCAAATGCAGGGCTCCTTACTCTAACACTACTAAGAATTAAAACTAGCATCAGAGCATTAAACCAACCGTAATGTGCTCTGCAAATTCATGGGTCTCACATTTGTGAAGGTAGCCCTGATTCCTGTGTGATTATGATACAGGAGTCTTACGCCACACTTTATTAATGATAACATGATGTTGACTTCAATATGGGCTCTGGGGAGGGAGACCCTGAGAATTCTACCCTTGAAAGAACATGTACTGTTGTTGAAACTTTCCCACCAACAAAGATGTAATTAGTTTCTCCATCCCAATAAGTATGGAGAAGGGGAATAGATGAGTAAAGAATAAAATGAGGTAGCAGGCACTGACTAAGCAATTCAGTTGGTTGAAGCATTATCCTCATACACCAAGATTACAGGTCCAATCTCTGGTCAGGGCACATATAAGAAGCAATCGATGAATGCATAAATAAGTGAAATAATAAATCCCTCACTCTCTCAGAAATTAATAAATATTTAAAAAAAACACCTAAGATCAGAAGAGCTGAGTTTGAATCTCAATTCTGTCACTTTGTTAGAACAAACTTAGACAAGTCTCACACCTCTTTTAAGTTTGATTTTCTAACCTATGAAATGAAACAAAACTAATAATTCTTGTACTGTCTATTGTGAAATAGGAAAAATATTGTAAAAACACAAGGTATAGTTATTGTGGAGTAAATGATTATGGCAATGATAACAATAAGAACAGCACTAGCATAGTCAAGCACAATGCTCCTTTGGAAAAACTGTTCTAAATTTATGACATCCTTCCTGAATGTGCTCCACAGTTTTATACAGAATATAAATTTTCCCACTCAGGTGACAGAAGTTTAGATATTCTGAATTTTATGGTTAAAAGTAAAGTTCATTTATAAATAAATTCATGTTTTAAACACAATATAATTATTTTAATCTAAAATTTCTACATCAATAAAAAAGATGGCATTTTCCTGGCTGGGTTGTTCAGTGATTAGAGTGTTGGCCCTCAGACCACAGCTTTGAGTCCCAATCAAGGGCATGAACTTCAGCTGCAGGTTCAATCCCTGGCCCTGATTGAGGTCAGTGCTGAAGACAGCCAATAGATGTGTCTCTCTCACCCCCATGTTTCTCTCTCTCATCCCTCTTCCTCCCCTCTTTCCACTCTGTCTTAAAATCAATGGAAAAAATATTCTCAGATAAGAATTTTAAAAAAATATGGCATAATAACCAATTTCAGTAAATATTTGTTGGAGAAAGGAATTCTTGCTATAGATATTAAAAAGGCATTTGTTTCTTTACATTAAAATGTAACTAGTATCCCATATAAATACAAGGTAAAGAAAAATTTTACCTTCAATAAAATATACTGATTTAAAATGAGTATAAATATGAGTACAAATATACATACGTTTGTTTTCCAAAATTTTATATGCACACGATTTCATGTGTCAGAAAGAAAATGATCAGCCACGAACACAATATCTATTATCTATAAATAGAAATATAGATAGATATATATGGTAATTTCCATTTGTCTGATTGCAAGCAAAGATTTATTTGAAAAGAATTATCCCTCCACATTTATAAGCAATTTGGTTTCTATATGTGTTTATTGATGGGTGCCATTTCCACAATTCAGAACTAATTATTAATTTGTATCTTCAGGTAGTAATGCATATAATTCTCATTCCCAAGGTATTTTTTATCAATAACTCCTTAGAGCAGAGGCTAAAAATGTGTTTAGCTCTCACTTCTGGTTTGCATATTGCCTCACATGATCACCCAGATGTCATAAGTGTAAGGTACCCACATTTCAGTGAGGATAAAGGAGTCTTCTATTAGAGTACAGAATGAGAAGGCTCTCACGGGATACCTTTATTTCAGTGGTGTGCCGTTAGCATGTTGAATATTTCAATGTGAGCACAAGAAAGTTCATAGGGGATAAAATAACAACAATAAAGTCAGATTTATATAGAATCTTATGCTAAAAACTCTTTTTTTAAAAAAATTCTCTTTTTTTAATATATTTTATTGATATTTCACAGAGAGGAAGGGAGAGAGATAGAGAGCTTGAAACATCGATGAGAGAGAAACATCCACCAGCTGCCTCTTGCACACCCCCTATCAGGGATGTGCCCACAACCAAGGTACATGCCATTGGCCAGAATCGAACCCGGGACCTTTCAGTCCACAGACCGACACTCTACCACTGAGCCAAATTGGTTTTGGCCCTAAAAGCTCTTAAACTGCTTCTAAAGCAGGATCAGATTACTTTTCTGAGCTTCTTTTATTTTTCTAAAGGAGATGATTTTTTTTTTTTTTGGGGGGGGGGGACTTCTATGAATATTGTCTTAATCCGTAGTGATCCTATTATTCTGGAAATGAAATAATTTTTCAAGTATGAGAACTCTTTGTTCTTCATTCTTTCCTAATTCACAAGTTACATTATCTGTAAGAGTGTTCTCCCTGTATCACTGAAACACTTAATTGTTAGAGAAAACCTTTTCCAGGACTCCAACATTCTTTAGTTCGGCTGAACTGTGTGAGCTACTTGATTACAAATTTCAAGTCTGAATCTCTGCTTCTGACCTGTTGTTTTATTTTCTTCTTCAAATCTTGTTCCTTGAGGCGGGTCCCACCCTCTGTGGTTTTATATCCTGTTTGTTTGGTTACCCAGACTGAGGCTTCAGACCAAGGAATGGAAGTTGCTGCCTCTTGACAGCCTGCGCTTTATTCTTCCTTCATAAAAAGGATCCTAAGTAAAGAACACCAGCAGTGACTTGAGTAGCTTCTGGGCATTTTTTTGTTCTTGTGATCTAAAGTCCACTTATTGTGTTTTCTGTTATTTGAGGTCATCAAACTTTGATCACTAGGGGAGAGTGTGGGGTTTTGCCTTGATCTTGGAGCTCACACTACAGGCTGATTTTTAAAAACACATATGAAAGCTTTATTTTAAAATTTTAAAAGTCACGATTCATTTGTATCAGTGGAAAATGTTTCAGAATGGTGAAATTCAAAACAGCGCTAATTAGAATTCATTAATGAATGGACATAGGAACGTGCCAGTAATACCCAAATTTCTCAAATTCCTTTGAGTATTTTGTGAAATATAATATTTTTCTCTTTTTCTGCATCTGTTTGACCAAATGCACACATGCTTACCTCTGGGTTACCATGTGTAAATGGGAGGTGGAGGATGTAGAAAGGGTGGTTTGCCATAGCGTCTGCCCACTATAACCTCTATTTATCGCATGCTTTAATCAGACTGAAAAGATTAATTTTTCATTTCTATCTTAATGATGGTATAATAATTTTAATGTGTAAATGAGCACACCCTTTAATAAATGGAAGCAACAATTCTTTTTATTCATAAAAATCACAGAATTTTTAACAACAGAAAAAATGCTAGAGATCATAAAGGCACTGGGACCTCAAGGGCCTTCATGCTTGCCTGAGGTCATTAAGCTAAATAGCAAGAAAGACATGTTTCCATACAAAATTCATCTCCTGACATTAATTCAATGTTTCTTTTAACATCAACCTATATCATTATTTATTTTTAGAAATTAATTTTCCAAGTAATCTTTTAGCAGAGAGGAATTTTATTCTATTATTTCAAATTAGAGGCCTGGTGCACGAAATTCATGCATGGAAGGGGTGGTCCTTCAGCCCAGCCTGCACCCTCTCCAATCTGGGACCCCTTGGGAATGTCCAACTGCCGGTTTAGGCCCGAACCCAGTCAGGTCTAAACTGGCAGTCAAACATCCCTCTCACAATCCAGGACTACTGGCTCCTAAAAACTCACCCCTAACTGCCTCTGCTTGCCTGCTGGCCTTATTGCCCCTAACCGACCCCCCCCCTTGCTGGCCTGATCAACCCTATCTTGCCCCCTTTGCCGCCTGATTGCATCTAACTACCTCGGCCTAGGCCACGGGTGGGCAAACTTTTTGACTCCAGGGCCACAATGGGTTCTTAAACTGGACCGAAGGGCCGGAACAAAAGCAACCTGACCATGCCGGCACTCTCATCTTGGGCTGCTGGTGAAGGAGCGGAGGGGAGAGCAAGAGAACCCTCGGCTCTTTCGGCTCTGCCAGCAGGATAGAGCAACTGAACGGGCCGTATCTGGCCCAGGGGCAGTAGTTTGCCCACAGCTGGTCTAGGCCCTCAGCCTAAGTCTGGCCTCCCTCTGCCAGAGGTGACCTGGCTGATCAGAGGAAGGTGCCACTCCCATCACCCAGCTGTTGCTGCCACTGGTGGCCACCATGGCTGCCTGAGCTTCAGGCCGGTCCTGGGCAGTGGGAGCCGGCATTTGGGGCTTACCTGAGCCTTGAGCTGGCCCTCCCGGTGGAAGCTGCCATCTGCGGTTTGCCTGAGCCTCAGGCAGCCACTTGGACCTGATGGTCATCCAGAAGACATCCGCCCTAATTAGCATATTACCTTTTTATTAGTATAGATGCTTCTTTTAATTACATAGGAGAATTTACAAATGCTTCCCAAGTCCATCTCAATTCCACTGTATGGATAGATTTCATACATTGGGTAACCAAGTCACGGGGATAAAAATAAATTAAAATCACTTGAACAAAGCATGAATTAAGTTATATGTGAAAGAATATTTTTTTATTTTCTTTCATGCTGAAATTTGTGGTTTTAAACATTTTTTTTTCTTATTCTATGTTTTTATTCTCTAACAAATAGAAAACAATCTAATCAAAATCTAATCTAATCAAAATCTAATGAAAAATACCCAGATGCCTTCTGAGTATAAAGTAAATCTAAGTAGTTCAAACTAAGAACATGTCTGGGACTCAAAGTTGTCTGTCATCTCCAGGGAATGGCTATCCTTCTTCCTAGTTGTAAGAGGTATACATAATACTCAAATATTTATCTAATCATTCAAAACAAATGAAATAATGGCTATCTTCATAAAACGTTGCATCAGATTCAGTTAGATCTCCAAAGAGAATATAAGGCATATGATCCTTGGCCTCAAATAATTAATCATCTTATTAGGAAAATACAAATGCAAAGTCAAATTAAAAATAATAATAAAACACAAGATATAACTAAAATTAAATATGTCATAAGTACCATTATCACTAGAGGAAGTCAGACAGTGCACAGGTCTTGAAAGATGATTACGATTTGATAAGTGGACAAAAGAAAGCCTTGGGCTAGGGATAAATATCTATAAAGACTTTGAGTTATGATACATGATCTGGATTTGAGGAATCATAGGTTGGACAATCTATTGGATTCAGTGGAGAATCCATAAGAAGCAGCTGAAGTTAGTTTTGTAGCAAAAGTAATAGATATGAAATCCCAACAAAAAACTATGAATTTGATTCCTACAAATCAGCATTTCTCAAAATGTTTCTCTGGACACCAAACCTTATTGGGAATAAAGATATGTGGTTAAATAATTGGGAAAACCTGCCAACCCTAGCCTCTTTCTGGGGATGTATGTGGGCATCAGCATGTTAAGAACTCAGAGAAAATCAGCTATTAAAGATCCCACCAAATCTTACTTAATTTACCCTTTGTCCCAATTTTTAATCTCAATACTTTTAGTTTTTATAAATATCCTTGGCATCATCTGTTCCAATGTGGAATATTTCTCAGAATAAAATTTGGGTATTTTTGCAGAAGATAGCAATAAAGGCTTATAAATAGGAAAGTGGTGCAATGAAATTTCTCTTAGAGAGGTAGATATGAAAGTTGTATAAATTCAAATAACCTATGTTCAATTAGGGTTTGGGATGTACAGTCTGTCCAATTTGTGTTTAATCGGTTGTTCTCCACAGTGTTCACCATTTTAACAATTGCGTTACTAGATTTTATTGTTTTTAGGCACTATCAAATATGATAAATCATTGTAATGTTCAACAAATTTGACAAGATTCTCCCACCAGAATTTACAAAGTGATGAGTCACTTCAAACGTTAATATACTTAATAAATATTGAATGACCTCCTGTAGCAAAAACAAAACTTACTTAGAAAGCAAAGGGAAATGAGCAAAACAGAAGTGTAATAATCATAACTTCTGATGGATGAAGGTGGCAGTGAAGCAAATAAGACTCTTTGAACTCTATTCTATGATGACTTAAAATATGTTAAATTATTTTTGGTATGCAAGTGATTGTGTTGGTTTGAATAAGATGCTTACTCATATTTGGTAATTATACCTAAGTTGGATTTTAAAAGAGAATCTTCGAATTATATGGGAGAAATGATTTTTTCCTAGAAAAGGGATTTTTCTGAGCCTGCCTCCCCTTGTTACTTAGGTCCCCTTGGGGGTTTGCCTGAGAAACATTAAGAATTCCTCTCCTGGAAGTTTCTAAAACCACAGACATCATTTTAAAAACTCATTTAGCAATTTCAACACAATAATTTCAACATAATAATGTTAGGGTAATAACTCTGCCGCAAAAAGGCTGGTTCTCTGAAATCTACTGAAGAAATAGCAAGCAGAAGTAGATATTAAAAATAAAAGTTCCTGATGAAACCGGTTTGGCTTAGTGGATAGAACGTCAGCCTGCGGACTGAAAGGTCCCAGGTTTGATTCCGGTCAAGGGCATGTTACCTTGGTTGCGGGCACATCCCCAGTAGAGGGTGTGCAAGAGGCAACTGATCCATGATTCTCTCTCATCCATGTTTCTGTCTTTCTATCCCTCTCCCTTCCTCTCTGTAAAAGTCAATAAAATATATTTTTAAAAAATAAAAGTTCCTTCAAGGGGCTATAAGAATTAAGAGAATAGCATGACAGGAGCTTACTTCTCAACTATGATGCCTTCTGAAAATACTTAGCTTCCTTAATTATTTAGTAAAAGGTTTTGCAGATACAAACAGTCAAAGATATCATTGCTATATTCCATTAAGCAAGGAGTGTATGTTTACATGTTAGGACACGCAGAGCAGCAAAGAGCTTTAGAAATATCTGGCATCCATGTTCACATATACATATGGACAAACTAAATGATGGCTATGTTAATAAGCATGTTCCTGCTATATCGCTTCCACTACTTTGTGGGAAACTTGAATATTACTGATAAATAGTTTGAAGCCCAGTGAGTTTTAATGATTTGCCCAAGGTCACCTGTCAAAAAACTTGAGCGTGGAGGTAAGCTGGTTCACAGGCAGAGCTTTAGGATAGTTTTCATTATACCTTTCAGTCAAATCTCAGAGAGGGGTGAGAAAGAAAGTTTATATTAGCAGTTTTCCTGACAATTGGTAATTGCTGACCAGATTCTCAACATCCAACCAGCCATACACCAAAGGAGTGACCTAGCCTTAATCATTACTTAAAATGAGATGTAGGTTGGTTCTCCATTAAATATTTTGCTGTTTAGTTTTTCTATTTTAATGAGAATTTCTAGATTTTTAAAATAGGGAATTTATCAGTTTTTTCTAATTTTGCAAAATGTAACAAAATTTTTCTACTTTAAGCATTCTGTTGACTTTACAATTGCCTTTATAGTTAAACTTATAATCCTACTATCTCTAATTTAGTTTATTTGTGTGGTTTTATGTAATTTTGTTGAAAAGTGTTATTAGTATGAAAATAATACTTTCATTTATGGAGACAAACAGAAAAAACAAATAGAAAAAATAATACTTTCATTTATGGAGACTTAGAAAAAATTCTGTATACAATGGGTAGATTCTTCCTATAATCTTTCTCCAATATCCATTTATTAATAAACTAGAAGCCTGGTGTATGAAATTCATGCACAAGATGCGGGGGGAGGATGTCCCTCAGCCCAGCCTGCACCCTTTCCAATCTGGGACCCCTCGAGGGATGTTCAACAAGCAGTCGGACATCCCTCTCACAATCTAGGACTGTTGGCTCCCAACTGCTCATCTGCCTGCCTTCCTGACTGCCCCTAACCACTTCTGCCTGTCAGCCTGATCACCCCCTAACCATTCCCATGCCAGCCTGGTGATGTCTAACTGCTCCCCTGTCGGCCTGTTTGCCCCTAACTGCCCTCCCCTGCTAGCCATTTTATGGTGGCCATCTTGTGTTCGCATGGGAGTAAAATCTTTGACCACATGGGGGCAGCCACCTTGTGTGTTGGAATAATGGTCAATCTGTATATTACTCTTTTATTAGATAGGATAGAGGCCTAGTGCATGGGTGGGGGCCAGCTGGTTTGCCTTGAAGGGTGTCCTGGATCAGGGTGGGGGTTCCCTTGGGGCAGGGGGATAGGGGTCTGGATGACAGGTTTTCAGTGATTTGCAAGTCAGCCATGCCCCCTAGCGACCCAAGCGGAGGTCCTGGTATCTGGAATTTATTTACTTTCTGCAATTGAAACTTTGTAGCCCAGAGCAGAGCCAAGCCTCCTGCTTGATCTGTGGCTGCTGCTATTTCTGTTTGGATTTGTTTACCTTCTATAATTGAAACTTTGTGTCCTTGAGTGGAGGCTTAAGCCAACCAGGGCAGTTGGAAAGCTTGGCTTCCTTTATTGCCTAGGAAACCCTAGCCTCTCTCCTGCTCTCTGTGGCCGCAGCCATCTTGGTTGGGGTTAATTTGCATGCTCACTCTGATTGGTTGGTGGGTGTGTTTGATGGGCATGTCTTGTGAGTGTAGTGGAGTGGTGGTTAATTTGAATATTACTCTTTTATTAGGTAGGATACTTATGGTATAAAGTTAAAGTAATTTTCTTCTTTTTAATTAAAAGCTGTCAATATTAAAGAGAAGTATTGTAATTGTCAAAAAGAGAGATCAGATTCACTATGTTTTTGTGATGATCACAAGGAGGTTTGTTTGTTTGTTTGTTTCTTTGTTTGTTAGATTTATCTTTATTGTTGAAAGTATTGTAAGAGGTTTTACATCTTTCTCATTCAGCCCCCCACCACACCCCTGCCTTTTGTTCAAAGTAATGTGTTCTTCATAGTAGCTTTTTCAGTCTCCACCAGTGCACGCACTGCAAAAATTACAAGATGAAGTACAATGGGTTTATGTTGTTGATATTTGTCCACCAGGGACTTTACCAGCTGAAATTTTTAAGTTGGACTTAAACCAATGGCTTAAAGCTAAAAGCTAAGTGAAATTTCAGCTGTGCTACAGAACTCTTGCAAGTGTGTCTTCATTAAATCAATGATGTTCTCCAAAAAAGAGTTATTTCCAGTCAAGAATAAAATTTTGCTCCACCATCAGATGGTGTGGGAAAAAAAATTCAACAGAAAGTCTCAGCCAGATGCCACGAGGCAGATTGTTCCTTGGCACCTCTCCCACTTAGAGATGCTCTTCATAAGAAGTGGCACCTCATGTGATGTCATGTCAGAAACTTCTCTTTCAGTCTCTGTAATCCCTAAATGGTAGTTAGTTAGATGGAAGCCTCAGAAGGATAGCATCTAGTGGGTTACTAGCTCTCCATTTATTCTCAAAACTTCTTTTGATTTCTTCGGACCTAGAAAGGAACTATACTTCTTACTTTGCTATATCTAGTGTTTGATGTACAACAAATATATATGAGGAAAGAATAAATGTACAGTTTCTAATCACTGTTCAGATCTTATTTTTGTGGGGAAAAGCATATCATTTGTTCACATTATTTCTAAACTATTTCAGTTGTCCTTTATTCTCTTCTGTAAGAAATGCATTTTATTTGCCTTAACGTTTTCATGACAATCATTGACAATGTTTTCATATGGAGATAATGGCTTTCCAACAGTGATGCACAGCTGTTGTTCTGGAATTTTATTTTTCACATCTACTTAGTTAGTCCCATTGTTTATAAAATCTTGTTATTAGTCTTTATATATATATATATATATATATATATATATATATATATATATATATATATATAATTTATGTGTACCTCTCAACTAAATATTTCAGAAAGGATAATTGGAAGATTAACATCTTGATTCTGTATATGCTTAAAAACACTACTTGTCCTTCAGCTAACCAACACTAGGCATAAGATTGTTATTACTTTATGATTATAGCAAATGACCTAATTGGCTTTTTAAAAAAACCTCAAAAGTTTATTTATCTTACAATTCTGTAGATCAGACATCCAACAAGAACCTCATTGGGGATGGCGCCAGGACTGCATTCCTTTCTTGAGGATCTGGGGAGATTCTGTTTTGTTGGCAGAATTCAGTTTCTTGAGCTTACAGGGCTGAGGTACCCATTAAAATTTTTAAAAATATATCACAAACTATTTTGTATTGATTTTTTTAGAAAGAGAGGAAGGAAAAAGGAGAGAGGAAAACATTAATGTAAGAGTGAAACATTTACAGGCTGCCTCCTGCACGAGCCCATAACCCAGGCATGTGGACTGACTGAGAATTGAATCCATAACCTTTTCATGAATGGAATGATACCCAACCAACTGAGCCACACCAGCTGGGCAGGTGACCAATATTTTTGCTGGGTGTAAACTAAGAACTGTCCAGAGACCACTGCATTCTTTGGCTTTTTGCCTGCTGCTTCCATCTGGAAAGCCAGCAACAGTGGACCAAAAGCTCACATTTCATTTCCCTGACCCTTTTATTGTCACATGTCCCTCTGACCCAGCCAGAAAAGGCTCTAAAAAATGGTGACAGTGTGGATATTCCAGGATAATCTCCCCATCTCAGGTTCCATAAACTTGACTGCACTGGCACAGTAACTTCTGTTATCTGATAAAGTAGTCCCAGGTTTTGGGAATCAGGCTGTGAGCCTCCTTAGGAGCTATTATTCTACCTGGGTTCAAAAATGTTTTCCCTCAAAAATTTAGAGGCACTGCTCTTTTATTCTTCCACCATCAGGCATTATGTTTATGTGAATAATTTTATGTCAGCTTTATTTTTATTCCTCCATTGGTAACTACTTATCTCTCTGGAAAATTTAGGAGGTTATCTTCATCCTTGAAATTCTAAAACCCCATGTATTTAGTTGTGGTCTTTTTTCAATTTTTCCTGTTCAGCAGTGAGAAGGCTCTAGAAATGTGATTTCTCAGGTCTTTCTTTAGGTCAGAAAAATGTTCTTGTAGAAAATTTTTTGAATCAGTGATCTTCATTCTACTTTTTATATCCATCATTGGGTCTATGCACTTAGTAAATATTTATGTGAGTGAGATACGTTTGACTGGGCATATAGATTTGGCTGTCAAGAGCATAAGGAAACTGAGAATGTGTATTTATGAAGTGAAATGGATAAACTAAGAAGACTACTTCCATTTAAGGTTAAGCAGGGGGAAAAGGGGGCAAATTATGTTGTGGAATGGCAATATTAGCAGGAAATTTCTTTTGGCAAAATTCCATTCCCTAAAATTCCCAAATTTCCCTCTGAATTACCGAATTTTACTTAATTTTCAATATTACAGAAGTTTTTTTGTCTGCTAAGAAGAGTTTCCAACACTTCATAATTTGAAAATGTGTTGTAAACTATAAAGTACTCTAGAGATTTAGACAGTTAACATGGTTGCTATTATCTCAGAATGCTTGTATTCTTTCAATGAATACTTAACAAATTTTCTTTAACATTATTGAAGAACTAGAGGCTCAGTGCATGCTGGGGTGCCTGGCCAGCCTGGATGAGGGGTTGAGGGCCGTTTTCAGGCTGGCCATGCTCCCTGGCAACCCAGGCTCCCATCCCCTCCTTTTTTTATTTCCTCCAGCCCATCCTTGAGCAGCGGACAGGGTGGGTGGGAAGCTTGGCTTCCTCACTTGCCAGGGGAAACTCAAGCCTCCTGCTTGCTCCAGCTCCATGGCTGCCACTATCTTTGTTGGGTTAATTTGCATGCTTGCACATGATTGGCTGGTGGGTATAGCAGAGGGATGGTCAATTTACATGTTTCTCTTTTATTAGTGTAGATAATTGACAAATATAGGGTGCCCCCCCTAAAATGTATACACACTTTAACAACTGATAACTCACTTAATGTTTCCTCCTTTTCAGGCTTAACTGATTTGAAATAATTGGTGAAGCAAGACTAAGCTTTGAACAAAGAAAATTGGTCCTAAAATGCCACTAAACTTTTTCTAATGGAGATACATAAAAGATAAACTTTACTGTACAAAACTGGCAAGAGTCGACAAATTGAGGATGACAAATACCTAACAAAATGATTTTTGATGTTTGTGATTCCATTGTTTCATGTTATCCATAGTACCTGGACCAGAATGGTCATCAATTTGAAAACGGGCATTGACAAAAATAAATCATTCATTTCTGCAGATTATTTTAAATTTTGAAATTGCACTGTATGTTAATAAGCACTGACTTTATAATTATTCAAACTGTGTACACACTTTGGGGGGGGGGGACATCCTGTATAATTATATATACTCTAAGTGTACAGTGTGATAATTTGATCTACATATAGATTGTGGAATTATTACCACAATTAAGATCAAGATAACACAACCACTGCCTCAAATAGTTAATCTTTATTGGTGTGTGGTTAGAATGCTTATGATCTACTTTCAGCAACTCTGAAGTATACAATATCATATTAACTGTAGTCACCATGCTGTATATTATATATTAGTCCTCAGAACCAATATTTCTTATGAGATTCAAATTAAGCCTCAATTGTTCCAGGTCTTTTTTTCTCTCTACTTTCTCCTACCTTAGTATTTCTGTTAGAATATATCTTAAGTATTTATATGTATGCTACAAATAAGATTTATACTGAGGTCACCCAAAAGGGAAATTTGAAACTCAGATTCCAGCTCCAAAAGACAGAAAAATATTTAGGATAATTGCTGCCTATTTTAAAACATTGAAGAAGAAAAATTTATAATTTAAAATATCCTTTTTTTTCAATATTCCATCTGAGCATAGATAATAATAGATGATGTGTGACCTAGACATGAGTTTTTCAGTCCTCCTTACAGGATAGTAGTAGACAATTCCTACCATTTCAATATATGAATATTTTCGCATCTGGCCCCAAATAAAATTTTTTATTCAGAGTCAGTCTTCTCATGCTGTTGATTACAATAGCAAGGTAAAGACAATAAGCAGGGTCTGCTGTACAAACTAACATTGCAATGAAGGTCTAAATTTGCTCATTATCCCTTGAAATAGCAGTTAGAAGGTACAGAGGGGATGGGATGTTGTTGTTCTTTTGTGTACTTTGCAAGGAGAAGGAAGCAATTTAAATAAAATATCTGAAAATGAACTGTTGGGAATTTGTCAGGAATGTGTTCCTGGTCTCTGCAGGAAGTCTATGAGGAGAGTTGAAGGGCTGTAATGATGAGGATGTTTTTGCCCCATCTATGATACATGGAGTACATGAGGGGATCTCTTCTACAACTATGTCTGTATCTGTGTACCCCCTGTGGAGGCCCCTTCAGTTCCTCCCCAGGCTTGTCAGCAGACTCCAAAACAAACTATTTCTCTAAAGGGGTTATTTAAGACTAGAATCCCGTTGCATGAAATTCATGCACCCTCTCCAATCCAGGACCCCTCAGGGGATGTCTGACTGCCGGTTTATGCCCAAACTTTTAACAGATGACAGCTCCATTGTTGTTTCTTCCTTTTCATGTTTAAATCCATTGGAACTAGGTATTTAAAGTGTGTATACATTTTGGGGGACTCCCTGTATATCTCTATGCACTTAGTAAATATTTATGTGAGTTTCCTCTAGTCAGTGATGAAAGGAACCAATGGCGGGTTTGGAACCCCCATACAGGAAACCTCGCTCACTCCCCACATATCTCCCCATTCCACTTTTCCACTTTTGTGGGCTGCGGGAGAATCAATGTTTTTCTCATTAACTTGGAAAAGCACGTCCCATCACCCGTTGCCCAGAAGGGGTGCACTATGCCCCATGCGAGTGAGGCTGTCAGGGCACCCTGAGTGCTCATTCCTGCTCTGCAGTTGCCCCAACTCTCCCACTGTTTCACTGAGAGGATGGTCCCCCTCACCTCCTCTGGTTTCCTGATCTCGAACGCTGACCGAAGGCATCTCAGTGAGGGCCACCGGCGCCCACCAGGTGTTTCTGTCCACACCTGCTCCTGCCTCAGCACCTGTATTAGCCACACGGAGGTGATCTCATTGCCTCACTGGCCTCCATGGAACAGAGCATCACCACTCTGCCCTCTCCCTGTCATATCTACCCTGAGCACCCAGACACGAGCACCCAAAGGACGTGAGCATGCTGGAGGGGACATGCGCACGTCTTGTGGGAGACATAGGCATGCCAGGGTTCATGGAAGAACAGCAGCAGAGGGGCAAGGGGACATGTGGGCGCTGTGGACTGGGACTGTTGCAGGCGTGCGTGGGTGACATCACTGGGGGACATTCACACACGAGAAGGTGGGGAGAGGATGGGTGCATCAGAGGCCTGAGCCTGCCCAGATCCACAAACCCGCATAGCGTGGCCAGGAAGATGTCAGCCTGGTCTGCCACGGTGGCTGTCCCTACGATTGTGCACCTTCTGGGCCAGGAGGTTGCACTGGGATCAGCCAAAAGCGAGGATGAGGGCAAGAGGGAGGGCGGCCAGCTGAGAGGGCTCCACAGATGACCAGCACATGCTCAGTTGCAGGGACCGCTGCCACCTCAACGCCTCATTGCCTGGCCCTGTGCTACCTCTGTTATTGGGGTGCTCCCAGGCCCTTGGTGCACAGGGATCCCGGCTGCCCACTGTAATGCCCGTGGTGCCTCCCGCCTCCTCTGGAGCCTGGCACACTTCTAGGGCAGAATCTTCCCAGGGGCCTCGCTGGAAACAGCTCTGGGAGGGTGCCTCAGGGCCAGCAGGACTGACAGAAGTGGGGAAATGGGGGTGTGGCATGGAGGTGGTGCCTCTCCTTCTGTTAACTTAGGCAATGTATGTGGCGGGGGCTGTGAGTGGTGCCAAGGGAAGCCTGAGGGCTGAGCTGAAGCAGCGCCTGCGAGCTATCAGGAGAGCTCACAGTTGCCACCGCCATGTGGGGAGTACAGGCCACCCTGGGCTGGGTCCTACCTCTCCCATCCCTAATCCCTGCTGCTACTTGCTCAGGGCTGGTCCTGGGCAAGCAGCAGTGGATATCGGGAGTGCTCACAGCTGCTGCCATGTGGGGAGTACAAGCCGCACTCCGCTGGGCCGCCGCCCCCACCCGCACTGCCACAAGTTCCCACCCACCCGAGCATGCTGCACACATAGCCTGCTGTTCAGTCATCCATCCTGTCGTTTAGGTCATGATGGCCCCTGGATTTTTATATATTAGTTTGTGGTGATTTTCCTACATGATTCACATTTACTTTGCACCCAGGTTTGGTGAGTTTTACAATCTGTTATTTATTAGATTATAGCCTAATATTTATTTTAAAATACATTTATGGTCTCCACTCACCACAAAGAACTAAAATAAGAGGCATCTTTTTAAAAGCTGCCTTTGAATAGAACCATAAAAATGGCTTCCTATCTTCAAAGTTACATTTTAAATAAGATACACTGATTCACTCTTCTGCCCTCATTGCCACAGCTTCGGAGCAATTCCCTTCTTTCGGATCTGTCTGGGAGAATCCACCACCATCCGCCACCATGGTGAACTTCAGAGCAGGTCAGATCTGTACCATCATGAACAAGAAGGCCAATATACAGAACATGCCTGTGATCACCCACGTGACCCAGGACAAGTCCATGCTGATGGACTCCCTGGCGTGTAAGGCCAGTATCATCAACTCTGCCTGGGCTGGGGAGATCCGCTTCACTGACACCTAGATGAGCAGGAGCATTGCATCACCATCAAGTCAATGGCCATCTCCCTCTTCTACAAGCTCTCAGAGAATGACTTGAACTTCATCAAGCAGAGCAAGGATACTTTTGGTTTCCTTATCAATCTCATCGCCTCTCCTGGACACGTAGACTTTTACTCAGAGGCGATAGCTGTCCTCTGTGTCACTGAGGGTGCCTTGGTGGTAGTGGACTCTGTATCTGGCATGTGTGTGCAGATGAAGACAGTGCTAAGGCAGTCACCCCAGAGGCAGTAAGCCTGTGCTGATGATGCACAAGATGGACTGGGCTCTGGTTGTGCTGCAGCTGCAGCCTGAGGAACTCTTATCAGACTTTCCAGTGCATTGTGGAGAAGGTCAATATCACCATCTCCACCTATGGGACTATTGGCTTCAGGTCTGGGCTCCATGGCTGGGCCTTCACCCTGAAGCAGTTTGCAGAGGCGTATGCGGCCAAATTTGCCACCAAGGGTGAGGGCCATCTGGGGCCAGTGAGTGGGCCAGGAAAGTAAAGGACATGGTGAAGGAAGCTGTGGGGTGACCAGTACTTTGATACAGCCATTGGTAAATTCAACAAGTTCACTACAAGCCCTGATGCCAAGAAGCTGCCACGGACAGTCTGCCAGCTTATCCTGGACCCCTTCTTCAAGGTATCTGGTGCTGTCATGAATTTCAAGAAAGAGGAGACAGAAAAATTGATTGAAAAACTGGATATCAAGTTGGACAATGAAGATAAGGACAAAGAAGGCAAACCACTTCTGAAGGCTGTGATGCACCACTGATTGCCCACTGGTGATGCTCTGCTGCAGATGGTCATCATCCACCTGCCCCCCCTTATGACAGCCCAGAAGCACCACTGTCTGAGGATCCTGCCCTGATAATGAGGCAGCCATGGATATTAAAAGCTGTGACCCCCCCCCCCAAAGAACCCTTATGATGTACATTTTCAAAATGGTGCTGACATCTGACAAAGGCTGGTTCCATGCCTTTGGCCGAGTCTCCTCAGGGCTGGTGTCCACTGGCCTGAAGGTCAGGATCATGGGGCCCAACTACACACCAGGGAAGAAGGAGGACCTGTACCTGAAGCCCACGCAGAGAACAATCTTGATAATGGGCCATTATGTGGAGCCCATGGAGGATATGCCTTGCTGGAACATTGTGGGCTTGGTGGGTGTGTACCAGTTCCTTGTGAAAAAAGGCACCATCACCACCTTCGAGCACACCCACAACAGGTGATAACGTTCAGCGTGATCCCTGTTGTCAGGGTTGCTGTGGAGGCTAAAATCCTGGCTGACCTGCCCAAGCTAGTGGAAGGTTTAAGCGGCTGACCAAGTCGGACTCTACAGTGCAGTGTATCATTGAGGAGTAGGGGGAGCACATCATTGCTGGGGCTGGTGAGATGCACCTGGAGATCTACCTGAAAGACCTAGAGAAGGACCAAGAAATCTGATCCTGTTGTCTCCTATCCTGAGACAATCAGTGAAGAATCAAATGTGCTGTGCCTGTCCAAATATCCCAAAAGCACAATCAACTGTATGAATCAACCGTCTCCGACGGCCTGGCTAAGGGCATTGACAAGGGTGAAGTGTCTGCCTGCCAGGAACTCAAGCAGGGGGCTGATATCTGGCTGAGAAGTATGAGGGGGATGTGGCTGAGGTACTTCAGGCCCGATGGCATTGGGCCCAATATCCTTACTGATATCACCAAGGGTGAAGTGTCAAGGACAGTGTAGAGGCAGGCTTCCAGTGGGCCACAAAAGAGAGGGCACCTTAGGGGTGGCCAGATCATCCCACAGCCCGGTGCTGCTTTTACACCAGTGGGCTAACTGCGCAGCCCCGACTCATGAGGCCCATCTATCTTGTGGAAATCCAATGTCCAGAGCAAGTGATTGGTGGTATCTATGGGGCCCTGAACAGAAAGCAGGGCCATGCGTTTGAGGAGTCCCAGGTGGCTGGCACCCCCATGTTTGTTGTGAAGGCCTACCTGCCCTGCAGTGAGTTCTTTGGCTTCACCGCTGACCTGGGATCCAACACAGGTGGCCAGGATTTTCTGCAGTGTGTGTTTGATTATTGGCAGATCCTGCCAGGAGACCTCTTTGACAATACCAGCCGCCCCAGCCAGGTGGTGGCAGAGACATGCAAGCACAAAGGCTTGAAGGAAGGCATCCTAGCCCTGGACAACTTTCTGGACAAATTGTAGGTTGCCCTTCCTGCAGCCTGCCACCCAGGTGCTACCCCCTCATCGGCTCATGATCAACCACAATAAACCTACATTCTCCACAACATCTTGAGACTGTCCAGGCACAGTGCCACTCTCCTGACTAGTTCTGGGGCCACTGTGTGTCATCACTCAACATGAACACTTGATGTTGTTTCTTTCAATATTTATTCCAAGATTTCAGAGTCAACAGAAATGCCCTGGCTACAAGGACTCATTTGGCTGGTGGGAGAGGTGGGAAGGGACACCCAACACTCCTTTCTATTTCTGAGGAAAACTCAAGTGTCAAAAAAAATAAATAAATAAAATGCATTGAGAGGTTTATTTGGGTAAATGTCCCACAGTGGTTTTCCCCCAGAAAGGGGAAAAGAACAAGCAGATAAACATTTCTGTTTGGACAGAAGCTAGAAGGCAGGAAATTCTTGTGCAATGTCACTATGAGCACCTCAAAGCTGTATTAGTGCAATTGGAATGATAAATTTGATTGTGGTGAAAAAAAAATCTAATGGAATATGTATATGTCAATATTTTATTTCATTGTGATTTTTTAACTAAAATTTTAAAGATTTGGTTTAAAAATAACTTTTAAAAAAGAAATATGCCCTAGCCAGTTTTGCCAAATAGATATAGTGTCAGCCTGTGGATTGAAGGATCCCAGGTTCAATTCCAGTCAAGGGCCCATAACCAGGTTGTAGGCTCAATCCCTTTCTAAGATCTCCAGTGGGTACCTGAAACCATAGATAGTATGAAGTCTTATATATACTATTTTTTCCTATACATACTTATGATAAAGTGTAATTTATGAATTATTCCAAGTAAGAGATTAACAATAACTAATATTAAAATAAAACATTTATAATACTAGTAGCTTTGTGCATGAATCCGTGTGTAACTTGCTGCCACTTACTTCAGCTGGCCACCCACCCACCACTGCTGGTAGCTCTCTGCTGCTTGTATCTCCTGCCCCACCCTCTGGTAGCTCTTCCTGCTCCTAGCTCCTGGCAGGTAGGGGGCAGATGTCATTAACAATGTATTTCAAATTCAAAATAACCTGGGTGCATTTTTTCCACGTTTTCACAGTTTAGTGTTTGTTGTTTTGTTGTTGTTGTTTGTTTGTTTGTTTTCTGAAGAGTTTCTTATTCATTACTATGATAGTACCATCATTCATTAGAGTTTAGAGGGGCCATGTTGGACCTACCCCATATTCTATCTTTAAATTATATTGTTATGGGTGGGGTGTCATCAGTGTTCCCACTGGTTGCCTGTGGAAGTGGGCTTGCATCTTGAGGTGCTGCTAGAATAATACTTTTCAGAGGCCCCCACAGGAGGATGAGGTATGATGAAAAAGTTTCATTTCTGTGGAATTAAACCCCTGAGTTTCCAAGTTGCCTTCTCCTTCTATCCCATTTCATCTTCAGCAGTACGAGGGCTCAAGCCACTGCCCAGAGCCTCCGTTTCACATTGAGGCACAATATAGTCCTGCTAGCTTAGCTTGGGTTCCCAGCTGCAGTCTGTCGTGTGTAGGGTCCATATGGCCATGGTCTATGCAGCTTCTGGGGCCACATCGCCATTGGGGGGGGGGGCACACAGGTGAGTGCAAGGAAGCAGGAGCAAAGCAAGAGGAACAAGAGAGAGAATTCCCTTGTCTGCAGATTTTAAATTTCTAAGATTTTGTGCCCAGATAGAGCTCTACCCCCTCTAGCCAATTATCTTTCCCCAGGTTAGACTGATAATACCTTCCCTATGTCACCCAGCTTTACTGTGCATGTGCCCATCTTCCCTTTTGCTGGACCCCTTCCCTCAGTGATCGGCAGAGAAAGGACCAGTGATTCCCTGGGGAGTGTAAAGTTGCAGTTTCCTGGTGAAGCTGCACAGATGACTATGCTTATAATGTCTGGCCTTCCTTTTGTTCCTTTCCTATTACTAATATTGATAACTAGCTAATTACAACAGTAACAGTATCCCCAGGTGATCCGCAGAGTCCCTTGTTTTCCGACTAGGGTCATCATTTCCAGCTTACAACCTCTAGGACTAGCAAACTACCACATAGTGATAGCTATCTATAGAAGTCCTGCAGCAAATCATATAAAAGAAGTTTTTCTTCTTTTTATCCCCACTAAAGAATATAAATTGTAACACAAATACCACATCTAAACAACGCCAAATGCAGCAAGACAAAATGTATAGAACGCAAGGCATTTGAATTTAAATATGCCACCTCTTTTGACTAGACCTAGCTCTACTCTCTTTATTTTAAAATCAAATCTTAGAGTTTAAGTACCCTGCTACTGTTAAGAGCCCAGAAAATCCAACCCACTCTCTCTATCCCTCTCTTAGTCTACAACGAGAATACAGTCCACATGCAACTCAGGAAGTGGGCGTCCTGTCTATTCATACCATCTAGACAACTGATCTCATTGCACAGCGACACCTGAAACAAACCAAGTCACACCAGAGGAACTGCCATTCAGCTGCCTGCTGAAGTGTGAAACAGCTGCAAAATAAAACAGGCTTTATTGTGTTGGTATGCTGAATCTAACTTGAAGATACTGTGCTGAAGAATATACAATGTACTTTTACATATACTTATGTAAATACACATGCACACAAGCATACGTAGACTTTGGGATAAAATAACAAATCATTTAGTCTTATCTTCTTGCTGCTCTAATTATGAAATAATGTCCTTAAGCCTAACTTTTTTAAATGTCCAGTTGAAGCCTGTTCATGGGGTCCCCTGCTAATAAGCCCATGTGAGCTGCATGAAGGCGCTGCCCATTGCTCTGCCCACGATGCTTTGGGGCAGCAAAGAGCAAATCCCTTTCTCTTCTATGATCCGAGGACTTGGATGCCACTGTGACACATATGTTCCCAATTAATCTCCTGCTAGGCCATCTGATTGAATTACACAATCACTGAAATGTGTTAAAGGCTTAACTAATTTGAAGCCTAGCCATAGGTTAAACACCGTTGAACCATCAAACACAAACTATATGTTTAACATAAACAAAGCATTTCACAGATACAAACATGGCAAATGGGGGGTTATAATAAAGGGGTGTGAATGCCTTTGTCTTATTTTGCCCTTATACCCAAAACATTATAGTGCTTATTTGTTAATACTAAAAATAAGGCACAAGGAGAATTTTCCATTTATTACAGTATAGACAAACAATCTGAATAATTCAGGCTGTGTTTACAGAGCACAAAGTGAAGTTCAGATTTCATAAATATTCATGGTTAGTGTGGGTAAGCAGTTCAGGTAATTCAGAAACCATCCTATCCCTGAACAGTTCAATTTGCTGGTGCGGAGGGAACCAGGTTACTAGATAATTAGAATATATCCATTTTGCCACGAAATAGGGAACCAAAGAGGAGAAAATACCTCCTTATTATTTTTTAACTTTGATTCAGTTTTTTGCTTCAATTTGGTTGTATGGGGGTTGTGTGGATTTGGCGACAGAAGGAGATTATTCACAAAATGTGTGGCCTATGTTTTAAACATGGTGTTTCTCTTTCACCCCATTTGTTATTCTCACTTTCTGCCCTTGTGTGAAGAGTGTTTGAGAAGGACTGGCACATAGGTCTTTGGTCCCTGGGATTTCACCCAGTTAGGTTATCTGGCACCTGGTGAAATGATTACTCAGAAGCCAATGATACCCTGTACTTTGGGAAATGAGTGGTTTCCTTTACAAAGATGTACCAGAAAAACAGGTAATCTTGCGATTACAAGCACAGGTGAGAAGGGACTAAGAGAATGACACCTAAGATTTAGGCACAAAATATTGTAAAACCCCTGTTTCCTACTGATCTCTACTGCTTCTTTTAATCAATGTCTACCACAGCTGGGAAACAGCTAGATAAGACAAGTGACCATGAGGGAGTATCAGTGGAAAATGGCAGAAAGAGAATTCTTTATCATGGTAATGAAAAATAAGAGCGATGAATGCAATCCTTAGGTTCCAACCCTGGATTGTGTTTTGAATATATAAATCAATGGGCATTGATCTCAGATGGAAACCTCGACTTTACAGTGCTTTCCTCCAAAACCTCCTGAGGGTCACAAGTATCCCCTCTGTCGCATCTGGTATTTACTGAGAGCCTGTTGACACAACAGGACAAATCTAGATAGAATGATACCTTATGTGGGCCAGAGCTTTCGAAGAGCTCCCAGTCTCTAGAGCAGCAAAGCTGACAGGTGTGTGGGGACAGCATCTGGACTTCTTCTCTGTCTGTTTGCACACCCGAGTGATAGAACGCTGCCATTTTCTCCCAGGAGGAAGTCTGGCTAAGCCTTTAATACCATTTCTTTGCCACAAGAAATCCTGCTTGTTTGTCTGGGCCCCACATCTTAAGCAATCAGAATAGGGCTCTCTCACAGATTTCTAAAGAGGACATCTATTTTTTTAAAAACTAAATTCATAATTGTTGCTTGAAGTTGGTAGTGATAGGGGCGTGAGTATGGGTTAGGGGGTAGAGTGGCAGTGGAAAGAGCAAGAAGGAGTGAGGTGGAGGCAACTGGAAAAATAACCTAGAGCAGTATATCCTAGCATCCAGAATAGTTGGGCAAATATTTGTGTATGTGTCTGTTTCTCTCTACCAGTGGCAAGCCCCTTGAGGTGAGAGACTATTTCTTATTTATATTACAACCATTGCATCTAATACAGAGAAGTGAAATACTCTCACTCCTCTGCCACCTTTCCTCTCACCACCTTTCTTTCTCCTCTCTCAGAGCAGAGATATTGCCCATGTCATTAGTCTGTGCTTACAGCATTTCCTGGGCTGTATTGACCAGCAGATGTGATCACTGATCATACTCATTTGGGAGAGGAAGCTAAATGAACCAAAAACAATGAGCTCTAATAGAAAGGCTAGAAGGGACCAGCAGTCAGTGGCTTGCAGCCTGGTAGGTAACTGTTGCAAATGAGAGCAAGCAACATGTCTTCAATGACTTGATATGGAACTCTAGCCAAGTCCATGGAATTGCTGACTAAAGTATCTTCAGACTATCTGAATTTTCTATTATAATACTGAGAGATACACTTAGAAAATAATTTTTAGTTCTTGGATTTGTTGCTACTATACATATAAATTTCAGAAACAAATGTTTTACTAATGTTTTAATTCATTAAAATGCTTAACAAAAGCCCATTTCACCTATTTATAGTATCACTCCCTTATCTGTGCTATGCAGAATTGAATGTTTTCCACACTATGTAATGTTCTGTAGATACATCAAGCTAGATTCTGTATGCAACCTGTGGCATCACACAATGCCTCACACTCACAAGCAATCCACACTTGCTTCAATGCTCTGAAAATTATTATTATTTTCATATATATTTGTATTTCTTTCAGAGAGGAAAGGAGAGGGAAAGATATAAATATCAATGATGAGAGAGAATCATCAAAAGACTACCTCCTGCATGCCCCACACTGGGGATGGAGCCCACCACTTGGGCATATGCTCTGACTGGGAATCGAACCTCCTAATTCATAGGCTGATGCTCAACCACTGAGCCACACTGACTGGGGAAATTCCTTATTAATTAATTAATAAGGATCCTAATATTTTTATTTTCTAATGGCCCTATAAATTATGTAGCTAGTCCTGCTCTGAGTCAGGATGAAGAGATTCAAATATTGTCTGAAGGTCAAGAAACCACGGTTCAAACATTTTTTTAAAAAGCCAATGAATGGAGACTGAAACAAGATGGCAGCCTAGGCAGCCTCCTAGTCTCCCACCTCATCAACAATTTGGAAAAAAACAACAGCTAAAATCGAAAGGGATGGCACCAGACCCACAGGAAAGCTGGTGAAATGGGAAGGCTACAACTAGACACCAAGCAGGGCACCGCTACTGTCATGTGGAGTTTAAAACTAAGGCGAAACTGGACCTGCCAGAGCCGCTGCCACGGGAATGAGGGAAGCCAGACCTCGCTCTGCCCTGGGGCCCAAGGACTGGGCCAGCCCGCTGGCCTCCATGGGAATCAGGGAGCTGATGCGGGACCTCTGCCTCGCCTTCAGTGCCTGCCTGGATGAGAAGCCTCCCTGCCCGCAACCATCCTGGCATGCAGCTGTCCCAGCCTGCCCTCTGTGCTGGTGAGGAGCTGGTGAGGCGCCTTCCATTAGCAGGGCCAGCTAGTCCTTCCTCGGCCACCGCATGGCCGGGCCGAAGCTCCTGCCACTGCCGCCATGAATAAAGGAAATCCACTGAGAACAGAGCTCACTATGCCCCGGGCTCAGGGAGTGGGGGGCCTCAGAACTTAGCCTCCAGGTCCGCAGCTGCTCCGCTTCTGCACCGGACGAGACACCTTTGAGGGCGGTCTCCCCGCCTGCAGCCATCTCAGCCCGCCTGCAGCCATCCCAGCCTGCCCGCCATGCTAGGAAGGAGCTAGTGCAGTGCCTCCAATATGCAACCCTAGTGCCCCAGAGGGGCCGTGTGCACTGGGTGAGCCATATGTCCCAGGGGGCCGTGTGCCCCAGGTGAGCCATGTGTCCCAGGGTGCCATGTGCCCCAGGTGAGCCGAGTGTCCCATGGGGCTGTGTGCCCCGGGCGAGCCATGTGTTCCAGGGGAAGCAGTGGGACCCAGGGGGAGGTGCGTTGAGAACCAGAGGAGGAGCGGACTCTATTCGTGTGGTTCTGAGATAGTCACCATAAAACAAGCAGATTGTCAAATGACAGCGGGGAGGGGAAGGAGACCTGGGGGGAGATAAGAGAACAACTGAAGGACTGGTATACATGAATATAAGTACAACCAACGAACACAGAACTCTGGGGAGGGAGGGCATGAATGGGAGGTGGGGGTGGGGGCAACGGTAAGCTAGGTACACATATAATACCTTAATAAAACAATAAAAAATATATATAAAGCCAATGAATGGTAAGGATATGGATTTCTTGAATATCAGTATTCAGAAGTTAGTATATATTGGGATTTAGACAGGGATCAGGTAAGCAGCCTATGAAGTGTGAGAACTAGGAAGTCAGCAGAAAAGAGATTGACCTGAGGAGAGTCCAGGTTCTCAAATATGTGGTCTTGCAGTCTTTAAAAATTAACATGGAAAATAATATGGAGCCATAGCAAGAAGTTATGGTCTCTGAAACAGTTTCCTGTCCTCACTTTTAAATATTATATAACATTTAACAGATCATAAATATATCAACATTTAGTATAAGGAATTTTTCTATACCTATTACCCAGTTTCAGTCATTATAGATATTTTGTCAGTCTCATTTCATTCATCCCTCCATTTTTTGGTGAAGTGTTTAATCCAAATCCTTATTATTTTACCATATATATTTTGATACTGAAGTCTAAAAGGTAAAGACTCTTTAATTAATATAACTTCAATACCTTTGTTGCATTTAACAAAATCAACAATATTTTAAAAATTATCTAATGCCACTTCATGTTTAAGTTTCTCAAATATGTTTTTTTCCAGTTACTTTGTTCAAGTTAGGGTTCATACAAGTTTTGTGTTTGGTGTTGTGATTTAAGTCTCTTTTATTCTATCACATGTCCTCTCACTCCATTTCTTTATGCAATTGACTTGATAATTTTTGACCACAGCAAATGGGATTACAGTAGAAGCTCAGATTTTTTATGTAAAAGTTAATAACTAAGTAATATTTACTTATGGAATAATTTTTGGTTATTATATGTTATTATTATTCACATTCATCTTTGTGGCTGGAGAAAGTACTTATAATATAAGCAGCTTTGGGGAGCCAGAACTGTCTTTTGGAAATTCCTTGACCATAGCAGATCAAAGTACATGACAAACACACTGTAGTTGTTTATTCACAGCCAGTTGAAGTGCTCACATGTTACTCTATCCTATTCTCTAACCCACTAGAGCACTTGCTCTGTGTAGGACACATCAGGAATAATAGGAAAGGTCCTGTCAACAGAAAGAAAGAGCCAGACTCCTTTCCTTTCCCAGTCCCTATTTCTAAGACAGGATGAAAGCGTGTGGTATAGGTAACAAACTCGTACATATTGGCTGCAAACTTCCCTTCTGTCCTACAATAATACAAAGGTGAGATATTTGCCTGACCCATTTACCTACGGAATTTGATTATTCCTCTTTCTTAATTCTTCTTCATTAGTATATGGATATCTCTTTATAACTTTATATCAATCATATACTTGATTTCATTCCATTAAATTTTAGATTTTGTTTTTCTTTGTTGCATTTTAAGTTTCCAGTCTTGTCCAACAAAATAACTTTAAGAATTTTATTTATTTTAAGAACAATTCTGTAGGGCTACATTATCACATTTAAGTAAATGAGATTTACATTTTTACAATCTTTCAAAGGAAAAGAAGAAAAATGTTAAATTATTAAATGTTTTGTCAAAATACTTTAAAATCTTCTGCTTTTATTTATCAGATATTTTAATTGAAGTTGTTTCTTAGAAAATGAATTTCTTGTGAAGAAAACTTTGAATTATTCTTTTATCTGTACATTAAACAGCTTATGCATTTTTATTCCTTTAATTTTATTTTTAAAATATATATTTATTGATTTTTTTACAGAGAGGAAGAGAGAGGATAGAGTTAGAAACATTGATGAGAGGGAATCATAGATCAGCTGCCTCTTGCACACCCCCTACTGGGGAATGTGCCCACAACTAAGGTACATGCCTTGAATGGAATCGAACCCGGGACCTTTCAGTCTGCAGGCTGACGCTCTATTCACTGAGTCAAACTGGTTTTGGCTATTCCTTTAATTTTAGATGCCAATATATTGCCTCTTGGGTACTTTCTAGGTAGAAGATTCACTACAAGAACAATGCTTATTCTGCAATTCTTTTTAAAAAAATATATTTTATTGTTTTTACAGAGAGGAAGAGAGAGGGATAGTGATTTAGAAACATGGATGAGAGAGAATCATCGATCAGCTGCTTTTTGCACACTCCCCACTGGGGATGTGCCCGCAACCAAGGTACATGCCCTTGACCAGAATCGAACTCAGGACCTTTCAGTCCGCAGGCCAACGCTCTATCCACTGAGCCTAACCGGTCTCGGCTGCAATTCTTTATATACAGGTGAGTAACTATTTTTAAATGATTACAAGCTGATGATCAAAGTCTAATACAAGTTGTTGTACTACAAAGTGGGAAATGACACATTTTGGCAGGAAATGCATGGCCAAATCTCTGCAATCTAAGTGATATGATAAAAACACAGAAGTGCATGATTGTGGCATAGCAAGAACTGGCATGTATTAAAAAAAAAAAAGTAGAACTTTAAATAGTGAAAAGCTTGTGTTCCAGCTTAATGGAGAGAACTCAGCTCTTGGATACACAAAATTGACTAACTTCTGAGAGAACCAGGAAGTATGTCTTCTCATTGAGTTTTAACCATCTCTCATAGAGTTCTTATACTGCTGATGTTGTAGGAAACAAAATTGAAAGCACATTTTGTCAATTTGAGATATTAATTTCATCAATCTTTGAACTACACCAGAATTCATCATGTAGCCTAACATATATAAAATAAAGTGCTACTGCAAACAACATTAAACAATTCCTTTGTCCTCAAAGATGTCAGGATATGAGACAAAATTCCCATCATCTCCTTTGGAATATAGAAAATGTGGTCTGAATTGGCTTTCCTTGTGACGGCTAGGACACTACTCCTTTTGACAGTTTTTATTAATGCCACCTTAAAATCTACTTTATATTTATTGGCAGTTAGTAATTTCAAATTTCTTTCTGCAGTTGAGGATATGATTTTGTATATTGAATTGCCTTATCTTTCCTTAAATCACCTGCATCCCTCTTCCAAAAGACAGCCAGAGATACATTATCTTCTAATTTCTAGATATCAGGAATGTCTTCCATCGGATGTGAATACCAAGTGCTTATGAACCATAGAGCCTACTGTTTATATGAACACCTATCTTAATTAAGCAGTGGTTTATAAGAAGAAAGAACGAAGCAACATTGGCTGTGTGCTTATTATGAACCAATTATTAATCTAATATATTTATGTAAATAATCTACATTTTAATCCACGAAATACCCTTCAAAGTAGATATTACAATACTGAATCTATAGATCAGTAAACTGAGTCTTAAACAAACATAACATTGACTAACACTTATTAAACACTTACTATGAAAAGATTACTGGGCTGAGTGTTTTACATTTACATTTACATTGCTAAGGGCTTATTGAATTCTTATAACAACTCTAGGAAGGAGGTGTCATTATTATACTCATTTTAAAGATGAGAAGACAGTGGCTTAAATAAGCTAAGTAACTTTCCCAAGTTAAGATGTGGTGTGTGCAATGTATTGCTGCAATAGCTCCCTTTTAGAGTCAGTTTTCCAAGAGGCCCAGAGTCTTCAGAGCTGTGGAGGGGGGAAATATTTTCTATTAAAAGTTTTTCATTATGAAAATCTAACAATGTTATAGGGCAGAGTCTTTTTCTGCTGCCACTGGGGAGATGAGAGGAGCTGATGTGTAGAAAGGCCTTTCTCACCAGGCACTAAGATCAGGGCTTTGTGTGACTTCATGCACTCTCCTCCATATGAGACAGAGAGCATAACCCCAGTTTACAAGGAAAGAAACTCGGCATCAGAGAGGGTAAGTGACCCACGATTTCACAGTTGCCAAGTGGCAGCCTAGGAATCAGAGGCAGGGCCCATCTGTGGCTGTAGCAGGATGCCATGACTTGGGAGAGCACACGTTCCTGAGTCTCAGGCACTACTAGGCCCTTCCATACTATCAGACTTTTTTAAGCAGCCACACATCTCTGCCTTTAAACCTCTTTCTGGAAACCATTTACATGAGCAGTCCTGCTATTAACAAAGTCCTACAACTACTCAAAGAAACAAGCATGGTACACGGGGCCCAGGCTTGTTCCCTTCTCTCAGAATCACCGAGTCAGATGCTTATTCACCTCACACTTCACCTTAGAAACTTCCCAGTTTCAATACAAATTCCCTGGAAATGCAACTGTGTCTTGGGTCATGCCCCATCTGATACTCTTGACCTGCTGGACCAGGATGTTACACTCTTATCCAGCCTCTTCTGACCCTGAGAAAGCCCACACACAGATGCACAATCTCTCTAAGTCTTCCTTTTCTGCTGAGAGGTCAAAATTATAGTACTTACATCCTTCTGTAGCGGTGAATCCTATAACTATGTCAAAGCACTTTAAAAAATGTTCAAGTGCCAAATACACCTTACTTATTATCATTGATATCCCAGAGCACATGACGATGTTTCTAGAAACAAGAGTGAGGCAGGCATGAGATGACCCAGTAGGTGTAGGGGAAAAGGAACTAATGTTTTTGGAGTGGCTACTATCCCAGTGGCTTTCCATTTGCTATGGGTATACAGAGAGTCCCAACCTTCAATAAGGAGCAAGTTAATAAATAATTACAACACAGAAAATAAGCTCTAACAGATACAAACAATGGGACCAGCCTTAATTGAGTTATGTCCTCCCTCCACTCCTATCATCCACATGCACCATGCCATAGCTTCAAGGAGCTACATTTATGCAATATAGTTACCCTCTTCCCCCAGGTTAGTTGGTTCAAAGGTGGAGCTCATATTTACAGCACCTACTGGCTTGCCACCCCACAGAACCTTCTTCTCCACTGTTTGTGGTAGGTTTTGAGGAAGGCTTACTTATGCTCAGGTGTGCTTTTGTAATCCTGCACAGGCCTCCTTGTTGAAATTGCTTATCTGGAGGCCACTGCTCTCCTTGCATCTGGATATGATACTGCCACTTTCAGGGTACAGTCCCCAAGGCTTTATATCCTCACATCACAAAAAGTAACTCATATCCTTGGGGCCTCAGTGAATGAGAGCAATTCTGAGTTCTGCATAGGTAGGAATATGAAATACCTCTTTTCCATAAAGGTTGGATATAATTACTAGATGCGCATAGTTGTTTTAAGTACCAATTCATGTGTAACAAACCACCCACAAACTTAGTCTTAAAATAATATCTATTTATCATTTCTTAAGATTCTGTGAGTCAGAAATTAAGGCAGGACCGAACTGCCATAATGTGCAGTTCTTTTGCTCCATATGATATTGGTTGGGATCATTTATGTGAATTCATACAGCTGGGTGCTTAGCCAGAACTAGAACATAAAAAATGGTTTCTAATTCTCCATGGCCTCTTTCCATATGGCCTATACTTATTATACTAGACTGGGATTCATCATTATATGATATCTGGCTTCCATACCAGAGTTTTCCAAAAAAGGAGAACACATAAGCTGACATATCCCTTAAGGACTGAGTTCAAAAGTCCCAGAATATCACTTCCACCATATTCTACCGTGTTTCCCCGAAAATAAGACCTACTTCATAGAAACATAATACAACCCCTGAAAATAAGACCTAGTGCATCTTTGGGAGCAAAAATTAATATAATACACTGTCTTATTTTTGGGAAAACAGGGTATTAGTCAGAGAAGGTCACAAGGCCAACTCAGTTTCAAAGAGACTCCATCTCTTAAGGTGAGGAACGTCATGTGTATCCAGGAGAGAAAGAATGGCTGGTGGCTGTATTTGAAGGCTAGCACTGTAATAAACCAATACCATGCTGAATTCTCTACCACCTTATCCCTCTTCTCACATCCTATGGAGGCACTAAGCAAACTTTTCTCTTTCCCCATGCATGTCAATACATACAAGAGATATTGGTACATGTGTGTTTGATGTAGACATTATCAATGTAGAGGTGTTACAAACACCCATATTAAGCATGCACAGCTAAAACTTCTGAGTTTTATTTCAGTAGATACTTGAGATACTCCAGACTAAGTAGTTTACATTTCTCATTTTGTTTAACTTTCTTAAAACCAATGAGGGACATATTATTCTTTCCCTTTTATACGTAAGAACACAGATTCAATAAGACAATCTAGTAAATGAGTGAGCTGCAACCTCATCCTTTGTCCATCTAAACCCAAAGCCCATGTTCTTGACATTGCACCTCACTACCTGTCTTCATTCTTTTAAAAAATATATATTTTATTGTTATTTTACAGAGAGGAAGGGAGAGAGATAGAGAGCTAGAAACATCTATGAGAGGGAAACATCGACCATCTGCCTCTTGCACACCCCCTACAGGGGATGTGCCCGCAACCAATGTGCATGCCCTTGACCGGAATCGAACCTGGGACCTTTCAGTCTGCAGGCTGACGCTTTATCCACTGAGCCAAACCGGTTTCGGCAATACAAATTTCGTAATATGTAATTTTAATGCCACTTTGGTAAATAATATGATATCATTTTTGCAAGCAATGACATGAAGGTAATATTGCAATTTAATAGGAACTAGGAAGAAATAAAAATCGTAAAAATTAGTTTCCTCATCTGTAAAATGAAGTGGTTGGGGAAGGTGATCGTCAAGGTCCCTTCTGTCTTTATTAAGATGCTCTGATTCTGAGATTCTATTCTGTATATAAACAAGATCATTAATTTGAACTCACAGTATTTTTTTTAAAACATATATTTTAACACATGCATATTTAAGATTTATTTTTAGGTTTCTGTAGGTTGTATTATGCTATTTCACTCCATAAAATAGCAATTATTTCTATGGCTGAACACTGAATCATTTTAGTTTGCCAAATGCGCTGGACTCTCTCATGATTAAATAAGATACATACACATAAGATAGACTATTACTAGCTGTGATTACTTTGAATGAATGAACAACTCAGCACACATATTCTTAATCAGAATATAGACTTCACTAAATGGTGTTGACATCTTATTTCACCCTAATGCTGTACACATTCTGAATTAATAAGTGCAATAAACATGGTCAACTTATTATTTGGGTCAGTTACAAATGTAATGAGTATATTGTCAAGCACATTTTAATGTTAAGATTTCAGTTCTCATCTGGTTGGTATTCTCTTATTCCCTTTTTCTGAAGTGAAAGAGATTTTAAATCTACTACCTATTACATACTATAATCAGAAAATCAGAATTTAAATGTGTTGTCCAACTTTTGACATAGTAATTTCATTTCTTTTATTCCATTTTCCTTAACAATAAAACATATTCAGAAACCAATAAATATTATAAAATATCAATTTTGATAGCTTAATAGAAGAAAAAAATGTTGGCAAGAGATAAATGCCTTTCACAATTTACCTCCAAGCTGTGTTTTGAGCTTCATTTTATACCACTTCTCCATATTTCTCACTGTTTTAACCACAATAGATGCTCCTTGTGTACATTTTAAAATTCCGCATCTCCATGATGTTCCATCTCTTCCTCCCTGGATTAATTCTTTCATTCCATTGCCATTGTACTTATATTTCTATGATTGCACTTACTACTGTCTGACACATTTGAGTTCATTGTATAATCTGTGTTTGATCCAGCCATATGAATAGTCATCATCAATATTTCTCAGACTTCGTCCCACATAACTAGTATGACAACTCTATCATTTCTCAAAACTTCCAATTATGTTGGGGAGTTCCTAAGGGATGTTTTACATGTTATTATGGGGCACCATCCTTTCCAACTTTGCATAACTAGATTGCACTACCTTTTTCTAAATTATCACCTGAGAATATGCTTATTGATTTTTAGAGAGAGAAGGAAGGGGCGAGCAAGAGAGAGAGAAAGAAGCATCAATTTGAGAGAGAATATCAATGAATTTCCTTCCATACATGCCCCAAATAAGGGTATTGAACCAGCAACCTCTGTATGTGCCCTGACAAGGCAGGAAACCCGCAACCTTTCTATATGTGGGAGGATACTCTAACCAACTGAAGCACCCTGGGGAGGGCTAGAAGCACTACTGCTTTATTTGTTACTCTGAATGACATCCTACCACTTGCTGTCAAAGTGATTTTATCTAGAATGAAAAAATAAATAAATAAAACTTACTGATTTCCAGGATTCATATTCAAACTTGAATACCCATAGGGGACAGCCACATTTCTTAATATGGCATTCAAGGCTCTTCATGACTTGGCCTCTATCTAATTTTCTAGTGTTATCTCTGAACTTTCCCTACCTTGATATTTACACTCTATGAATAAACACCTGCTTTTATTTTCTCCCACATAGCAGATGCTTCCATTTGTTAGATCATTATTTATATTGTTTCCCGTGCCTGAAATGTCCTCCCTACCCTTCATCAACTGGTTCAGGGTTTTTTGTTTTGTTTTGTTTTTAATTGATATTTCACAGAGAGGAAGGGAGAGAGATAGAGAGCTAGAAATATTGATGAGAGAGAAACATCGACCAGCTGCCTCTTGCACACCCCCTACCGAAGATGTGCCCACAGCCAAGGTACATGCCCTTGACCGGAATCGAACCTGGGACCTTTCAGTCCGCAGACCGACCCTCTATCCACTGAGCCAAACCGGTTTTGGCACAACTGGTTCGTTTTTTACTCTCTTAAAAATTTAGCAAAAAGATAACATCCTCCAGGAAATCTTACCTAAAAACCTCATATATGAGTTCAAGCACTATCCTATGTGCTAAATATTTTAAAATAAAATAAAATAGTGCCAGCTAACTTATTGAACACTTAGTTTTAGACATTGCTCTAAATTTTATACCTCATTATATCATCTAATTCTGTCAATAGCCCTCTTAGGTAGACACTGGTATCATTCCTATTTTACTGATGGGAAGACAGAGTTCATGTATATTTTCTAAGTCACATAGCTAATAAAGTGAAAGAATCATAACAACTATTTTCATTCTTTGAAAATGAGATGAGAAATGGCCCTAAACACATTTTAATAAAATGATCAACTTATGTGTCTGTTCTCTGTAACACATTCTTTTTTTTCAACTTAATGGCACACTGGTTAGAAATATAATATTGGAATTCAGGAAAAAGCTCCAGACAGAAATGTAAGTTTAAGGATTGTGTATTCTAGTTGGTTATTGAAGCTAAGGATTTGTTGAGATCACCTGTGTAGAGCTTTTAGAGTAAAAGGTAAGAGAATTGAGGATGGCATTTTGGAGGTTTAAGAGGTGGTTAGAGAAACAGAAAAAGGCATAGACACAAAGTTAGGAGTGAGGAGAAATATCAAAAATTCCAGAGAGGACAATTACAATAAAACAAAAACAATCAGCAAAATAAAAGGCTCAGAAATGTCAGTAATATGAGAACTAAGAGAAATGATTGAGTGGAAGAAAGAGACTAAATGAGTGGTAGATAAATGGGACCAAAAGGTGAAAGCAGCATGTGAAAAGTGAAAGAAGCCCAGCAACTTCTCCATGTTCATGAATGGAATTCTGGAAGTAAGTAGGATGGAAGAATTAAGGTTGAAAGGTATTTAGTTATGATTCTCAGTGGACAGGGAAGAGAAAGTGAAGAAAAAACTGGAAATGTAATAGAGAGGAAATATTGACTGATCAAAGTTACAAGAAGAGAACAATTGAGGAAACATCCTCTTTGACAAAAAAAAATGAATTCCTATGTGAGTCCATTCATTTAATTTAACAAATCTCCTATGTGCCTGGCACTGTTCTAGGCACTGGGGATACAGCAGTGATCAAATGAAATGAAAACCCCATCTTCATAAATATTACAATCCAGTCTTGATTCTTGTGGGAGGAAACACACACACACACACACACACACACACACACACACACACACACACACAAACAAACAACAACAAAAAACACAAAGTAAAATCATATAATCAATTATTATTTCTCATGCTATGGAGAAAAGTAAATCAAAGGAGAGAAGAAAAATGAGGATAAGGAGCATACTTTTTTAAAAAGTTGGTTAGGAGAGCCTGAATAAGATAACATTTAAGGAAAGTTTTGAAGGCGAAATGGAGCTAGCTATATGCCTCCCTATAGCAAGAGCACTCCAGGTGGTCCAAAGAGCAATTGTAAAGGGTCTGTCATCAAAGGTTCAATTAGGGACTCACCTGCCTCTTTCTGGATCATGTGCACCTCAGCAGCCTTTTTTAAGCTTCTCTGCAATACCCTATTGCATGCAAAAGTCTCTCAAGCTTTCACAGTCTATACTTTGCTGGGTCTCTGAGGAGCCCAACCTCTATCCCAAGAAAGGCAGGATCCTAGCAAGCCTGGAGCCCTGCTCAGCGCAGGGCGGGGCCTTGGCAGAGCAGCATGTGCTGCACAGAGGCAGGAGCCGAAGGGAAATGAGCAGTGGTTGACATGTTTCCTGAGGTCCAGCAGTCCAATGAGAGAAGAACCTACCCTTGGTCTTGATTCTGGGCTCATCCAAAGCCTAAAGGACACAAAAATCAAAGAAATTGTGCTGAGCATCTTGGGTAGGATATGAGGTTTGGCGATATTTCCTAAAAGGGACAGAGAGCACTTTGCTATTTTCCTAATTGTGTGGTTGTTGTGCAGAAGGCTAAAAAGCATTAAAATAAGCATCTAAGGACATCCTAGAGTTTTAAGATGAACTATAGTGGCATGTAACTGATCCATTGCTGTGGTTGGGATTCTTCTGTATCTTCTTCACTGTCAAGTTTACTTTAGGAAATCTCAAGGACAATAACACATTATTGATACCTTGACGATTACATCTTGAATATTTTCTTCAATGTTTTAGCATTTCCACTTATGAATGAACAAAAGCTTTGAGTCAATAATCCACATTTTAATTTAAAATAAAATCTTAAATTATTATTATTATTATTTTAAAAGCATGGAGTCAGCGTACGATGAAGCAAAGGCTGCACAAATGCGGTGTAAGTGGTAGGAGTGTCCCAGCACCATCCCTGCTCCATGTGTGGAATCTTCAGTGTGAGGCGATGCTGGGTGGAGAACCAAGTACCAGTGAGTTTACGGTAGCCCACGCTGTCGCCGTATTCTGCAAACTGCACTGAAGAAAAGGGACCATAATTTGTCTGACTAAAGGCAAATCCAAAAATGGTCCTCCCTTGGAGGACTGAGCCTTTTTCAAGAAGAGTTACCCTTTCTCTTCAGAGGGCTATTCTGGGTAGGGCTCTGGGAGAAGCATCCTGAAACTGGACCAGAACACCAGCTGCATATGAAAATGTTACTTATGCCGAAACCAGTTTAGCTCAGTGGCAGAGCGTCAGTCTGCGGACTGAAAGGTCCCGGGTTCGATTCCGGTCGAGGGCATGTACATTGGTTGCGGGCACATCCCAGGTAGGGGGTGTGCAAGAGGCAGCTGGTCGATGTTTCTCTCTCATTGACATTTCTAGCTCTCTATCTCTCTCCCTTCCTCTCTGTAAAATATCAATAATATATATATTTATTTTAAATGTTACTTTCTCTTACAACTTTATGCCTTTGAGGGACTCTGCTCTTGGGCAACCAAAGCATAGGGGAAAAAGGGTCAGAAGAGGATTTTGTTATGTAAAATAGGGATTTCCCCACATTGGTACCTGGGTATGTATTCGTTATCCTTTATGTAGCTACGGTAAATGTTTAATCTTGGGACAAAATATGCCATAGGAATTTTAAAACATCTAAAAATGAAGCTTATATTTATATTATTATTTCCCTACAGTTCTTAAAGGATGTCAGTTCATATCTTAATGCTATTACCTAAGCTGTTCTGGAAAATATGAGCATTGCCTTTCTGTCATATTCAATTGAATTCATTATAAAATTTTCTAAATGTCTCATGTCTACAACATTCCTTTAAATAATAAATTATATCATTTTTTAAAAATTCAATTTAAGAAACAAATTGACAGGCAATATTTCATACTTTCTTAATTATCAGATATCTGACTCATGAATTACAGATATGTCCTTTTACTTATTTTAAAAAAATCAAAGTGGAAGGCACAGTGGATCTAAAAGAATGGGCATTTGACACATTTATGGTTTTAATTGGTTTACTATAATATTATCTTTCCATTGTTAGAAGAGCTTGTGGGGATTTTTTATCTAGAAGCATATTACAATCACAACTGGCTGTCTTAAAATCCAAATTAAGGTGGCTTCATGCTTTCAATAGCTCATATTGCCTTTTTTTTTTACTGGATATCTGTGAATTTTTCAATGTTTTTTAAAGCATAAAATAACTTTTAAAAGATATATTTTTATTGATTTCATAGGGAAAAGAGATAGAAATATCAATGATGAGAGAAAATCATTGATTGACTGCCTGCATATCCCTCTCCCATCTACCCACCCTGGGGATCGTGGGGAATTAAGCCTGAAACCGCAGCATGTACCCTGACCTGGAATCAAACCATGACCTGTTGGTTCCTAGGTCAATGCTTAACCACTGAGCCATGCCAGCTGGGCAAGCCCTGTGTTTAAAGTTTGGTGCTCCAAAGACAATTTCTGCCTGCCTAATATCTGCCATTTTAAACCTAAAAATAGACCTCTCCTATGACACAAGTAATGTGAAATTTTTGTTACAAACCTCAATACATGTGTATCTCTGTATTTCTAGGAAATTCCTGGCCATTATTGACTTGAATGTTTTCTTTTCCATTTTTTCCAATTGTATTCTCTAGAATCCTAAGCTTTGGGCCTTTTAGTGTCTCTTACATGTATCTTAAATTGTCTTTCATGTCTCACCCATCATTACTTATTATTTTGTGATTTCATTTTATGTTACTGAATTTTAATCTTATAGTCAAATATTTTCAAGTCTATTTATATGATTATTTAAACAATTATATACATTACATATAAGTAAATACACACACACATACACACACACACACACACATATATATATATTTTTTTTCATTGTTTAACATTCTTGTTTTATGGAAATAACTTATTTCTTTATCTCTCTGACTATATGAAACATTTTCCTTTAAAATTTCTTCTAATTGTTCTGTTAATACCATGACATGTAGTTCAGTTATTTGTTGGGATTTTTATCTCTTTGTAGTGTTGTTCTTCCTGAAATGTTAACTGCTTTCTCATTTCACAGTGGCCTTAGGTAACAAATATCTCCTTTGAGCTTCTCAGACTGGCATATGGGGAAGACCTTTGTCTATGGTTGCAACCTTAGCTTATTGCTAGATCTTCATATGTGCTTCATTCTTTTAGCAATGTAGTAATCTCCATTCCTTAAGCAAGAGTTTTCCTTATTTTTTTTAAAAAAGTTTTCTTTATTGTTTTCAAGTATAGTTGTGTACTTATTAATTCAATTTTAAATTTTATGACTCACTGGGGAATAAGCTGAATTTACCATATACTCAACATGATATGTAAAATCAGAAGTTGCAACAAGTGTCAAATTCTGATAGCTACTGACTTTTCAATAAGAATAGTAGAATTTCATTTTTAGGAGTCTCAGATCCAACTATTCTTAAGAGGAATCCCATTTGCCTACCCATGTTTTTGATTAGAATGGATTTTCCATAAACCCTCTTGGTCTCCCTTCACTTATTCTATAGTTTGGGAAGCATCGTGACTTATTGGCTGGAAAATTCTGCTTCTTTATGTCCCAGATACTTGGGAGTGAGTCAACACCCAAAGAGAATAACTTCTCTTCTGCTCCTTCAGATTGTAAATCTTATTTATTTTATGAAGTGAGGCCTGGCCAAGACATGTTCAGGGAAGATGAGTGCTATTTAGGAACTTTAAAATCATCAATAGGTAACAACATTTCTTTTTTGAATATAATTAGGAGCACAGCTATAGCAATTACTTTGGTATCTTAGAGCTAAATATATTTAACTGATCAGTTGAAATAACACCTATCTCTAGGATTTATTGGCATTTTCATGAATTAACAATTAGCTTTCATATTTCTATTATTCAGAGCCCAGTATCCTATCTAATAAAAGAGTTATATGCAAATTGACTGTCACTCCAACACAGAAGATGGACAGCAGGAGAGGGCAGTTGGGAGGGACCAGGCCTGCAAGGGAGAGCAGTTGGGGGTGATCAGGCCAACAGAGGAGGGAAGTTGGTGGTGACTGGGCCTGTAGAGAAGGGCAGTTGGTGGGGACCCAGACCTGCAGAAGAGAACAGTTGAAGGGGACCAGGCCTGTAGGGGAGGGCAGTTGGGGAGGACCAGGCTGGCAGAGGAAGGAAGTTGGGGCAACGGGGCCTGCAGGGAAGGGTAGTTGGAGGGGAGGGAATCCAGGCCTGCAGGGAAAGCAGTTGGGAGGGACAAGGCCTGCAGTGGAGGGCAGTTAGGGGTGATCAGGACTGCAGGGGAGGGCAGTTAGTGGGGACCCAGGCCTGCAGGGGAGAGCAGTTGTTGAGGGGGAGTGCCCAGAACTGCAGGGGATAGCAATTGGGAGTGGTACCAGGTATGCAGGGGAGGGCAGTTTGGGGGGGAACACAGGCCTGCAGGGGAGAGCACTTAGGGGAAAACAGGCTGGCAGGGGAGCAGTTAGGCATCAATCAGGCTGCCAGAGGAGTGGTTAGGGGGTGAGCAGGCTGGCAGGCAGAAGTGGTTAGGAGCAATCAGCAAGTCAGGCAAGCAAGCAGTTGGGAGCTAGCAGTCTTGGATTGTGAGAGAGATGTCCAACTGCCCATTTAGACCTGATCCTACTGGGTCTTAATGGGCAGTCAGACATTCCTCGAGGGGACCCAGATTGGAGAGTGTTCAGGCTGGGCTGAGAGCCCCCACACCATGCACAAATTTCATGCCTGGGCCTCTAATCTAACAATAAGATAAAATAAATGTCTATTTAATGAATTAAAGGGATAGGTGAATGAATGGGTATATGCATATAGTGGCATAAAAGCACTGAACATCTGAGCTCTAAGATTAACTCATTTTTTAAAATATATTTTATTGATATTTTACAGAGAGGAAGGGAGAGAGATAATTAGAAACATCGATGAAAGAGAAACATCGATCAGCTGCCTCCTGCACACTTCCTATTGGAGATGTGCCCACAATCCAAGTACATGCTCTTGACTGGAATTGAACCTGGAACTTTTCAGTCTGCAGGCAAACACTCTATCCACTGAGCCAAACCAGTTAGGGCAGATTAACTCATTTTTGCAAAAAAAAAAAAAATAATAATAATAATAATAATAATAACGCACTGAAATTTGATTTAATTCTCTTGAAAATTGGGATAAAAATTATTGGCATTCCTACTCCGGTGTTAATGGATTTAACAAGTGAAATATATTCTGGGATCTTTGAAAATATATAAAAATGGGTGTGATGATGTTGCAAAGCTTATTAAGTTGTTTTTCTATTTTGGAAAAAAAAGCAACAAAAGGAAAACTTTATACTAACTGGTTATTTAATAACACTGTTATTTTATTGAATAGAAGATGCATTAGAATATAGAAAAACTGTGTGTTTAGACACCACCTTAGTGTCTTTATTGTTAATTCTCCTCATGGGATCTGTTCTCCACCCTGCTGCTGAACTAAATGCCCGATAAGCCATCCTATCTTCTCACGGTCCTATTTAAATAGGAGAACAATATGAAAGAAGTTGCCTTTTAAGAATAACAACCAAAAGAGATTCCTTTAATAGCATTAATACACAGAATTCACAATAGCTCTATTTATGATATGAATACTCTGCACAAAGCACCAACCTAGGCACTTATACACATTTATTTAGTTCAGAGAATGAAGCCCGTGATCTGATGTTCTTCCTCAGTTTAGACACGAGGAACTGAGGCTCAGAGACGTGAAGGAACTTTCATAAGGTCACACAGGGATGCCAATTTGTAAGGCATGCCTGTGAGTAACAATCACATTTTGATTTTTTGCAAGTATCCACGAGGTAGCTGAAGCAGAGAACGAGGACATAACCTCTGCCTCTCTTTCAGATCACTTCACTCCCAGGGGAGGTACAACGTGCAAAGCCATCTCCAATCCCTGATCACCAATGTTTGCTGCCTCTGGTACGCCTTGCCGGCCCAGGTGGCTGGCAGAAGAGAACTGGGAGTGCTGTAAAGCGATCGGCACTGGTATAATCTTTCCTACCATGACACTGTTTTTACCTGAACTCTAAAGAAACCCTCCCTGGGCTCACTTGGAGAGCCCCGAGCTCATTTCTTTTTAAAAATACACACAGGTGTCCAGATACCCACAAGACCTCCCCACAAGACCTGCAGGAGAACACACCCTCCTGGAGTTTAGAAGTCAGTCCGATCTCCAGGCTTCTTCAGAGACTGAACAAATACTGAATCTCTGCCCAATTTCGGTCAGCCCCCCTGGCACACAGCCACGTGGATGCCTGGATGGGGAAAAATGCCCCGTGTGATCTGATGCCAGGAGCTGCACACTGATCAAGCGGTGCCACGGTGTTTCTCTCTTACGTTCTCTGCACTAAAAGGCATAGGAAGCCACCACCACGTTAGTTAATTCATTTCTAATGTGTTTAAACCGCTCGGCTGTTTCACGACAAATAAATAACGCCGCTGTGAAAACGGTCCACTTCTTTGAGAAATATCGGTGGTGAGGAAATGCCTGGGAAGTCACGATCCAGAGAAAGCCATGTAGGCTGAAAGGAAAGGAAACCTTAGATCCTCCCTCCGCAACCCCTTCCAGCCCCCGCCCGCCAGAAAGAAAGAGGGCGAGGTAACTGCAGAGCACAGACCGCCTCGTTTCCTCGGTAGCAGGGAGCTCTGCAGCGAGCTGGAAACCTCATATTCACAGGGCAAACAAAGCATCATTTTTTAATGACTCTTCTGAATACATTTTTGCAGCAGCTCCCCCCAGTCCTGCTTGTCATAATGGTTTCTTCAAACGCTTTTTAAAGCCTGTGATGTTCAAGGCCTTAGCCTTCCCCCTCTCTTGCTTGTTTTTTTTATGTGTCACAGTTGTCAACTAAAATAGAGCACCTAGCCTTTGTTTCAAGATGGTACCTGATCAATATCATCAATCCGGCTCACTCCCTCTCCCTCTCTCCCTCTCTCCCTTCTCTCTCATGCACTCTCTCTCTCTCTCCTCTCTACAGCTGTATCCATTTCCTCCTGGCAAAAAGGGACTTTATGAATAAATGATACTGAAATGCTGAGGGTTCAGATACTAAATAATGAATTTCACCACCAAAAACACAACAACTTCTCCAATCATAAAATACCGCTCCTTCCATATTGATTGTGCTTTGGCAACTAGATGCAGTGCTAGACTTCACTCTGCAAGGTGTTTAAAAAGAAAAACAGGTTTACCCAGGATTTATCATGTATGGAAAAAAAAATGTAATCTCTAAATAGGCTGTCTGCTAATGTCTGGCATAATGTTTCTTCATAATGGTTAACCCTTTTTCGGGGAGTGGAATAATGCAAACAGTGCCTCTCTCTAGATGGGAACTTTGCTTCATGGGACATTACAGTAAGTGTGTCATCTGTTCTGTGCTGTTGTGCGGGTGCGAGCTTATAATGATAATGCAAATTTCCTTTTATTTTTTTTTAAAACCTGCTGTGTGCAGGGAACAGAGCCTCCTGCAGCGGGACAAGGGAGTAGGTTAGAGTGCCTGCAGCGCCTGCTCTTCCTCACGGCGCTGGGTGCTGGGTGCGCGGCTCACTCACTGTTGCATGTACTGGGTCAAGGCTTGGGAGCATTTGTTGTCTGCTCAAATGTGACTTGCTTTTCTATCTCCCTCATGAATGGTCTCGGCTGGCGTATTTCTGATGTGCAGGGAATGCCAGTATCCGCTGTCTGAGAGATGGCTGGGGTCAGGGAGGGGAGATTCTTGGCATATGATTGGCAAAAAGCTGCCTTCTCTCAAGTTGTAGGCTAACTTTTTTGACTGAAATGTTCTGTGTCTGCCTATAAATTTGCTTTACTGCCTATTAATGTCAGAGAAGCTTCATTTTTAATTAGGTAGGATCGAGTAGACTTTGCTTTATGGAGAGCGCTCTGCATTCCAACTACATGATGTTTTGATATATACTTTGTGTATAGCTCAGGTTCTGAAATGATGCCAGTCGTAGGAAGGAAGCAAAGTAAGTTTCGAGCATGGTCTATGCTGTGTTTATGTCATGAAATTTAAGTTAAGCTGGACTGCTATAAGGATTTTAATGTCAAAAAGTACAAATGTAGGGGTGTTTTTTTTTCTTTCTTTTGTGTGTGTGTTCATTTGCTTAAAAAGGAAAACAACAACACTGTTTTTCTTTTTCAATTATCTGAAGATAGTAACAAATGTTTGCTTGTTTACCTGTATGCTAAATGTATGTTAAAATAAAACACACATTTCCATTTTAATTTAAAAAAAAACTTAATTTAAGGGGGAAACATGCAGGCATTAATTTAGAGCTACTGATGCAATGAAATAGAGGAATATATTTGAGCTATTAGCCATTTCAATCTCCTGCCCACAAATAATTGATGAGTTTCTATTAAAGATTGACAAGCTAGCAGAGTGCAACGCATTTTTACTAGAAAATGCAGCATGGGCAGTGAATATGCATTATTCCTTTTATTCTATTGCTCCGCATTAATAGTTCTGAAATTAAGCTTTATGTTCCAATAGCCCTATTGATTAGCATTTCGCTGGAGATGTACATGTGCCTGTTCCCGGTTCCCTCCCTCTCAATAATGATCATGTGAAACCCCTCGGCCATTATTCACAGCCTGTTGTCGTGTTGGTATTTCAAATACACGGGCTTTTCATTCGCCTCCTTAGGGTTACGAAAGGGTGGAATGCTGTGTTGAGAAATCTTAACTTACCTTCCTGACAATTGGGGCGCCGGGTAATGTCACCCGGGGACTCATCGGGGCTTATGGCTGGAATAGTCCCTCCTCAGGGTCCAGCTCTGAACGCCAGTTTCAGTTGTCAGTGCCGATGAAGGGTGTGTTTCGCTTTAAAGACTGTGTGTTATGTACCTTGAGCATAGATTTGCTTTAAAAGAATTCATAGAGAGCAGATATGGATTCTTTATATACTTTGTTTTTAACCCACGAAGCAAAATATTTATTGAAAGGAAAAAAATAGTTTAGATTTTCAACTACCTTGGAGGGTGTGTCTAAGGGGGGTATATAGTTTGCTACCACCAGGCAGTTTGCTGCAGTTTGATTTGATACAATTTGGCTTTTTTTTCCCCCGTGTTATTTTTCACATTACTTCTCGATTCTGCTTTTTGTCTCATTCCAAAAACAATATTATCAGCAACATCCCTCTGATAATTGATTTAAAAAATGCTTCTTAACAGAATAGAAAGGGGTCACAGTATTTTAAATAACAGCTTTGCTACTAAATATGCAGTAAATCCATTTTTTAACTTCCCTTATCATTGGCGCTTACTGAATCTGCTGATGAAATGCTGCAGCACTTCCAGAACGACCACAAAGAATTTGGAAGCACATTGAATCTGTACCACATTTAATTTGGGGCTGCCCCCTTATAGCCAAGTGGTGAAAATGGGGCAATCGATGTGATTTTTCCACAAAGTGTTGTTTTTCAATAAAATTCTGGTAGACACCTCATTTCACCTAGGGCATTTCTCTGCTGTGTTTGCCCTCTTAGGAAATCATACATAAGGACATCTAGTGTGCTGGCTGACACACTTATGAAATGGAAGGGCAGGCTCGATAACATGCATATTCCTTTGTAAACTAACTGACTACATGTATATAACAAGGGCTCAACTCAGTCCAAAGTTTCTAGACCCCCCAAAAGCCCCCTCAAACATCGAATTAGAAATCTGGGTACAAATTTTAAGGAACTGGAAGCTGTATTTTGGCATCTATGACCTTCTTGCTTGAATCCCATTATGTCCTTTGATTGTTGAGGCCATTTGGAGAATTAAAATCAATCTGGAGTTCACCTTTAAGGAAAGTTAACAATACACCAAACCCTCAAAAAATCATAGAAATCCCTAAAGCATTTTTTATTTTTTAGTACATAGTGACATATAGTATTGGCAAAGGATGCTAAGACCAAATATAATATTTTTGGTATCTGATTTTGTTTGGTATTTATTAATATTTTTTCTGTAGAAGAATAAATAGGTGAAAATAGTTCACCACCATATGATTTGTTTTATCCCTAGGCATTGCCTGAGGTTACTGGAACATCCCTAGTTTTCAGTATCGAAAAGTGAAATGCACAACAATGAAAATTTTATTAAAATGTATGTTAACCCATTACTGTATGTTCATTTTCAATTCTTTATAAGAAAGCATGATGTATCATTTTGTGTGTGTCATTCTTTAAAAAGAAAGGATGAGTCAAGTAAAGGAGCAAATTTAATGGGGGGATTTTATGGGAAACATTATACAAATGGCAGTGCATGTGATTCCCATTATTAAAATAATTTGTCATTGTATGAAAAAAGGTATAAATTTCAAGAAAGAATCTTCTTTAGTTATCTGCCCTTTTTTAATGACAGAGGCTTTTGTGCAGAAAGACAGACACGTTCTCAGGCAAAGCCCATTTCAGGCCAGAATTTCTGAAAGCCCTATTAATGTTTCATGCTAATCAAGGAGAGTGGGAAATAGAGCTGACAGGTGCTTTCTACTCTGCTTATTCCTGTCTTCCTGCATTAGACATTACTAGCTAAAAAAAGGGCCAATGGGGTTCTTTTCCAATGCATATCATAAGAGGGGCAAAAATAAAATAAATCTTGGCTTAAGTTTCCTGTTGTTTTCCATCTTGGATGAGCTGATACCATTCTTGGTCATGTGAGTGCATTGATTATTAATAAATCTGTTTTGCTCTAAACTGTAACCTCAAAAGGGATGTGCCATTTGGATTTAGCATTCCAGTACAGCGAGCCATGCTGTTTGTGAATCTATAAAGGTTCCATCTGTAGTGTCGAAGTTAAAATATTCTATCCACAAGTAATTTGAGCTTTTTGCCTATATCTGGTATCTTTAATAGAAATTCTGTTGGTATATGGGATACATTCAGTCATCACCATGTTATCTAGAGACATAATTTAGATTGGAGCAGACATCTTTTCTCTTTCTTCACTAGAATGCTTACACGCAACCACATTTGTCAAAGCTCCATGCCAGAATGAATACATTCTATCACATCTGGTCTAAGAAAAGATAATACATTGACTATGGATTGTTTCTGGTTTTTGTCTTCAGATATATATTACCATTTTAATCGGATTAGACCTATGAATGTGTGTATAAGATCTCTTATCATATAAAATTAAAGTACCTTACTCTTACTTAAAAAAAAACACTCATTTATCCTAACAATTATGTGTTTAAAAATATATTAGCCTGACTAACTTTTCCACATCTTTTATTCATAGAAAAACTATTTTTTCTTAAAGTGCATTTAGACATGCCAAGGACTATTACCTTCAACTTTAACTACTGAGAGCCTGCCACTTTCTGGCACCTGGTGTCTATCTTAGCAAGGTGGAAGGTGACATGCGGAGCCTTTGGGATGGAATGAAATATGACTGGGCAAAGTCTTCAAGTAGCAAGGGTGAGTTCACAAAAACAGACGACAGTCATTCATAATTGAGAAATACAGAAATAGTTGTTTTACTCCCACTTGAAGATGGAAACTCATGCTCAATTGCCCAAGGAACACTAGAAATGTGCTAAGTTTAGAAAGTGACATGAAGGTTGACGACAGGCACATAAATAAAACCAAAGAAATTATTTTAGGTTATGGAGCCTATCAGCATACCAAAACAGAATTTTTAAATTTTCTTTTCTTTTTCCCTCCATGGAAAATACTTTCTGGTCACGTCTTCTTACACAGGCAAGAGCAGAATATGGAAATGAATTTGTATAATCCAGGGTAATGAAAGTCAGTCTCCTTAGCCTCATAAGACAATAGCAGGCCTTGACTGGATTTCGCATAGTCTTGATTGGAAGGAAACGGTTTCATATAAAAAGCTTAAAATTTCAAAATTAAGAGAAATAGATCTTGATGAAATAGTATTACCACTCAAATAATATACTAAAGGCAATTATTCTTAATTTGGGGGAGGTGAAAGCTATAGACCCTTTAAAATCTGATGAAAGCTATAGACCTTGCTTGAAAAACTCATATGCACTAAAAATTTTGTGCACAATATAATGGGGTCCACAGATTACTAAAAACCTATATATGTAGTCCAAAGACTACAGGTAAAAAGCCCCTCCATCAAACTCAACTTTTATAGCCCCCACCCCCACCCATTGAAGCTAAAGGCTTAAGAGCCTAAGTAACATTTTGCTTAACCCCTTCCTCTTTGATCATACTTGATCACTTGGTCATGGTTTATCTCTCTAAAGATGTCAGGCAAGGTATTGTTTCCTTGTAAAGAGGGGGACCCTCATACAAACCACACAGGAGGTTAGTTCTCTGAGGATCAGTAAAAAAAAGGGGGGGCTGGATATTTAAAACTAGAGATGGAGCATCCTTGTGTCTGAAATGAAGATTCCATCTCTTAGAACTCTAGTCCATTTTGGTACTTGAACCATGTAGAACTTCATCTTCTGGAGATCACTGTAGGAGGATTTACCCTTACCTGGCCTTTCTATAGGAAGGGGCACAACACAGAATTGCTTTGGACGATGATCCTGTCACTATCCTATATAATAAAAACCTAATATGCAAATCTACCGAACAGCAGAATGACCAGTGGGACAATCGGTCGTTATAACCAGGGGCACTGACCACCGGGGGGAGACACTCAATGCAGGAGCTGCCCCCAGCCCACAGGCCCCAGGCTAGCCAAGGTGTGTGCCAGTGAGGGGCCCCCGATTGCCTCATCAGTCGCCCCTAATCGTCAGGCCTAGGGTTTCTACCCGTGCACAAATTTTGTGCACCGGGGCTCTAGTCTAAAATAAGTTTTATTAGATTTATTGTAGGTCATTATAGTATATAAAAAAAAGATATAAGGAGACATTTGGCTACATATACTTTGCTATAAAACTGATATTTTGTTGTGTTATGGAGTCAAATGGACTTTTTTCTTTTTTTGATTGATTGATTTTCTTTTAATTTCAGAATTTTCTTCTGTTTCTTTTATTTAATTTTTATTGATTTTTTTAATTTTCAGGTTTTTTTCTGTCTCTTTTTAAATTTTATCTATTTGAGAAAGAGAGAGATATCCATCAGCTACATAACGAATGCACCCCACCACAGATGGAAACAAAACCTGGGAATGTGCCCTGACCTGGAATTGAACCTATCACAATTAGGTGAATGAGATGCTGCTCCGACCAACGGAGCTACCCTGGCCAGGGCAGATGCACATAGACTTTTTATATGTTACCTCTGGTGAAATTTTGTTGGCAATTGGTGCTAGACAAATTATTTTGAAATCCTCACCCCAAACAACACTTGAATTGTTAAGTTAAATATGACTCTTCCCTAAGAATTTCTAGAAATATGTGGCAAAATTAACTTGTTTGTTTTATTACATATAACTAAATACATAACTAAATACTAATTCTTAGTCAATATATACATATATTAAATCTATATTACATTTTATAATTCTAAAATCATTGTGTCTTGACACAAATATGTAACTGGAATCATGGAATCAGTCTTTATAAACTGGAATTTAAATACACACACACAACAACAACAACAACAACAACAACAACAACACAGCATCAACCAGTTATTTTTAACCTAATTTTTCTCCTCTATTCTGAACTATCCTCAACTCTATCTCTAGCACCTTGGAGGACAGAAACCATCCTTAAATATCCATTTAAATTTGCCATTTTCCCCATTCCTAGATCCCTAGAAGTGTTTCATTACCTTAAAGTTATACTAAATTATTTTTAAAGGAAAGACAAAATAAATAAAGTTATAAAATTTACAGGTATTTTATTTTAGAGTTTAATATTTAGCAGCTAATTGCAAAATGGTTCATAGTATAAAATATAATAAAGTTTCCATTTGGATAAGCCTTACCAATACTTCTAAGGCTAATGTGATAAAAATTAGTCTTATTTGCCTTTTCATAACATGTAAAAGTTTATATTTAAAGCTCTATTTTTTAAAATATATTTTATTGATTTTTTTACAGAGAGGAAGGAAGAGAAGGATAGAGAGCTACTAACATTGATGAGAGAGAAACATCAACCAGCTGCCTCCTGCACATCCCCCACTGGGGATGTGCCCACAACCAATGTACATGCCCTTGACCAGAATCGAACCTGGGACCTTTTAGTCTGCAGACCGAAGCTCTATCCACTGAGCCAAACCGGTTTTGGCTAAAGCTCTATTTTTTTTAAATGGAGGAGGAAAGAGAGTTAATTTTAGTAGTTTCACCCCTATTGCATACCTGTCATTTTTTAAAGAAAAGAAATGCCATTAGTGAAGTATTACTGTCATTTCCAAACCAACTAAACACAGTCTCCCAGCAGCCACCGAATCTCCTGATAAGGACAAATAGATACATAAAGACAAACATTAAGATTGCAATGTCACACCCCAGAAGCTGTTTCCATGTAGGTTTCCAAAATGGGGAAAAACAAAGAACACCACAATCCAGTTGTCAAGTATATACATATCAGAAAATATAATTCATTCTGGGAGACTCTAGTCAAATCCAGAAGCAATGACAAGCACAGGTGTGATAAAGATTCAGTTCCCAGCAAGTGCAGTCCATCACTGTTCTGTCTCACAGTATGGGCCATCTCTAAATAACTACCTCATGCCGAAACCGGTTTGGCTCAGTGGTAGAGCGTCGGTCTGTGGACTGAAGGGTCCAGGGTTCTCTCTCATCGACGTTTCTAGTTCTCTATCTCTCTCCCTTCCTCTCTGTAAAATATCAATAAAATATATTTTTTTAAATAAAATAAATGAACCACCTCAGGAGAGGGCCCTCTCTTACCTCCAGAATGCCAGGCAATACAAACTACCTTTCCCTAAGCCGTAGGTCACATCACCAAGAGAAGGGCTATGAAGTCCCATAAATGGCCACTAAGAGAAAAGGGTCTCACTAGCTAAACAAACCTCTATAGCATGTTCTCAGGCAGAACTATAATCAACATGGAGACAACTTAGGTCCTGAACATGGAGCAGATTCTAAAATGGCTTACCAGTTGGGTTTCATGTCCCACAGTCCCACTCAGTGTAAGAACGCATCTCCATGGGAAGGAGAGCAGAGTTGATCCGACACAGGAAGATATGTACCCATTTTTATATTCAGCTACAGTGGTCAGATTCATACAGGACAATTCATACAGGATTAACTCTTACTGACCAGGTAATCAAGACATTTGATATTCATAGTTGAAAGGAGATCAGAGTAATACAATAGAAAATGTAATAACCAACACATTAGAAAGAAGGTAAACCTGGAAAGTAATCTTAAGATATCTATTTAAGGCACTCAAAGCTGGGAGACTGTTTAAGTTACTGTAATAAATCATTAATGAGTGAGCAGTAAAACACTGTTAAATCATTAATTAACCATGTATTAACAGTAGAAAATATTAGTAATTCATTCTTAAGGCACCTAGTGATAGCTACAATATGAAGTGCTTGTATATACATGTAATTAATTAACTTTCTAATTAACTTTTAATATAGTTGTAATTAAATTATTAGAATTTTGCTTCTATTAATCACCTAAATAGCAGGGTGGTTTACAAGATAATTTTTGTGCTTTGTTTCTTGTTAAATACTATTATATGCAAATGAAAATTTTTTCAAATAGCAAAATATGCCCCAAATTCAACCTGATAACCCATTCATTTTTATGCATACATAAAACCTTTATTTTCAAATTATTAAAAAGACCTTTAATATAGAATTGGCTTTGATTTTATTGAAGACAACTATAGAATTTCCAGATGATCAGTTTTTCTAAAATAATTGTCATATAACGTTATTACCATTTATAATAATAAAAGAGTAACATGCTAATTAGACCAGACATCCTTCCGGATATTATGCCCAATGTCCCTCTGAATAAAGCCGGGGCCAGAAGGAAGCCCGGGTCCTGGGTGACAGAGGGAAGCTGGTGTCAGCAGCGGGGGAAGGAAGGCCTACTCCTGCACAAATTTTGTGCATCGGGCCTCTAGTTGGCATATAAAAGATACTTGAAAGGTTTCTGCATGGTTTTTTTTAAATATACTTTATTGATTTTTTACAGAGAGGAAGAGAGAGGGATAGAGAGTTAGAAACATTATTGAGAAACATTGATCAGCTGCCTCCTGCACACCCCCAGTGGGGATGTGCCTGCAAACAAGGTACATGCCCTTGACTGGAATCAAACCTGGGACCTTTCAGTCCGCAGGCCGATGCTCTGGTTTTTGGATGTTTTAACTAAAGCTTCCAGCTAATGCTTTGCTTTATCTTTTTTACCAGTGGCTAGATCAACTATGTTTTATTGTAATGAAACAATATTATGGAACATTATATAAAAACTTCATCCCATCTACCATTGTGATAAAATTCCTTCAAAAGACATTATTTGAGTTCACTAAAAGTATATCCAAAATAAATAATATCTTATTGCATAAAATAAGGTGGGAAGATAAGTTGTGGGCTTAATATTATTTTCTTCTTCTAGTTAATATTATAACAATAATTCTTAAATATATTTATAGAAAACAAAATAGATTAAGTTGGTTATATTTTAGAAATGTGAGGTACGGTAATTTTCTATCTACTATGTAGCCATAGACCCAAGTATACATTTTGGTAAAATAGAATATTATCCTCCATAATCAAAAGTTTACCGAAAGTATGTTCAGCTGACCATCTGAACAGTGAAAATGTTTGCAGTCAGCACTCTTGTCTTTGGAAACCCTGTGTCAGTGGTAAAGGGGGAATAAATAAGAATAGAAACAAATCTAAGATACTTTAGATTAATCATTGGGTGTTTAAAGGTATTGAAAGTGAAGGACTGTATTTACAGAGCCATCAATTCCCATCACAAAGAGGTGGCCCTGTGGCCTTTGTCACACTTGTCCATCCATTCCTGCCGTTACCCAATCAAGTGGTAAGCAGGGGAGTGTAGATCAGAAGGCAAAACACTGAGCAAATGGGTTTGTCTATCCTACCAAGACTACAGTGGGCTTAATGACAAGAACTAACTCCCTTTTGTCCCATAGGCAAAACATTTTGGAACTGTCATAAAGGCAGTGCTATTGCTGGGATGTCAAAAATTCCTTTACCCCTCTTTGAAATTAAGTGTTATATATGTGCAAGCATAAATTAAGTGAATTTAACAAAAGCTATTCTGAGGGAAATGTGGGGAGAAAACAAACTGTTTATAATAATTAAAATATTTCATTGTAGGGATCAGGAAAGTAGCTGCCTATCGCATAAACAAACCTATGTCTTGGTAAGCTAAATTACTGTTTATGGTTCCAGAAAATAATGTGGCCCACCAATGTCATAACATAGCATGATGAGGTACTGTTACTTTCATGGAGTGAGGGCTTTTTATGTGATGTGTCTTGTATCAAAGAGGGTGTACTTTTCTATTAGTGATTTTAGCCAGATCAATGCATGGTGGAAGTAGGGGGTTAATGAGGCCAAGGTTACAATTATAATCCCTGTACAGACCAATTAGGTTTAAGGAAAGAAGAGCTATTCTCAGTCAACTGAGGGTACCTCATCTTGGACTGCCTAGTCATTGACCGTACGTGGAGGGAGGTTGTTGAATGCCATTTGTAAGAGCCACCATTGCTGGGCAGTTAGCTCCTGATGCACGCCTGGTGGTCTGGCAACAAGCTCAGCCCCTCGGAGTCTGAGATCCTATAGAGGGACTGAAGATCTTCCTAAGGTAAGAGGTTAACATAACAGGCCAACCTGATTTAGCATCCAAGTTATCCAAAGCCTGAGCCAGGGTAATCTGACAAAAACATGGAGTTCTTCAGAAACGGCAAGTAGTAAATGACTTTTACATAGTTTTCAAAAATACTGACTCAACAGAAAGAACAATAACGAAGGTCAAGCCACAGAGAGATAATATGGTTAGAATTTTTACTGCAGAATTTTCACATTAGCCCTAGACTAGGCTCCTTAAAAGATTGTTTTCATCTTGGAACTGTCAGAGCATAGCACAGTGCTTGCTATGCTAAAGATCAGCAATTGTCAACCCTTTTCATCTCATGACACACATAAATTAATTACTAAAATTCTGCACACCAAAAAATATGTTGCTTTTTTTGCCAATAAGACAAAAAAAAATAAGTATGATTTTGGTTCATTCACATTGTACGGCTATTGTGTTGGCTGTTTTTTCGTGTTATTTTTTTTTAATTTAAGAAAAAGAGATCAAGGCTGATGACTAAATAAAATAGTCAGGTATTGAATGTTTTAAAAATTCTGTGGCACACCAGTGTGCCATGGAGGGATGGATACTGGTGGGAAATTGCTGCTATAGGTAAGCACATATGACACATGTAACTTTAAGTTTTCTAATACATAGTTACATATAAAAAACTGCTGGAATTAATGTTAATAACATATTTTATTTAACACAATACACCCAAAGTATTATAATTTAAACATAGAAACAATTTTAAATTGCATTTTAAAATTAATGAGAAATCTGGTGTTTATTTTTCGGTTATAGCACATCTCAATTCAGACTAGTCAGAGTTGAAGTGCCCAAAAGACATGTCACGACAGGACAGCATAGCTTTAGGTGTTCAATTCCTGCTTCTGATAAGAATACAAGAAAGAGGAATATATGAATGAGTGAATGATATATGAATGAATGAATTAATATTGAAATCAATATAAAAAGTAATCATTTTGAGTTTATTGCATAGATGGAAATTATATCTATTGAAATATCTATAACATTATTTTCTAGATATTATGTATAATAAAAGGGTAATATGCAAATTGACTCTAATGGTAGAATGACCTGAATGGCCAGTAGCTATGACACTCACTAACCACCAGGGGGCAGATGCTCAAGTCAGGAGCTGCCTCCCTGGTGGTCAACACAACCCACAGGGGGAGCAGAGCTGCTCAGCCACAAGCCAGGTTGATGTCTTTGAATGCTGGTGGTGGCGGGAGCCTCTCCCTCCTACCTCCTGGGCAGCTCTAAGATGTCTGACTGCGACTTAGACTCACTCCCCATGCCATCAGTCATATATCCCCCGAGGGCTCCTGGACTACCAGAGGGATGTCTGACTACCAGCTTAGGCCCAATCCCCTGGGGAATGGGCCTAAACTGGCAGGTTGACAACTCCCAAGGGGTCTCTGACTGCAAGAGGGCACAGGCCAGGCTGAGGGACCACCCCCCCCCCCGCCCCCAGTGCACGAATTGTTGTGCACCAGGCCTCTGATATAAAAGCCTAAGTAACCATTACTACTGAACAACCAGAGTGACCGAAAAAACTGGACGACTGGCCAGTAGCTATGATGCACACTGACCCAGACCCTGCTGGTGGGGCCCTGACAGCCCTGAATCTGCTTCACCCACACCACAGACCCACACAGGAGGGAGCCTGATTCCTCGCAGAATTGGCCATTGATTAGCTTGCTGCAGGGGCCAACCTTCCAAGATCCCTCCTCCCAACTGGCTGCTCCAGTCCCCTGATTAGACCTGATGGGAGAGTGAGGACTGGCCAGACAAACTTTCACGGTCCCTACCCTGGCCAGCCAGCCAACCTTCTGCAGTCCCTATCTCTGGCAGGCCGCCCCCTCCCCATTGGCTCCTATTGATGGCCAGGCCGTGGGACCCCACCCATGGACAAAGTCATGCACCATGCCATAGGAAGGGAGAGGGAAAGAGAGATAGAAACATCAATAATGAGAGAGAATCACATTGGGGATCAAGCCTATAATCCAGGCATGTGCCCTGACCGAGAATTCAACAGTGACCTCTTGGTTCATAGGGCAATGATCAACCACTGAGCCACATCTGCTGGGCAAAGTTTTTTTTTAGTTTTTTTTTAAAGCAAATGTTTGTTGGGTGGATAGGAAGATGAAGACCATCATATGTCAAATTTTAATCACCTATTCAAAATTTTACAATATCTAATAGTGAATCAAAAATATTTTTTCACCAATTAGTTGCATGTGGATTCCAAAATATTTGTTAACTATAAATTTGAAAATATGTTGTTCTAAATATACCGTATTTGCTGGCGTATAAGACGATTTTTTTGGCCCTGAAAAATACGTATTTGCCGGCGTATAAGACGACCCCCTAACATTTCCACTAAAAATACAGAGTTTGTTATATACTCGCCATATAAGATTCCCCCCACTTGGAGGCATATTTTTCAGGGCCAAAAAATCGTCTTATACGCCGGCAAATACGGTAATATTTTATAGGTCTTTTGGGGGAAATGGCTTGCCTAGACTTATTATTTATTAATAGTGGCCTGGTGCACGAAATTCGTGCATGGGGGTGTTTGTCCCTCAGCCCAGCCTGCACACTCTCCAATCTGGGACCCTTTGAGGAATGTCCAACTGCCCATTTAGGCCCGATCCCTGTAGGATTGGACCTACAGGGCAGTCAGACATCCCTCTCACAATCCAGGACAGCTGGCTTCCAACTGCTCATCTGCCTGCCTGCCTGATTGCCCCTAACCACTCACCTGCTAGCCTGATTGATGCCTAACTGCTCCCCTGCCAGCCTGTTTGCCCCTAACTGCCCTCCCCTGAAGGCCTGCCCCCCCAACAGCCCTCCACTGCCAGCCTGGCTCCTCCCCCCGCCAACTACTCTCCCTTGCAACCCTGGGTTACCCCTAAACTTTCCTTCTCTAGAGTCCTGGTCACCTCCAACTTCCCTCCTCTGCTGGCCTGGTCAACCCTAACTGCCCTTCCCTGCAGGCTTGATCAGTCCCAACTGTCCTCCCTTGCAGGCCTGGTCCTACCCAACTGTCCTCCCCTGCTGGCCATCTTGTGGTGGCCATCTTGAGTCCATATGAGGGAAGCCATCTTATGTTGGAGTGATGGTCAATTTGCATATTACTCTTTTATTAGATAGGATAGAGGCCTGGTGCACAGGTGGGAGCCAGCTGGTTTGCCCTGAAAAGTGTTCCAGATCAGGTTTGGGGTTCCTTTGGTGAATGGGGTGGCCTGGGTGAGGGGCCTGTGGTGGTTGCGGGCCAGCCACACCCCCCTAGTGACCCAAGCAGAGACCCTGGTATCTGGGATTTATTTATTTTCTATAATTGAAAATTTGTAGCCTTGAGCAGAGCTAAGCCTTCTGCTTCCTCTGTGGCCACAGCCATTTCAATTGGGATTTGTTTATCTTCTATAATTGAAACTTTGTAGTCTTGAGCAGAGGAGGTAAAGGTAGGCCAGGGCTGCAGAAGCTTGGTTCCTCCATTGCAGGCAACTCAAGCCTCCTGCTCTCTCCAGCTCTGTGGCTGCCACCACTTTGTTGGGATTTATTTATCTTCTATAATTTAAATTGTTGCCTTGAGTGGAGGCCTGGGGCAGCCAGAGTGTGTGGAAAGCTTGGCTTATTTCTTTCCAGGGAAACCCAAGCCTCCTGCTCTCTCTGTGGCTGCAGCCATCTTGGTTGGGTTAATTTGCATGCTCAATCCTAATTGGTTTGTGGGCATGGCTTGTGGGTGTAGTACAGTGGTGGTTAATTTGCATATTACTCTTTTATTAGATAGGATGATTCAAAATCATTCTAGCAACAATTTTTCACTGCAAGTGAAAAATACATTTCAGGGCAGTTTATTCTAGAGCAATTAATGCAGTTTATTGCTTTGGTCTGACTATAACTTCAGATATGGTAGAAAATAAACTGCCATGTCCTATGTTTCCATCCATTTTGGACAACCTTATCGAGATAAGTGGTTAATATCAAATACCTATCACCAAGCACCATTCTCAATATCAATTTTTTTCTTGCCTAGTAACAACTGAAAGATTTATAAAGGAGGAAGATGTTATAAAGAAGAAAGTTAAAGGTATCTTTAATAATGTTATCTTATAAAGTTTGTTCTATGGAATATAAAATTGCATACCAGGTAGAGTTATTTGAAACATCTCAAAAGGCAGTACATAAAAATACATCAGAAATAGATGGGCATAAATGATTTTTTTATTGAAAGAATATCTTAATATTCTGCAAACACAATTTCTCAATTTTGTTTACTAATCTGGAAAATGTTCCTCCTAAAATGAAATTGCTGTGATTGTTTTGCAGTAGGATATAAATAGGTAAGGAATATATATATATATATATATATATATATATATATATCAATGTAAAGGTACTTAGCCAGTGCAGGTCAATCATTTTATTTATAATCCAAATGTATATGAATGACCTAAATAGCCTGTTGTCTTTCCACCTTCTATTTTAGTCTCTAAGCATCATCATAAATATTGAAGTATAAAACCAAGGAGCTAGAGAATCAGCAGCTACACTCAAGCCATTATTTCCATATCATTTTATTCATCTACTATACTCTCCAGTAACTGTCAGGATAAATTGTAAAATTAAGCTTTCATGGATTAAATAGCATAATGTATTATGCTTGAATAAATGGATTTAAGGCCTTTCTGCCTAAATCGAACATTTTTATGTCCAGTTAGTTTGCCAAATTAGGTATACAGCCACTGGTTTGGTTCTTAAATTACTGAACAACCTTCTTCAAAACAGCTATTTTACTTATATTAATTTATACTTAATTCCCCTTCACTTAAGACAGATTCCAGGCTAACTGTATTTCCCCAAAGTCAAGAAAGTATTTCTCTTATTCTCAGAGTTGTGTGATTTTTTTATCCCTTTCCAGTACACAAGTCATCTTGTGCAGGAAAGCATGCTTGTCAACACGCATGTCAGCCAACTTTAAAAATAATAGTCTGAGGGGAAAAAAAGGAAAGTAAATTATTTAAGTGGAGTTGTAGAGGAAGCTTGAAAGAATTCCGTTTGGAAGATTTCTTTGCTTCTCTCTGCCAATGGAAGGGAGACTCCGGTCTCTCACTAGTGAGCTTCTGTCATAATGAGGGCTGACAGTTCACATTGAAAATTCTGTTTTCTTCCTTCCCAGGAAAGCAAGTCAAAGTTAAGTCAACAAACTGTTGTTGGCAAGTGCCTTGCTTTTGTTTCCTCCTCTTTAAATTAGCCAGTTGAGTTTGGCATAGTATTTGTGAATGAGTTTCCAGGATTTTGGACCATAGATTTGAGTAAGTACTAAACAAAAAAAAAATAGAGATCCTTTATGATGAAAAGTGTGTTTACATAAGCGCAGCATTTGGGATGAAGAGAACACTGAAGTAGCACTATGTGAAGGAAACTATCTAAAATAAACAATCCACTGTTAAAACACCATTAAATTTCTGAGCTAGAGTTGGCAGCAACCACTATCTTAGGGTGGTCTGCTCCATTTGAGTTGTCTGTCAAATGTATTATGGCTGCTTGATTTCCATTAACTTTGGCACACTAATAACTACGGGAATGCACGCCTGGGTCTTGCATAGTGTTTTGCTCTTGTGTAGAAATTAATACAAGTTGCTCATGTCTTTACTTCATTTTATTTTTCAAAGCTGCCCCATTAGAGCTGTATAGTTTGGATTCACTGTGATGAACTTTTCCAAATCATTAACAGAGGATAAATTTATACTTCACTCAAAGGAGTACCACACATATGACTTATTTTATAAAAACCTAATTTACAAAGCTCCAAACCTAACAGAACAGATGAACAAACAAGGAGGAAAGGTGACAGTCTCCACAATGGAAAAAATGATTATTTTAATTTTTTTTCTCATTTTTATGTAGTAAAGTTCCTTGCATATTAAATAGAAAAATTTTATTTTTGGACCATCAGTAATCCTCTAACTTTTAAGAAATGTTTTATTTACCCTTCTACCATGTTATAGGAAATTTTATAAAAAATTAAACCACTGCCAATTCTATTATAAATGATGAAGTGACTAATTGTATCTATATTGTACTTAAGGTACAAACAGGATGAGAGATGGGTAAACATAGAAAACGCCTACATTTATATTTTGTTTGTTTAATATTCATGTTTATATACGGTTACCATGTGTACATGTAATGGCATTGTTCCACTCATTGACTTATCTGTAGATAATACAGTATTTGCAAGACCAGTTCATTAAGGTTAATTTGTTCAAAAATATTAGAGCCATTAATTTCTGGGTTATAGCTAATGGCTGTTCTCAGCCAGTGTCTTGCTTCATCGTTAGTGTCACTGCGATTATAACTCACACCCAACTGTTTTTACACTATCTAATAGAACCAATTGATGCAAGGGTTGACAAGATGCTGTTTTGCATTTTGTCATCACACTAATGCACATGGCTTAAAGGCATTGGCATCCATAATGTGGGGCAGTTTTGTAGGAGACTAGAATAGGCTGAAGCTGCAAGGGCCATTTTCATAAAATATTAATGAAATTGAAAAATACACTGGGGTTGAAGGCTTGTCTGCTAAATGTAAGGTAAAATCTATTCTGTTCTGCTTTCTGATGACTGTAATTAGCAGTCCTAATTAAAAATTCAAACCTTGTGTATATTTGAAAGCATGAATCTTAGCTCGCATAGTGTTTATTTCCTTTACAAAGTATTTTATTTTACAACACTAATTGAACAGGATTCTTCCTAGTTCGACAGCCGCAGCTGGCTGGAGCCAGTTTATGTATCCAGTCTCTCAAGACTACTTCCTTTGTAAGCAATAAAACATCTTTAAAAAACATGTATATGCTCTCTGTGAGCCATTAACTCTGTGCCACCCGGCATCAGGCTGGTCCTCTCCTCACACGTTGTGTTTTTTTTTCTTCACTTAAATGTGACCTCTTTGAAGAGGGTGCTTTCTTCTGATCTTCAATATTTAATGTGAATTTACTTACATTAAATGACCACCTTACTAAAGGAGCGAAGGCCCACTTCTGACATTATTTATGAATAGCATGTGCTGTGCAAAAATACGAAAGGAGTTGCTTGGGAATACCTATTCCTTCCAGTAGGAAAATACTTGTGTCATTGTTTTCTAAAGTTATTATGAAATTTGTGGTCAGAATGTTGATGCCCCATTGAGTAGTGTGCAACATGAACTGAAGTACACATTGATTAGAGCTGTGTCACCCCAAAAGAAGAAAAACCAGGCAGAAGAGGGCAGGGCCAGAGCTGGAAATGAAGGAAAGCCGGGATCTCTGTAGTCAGAGATGTCACACAATTATCATTTTGAATAACAACAAAAACAAGTTTTGTTTCAAGTGGTGCCTGACAAAAAGGATAAGGAAAGAACACTTGAATTATGCTCAGCGTAATTTGGGAAAGTTGCCACCTGTCTTTTGTTTGCTCCGCCTATCCTTTTATCTCTGGATCTCCACTTCCTCAGCTGTAAAGTGGGAATGATTATAATTGCTTTACTAGATGTTCTATCTACCATAGAGGATTCTTCTGAGGACCCAGATGATTAGCTCTGTGAAGCACTTTGACAACTCTACAAGATGACATGCAAACACCTGGGATTTGTTAGAAGTCCATTCATGCTCCACAAGTGGCTCAAACCAGACCCAGGAGATGAAAGCAAACTGGCGACACTACTGTTAGAATTATACTTAAAAGTTTGTGCGACCCAATTTACATAATTTATTTACTAAATGTGCCTTGGGAATTCAAAGGACATGTCCAGAGAATAAAGAAATAAGTCTTTTCCTTTTGTACCTTTATGAAGTTTTGGTCTAATTTTCCAGGACACTCCAATCCCAATATGTTGCTAGCATTTGCATGAGTGAAAAGGTTAAATATTGCACTGTCTTGAGATATTAAAATTCTTTACTCACCAATCAATCAATTATGTTTGGTGGTTAAAGATTAACAGCACTATTAAAAATCAAAATTAAAAGAATAAAATAAAAAAATAATATTTTTAATGATAGCAGTTATGTCCAAAAATAACAGATTGTTTACTTTATAGAATCATGCAGTCCTTGCTTTAAGCATGAGATCTGTAGTCCTTACATATGGAGATTTCTCACCAAAGGAAGTGAAAGTTTTTCTGGAGTAAGGCGTATTGAGCATGAGGCTATTAAGAGGATATGAGGCCTGCTAATATTTGGATTATTGATTTCTACAGTTGACAATTATTACAATCCCCTCCTCCCCAAATACACATTTACTTAATCTATTGAACAACGAGCTGCAATTTTTTTCTATCTGAAAGGGGAGGGAAGAATTAATAATTTTGTATCCTGGGAGAGAATTCCATTCAATGATTTTGTGAATGACTAGAGGATGTGGAGGGGAGTGGGCTTTAGAAACTGGGAGGTGATGGATGGAGGAGCAGCTAGACTTCTAGGCCTGGGCAAAGCCCCTTGCAGAGCACATTCCAGCCCCAAAAGGACGGACCTGGAAGATGCTGTTGTCGTGAAAAGACATATGACAGATCTTGAAGGTATGTTGTCACAAGTCTATGTGCTACCTCTTCTTAGGGAACTCAAGAGGTGAACAGTCCCCTCACTGCTGAGTAGAGTTAGCCAGCGACTGTCAACCTTCTGTAGGCAATGGGGCCTGAGGAGATGCCCAGGGGAGGTGCAATATCACCTTCCTAGACATACAGGGAAACAAGTTCATTTCCTCTTATTCCTGTGTCTGGCCTTAAATCGTTCCATAGCAAAAGATGAAACAGCTGGGCTGGAGAACTAGGTTACCAGGACACAGTTTTTATTAGTGGAGAATACCGCTGCCAGGCTACCTTCCAAGGAGAAAGAGCACACGTGCTGGAGTGAACATGCCTTTTGAGGGGAGGAAAAGGAAGAGACGGGGGTTCAGGGTGCTCAGCACACGGTGATTGGTGGTTTGATGTAAGTCACATGATTAGGGACCTAGGGATTTAGGAATGGGGGCTTAGGGTATTTGGCAGGTGCTGATTGGTGGTTCGATGTACAGTCCATATAAGGTGCCTGGTTAGGTGCTCAGGAATGTCTGGGCTGCAGGTAGAGTTTATGTCATTCTCCGTCCACCAGTTGCGGGAAGAGAGGATCTATCACATAGGCCTCATCAGAAAACTCAATCTTTGTCTCTGCTCTCCAGCTGCAGCCACAGGTTTCATCCCAGCTGGCTCTCCTTTAAGGAGCATCCATATCCAACTCCAGTGGCAATAGGAATCCTCCTCAGAACTTTTTTCTTTTTCTGCTGCTTCCCAGTTCACCTTGAGCCTGCCCCTGGGTAGCCTTGTTACCAGACAGCTCACATATGGTGACAGCTGGTTTGCTTCTCTGAGCACAGAAGGCTCAGGTTCCAAGAGTTCAGAAGATAGGTCACTCCTCCCTCACCCCCCGCCCCCAAACCCCCTCCAGCCAGTAGCTTCCACTTTCTGTAGAGCAGGATGCTAGGACCATGCTAAAAGTTGTAGCAGATGCTGAATAAAGACATAGGGAAAGCCCACTACAGAAGAAGTGGGACAACTTATATTAATTTGGAGTTGGGAAAGTAGGGAGTTTTGAATAGGGCCCTCCCATTTGGTGTCTAGGCTACTGAAAAAAAGTCAGCGTCAATCCTAGACATGATTTCAAACCCTGCCAATATCATCATCCAAGGCTTTGCACTACCCTCTCCAGCCCTCAATGTATAATTTCTCCCCTGCCTGATGAATGCCTATAATTACGTTGCCTTTGAATCAGACTCTAATTATTTTTTAGGAATAGGTGAGGATCTGATTCTATCAAGAGAGACTCAAAGGAGTGAGACTTAGTCATTTTCTCAAATTGCCTCTTCCAAAAATTACATTTTCCTCCTCTCCCTCTTTCTTCCACCAAAACTCCTATTTTCCCATGGGATGAGCTCAACTAGAGTTAAGGAACAAAAGCAAGAAAACTGGATGAACTATCTCTTCTAAGAATGTAAATTACTTTTTCTGACTATTGGCAGCTCATCAGAGGCATCTCCACAAGAAGTGACGGTGTTCACACCAGTTTCTCTGCCAAACGCATTGACCCAGCCATGGGCTTTGTCTCTGAGCAATCTGGATGGAATCAGAAAACAGGGCTGAATGGAGTCTAGGCTTCAAGGCTCCTGACTGAACTGTTCATAGCTGATTGGTCTCCATGGAAGACTTGTCCGTTTTGTATGGTTATATGATCATGTCACAGGATTTCCTGTTCTCAGAGACAGAAAGGTTCATGATTGTGTGATGGGAAGAAGAACAATTAATTATGAGTTGGTCTATGCACACTGAGAATGTCTTTTCGGTCTATGAATCTGTACTGGGGGATTACCAATGTAAATTCATTGGGGGAGAAATGTGCTTATAATTTACCTTTAAAAGACAATCTACAAGTCACTAATGCATATTCAAAAGTAAAGTGAGGATGGAAGTTTAGAACCCATACAAAAGGAATAGGGCCCAGAATGCCCTGCACAACCCATATGAAAGTTCTAGAAACGTCTTCTTCAATAATAAAAATCAAATTCACTTTTGGATTAGTGAATTTGATTTTTATTATTTTGGATTATCTTGCTTTTCTGTTTGTTTTCCCCTTTTCAGCTCAACTCTTATGAGCCCTTCTCCTATTATCTTTTGGACTTACCCTCTGAGCCAGGAGTAATGTATGTATTTTACTTCAGTAATTCACCCTGCCCAACCAGAGATGAAGAACTGGTTGGGACCAGGCAGACTTGAGATTAGAAATGCAAACTAACTGCAATCCACCAATTTGTTATTGCACTGTTTAATCTCGATATAAGCTATTTATTTTGGGATGCCCGAAGTACTTTTTGATACACTAAATAAATTATTAACCCTCAAAACCTTGCTATGAGGCAAGAAGATTTGCATAGATGATGGGGAAAAGAGAAAACCAAGTCCCACATGTGGAAAATAACAATTCATTATATAAGGCAAAGGTAACAATTACTGGCTCTAAAGTTGTAGAGAGCCAGGAATGATGACTGGTGACGACTACAATGCCCTCCATTCCCCTCCCCCACCCCCGACACTTATATCATCCAAAGCACTTCTAAATATCAGTTAGGTTGCCTGTCCTTGCACATGTAGGAGAATATATGCTAAAATAAACATAATTGCATTTCTTAAATGTTATCCTTAGCCTGATGTTATTGAATGGACCACTCTATACAGAGTTTCACTGTCATAAGGTGACATGAGGCTGAGACTGACATTGAAATCTAGATTATGTCAAAGTTTAAACTCATCCTTCTGGTTCATTCCTTGACCACTACATCTAAGTTATTCTACCTGTCACTCATTTTCATAGTACCCTGCAATTTTCTTTAATTAAACTTTTAACCGTTTACATTGCTACATTTATAATGTGTATTCATTTAATGCATTATTTCCCTAATAGACTGTAAGTTCCATCTGGGCAGAGATCTGATCTCTTTTCTAAGCATCCTATATAATAAAAGCCTAATATGCTAAGTGTCCAGTCATCTGTTCATTTGTTCAACCAATCAAAGCATAATATGCTAATAATATGCTAAGGTTGCTCAACCACTCGCTATGATGTGCACTGACCACCAGGGGGCAGATGCTCTGACCTGTAGGTTAGCTTGCTGCTGGGGTCCGCTGATCAAAACTGAGTGAGACAGGCCAGACATGCCCTGGAGCTCTCCTGTAGTCCCTCTCTGGCTGGCCAAACTCCCACATCCCTCCCTAGCCCCGATTATGCACTGGTGAGGTACCTTGGCCTGGCAATCCAGGACCCCTCAGGGGATGTCTTGAGATCTGGTTTTAGCCTGATACCACAGGCCAGGCCAGGCCAGGCCAATGGATCCTACTGGTGAACAAACTTGTGCACTGGGCCTCTAGTTTAGTATAAAGCCTGGCACATTGTTATACACAAAACAAATATTGGTTAAATAAATAAATAAATAAATAAATAAATAGAAAACACAAATTTGGGATTAAGGTAGATTGACATTTGATTTCAAGTTTTACTTCTTCTAAAGTATATTGCATTGAGAAAGTAATTAGATCTCTGAAACTTGGTTTCCTTGTCTATACAATACAATGAATAATACCTATCATACCTGACATTTATGATGATTTAATTAGGTAACACATGACAGATTTCAATCACTCTAGAAATGTTACTAATCTCTAATTTAGGATTTTCCCCCAAAAAATCACAGGTTAAATAAATGTTATCCATCAAAACACCTCAAATAATTATGTAGAAGTCACGGTATTTCAAATGCAGTATTAATATAGACTTATATCTCATTCATTTCCAGGTCCCATTCAATACTAGAAATGAGGACTTGAATTTTTAAAAATGGTCTCCAGCCTTGGCTGGTTTGGCTCAGCAGACAGAGCACTGACCTGAGAATTGTGAGTCCCGGGTTCAATTCTGGTCAAGAACACATGCCTCAGTTGCAAGTTCAATTCCCAATGTGGGGTGTGCAAAAGGCAGCCAATCAACAATTCTCTCTCATTATTGATGTTTCTATCTCTCTCCCCCTCTCCCTTCCTCTCTGAAGTCAATAAAAAAATATATATTTAAAAAGTGGGGTCCAAAAATGTGTTCTGAATAAAGTAGCTAATTTAAGGAAAGTGAGTCCAGAGAATACTAGAGACTTGCCTATCACTTCACAAATAGTGTAAGGACCAGAAGTAGATTTTTATATTCTGACTAGAGGCCCAGTGCATGAAATTCATGCACGGGGGAAGGCGGGGTGTCCCTCAGCTCAGTATACACCTTCTCCAATCTGTGACCCCTTGAGTAATGTCCGACTGCCCATTTAGGCCCAATCCCAGTGGGATGGAGTCTAAATGGGCAGTCGGACATCTGTCTCACAATCCAGGACTGCTGGCTCCCAATCCAATCCTCCTTTTTTTGGTCACCTGCCTTCCTTCCTGATTGCTGCTAACCACTTCTGCCTGCCAGTCTGATCACCCCCTAACCACTCCCCTGCCAGCTTGCACTTCCTGTCAACCTGTTAGCCCCCAACTTCCCTCCCCTGCCAGCTTGGTCACCCCTAACTGCCTTCCCTTGCAGGCCTGATCCCTCCTAACTGCCCTCCCCTCTTAGCTATCTTGTGGTGACCATCTTGTGTACACATGGGGGCAGCCATCTTGTGTGTTGGAGTGATGGTCAATCTGCATATTACTCTTTTATTAGATAGGACTAAAGGCCCAGTGCATGAATTCATGCACCAGTGGGGTCTCTCTGCCTGGCCTGAGTGATTAAGCCAAAACTGGCTCTTTCACATCCCCCAAGGGGTGCTGGATTGTGAGAGAGTGCAGGCCAGGCCGAAGGACCCCATTGGTACATGATCAGGGCCAGGGAGGGATGCAGGAAGTTGGCCAGCTGGGGAGGGACCAAAGGAGGGCTCCAGGGCATATTTGGCCAGTCTCGCTCAGCCCCGATCTGCCGGACCCCAGCAGCAAGCTAACCTACTGGTCAAAGCATCTGCCCCCTGGTGGTCAGAGCACATCATAGCGAGTGGTTGCATAGCCTTAGCATATTACACTTTGATTGGTTGAACAGATGACCAGACGCTTAGCATTATAGTCTTTTATTACATTGAATTTTCTATTTAGTGATCCTATTACTAAAAGATTGTTTGTTTTCAATTATACATCGAACACAATGTTTAATAACATTAAGGGAAATTCATTTGAGTACATGACGTAAGTGTCATTTATGATACCCTACACTTTCTTTTTTAAACATTTTAATAAAGTGCATGGACTTAAGAATAAAATGGCCTAGTCTCAAATGTCAATTGTATGACTGCCACGCTGATAATGGAAAATTACTTAATTTCACTGAGCCTCAGTTTCCTTTTATGTAAATTATGAATAATGCAGTTTGCATTATTCATATTTTCTTAATATATATATTAAGAAAATATAAAATATAAATATATAAAAATATAAAATATAAATAATATATATTTTTTCTTATATATTTTCTTAATAATTAGATGAGAAAATGTTTGTGATGCACATAACAATTTCTAGTACAAGGTAATATTTAACAATAGAAGTGATGGGGTAAGGTGAAGTGATGCTAGTAGCAACAATAATGTTTATTTTTATTAGTCATATTTATTTAGTGCGCTCTTCCTTCACCTACCAACAACACTACTTTAAAACAAATCAGTCATCTTCATTTTTGTTTTTTCTTCTTATAAGATTGGAGTATCTTGCATTTTTTTTTGTCAAATGCTTGACCATTTCTGTTTTGCTTACAAAATTATAGCAATTTTGATACTTCCATAACTGGTTCTTAAAATATATGGAAATATAAATTGATTGATTTTAATAATGTGCAGAATGAACTTTACATTGTTAGAACTGCCCTCTCAAGTATATGATCAGTTTAGTACAGACTGTCCCATTTACTCCAGTTGCTCTGATATATATATATATATATATATATATATATATATATATATATTGACAGAACTCCTTCCACCCTTAACATGTGACAGTTTGAACCAATGATAGACTCTCCTAAACTTTTCACTTCTTAGTGTGAAATAGGTGTTTACTGAGTTAAGGAGACGTATAACTATAGTTTTATTGATTTTTTAAAACAAAAGTTCATTTTGTTATATGACATTTGTTCAGTAATTTTAAACTTATTGATTAGTTGATGCAAAGAAATATATTTGCAAAATATGTCTCCTTGTTTGAGAAATTGCAGTGACTACACAATTCAAGAAACTCCACAAAAAGTCTTTCAAATTCAAGTGAATTCACTGTTTAGGAGTGATTTTATTTACAAAACAATAGTATATATACAGCTTTTTAGATGCAAATCTACTAAATAAATTAGAAAGCTATGTCCCAGAAAAGAGTTTGCCTGCTGCCTCTGAGTTTGAATTCTTGCTTTGCTTCTTATTAGTTGCCAGGTTTGGAACTAGTTTTCTCAGTTACCTGAGCTTCACTTACTATTTTTTATAATTTATCTAGAGATAAGCTAATAAAGAAAGTAATCAACTAATTTTAATTAATAGAAATGGTCAATTCCCATATTTTTAATACTCCAAAACTGTGTTGTTTTGTCTCTAATATACCATTTTGGCTCAACTCCACAATAGACTTAATCTGAATACAAATTAATTTAAGATATATCATACATATAAATAAACATTGTATGTAAATATGGGGTGTCTCAAAAAATGCATACACACACTTTGACTAATTATAAAAGCAGAGTTTATTAAAATACATTTCATTTTCAAAATTGAACTATCAGATGTTAAAGTGTGTATACATTTTAGGGAGATACTACATATATATTGTATGTTTGTAGAGAGATATATACATAGGTAGACAGACATGTATATCCTAGCCTATCTAATAAGAGTAATATGCAAATTGACCGTCATTCTAACACACAAGATGGCCACCTTCATGTGGTCAAAGATGGTTGCCCCCATGTGGACACAAGATGGCCAGCAAGGGAGGGAAGTTGTGGGTAATCAGGCCATCAAGGGAGAGCAGATGGGAGGAACCAGGTCTTCAGGGGACGGTGGTTGGGAGGAGACCAGGCCTGCAGGGGAGACAGTAGGGGGCAATTGGGCCAGCAGTGGAGTAGTTAGGCATTCATCAGGCTGACAGGAGAGTGGTTTGGGGGTGAACAGTCTAGCAGGCAGAAGTGGTTAGGGGCAATCAGGCAGGTAGGTAGGCAGGAGAGTGGTTGAGAGCCAGCAGTCACGGATTGTGAGAGGGATGTCTGACTGTCCGTTTAGGCCCAATCCTGGAGGGGTCCCTTGAGGGGTCCCAAATTGGAGACAGTTCAGGCTGAGCTGAGGGACACACACCCACCCCTGTGTATGAGTTTCATGCACCGGGTCTCTAGTATAATATTATATATCATCTGAGTTGTTAAAACTTTCTATAAAGAGTTATCAATTATCTCTAGTGAGCTATCTAGAATGGTTCTTATTTTCCAACTATTTCCAAATTATATTTAGAAAAGATTGTGCCAGGTATCTGGGATCAATGTTTCGGGTACCCTAGCTGTCCGTTGGCTTTTGACCTGTCAGCTCAAGTAATTTTTGTTCTCCTTTTTAGCCCGAATTAGTTAAGTATTTGATAAGTATACTAATTAATGCTTTGCATAAAAATCCAATTCCATGATTCATTTAGTTGTTGAAAGATTTTAACATTTCTTTTGAAACTACTTTTTTATAATGTTAACATTCTAATAAATTCAACTTTTACTTTTTGGTTTAAAATATTTTTCTCTAAATATTTATCACACAACTCATAAAAATAGCTGCAGTTTTATAATAAAGTATTACTTTGCATTAAAAAAATAAGTAGCCCCAAGCAGATGTAGAATTATATATTTGGATATTTTTATTCAAAATATTCTCTTTCATTAGTAATCATTGGAATGTATTACCATTTACTTCAATATATATAAAAGTATATGATTTCATGAAACAGTCATTTTGAATAAAAATAAAGTTTCTGACTTTATTTCAGGTCATAAGTCCCATGACCCATTGAGGTGTTAACAAACAATTGAAATAACCAACAATAACATTTCTACATGACATAAAGTAAATATTTTAGATACAGAGGTTTTTAGTTCAGTCAACTTAAAAAAGAGAGAGAGATGGTCTATTAGACAACACAAAGAATATTTGTGAATTTGAGGAGGCCTCTATCTATGTGCTAATGACACATCATGTTTATGTTATTCTAGTCAAGCTACGTTCACACCTTTTTAACTTTTATTCACTCTACTTCTCATTTCTCCTTGGATTTCTCAAAGATGAATTTTGTGGAAACATCCTGCCTTATGATATCCATTCATCTAGCACTTTGCCAGACTGCATTCCCTAACAGTGAACACATAGTGTCACTGTGACTACATGCTAATACTCTAAAACTTGGGGAAAAAACTTTGCCCAAATTTGAAATTCACCTACTTGCAAGTGGGTGTTTTATTTGAATTGCCTATGAGTACCTTTAAGTTAATTTGGACAAGATTTTAATTTTAATTATTTTTATTTTTATCTCCTGGCCTTTCCTATACTCTAGTGGCACTTTCTTTTTTTTGTTCTTCTTATGATGAAACAAGAATAAAAACAAAAGAGCAGATATCCTGAACACATTGGTTTTCATGTCTGATGACATGAAATAGTGTGCACTAAGAAAGAAATTGATCTGTGGAAGTTGATAATGACCTCCGTGCACACATTTCTGGTCCACAATGCACCTTGTGCTTTGTTACTGGGCTAGAAAAAGATGTTTGGCTCCAAACAGAAAAAGAATGTGCATTCCTACATACACACAAAAGGCAAATATTTATATCACTTATAAGTGAATCTCTGAAAGCCTATCATCTTTTTCCTTAAAACCCTAGTCTACATGGAATATCTGCTGAGCAGCAACACATGCTTCTGAATGTATTTTCCAGTAGCAAACAGAAAGATTTGTCTTTGTTTTACTTTATCTATCTTAACATTGTTAACTTTCTCCCTGTTTGGGGATATATAGATTTCTGAAATGACTATCTCTCAATCAGTATGTCTTCTCAGGCCCATCAACTAAATCTATTCCAGGATCCCATCTTATTGAGCGCAATTGTTTTACCATGTGTGAGTATTTGCTCTCTCAGAAGCATGAAAACTAATTTTAAGTTCTATATTTATGTAGAAAAATTGTGAAGATGAAATAGTGGGCCTGCATATGGAGAAATACTGTGTAGGGTGTATTGCTTGAAGCAAAATTTCTATCTCTACTGTTCTACGTTATTTCTTCACTTATCAGTCTAGGGTAGTTGTCCTTTAAAACATTGCCTTTAGATAGTTCTGCCCAGGCTGTTACAACCATTTCCTAAGTTTATTATTTCCCATGATTGTTTCAATACAGTGCATAATGGAGTCATATGAAGGCAGTTAGTAACAAAGGTATGATAACATGTTCAGTACATCTGTACCTACTAGTCCTCATGTGCTTTTGTAGAAAAGACACTAATTAATGAAACATTTAATAAAACTTTCTTCATCTCTACTTTTGTAACTCTGGGTAAACAATTTAACCTTGCTTTATTTTTTTTTAAATGTTCACCTGTAAGGAACAGTGTGAAAATTAGTTTACAAAAAATAAATTAGCTTTAAAATATAACTGTTAGTCATCATTCCCTAATTTTAATGTAATAAAACTGGCAGGGGGGGGGGGGAGCAGGTAACCTTTTTAGCATAGTATGTCAAAGATGCTCATTTAGTTCCTATCCATAGTTTAATAATCTATAAATATAGCCAGTTTGATTCTTTCAAAACCAATGTGAGATGTTTTGTTTTTGCTTGTCTTTTAATGAGCTTAAATTATAAGAGAATTTATACAGATATAGTGGCTACTGTTTTAGCTATGAATTTCTGATGTCTGTGTATATGGTAAACAGAACATCATGAGAATTTAGATACCTTATTTGGGGATTTGGAATTTTGATTTTTGAGAAGGATTACATATAGCCCCATTTTTTAATTCTACAAGCATTAAGTATTTTTATGTGCTATTTTTATGTTGTGCCAAGGCCTATAAGTACAAAGAGTCAAAGTACTTGCTTTCCTAAGCTCATAGATCTGCAAGAAGCAACAAATACCTAAGGAAACATTATAAGTACTGTGGTAGAACTTCCAGTTGGAGGGTGGGAATATGCGTTGCATCCAACACACCTTAAATGGTTCCTCTGATTCTTTTAACCTTGTCTGTCTCCTGAACCTTGGACAGTTGCCCACCTTAGCTTACAGCAAGGCCACAGACTTTCTGCGGGCTCACCGATTCTGGTGCCTGAGGTAGTTTAACTACAAGCCTGGAGCCGCTGGCATCTCTTAGCAACTCTGGGCTAGATGAAGCACCACACCCAGCAAAGTGATGCAATCCAAAAACACTCATGAGGCAAACAGACCAATGGGAGACAGAATCAGGGAAGTACAGCAAATTCCTTCTAATGGACTCCTCTGAGTCATGGCTTTTCTGTTCACCCTGCCTGAAAACATCCTGCAGCCCTGTCTACCCAGCATAGTAACACATTACCTTGTATTACCTGCCATCCTTCCCTGACTTGTTCCCTTGTCCCCTGTACTCTTGCAGCCTTGGGATTTTATTTCCCTACTAGAGGCCCAGTGCATGAAATTGGTGCACTGGGGGTGGGGATGTGGGCAGGGGGGTGTCCCTCAGCCAGGCCTGTGCTCTCTCACAGTTCAGGACCCTTTGCTCCTTACCGCCCACCTGCTTGCTGCTCCCTATTGCTTGGTTTGCTGTTCCTTAGTCCTGCTACAGAGCTCCCACCACCGCCGCTGCACTCTCCAGCGGTGAGCCCAGCTTCTGGCTGAGTGGCACTCCTGGTGTGGGGGCACACTAACCACCAGGGGGCAGCTCCTACGTTGAGTGTCTGCTCCTGGTGGTCAGTGCAACCAGTCATTCCACTGTTCGGTTGATTTACATGTTAGAGTTTTATTATATAGGATGGGATATTGAATGTGAACTGTAAATGAAAAATAAAATTTAAAAAAAGAACCAAATAAAATTTTAGAACTGAAAAATTTTGTCACCTGATGATGCTTTAAAAATTGATTTTTAGGGAGAGAAACATCCATGTGACAGAGAAATACTGGTAGGCTGCCTCTGTACCTGCTGACCCACCGAGATCTAACCTAAACCTAAGTATGTGCCCTAACCTAAAATCCAACAGGGAATCCTTTGGTGTAGAAGTTGAGACCACAACCAAATGAGCCACCTGGCCAGGGCAGATCTGAAAAACATGTTTAAATGAGCACAGGCCCTGTTCAGTGTGGATCAGTAGTTAGAGTGTCTTCCCACACACCAATGCACCATGGGTTTGATTCCAGGTGAGGGCACATACACAGGTTGTAGGTTCCATCCCTGTCAGGTTGCTTGGGCAACGTTCTCTTTCTCTTTCCTTCTTTCTCTAGAATCAATGAAAAGAACATATCCTTAGAGGAGGACTTAAAATGAAAAAGAAAAAAAAGTACTGGTTTGATTCAGTGGATAGTGCTTCTGCAGGTAGACTGAAGGGTATTGGGTTGGATTCCAATCAAAGGCATGTACCTGAGCTGCAGGTTTATGCAGGCTTAATCCAGGGCCCTGGTCGGGGATTCAGCAAGAGGCAACCAACTGATATCTCTCACATTAGCTTCTGTCTTTCTCCCTCCCCTCCACTCTCTGCCAGCTACACATCCGGTGGTTGGGTAGGTCACCCTCTCTCTGCAGGCCTGGCTGCTGCGCAGTCGCCCAGGGAGGCGGCTTTCAGGTTCCCAGGAAGAGCGCCCTCTGCACAGCAGTCCCGGGGAGAGCGGGTCCTGGTGGGTAAGCACTTCCTCCGCCTCCCTTTTGGGCTCCTGGGCCAGAGTGGAGCACCCATCCTGCGCAGGCTGGGAGGGGAGAGCACCCGGGAGGCCTCCTAGCTGGGTGCTGAGAAAAGGAAACTGGAGCCCTTCCCCCTTGAACTCTGGCGTCTTCGGTGCAGAAAGGGACAGACGAAAGCCTCAGCAGCCTTACTGGGACATTTTTAAATGAAGATAGTAATTTTTTTTCCGTGGAAAAGAAGTTTATTGTGTAATCAATAGTGTGTAATCATTGTGATTTATTGTGTACAATGATTACACAATCACATGCACTGAGTTATCTGCTGGGAAGTTTGTGCTTTGGGGCATGTGAAGGCATTTTGTTTTACCTGACGTAGCCTGGCCTCCCTTAGCCTCCTGCAGCACCCAGCCAGGCCCACCCACCCCTGCCCCTTGTTACCCATGAGGTTGTCCTGGATAATTTGCATATTCCTCTATAGGGTAAAGCATTGGCAACTTAGCCTCCCCTTAGTCTCTGCTATTCAGGGAAATGATGCTAGAACAGCAGTCGATTTTATTTGCATGAGTTGGATGGGGGTAGTGTAGGAGGAGTGGAAGGTATTGATCAACCAAGATTGCAGAGGGAGGCGAGGTCTCCTGAAAAAAATGCAGTGGGCCTTTTTATATTTATCTAAGCTCTCAGAAGTCTGTGATGCATTATAAACTACCACTTTCATCAGGAGAGACAGAAAATTTAAAAGCGATAAAATAATACAAGTCCATTAGTTTTTATCTCTCCAGAGATACTGTCACTCCACATTGGACTTAATAATGATTCGGGATTTTTGGACCAGAACATGCAGTATTCCCTGAACAGGATGGCTTCCCCAGATTCTCTGTCCGTGGGAGTTGAAGAATGAAGCCACGTTGGGAAGATGACTTAGCAAAGGTGGAATTTATTGAAGAAGAAGAAGTACCTACTCCCACATGGGAAGGGGGAAGAATCTCACAAAACAGACTCCCACATGGGAAGGGGGAAGGTTCCCACCAGGTTCCTTTTCCCCAGGTTTATAAAGTCTGCAGTTTTTGTGCCTCCATATCCCCTCTGGTTGGCCACCATTCCCTTTTGATTTGGTCACTATAGCAACTCCTGAACTCAAAGGTCAAACCTCGCATGGGACATGTGTGGCCCTCCATCTTTATTTTATAAATATAGACCTTTGGCTACTCCCAGTTCCCTTATCTTATGGAAATGCAACTTTTGTCACTCCAACTTCCTTGTCTTACAGAAATGTATCCTTTATAGCTCTGTAGCCCTGTGTTTCTTCCATGGACCCCCTTAATTTTAAAAATTCTCTAGACCCGCCTTTTTTACCGCTAAAATTTCTATTTCAATAACACCTAGAAGCACAGTCAGGATCTCCAGCCCTTTTACCCATACGATTTATCAGCTTGTGAGAATGCTATTAGTATCAGTTTTCCTCAAACTCTGCAGTTTAATTTTTTAACATATCTTTATTGCTGAAAGTATTACATATGTCCTCCTCTTTCCCCCTATTGACCCCCCCTCTCCACCCCACACTGGTCCCCCCACCCCAGGCCTTCACTGGACCATTATCTGTGTCCAAGGATTATGCATACAAGTTCTTTGGTTAATCTCTTCCTTACCCCCCAACTTCCGTGCAATTCCTCAGTCTATTGGACTTCCATGTCTCTGGAACTATGTTGCTCATCAATTTATTTTGTCCATTAGATTCCACATATCAATGAGATCATGTAATGTTTGTCTTTCTCAGACTGGCTTTTTTAACATAGCATAATCCTCTCTAGGCCAGCCGTGGGCAAACTACGGCCCACGGGTCAGATCCGGCCCGTTCGGCTGTTCTATCCGGCCCGCAGAGTCGAAAGAGCAGAGGGTTCTCTTGCTCTCCCCTCCGCTCCTTCACCAGCAGCCCAAGATGAGAGTGCCAGCATGGTCAGGTTGCTTTTGTTCCGACCCTCCGGTCCAGGTTAAGAACCCATGTGGCCCTCGAGTCAAAAAGTTTGCCCATCCCTGCTAGGTCTTTCCATGCTGTCTCAAAGGGCAATAGATATTTCTTTTTACAGCTGCATAGTATTCCATTGTGTAAATGCAACAAATCTTTTTTAATCCACTCATCTACTGATGGGCACCTAGGCTATTTCCAAATCTTAGCTATAGTAAATAGTGCTGCTATGAACATAGGGGTACACATATTCTTTCTGATTGGTGTTTCATTTTTAATCCAAGTTTTGCTATAGGAATGCATTCAGAGACTGACACTATTTAGTTAATTGTGGAAAAGCAACATGAATTTATAAAGATGTCCAATATTTCTATTTGGCCTTTCAATGTCAAACTTGCTTTGCCTTCAGAATTTCTCCTGAATTTCCTATTCTTCATAGTACACCTAACTTATCCACATGGGGTTTTGAGTTTCTTTTTCCTCTCTCATATAGTTTAAGTATTATGCTTTCACTGCTCCAATTCCCTTTTGTGTCCTGACGCAGACTCTATTTTTTGCCATCAAGGCAATTCCTTCCATCAATCAGCAGCCCATCCTTCTTAAGAAAGAATATACAGCAAGGAAAAAATATTTCAATTTGCTGAAACTGGTTTGGCTCAGTGGATAGAGCATCAGCCTTCAGACTAAAAGGTCCCAGGTTTGATTCCGGTCAAGGGCATGTACCTTGGTTGCGGGCACATCCCCAATTTCTGTCTCTCTCATCAATGTTTCTGACTCTCTATCCCTCTCTCTTCCTCTCTGTAAAAAATCAATAAAATATATATTTTTTAAAATATTTCAATTCCTTTAGTAAGCCTCTTTACATCAAAACCAGCACAAATAAAACATCCATCTTCCCAAAGAGAACATGACAATTAGCTCCATGCCAACATTCTTGTAAGTATGCACCCATTCCACATGAGAAAAGTAAGTCTGGCTCTAAACCAGAATTAAGAATTAGAAACATGGCAAAGTACAAAAAGATCCCATTTCCAGAAAACACACACACACACACACACACACACACACACACACACACACTTTAATGACCAAAGTAGCAATTTACTCTTTGTTCTTCCAAACGTAATATTTGTTTCAATTTAAGGTAACCATGTAATTTATTGTGTGAGCCAGGACACTTTGAGAGTGAAAAAGAGCTTGAGATAATAGGCATGAACCAAACTGTTTCAAACAAAAGAATGTCTAATTACCCTATTTTTAGCAATCTTCGAGTAACATTACCAGCCTTCATTTGAATGATTCAGACTCAGGGAATCACTCCTTGATACCTCTTTTGTTGTTGTTGTTGTTGTTGTTTTTAGATGCCCAATTGAATGAAGGGCTACTAGGTTTCAGATTTATAAAAAAAAAAAAAAAAAAAAAAAGGAGGTGGGGAGTGTAGGTGAAATCTGAGCATCATGCTTAAAAGTGAAAATTATGCTGAAACCAGTTTGGCTCAGTGGATAGAGCGTTGGCCTGCAGACTGAAGAGTCCTGGGTTCAATTCTGGTCAAGGGCATGTATGTACCTTGGTTGCGGGCACATCCCCAGTAGAGGGTGTGCAAGAGGCAGCTGGTCGATGTATCTCTCTCATCAATGTTTCTAACTCTCTATCCCTCTTCTCTTCCTCTCTGTAAAAAAATCAATAAAATATATATTTTTTTAAAAAGTGAAAACTAGCCGAAACCAGTTTGGCTCAGTGGATAGAGCGTCGGCCTGCGGACCGAAAGGTCCTGGGTTCGATTCCAGTGAAGGGCATGTACCTTGGTTGCAGGCACATCCCCGGTAGGGGGTGTGCAAGAGGCAGCTGGTCGATGTATCTCTCTCATCAATGTTTCTAGCTCTCTATCTCTCTCCCTTCCTCTCTGTGAAAAATCAATAAAATATATATATTTTTTAAAAAGAACAAAAAGTGAAAACTATTTTTGTCATATCTTGATTCTGTTAGTTCATGAGCTTTGACAAGTCATTTAACCTCTCTGAGCCTCATCTGTAAAATAAGAATAATACCTACCTCATAGTGTTGTGAGAATTAAATATTTAAAGTACTTAAAACAGTTCCTTGCATATAGCACGGTATACGTGTTAGTAATCATTGTTATTATTACAAACTATGTCAATCGTTACCTGACTTAGGATGGGACACAGAGAATCCTCCCTTCCAGTGGTTCTGGATCTTAAGATTTCCATGGGAGACACTTATGAGTCAAAGGCCACATTTCCTGTGACCTTCTTCTACATATTTATAAATGACAATAAAAACCCTAATTTCTGAATTTCTTTATAATATTTAAGACCAAAACAACAATAAAGAATGGGAAGGAGTTTGTAAGTTAAAGCAGGACTTGTTTTCTCTTCTTCATGGCATATTTCCTCCCTCTTCTCCCTCTTTCAGCTTTTGTCCAGGAAGAACTGGAAGATGCCTGGTTGTTCCCTTGCATTGTGTTTATGGGGGAGTTCCAGGAAGCAATTTGAACAGAGAAAGGGAAACTGTGAACCTGAATCAAGACAAATGGAAGCCCAGAGGAGAGGGAAAAAAATGAGAGACAAAGGTTCACTAAGGCTTGTGGGGGGGAAAAAACAAAAACACCCACCTATACAAGCGACTCTGCTCATGTTCAAGTCAAGCAGGCATTTCTTTGCTGCCATCAATGTTCTGATTTCTGTCTTGCTGGGCAGTTAAGTGGGCTCGGATGTGGGGAGTTTCTTCTGATCTTGGCCCTTTTATGGCTGCAATGAACTATCAGCACTGCCAGGGAAACCAAATTTCACAGCCTTCAAATTTCACAGGGCTGACCTTGCGAGGTTACCGCCGTCTGTCCAGGGGGGTAGGGAGGGGGGAGGTGGCCCCCTGAGTTCCAGCGGGCCTGGGCCGATTGGCAGTTGGAAAAACAACTACAAAAGGCATTCTCAAAAAACCCCGTGTCTCTCAAGCCAGCAAGAATCCCAAACCCTCTTGCCTACGGGAATCCAGGCTTATTTTTACTATCTTATCTGACATCAATCCAGGGGAAACAGAAGACAACTGTGTGGCTATCAAAAACAATTTATAGCCATGAAAACCTCTGATGAAGAGTAACTGCCTTGGATGATTCCAGTAATTTGGAGAAGAACCTGAACATCTCATTCCTCTCCATCGTTCATAAGCCACTTTCCATTATGCTGGGTTTATTAATTTTCACAACCAAAATTACCACTGAATTTTTTTCTTCATATCCTGTGGGTCCAGGAGAAAGTGGAATTAAAGATTCTTCTGCTCCCTAAATAATTACGCATTTTTTACAAAATGGGGTCTTTATTAACCAACTAGTGGCCTGGTGCATGAAATTCATGCACGGGGGTAGGATGGTTTGGGAGGGTGTCCCGACCTGCACCCTCTCCAATCTGGGGCATCCCTCTCACAATCCAGGAAGGCTGGCTCCTAACCACTCGCCTGCCTGCATGCCTGATTGCCCCTAACCACTCCTCCTACCTGGGCACCCGCCACCATGGCTTTGTCCAGAAGGACATCCAGAAAGTCTCCCAGAAGGTCTCCCAGTGTATTTATCATATCACCCCCTTATTATCATAGCTATCACCCCAATATATTCAATAAAAAAAAAACATTAAAAAGGGAGTATAAAATTTCCCAGTCTGGGCAGTGGGTGAGCAATGAACTTCAGTGCTCTATGCCAGGTGTAGGCTTCTGCTTGTTGAGATGATGCAAAGTCTCATTAATTGACTAGATGTCAAACATGTTTACTGAAAGTTTTTGATGAACCAGGGTAAAATTGCAACACAGTGCTTTCAGGTGGTCATATCTTTGAAAAGAGAGCAGATCAGAATTTTAAAATAACATTTTGAAAGTCTTCAAATTCAGTGACAACTAATGGGCATGCTTTTTATATGACAGTTTAAAGAAAGGTCCTGGGTGCTGGACTTTGTTCTACTTCCCCATTCTCCATGGGCAGCAACAGAGGCCCAGGGAGCTTGGGTCTCAGACTCTGGAGAACCAGCAAGTCAAAGGTCTTATGACTTCCTCACAAGTGTTCTTTATACAACACCAAGATGCTGATCCTATAAGGCTAATATGCAAATAGACCGAATGTCAGAACCAGTCTCTATGACATGCACTAACCACCAGGGGGCAGATGTTCAATGCAGGAGCTGTCCCCTATGGTCAGTGCACTCCCACAGGTGGAGTGCTGCTCAGCCAGAAGCCCAGAAGCCGAGTTCACAGCTGGCAAATGCAGAGATGGTGACAGGAGCCTCTCCCGCCTCTGAGGCAGCACTAAGGATGTCTGACTGCCTGCTTAGGTTCTTCATGGGGAGTGGGGCTAAGCCATCAGTTGGACATCCTCTGAGGACTCCTGGACTGCGAGAGGGTGCAGGCCAGGCTGAGGGACCCTGCCCCGCCAAGTGCACGAATCTTGTGCATTGGGCCTCTAGTCTAATAATAAAATGTTATTTAAGAGTTTGAAATAACCCATGTAAAAATAAATATACATTTATTTTCTTACTATTAAAAGCAGTACATTAGCTTATTAAGGGATATACATGCAAGGACAAGGAATGATTGGAAAAGGGAGAAGATATGAGTTGTGGTAAATTATATGGCCACTCTGTGGTCCCTCCACTTCTTCCTGGCCCAGAACTCTAATTGCTCCAGTCTTGGCCCCCCTGCTGCCTGCGATGCCTCAGAGGAGACACATGCTTCAGAATCCTTTTTCTTCTCCTCTTCCCCATTAGCCAAGCCACCATCCCCTCAGGACTCTGCTCCCATCTGGAGACATGCATTCCAGATGCCTTTAAAAGTTACCACTTCTTAAGATGAAGATTCGAATGATAAAAAAAAAAGCTAATGAATTGTATTAAAAAATAGAATTGTAGTTGGAAAAAAATGATTTTTAATACTTTCGTTTTGAAGAGCTGATCTTTTTGCACACATGTCTCTGGGCACTTAAACTATGTCCCTGGTCTTCCATGTGCGCTGAGTTTTGTTTGCACTTAGGATTGTTCCTGCCTGAGCAAAGTGTGCTGTACCATCTCTATAATATATTTCGTAGCACAGAGCTGCTGGTCAAGGAAATTAATAAACTCTGAAGTCAGAAACCTGAGCAGGAAGCAAGAAAAGAGACCTTGACTCCAAGGCATAGTTTTCCCTCTATGTTGTTATATAAATTAAACTTTCAATGGACAACGCAAGTGTGTAGGAGTTCATATTTCTAAGAAGAACCTAAACCCGTCAGGGTTAAACCTGTAACACAGGGATGGTTCAGTGCTCTAAATGCACAGAACTATATGAACGTAGGTGACAGGAGGGGTGGGGAAGTGAGCGGACCAAGGAGAGGATCATTGCAAGGCTGGACCCGAGGAAAAAAGGATGCGATGGCATCTTGCAATGTGAAGGGCAGAGTTCATCATGACGACTTCTCTATAACATTAATATACCTTCTAGCTGATTTCTTTTTGCAAAGATTAGAGAATTCCCTGATCTGATCCAACAGGTGTGGAAACATTGCCATAGCAATAATACAACATTAGTTATGAATGAGACATGCTAACTTTTCAAAAACACCACTCACTATGTTGCATTGTTCAAAGGCTGCCAATACTGCTTGTCTATTAATGCTCACTGCACTCATAATGTATAATAAATAGGAGCAATTGTCATAATGTTATAATAAAATTTTCACAACTTAAAAGTAAATACACTCAGAAAAGAACTGCTCTAGTCTTGCTGGGGAGCTGTGCTTTTTATAATAGATACCATAATGAAAAATTCCTTATCCAATTTATTGTGGCTTTTAATAAACTAGCCCTCCAAAATGTGAAAAGTCTGCATTGATATACTGGGAGTGTATGACTAGGAAACAAAGGGAGTGCATATTTAATTCCAAAAGATAAGATGGATTAGGCCATTTTTTATTTTTAAGTGTGCTCGTTTCAACATTTATAAGAATAGCCAGATAAACCTGCCAACATCTGTTCCTCTTACACAAAGAACTGGCTCTGATAAAATTTTGGTCATATTATTACAAGATCTTAGCAGGAGAGTAAAGAAACCTAAAGCAAAATGATGACAAACCTGACATTAAATCTTCACTCATGCTGATGTGTCCGAAATCTACAGAACATTTAATGTGCCTATAATCCTGACCATTTGACAGCCTTTACATAATGTTCCAGGCAAAGGTGACCTGATCCTCCCTCCTCCGCTGTTGACAGTGCCGCTGAAGGGGCCCTCCAATAAATGAGGCAGGATTATCCAGCCACGATGGCAAACAACAGCTTATCATATGCACCGGGAAATTTCCATAGCACATTGGATCTTTGCCGTCAATGACACATGGATCATGCCTGAGTATAAAGCGCATATTTCCCTAGGTGCTTTAAACGTGTTAAAGGACAAGAATACACAGAGCTGACCAGAGTTAAAGACCAGTTCTGTGCTGCACATATAGCTCCATTGAAGGACGCTCTGAGAATCTGTCAGTGTTGTGTTAGTGTGTCATTGCTTTTAGTTGTATTCTAGTGATTTAATGATTTTAATGAGACCCTCCAGTTTAAAAATCATAGAGGAACACAAGAAATACACTAAATATGAGCTGCCAGGAAATAATGGGGAAGCGGGGAGCACAAAGAGATTTTATGTGAGGTGGTGAAAATGTAGCAGGGCTTGAGCAATATGTTCAAGGTATCTGCACTGATGTACCCCGTAAAGAATGCTACTTTTGCCTCTTGATTCATGGGAAAATTATTGAAGGAAAGCTTGGGTGCTTGTTGTCAATTCATAGCCTACAAGTCACCTGTTGTAAATTTAGTTTATAATAGTGTAATTAGCTGCCACATGGCCAGATTTCCTAAATGCCCTTTCTCCTATTGGGAGCTTGACAATTTGAATGCCACAGAATATCAATACCAATCTTTTACAGCCCTTTGCCAGAGCAGCCTCAGGATATGTTCAGCTGGCGTGGTAACTGCATTAGAGAATTGAGTTTGTTCTTTTCCAGAAGACAAATATACTATCTTTGAAACCACTTACAAGGGGAAAAAATAGGCATTAAGCACTAGAGTATAACACCAAAGCAAACTTGTAAAGAATAGGAGTAACCCAGCATTGTCAAAGATATAGAACCTTTAAACTCCAAAACAGAAAGGTACCTAAGAGAAACTTAGAATACATTACAAACGACATGCTTAGAGAAATATAACATGGGGGAAGAATTAAAGCTTATAACAGTGAAATATAATATATAACAACAACAATGAAATAAATGCAGATGTGTTTGTAGCTTCATTGATGATTAAGAATATAAACTGAATTTTCTGAAATATTATAGAATGCAGCTGAGCCCAGAAATAAAAGTAGCAAGGCTAGCAGCCAGCAAAAGAGAGAAAAAGCACTTAACTGCTTAAAATGAAAGTATTCAAAAGTAATCGAAAGCTTTCATTAAGAAAGATTTTAGTTAACATGTAAAGGCTAGTTCACTTGCTTATATTTATTGAAAACTCTAATTTTGATGCATACATATACATGCACTACAAGAATTTTTTAACCTGACTGTATTCATACCACTAGACTTAAGAAGCACTTTACAAATTGTGAATAATTTTTAAGAAATTAGCGCAAATCACTTTTATAGAAAGGTATAGAAGCATATAATTTCTGAATGAATCTTATTCTATGTCAAATTGAATAGATTTATCTTTATGAAAATCCCATAAAAATCTGAAGCTGTTGTGATTGTGAACAGAATTTTAAGAACTGTAGGTGCTTGGTGGCTCTTTGAAAACCATCCATCTCTAATTCCCTTTCTAACTTTTACTTACTTCTTCCAATTTTCTCTGGCACTCATGAGTTGGCAATTCTATGGCTACATACAGGGCATGATTCATGAGGGACGTAACTCCAGATGGCATTGAGATACTCCTGCAGCTATTGTATGCAGCTTGGCTGCCTCACCCATCAGCTGTGTGATGACTATGTGTTGGCTCTTCATGTGGACGATACTTTGCTATTGTGAAAGTAACCAAAAAACAGTCTTCAGGAAACATCTATCTCCATGACCACACCATGTGGAAATTTTGCTTTAAAATCTACTCATGGTCTAATTTTTGAGGCATATCAATGAGATTGTTGATTATGTAAATGCTTTCACATAAGAGCTATATGGACGTTTGAAAAGTGAATCTTAAGATATCTAATGTATAGTATCACAGGGAGTGACTCTCTTTAGTGGAATATTATATGTTGTCCCCCCAAGAAATATAGAAAATGAAAACAATAATGAAAATAATGATAACAATTATGTATTGCATGTTCACTATTTTCCAAAGGCTGGACTGGTCATGTGATGTGCCTCTCATTTATTTTCCTAATATTATGGTTCAATGAATTACATTAACTTGCCCATAGTCTTAGTAATCTATAATAATAAAAGCATAGTATGCTAATTAGTCCAGACAGCCAAACGACCTTCTGGACGTCCTTCTGGACAATCTTCCTGATAAAGCTGCGATGTTGGGGGCCAAGGCAGAGGTGGTTAGGGGCAATAAGGCAGGCAGGCAGAGTGGTTATGGGTGATCAGGCAGGCAGGTGAGAAGCTAGGGGTGGGGTGATCAGGCAGGCAGGCAGGCAAGCGGTTAAGAGCCCGTGGTTCTAGATTGAGAAAGGGATGTCCGACTGCTGACTTAGGCCTGATCCTGCAGGGATCCCTGTGGCCTAACCCATTAGTGAGACATCCCCCCAGGGGTCCCAAATTGCAAGAGGGTGCAGGCTAAGCTGAGGGACACCTCCCCACACCCCATGCACACAAATTTAGTGCACTGGACCTCTAGTTGTAATATAAAGTGATAGAAGAGTCCTGGTGTAAAATTTAAATATATCCTATCAAAAACTATGTGAAAATTTATTTTAAAAATAAAAATATAAGAAATAAATAGATCAAAATATTTATTTAACTAGAAAACACATGTGACCATGTAATTTTAAATATATTCTTCTCTTTTAATCATACTATTTGATGTATGACAATATTGAAAAAAAAATAAAATAGCCGAGACCAGTTTGGCTCAGTGGATAGAGTGTCGGCCTGCGGACTGAAGGGTCCCAGGTTCGATTCCAATCAAGGGCATGTACCTTGCTTGCGGGCACATCCCCAGTAGGGGGTGTGCAAGAGGCAGCGGATCGATGATTCTCTCTCATCAATGTTTCTAACTCTCTATCCCTCTCTCTTCCTCTCTGTAAAAAATCAATAAAATATATTTTAACAAAAAAAAAAAGAAAAGAAAAAAATAAAATATATTATTTTAGTCACAAAAGTGAAATGCTGATATAAATTTCTCAGTACGGAGTAATGGTCATTGCCCTATTTAAAATACTCCTTGTTTATTCATGCAGTAATTATGGAAAAGAGATCCACATTGCCAGTTTTCTGATAGCTGACACCTAGACTATCTCTAATTTCCCTGCATTATTTGGTTATTCTACCAAATATACTTTTATAACTACTTACATGTACATTTTTCTATTGAGAGTACAGATGTAAATATAGATATGCCCATTTATTTTTTTCTAGGCTAAATATTTAACAAATAACTAAAAGATTTTGAGTGTATACTTTTTGATACTATACATATATATATATATACAAATGTATACAGATATGTAGATAAATATACATGTATATAAAGATATATACATATATGTTTATTCTTTTTATGATAAATTATTTTTAGCAAAGTAATTTAAAATCCATGTAGTTCTTCAAAGTTTGTAGTAAATAAAATAGCTACCTCCATCCCCAACTCAGTGATCCACCAGCCATTTTCAACTCTTTTAGTTGTTTCTTCTGATATTTAGCTCCATACTTATAAATGTTTATAAAGCCATTACTTGATTTTTAAATTTTAGTCATTAACTATCTATTTTGTTCTTGTTATAAAATATTAAAAATCTCACCACTTACCCTGACTCAATTATTTTAATCAAACTCTATCACAGGTTTTAATTAAATCAGTATTGCTTATATTATTAGGGAAAAAAACAGGAAAATTATTCAAAGTTCAGTATATTTCTAGTCTTCTGCATTTTCCCCTAGAGGTAACAATGACCTTGTCTTTTTTATGTGTTTTCTACATCCTCTAATCACCTAAATTTCTCTGTAGAACTATAAAATTATGTTTAATATAATGTCTCACATTTGTCACCACCTATCACATTGTTTCTTGGAGTTTTCCATTATCCTGTACCACTCCTTAAGTATACAATATGTTACTCTCTAAGAATATGGCTCAGCTGTCATTCTGGGACTTCCCTTTATCATCATACTAGGGAACCCCTGTGCCCTTCTCCTGTGTGAAGCTCTTTATTCCTGGACCCCATGACTTCTTGTTTAATGCTTTACTCTCTCATACATCATCCTTTTAAAGGCATTGAGGCTCTTAAAATGCCTTTACTTTACCTGCATAATTGATTTTTAACTTGATGGGTATAAATTTCTAGGTTAGGAATAATTGCCCTTATGCTCTTGAAGGTACTGAATCATTTTATCCTAATTTCCAAAGTTGCTATTTTTTAACTTTATATTTCAGTTCCTGATCTTCTATACTATATAATGGATCTGAAAGCTTTTGGGATTTAGTGATTCTTTTAAAAATGTTTTTGAGAGTCTTTTATATGTCAGGCTATTATATAAACAGTAAGTCTTCCATATTTAAAAAAAAAAAAAGTCTAGCTGAAACCGGTTTGGCTCAGTGGTAGAGCGTCGGTTTGCGGACTGAAAGGTCCTGGGTTCGATTCCAGTCAAGGGCATGTGCACTGGTTGCGGGCACATTCCCAGTCGGGGGTGTGCAGGAGGCGGCTGGTCGATGTTTCTCTCTCATGGATGTTTCTAGCTCTCTAGCTCTCTATCTCTCTCCCTTCCTCTCTGTAAAATATCAATAAAATATATATTTTTAAATAAGTCTAGAGTATGGGAGCTACATAATGAACAAGATAAATAAGTAAAATATGTATTATATTAGAGAATGATAAGTACTAAAAACAGAGGAAAGGGCAAGGAAGGGGATATAAAATGTAATTTCAAATAGGTAGACCATGAAATACCTCATAGAAAAGGTGACTTCTTAGTTTAGATTTAAAGGGAGTGAGAAAGAGAGCCACATGGTTCTTTGGGGAAAACATTCTAAACAGAAAGAACAGCAGGTGCAAATGCCTGAAGTTAGAGATGCCTGGCATGTTGAATAACAGCCAATTGGCTCATTGTAGCTACAGTAGAGAGAATGAGGCATAGAAAGGTAGGAGGGGAATTCAGATAAGTAACTAAACAAGCTCTAACTTTTCATCTGAATAAATGGGAAAGTTATAATAGGGATTTGAACATGACTTGGTTTTAACATGATCACTTTGGTGATTGTATTTATAATAGAAAAGAGGAGTGGGGCAATTGCCTAGGCAAAGAGGAAAATTAGAGACAATTGAAACAAGCCAGGTGAGAAATGGTGGTGGCCTAGAATCAGTTGGTAGCAGTGGGAAGTAGTGTGAAGTCATCAGATTTTGGATATAATTTTTAAAGTAGATCCAACAGTATTGGATGACAGATGGCATGTGAGGTGCAAAGAAGGAAGAATGTTCAATGTTTTCACCAATATATATGGCCTGAGAAATGGAAAGATGGTGCTGGAAATATTAAGGAAATTCATTATAAGTGTAATGAGAAGCCTTTGAAGAATTTTATTTAAAGAAATGGTATGATCTGGTATATGGTTTTATACGTCTCTCTGCTGTTTTATGGTGAATGAATTAAGGTCACAGGACCAGCAATGAAGCTAAAAACCAGTTAGGAATTTGTTAATGTAAGCTGAGTTAGCATTCCTGTTGACTTGGTCCAAGTTGATAGCAGCAGAGATAGAGTGAAGTGAAGACATTCATGCTGTGTACTTTTAGGTTGGACCAAGAGAACTTGCCAATTGGTTGAATGTAGAACATTTGGGAATCTGGCGGGGCGGGGGGGAGTAAATTTATTGTGTTTAGTTTAAGCAAATCATGATAGTGACTGCTGGTGGGGAAGTCTGGGAGAGGAAAAAAGAAATAAGCTCCTTGTGCATAGAAGGCTCTCATAGATGTTAGTTAAAGTAAACTGAGTAAGTTCCATGGAAATCTTGTTGAATTGTAGTGAGTGAGGTTACCATAGAGATGTATGCACGATTTTTTTTCTAATTCAATATTTTTATTAATGTGTTAGGGGAAGATTCATATCTCAGAGCATATTCATAAAATTTTAAGATGATCCTAGCTTGGGGGCAGTATCAAACACTAGGGATACCAGAAATATAATGCAAACAAGTTAAAACTGTCTACATAAAAAGAAACTTGGCCTTCAAAAATGTAAATGACTGAATATGGAAGAGATGATATGAATCCTTTCCAGGCAGGGGAATAAAAAAAGTCAGCAGAAACCAGTTTGGATCAGTGGATAGAGCATCAGTCTGCAGACTGAAAGGCTCCAGGTTCGATTCCGGTCAAGGGCATCTACATTGGTTGCGGGGCATGCAGGAGGCAGCTGGTCGATGTTTCTCTCTCATCGATGTTTCTAGCTCTCTATCCCTCTCACTTCCTCTCTGTGAAAAACCAATAAAATATATTTTTTTAAATAATAAATAAAGTAATTAAAAATTTTTTTAAAAATCAGTAGAAGGGTGATAATAATTTGCAAATTAGATCTTTGTTTCATGTGATATGGCTGTAAACAGAGCCATAGCTCTTTTTGTCCTGAGTTTAGGGAGTTTCATGGAATAAGTGAACCATAAAATTAGTTGTCTTTTTCTGTGTAATGCTAAAGATTTCTAAATTTAAATTATCCTAATTTCATTCAATATCATTAGAAATAAGAGTTAAAGTATGAATTCAGGAACCATAAATACAAGTCCAATTACTAATAATGATTTTTACAGGTTGAGTAAATTGGTACCTACTACTAGCTTCCTTTGTACAATTGCCTTGAGTACAACCTACTATACTGCCTCAATAATCAGAATTAATTTTCAGAACCACCTTTCAAGTCCGTATTTTCTTTCATTTTACTCATGAAGAGAAGCCTAAGGAGTTTAGGTAATTTGTCAGTGTGGCTTTTTAGTCCAAAAGTCACCCTGCTTTCAAATTCCATACTTAGATGAGAACAAAGAAAATAAGAATGCATTATTTTGTTAGGAATGTTATAAAATATTTTCTTTCACCATTATGAGCTATGAGGGTTTGAGAGGAACTGTATCATGAAACTATATTATATGTTCTTCTCTACTTGTTCTAAACACAGAAATCTTATCGCACAGTGTTAAGATGAGTTTTAAGAACATTCACCCTCATTCAGCCTGTTTCCCATCTCAAATGCAAAAGGTCTTGCTTGCCACTGCTGGGATGGGAGTGACACAGTGAGAACATAGGCTCCGGCATGAAACTGACAGTGGTTTCATCCATATTCTTCCACTGACTGGCTGTATGATCATGCACAGGCAGGTTGATCTATCTCTGCATCCATTTGCTTCACTAAAATAAGGCTACTAGCTCCTATCAGAGTGGCTAGAGATTGAAATGAGATAATGTGGGGGACACAGTGAGTGATCAAAAAATGGAGTTACTACTATTGATTGAGTGATAGGTATTACACATATTTCCACAGGCTATTGGAAATCAGATTGAGAGTTTCCTAGGCAGAATGGCAATGATGCCAGGCATTCCTCCCCTGCACAGTCCACATTGTCAGGTTCAACTTTATCTCTTTCCCCTTGCCCCCTCTCTCTCCTCCATTGTGCTCTTGCCTCTATCCCCTCATACTTTTACATGATTTGCATATGAACCTGCCCATTGATTCACACCTCTTGATCATGAGATAAGGAAAAATGCCCATTCAACTTTTATACCACAGCATCAAATTTTGTACCACATCTTTATTAGTAGTAAGAATTAAAAAACTACTTGATATCTACAATTGAGAAACTTCTTTAAGTAACCTCCCAAGGAGTCTCTCAATTTTACATAGAAAATAATTAACAGATACCAGGCACAAATTTATTAATTTGTTTCATATTTATGGTTCAAATTTAAAAATCAAGGCATTGATTGATATATAAAATATCCTGATTCATTTTAATCCAGAATAAAACGTCAAATAACTTAATAAAGAATGCATACAGAAAGTAAAGTTTAACAGCTATTGAAGTTTATTTAACCTTAGGCAAAATCAACATACAAATCAAAGAAGTTTTTGCTAAAGGGATAAAATGGTAAAGATAAATAAGTGAGGTGAGGAGAAGGTATCTGGGAAGTACTGGTAAATTCAATATCCAAAAGTCTACTTTCTTATAAGAAACTGTCAAAATGTGTAACATTATATATATACATTAAATCAGTACATAACTAAAATGGACAGAATATTTAAAATCTTTATTTGCTCCACAAATGGCTTTTTTTGCATTGATCTTTTGATGTTCTTTGCAATACAATGAATAAAATGTCATTATCAAATGTTTGTGTCTAGCAATATGAGAACAGAGAAATATAGTTTATAGTAAGGCATGAGCAGAATGTACAAGCATGTGAGAATCACACATACAGGATGGAGCAAAAGTAAGTTCACAGTTGTGTGTATGCAAAACACAGAGTTTATTCTTGTAGTACTGTTTATCATTGTATTATTTTCCATATGAACAATTATAAGCTTACTTTTGCCCCACTCTGTATAATCACCCCACACAGGATTAAACAGTTTGGATGGAAATGTTAACTTCTATTTTATTATTAGAGGCCCGGTCACGAAATTCATTCATTAGGGATATCCCTCAGCCCAGCCTGCACCCTCTCCAATCTGGGACCCCTTGCGGGATGTCCAACTGCCCGTTTAGTCAGACTAAATGGGTAGTTGGATATCTCTCTCACAATCCAGGACTTCTGGCTCCAAATTGCTTGCCCAACCACTCCCACACCAGCCTGATTGATGTCTAACTGCTCCCCTGCCAGCCTGTTTGCCCCCAGAGTCCCTCCTCTGCCAACCTGGTCACCCCTAACTGCCCTCCCTTGCAGGCCTGGTCACTCCCAACAGCCCTCCCTTGCTGGCCATCTTGTGGTGGCCATCTTGGCCCACATGGGGGCAGGATCTTTGACTACATATTGTGTGTTGGAGTGATGGACAATCTGCATATTACTCTTTTATTAGATAGGATAGAAGCCTGGTGCATGGGTGGGAGCCAGATGATTAGCCCTGAAGGATGTCCCGGATCAGGGTGAGGATTTCCTTGGGGCGTGGGGTGGCCTGGGGAAGGGGCCTGTGGTAGTTTTCAGGCCGGCCACACCCCTCAGCGACACAAGTGGAGGCCCTGGTATCTGGGATTTATTTATCTTCTACAATTGAAACTTTGAAGCCTGGAGTGGAGCCAAGCCTTCTGCTGGCTCCGTGGGGGCAGGGGATTTATTTACCATCTATAATTGAAACTTTGTAGCCTTAAGCAGAGGCCTGGGCCAGTCAGGGTGTGCAGAAAGCCTGGTTTCCTCCATTGCCTGAGAAACCCATGCCTCCCTCCTGCTTTCTCTGGGGCTGCAGCCATCTTGGCTGGGTTAATTTGCATACTTTCTCTGATTGGCTGGTGGGCATGGCTTGTAGGTATAGTAGAGTAGTAGTTAATTTGTATATCACTCCTTTATTAGATAGGATGATTGATTGAACTGGACATTTCATTATTACAATGAAAGTCACTGTATGATATATTAATACGATAATGTATTACTATAATGTGAACTATAATGTAAAAAAGAGAAAAGTCATGATCATGATACTGTAGGTGAATGTGGCAATCATTAGAATGTTTTGGGTAAAGATTAGAAAATAAGATGATACCAAGAGCCATCTATTAACATTAGCACATACTGATAAACATTGATAATGAGGAATTTGAATTTGCTTTATTTATTTTTATTTTCTCTATAGTGCTTAGTACAATGCTTTGGACATAGAAAGTTCATAACGGTTTTTGAATGCAAGGACAGTCCTAGGTAATAGAAAGCTAGTATGTAAATTGTCCCCTCAACCAGGAGTTCAACCAGGAATTCAACCAGGGGGTGGGGCTGACTGGCCAACTACCCGAAGCCCCTCCCCCTGGACCAGCCTGCTCCCCCTCCCCCACACCTCCTCTCCTGATCGGCATGGGCTGGCTAGACCCCACCAGTGCATGAATTCGTGGACTAGGCCTCTAGTAGTGTTATAATGAGCTGTGCAGATTAAAGTTAAGAAACAAAAATTTATTCCAGTGTTTTAGACAGATTACTAAACCTGCTGAGCTGTCCATTTTGGAATAGCTGTGATTTAGTGAACTAGTTTAGTATTAGTGGAGTGACATCCCAGTGCCAGAACTGAAGTTCTTGCTTCTTGCCTTGCTGTTGACATATTGTTCAATACATACATTAACCACATGAAATTTACGTCAACCTTTCAAAGAGTAAATTTATTTCCTGAAACTTGTGTTTGGAAAAATGTGGTGATCGTTTGATGCCTCATTAAGATTCAGAACCATTGTCATTAAATAAAGAAAAGCATACTGAAAAGAAAGAGCCTGTCGTTCAGTTCATACAGGTGAATGAAGAGTTGATAAAAGGCTCCAACCAAGTGGGAGAAAATTCTAGCAGCTCCATTAGTGACTCTGTGCACATGTGGGCTTCTGACCACCATCAAAATCTAAAGTTTTTGTTCAGACTGCTTTGCAGGCTGTACACAGAAAAGGGAATTTTCTCTACAGTATCTAACACATAAGTGTTGGACATAGTAAGGTTCACAGTGGTTTTTGAATGCAAGGGCAGTACAGACCATACCCTGGGGTAGCTGAGACCTGCAGTATGATTTATCCTTGCTCTTGATTTTTTCTTCAGAGCCTCATAGTAACTGCCTGAGCAAAGAAGGGAGGGGACTGTGTTCATTTCTGTTGTAGCTTATCCAAGATCACAGACTTGTAAGTTCCCTTTGTTTTCCTGCTTCCTGGTTAAGTTGCTTTTCTGCTCTCTTAGATAGAGCCCCCCACCCCTCCAAGGTGTTCCTGAAAAACATGCATCTTCCTGAACTCTTAACTACTTACAGCCCAGCACATAGCTAGTTGCTTTATTTTGTGGGGGTCTACCTGAGCCTGCTTAGTTTCAGAATCTCTTCCAGGCTTTCACTTGTCTAGTGTGAGTGTTTTTAAGGTGCTGGCCTAGGTAGTCCTGAACATTGAAACTGATTCATTCCGAGGGGCTGGAAAACAATCTTCTTTTCTGTAGAATGAAGCATTCTATTACCCTGCCATGAAAACCAGCTGGCCATCACCCAGGTGATGTACAGTATAAGGAGCTCTGGGAAACTTTGTACCCTTCTTAGTTAGTGTCGTCCTACCCTTCAACTATAAGGCAGTTGGCAAAATGTGAGGCTCTAGGGCATGAACTTCCCCAGGGGGATCCAGGTGGTGGGATCCTAAGGAGGTTCTAGGGGACTAACTGTCCTAAATTTTAAAAATTACATTCTCCCTTTCCATTTAGCCACACTTTCCAGAATATTTCCAAAGCTCCTATTTTTAAACAAAAGAATATGTAGAGTTATTTTTTCAGAAGAATTGAATTGTTTCCAAAGCCTGGAAGCAAATGAAAACACAAAGAGAATACGTTGGTTAGTTATAATAGGCTTGATGAACAAGCTTGTGAACTGTGCCTTCAAGGTACCAGAATTTGTGCTGTGTCCTCTCTTGTGTTGTTTACTGGCAGAGATGCTCTGACTAGGCCCCTAGGCCCTGAGCATGAAACAGACAAAAGTCTAAATCCTATGCAAAATGCCTCCTTGTATTACACCCAAACAGAGAATGCAAACTTACTGCTGTTTCTCCCCTTCCTAACTCTCTTTGGAGTTAGAAAATAGGAGCAGTAGGAGCACTCTCCATCCTCAGTCAAAAACCTGCTATCCTAGATACTTCACACCTTCCAAAATGACAATGAGATAATAAAATTAAGAATTTAAGGAAGACCTTTAAATAATTTTCTACAGTTTTAGAAAAACTGTAGAGCATTTCTCTACTCTAATCCATGGAACTGCTGTCTTTTATTTTCTTTCCCTCTTTCTATCTCTCCATTCCTCTCTATCCCTCTCCCTCTCTGTAAAAACAAACAAACAAAAAAAAAAAACCACAATAAAATATGTATTTTTAAAAATGGGTCTTCAATGATAATGAGTATATATAATACTGTACAAATATATATATATATAGTAATATATATCCTATTTAATAAAGAGGGAATATGCTAATTGACTGCCATGCCCTCACAAAGATGGTATCACCCACAGCCAATAAGGAGGTAATATGCTAATTGCCTGTCACACCCTCAAAAATGGTGATGCCCACAGCCACAAGATGGTGGTGCCCAGTCCCCTCAGCCACACTGGAGCAGCAGGCACTCAGCATTGCTGTGTCTGCCCCCAGGCAGATCTGGCACTCTATGCCTACCGCTAGAGTTCCCCATTCCCCTCAGCCCCACAACCGCCCAGGGCCGACCTGAGGTGCAGGCAAGCCTTGGATGTCTGCTGTCCAACCTCCCCAGGTCGACCCAAGGCTTAGGTAACCAGGGCCGGCTGAGGTTTGAGCTACTGGAAGTGGCAGCAGCAGAGGTGTAATGGGGCACCATATTCCCCTAATCGCTGGGGAACCTCCTGCCCCTGAGGGCTCCTATACTGTGAGAGGGGGCAGGCCTGGCTGAAGAACCATCCTCCAATGCATGAATTTTCATGCACCTGGCCTCAGGGGTGGGTGACCCAGTGATCAGGGGAAAGTGATATCCCCATCACACCTCTGCTGCTGCAACTGCCAGCAGCACAAGCCTCAGCTGGCCCTGGTTACCTGAACCTGGGTAACATCTGAGGCTTGCCTGTACCTCAAGTCAGCCCTGGGTGGCTGGGGACCTGAAGGGACTGGGGGACTCTGGATGCAGGTGCAGGATGCAGCCAGATCCGCCTCGAGGTGGGCCCAGCCATGCTGTATGCATGCTGCCCAGGCGGGGCTGAGGGGACTGGGAGTCACCATCCTGTGGCTGTGGGTGCTGCCATCTTTGAGGGCATGGCAGGCAATTAGCATATCCCTTTCTTACTGGCTATGGGCACCAGTGAGGGTGTGATGGTCAATTAGTATTTTCCCTCTTTATTAAATAGTATTAAATATACTCACAGTATTATTATATATACACATTATCATTGAAGACCCATTTTTAAAAAGTATATTTTATTGAATTTTTACAGAGAGGAAGGGAGAGAAATAGAGTTAGAAACATTGATAAGAGAGAAACATCTATTAGCTGCCTCCTGCACACCTCCTACTGGGGATGTGCCTGCAACCTTGATCAGAATCGAACCTGGGACCCTTCAGTCTGCAAGCTGATGCTCTATCTACTGAGCCAAACTGGTTTCGGCCTGAAGACCCATTTTTGTTGTAAAAGGTCATATGTAAAATCTATACCTGGCCCATCAAGAGGTATTTTTTTGGAGAAAAGAAAGGAAGAAAAGACTCATTTCTCTATTTTTTTTTCTATTTGAAACCTAGCACATATGATTATGTGATTATGAATAAGTTAAACAATTGTTCTATAATAAGTGCCATAATACTTTTCTAAGAAGGCATATTTTTTCAGATATTAGAGAAAGCAGTAAAATATAGAAGCAAGGTTCAAAATTTAGGGTTGTGATATTCACTCATACTCTCTATTACCTAATTATGCAAGGCCAGAATCAAGAGTATAAGGTAAGAGTGATGAAGACTGAAGGAGAGTAGTAGTAGAAATAGCAAAGGAAAGGGGAGATGAGAAAAGAGAGCATAAGAGAAAGAGGGAGAGAGAAACAAAAAGAAAGAGAAAACAATGGGGAATGAGGCATTCAAAAATTGAATAAAATATCACTAAATAAAAATGTTAGTATTTTGTTTCAATACTCTAAAAGCAGCAAATATTGCATGTTTAGAAATATTTGCTCTTGTCCAAATTTTCAACTTCCAAATAACAGCAATGTATTTAAAAATACTCTCACAAAGGCAAACAGATCATTTATAAAAAAAACAAATTGCTATTTTGTTCTTCATATTATTTGCACGCAAAATATTGATGAATTAAATTTACCATAATTTACAAGTAGAAAGAACATAGAAATACTTAAGTCTTGGGGAAAATGTTTTTAAAATTAATAATAACCTACAATTGCATCTATAGTTCAGTATTTCATATCAGTTTGTAACAAGCTGATATTTTCTTAAATCTGTATTTTAAAGTAAAGCCCAGAAAGGCTACATGCATTAATTTTGGAATAAGTTTTCGTTGTGGGGAGGAAACTATTCTCACTTTAGTCTGTCTGCCTTCAAGTTTGCCAAGAGCTTTAGCATGGAGGAGTTGAGCACCATCACAATCTTACTGCAAATAAATTCTTAGAGACGGAGGGGAACTCAGTGCCCTCCCAGACTGGCCTCACTTTCAGATCCCTGACAGGGCTCATCCAGCATTTGCAATGACACTACCAGGGATAAGGGACTCATTGAGGGCTTTCATTATGATAAAGTTCTTTTATATGCTGAACTGAAATATCCTATATAATAAAAGCCTAATATACTAAATGTCTGGTCATCTGGTGACTGGTTGACTGTTCAATCAATGTGTAATATGCTAATGATATGCTAAGGCCACTCAACTGCTCACTATGACATGCACTGACTACCAGGGGCCAGACACTCCAACCAGTAGGTTAACTTGTTTCTGGGTCTGGCAGATTGGAACTGAGTGATGGGCCGGACATGCCTTAGAGCTCTGCCAAGGTCCCTCCCCAACTGGACAGTCTCCCGTGACCCTCTCCAGCTTGCTGGCCCTAATATTGGGACTGGGCAAGACAGGGCTGGACATGCCCCTGGAGCCCTCCGATGGTCCCTCCCCAATCCTTATCATGCACCAGTGGTATCCCTCAGCCTGGACTGCACCCTCTCATAATCCAGGACCCCTTGAGGAATGTCAGAGAGCCAGTTTTGCACCATTGGGAGAGTTCCAGATGCAGGGCTCAAGGCTGGTGAGTATTACTGCAGCAGTGCAAGCCTCTCACAATCAGGACTGATTGGGTACGAGCCTGCAGTAGGCATAGTGGAGCTGGGATGAGCAAGAGTGAAAGGTAGGAGCTTTAGGCATCCTTGGACTATGGGTTTTGGACTGATACCCACAGGCCACCCTGAGGGACCTCACCCATGCACAAATTCGTGCACCAGGCTACTTGTGTCTTCTATAATCATAGACCATGGGTTCTACTTATAACCTTTGAAGGAACACAAAATAAATTTTGAACCTTTTATAAGCAAACTCTCTAATTTAGAGTATTGAAAAACTTATTATATATTCACTAAATCTCATTTTCAAGTTAAATATAAATTCTTTTTAATATGGTTTGGCCACTCATTCTCAACATTTATTGAAGTGTTTCTAAGTTTCTCTAAAGGCGAAGCACCCAGAAATAAAAACAATGGCAAAATAGCCCAACACAGATATAGGATAATGTGTTCTTCTTCCCTCTTTAGGCCAGAATTTCACACTTTTATCACTACAGCCCAAGGTTTTATTCACTTTCAATCCTTGGCTATCCCTTGGTTATCCCAAATCAAAATCTCTTCATTACCTTTTAAACATAAACATTTCATGTCATGTGTCTCCCAGATCTCTTTATGGATCATTTCTTTTTTAATATAAAGAAGTTAATTCTTACTATTTTTTTAATTTAAGGTCAAAGTTAAGAATATCAAGATCTTCGTTGCTAATAGCTATTTCCTTTAGATCCAGATTTCTGTCATCTAATCCTATATAATAAAAGCCTAGGTGGTGTCACGTGTGACATCATAACAATATGGCCACCACAAGATGGCCAGCAGGGGAGGACAATTGGGGGCAAACAAGAAGGCAGGGAAGGGCAGTTAGGGGTAACCAGGCCTACAGAGTATGGCAGGTAGGGGTGACCAGCCCTGAAGGGGAGGGCAATTTGGGTGATCAGGCCAGCAGGGGAGTAGTATATCATTTAGGCATCAATCAGGCTGGTAAGGGAGTGGTTAGAGATTGACCAGCTGGCAGACAGGTGAGCAGTTAGGAACCAGCAGTCCCGGATTGTAAGAGGGGTGTCCAAATGCTGTTTTGGGCCTAAATTGGCAGTCAAACATCCTCCAACAGGTCCCAGTTTGGAGAGGTTGCAGGCTGGGCTGAGGGACAACCCCCCATGCATGAATTTTGTCCACCATGCCTCTAGTATATTTATAAACATCTTTTCCATATGTTCACTCAAACTGTTTTCATTTGATTATAACTTTCTTCATTGCAAAAAAAAAATTGAGTACAATTATAAACAATACAAAAGATGCTTAAAATGAAATCATATTGAAGGTAGAATTAATCAAAACAAAGTACCCAAATGTATATCACAGGGAACTTAACAAATCTACCGTTGTAATGCAAATTTATCTCTAATCTTCAACCTACAGTCATAACAAGAGGTCCAAAGTAAAATATATGTCTTAGAATTCAACGACATATTACAAAAATTAGAAATACAGTTATTTCAGTTTCTGAGATATAATAGTAATTATCCCATATAACTCATATATCCAAAGGTGTGCCATTAGAAATCTCCATTTACTTTTTCATCAATCTATTAATCATCATAATTGTTCAGATCCTATCAATTTATGTACCCTCTTTTAGGAATATAATTTTCATTCATAAGCATTTATTATACATCTGTTTTTCCCCAAAAATTATATCATGTGCTAAATAAGCATGTACTTAATTTTTATTCACATAGGTATTTGATGTTTATTGCTGCATAGCAAATTATCACAAAATTTAGTGGCACAAAAACAGCAAACGTTTATTATTTCATAGTTTCTGTGGGTCAGGAATTTAGAGGTGGCTTTAGTCCCAGTATATTAACTGGGATTGTGTTCATCTCAAGGCTTAACTGGGACTAGAGAATGTCTAGATGTCTCATTCAATGTCTAGCAAGTTCATGCTGGCTTTTCCTTGCAAAAGTCTGGTTTCTTGCTACATAGGTCTCTCCACAGAGCCTTTTTACCTGGCAGTTGGCTTCCCCCATGGAAAATGATACAAGAGAAAAACCAAGCAGGAAGTTGCTGTTGTGATGTATCCCCCATCTTACAAAGGACGCCTCAAAAAAGTCAAATTATGGAGTCATTTATTAAAAGCTGGCAGCATACAAGGGAGTAAAAAGTGCTCCAGATCTCTCAACACCGAACAGCTTGCCATGCCTGGCTTATATTGGCAGAAAATCACAAAAGTATTGATTACATCTTTGGGTTTGGAATGAGGAACCTGTTTCTCAGGGCGGGGGGGGGGAGCATTTTCACAGAAGCAGAATATGAGCAACTTAGTTATCTAAGAATCACTGAATCAATGGAAACACATTATCATTATCTGGGACCACATGGACAATTTAGAGTAATTGTGCTATCCAAATTCTGGGATCACTGAGTCAACAGGAATTCGTTATCTGTAGCTACTGCCTGGACCACTGAGTCAACGGAAACTCAGTTGTCTGTAGTTATTGAGACAATTTAGGATAATTGAACTGTCTTGGGTCCCAGAGGAAATGTGCTTCAATGACCAGGGAGATCACAATCAATGGGACATTCAAACCATCATCAATAAAGTATCGGGATGGCATAAATAAGTTCAGAAATCAAAATAACTTTTAAATGAGTACAGAACCCAAAACAGCAAGGTTAAAATATTGAAGAACAATTTTTCCCCAAGTATGGTTGCTACCATACTTCAATGCAATGTCTTTTATGGGCTCATCTCAAAGTCAAGCACTCTTAATTCTGGTTTTTAGTGTGCTCCCCCCCCCCATTCTTTAAGAGGAAGTCACTCACTGAACAAATTATGAACAGAAGAAAACTATTTCAATATAATAAAGGCTATTTATAAAAATTCCACAGACAACCTCATACTCAAGGGTGAAATACCAAAATCTTTTTAGGTCAGTAACAACATAAAATGCTTACTCTTGCCACTTCTATTCAACATAGTACTGAAAATCCTAGCCAGAGCAATTAGAAAAAGAAAGAGAAATAAAAAACATCCAAATTGTATAGGAAGAAGCAAAATTATCTCTGCTTTCAGATGACATGATCTTATATGTGGAATAGCCTAAATATTTCACATACAAGAAAAAAAAACAATCCTACAAGAACTTATACAGTATTTTAGCAAATCTTCACGATACGAAATAAACACACAAAAATTTGTTGATTTCTATATACTATATGAACAATTTAAAAAGAAAATTAAGGAAAAATTCCATTTATAAAAACATTAAACATAATAAAATACTTAGAAATAAACCTAAACAAGGAAGTGAAAGACTTATACACTAAAAAAAGTAAAGCATGTTTCTCAAAGAAATTAAAGAACCCTAACTGGTTTGGCTTAGTGAATAAAGTGTCGGACTGTGAACTGAAAACTCCCAGGATTGATTCCGGTCAAGGGCATGTACCTTGGTTGCAGGCACATCCCCAGTAGTAGGTGTGCAGGAGGCATCTGATCTATGTTTCTCTCTCATAGATGTTTCTGGCTCTCTATCCCCTCCCTTCCTCTCTGTAAAAATCAATAAAATATATATTTTAAAAAAGAAATTAAAGAAGACACAAATAAATCAAAAGATATCTAATGTTTATGAACTAAAGTACTTAAATTTTTAAGAGGTACACACAGCTCAAAGCCATCTACAGATTCAATGCAATACTTCAAAACTCTAAAATTTTTGTAGAAATAGAAAAATCATCCTAAATTTTTAATGAAATATCAGGGGTCCCCAACTATCTAAAACAATTCAGATGAAGAACAACTAATGGAATTACATTTCTTGATTTTGAACATATTACAAAGCTATAGTAATAAAAAAAATAATAGACCAATATATAAAATAGAAGGCCAGAGGTAAACCTCAAAATATGGGCAAATGAACTTTGACTGGGGTTGCCAAGACCACTCAGTGGAGAAAGGATGGTCTCTGGGAAAACTGGATATCCACATGCAAAAGATTGAAGTTGGCTCCATATATTACCACACATACAAAAATTAACTCAAAATGGATAAAAGTGGAAGTGTAAGATCCAAAACTATAAAGGTTATAGAAGAAAACATCAGGAGAAATCTTTATAACATTAAACTTGACAATGATTTCTTATATGTGGTGTTAAAAGCACAAGCAACAGAAACAAAAGTAGACGAATGGGACTACATCAAACTAAAAAAAAATGTTTTTGCATGTAAGGACACCATTATAAATTTTAAAAACTAAATCTAAATAATAGAAGAAAACATTTGCAAATCATTTATCTGATAAAAAAATATTTGCAAATTAACCCAGATATATAAAGAACTCCTAAATGCAACATTTAAATAACTCTATTAAAACATGAGCAAAGAACTTTAATAGGCTTGTCTCCAAAGATGATGTACAAATGTCCCAGTATATGAAAATATGTTCAACATTACTAATTATCAGATAAATGAAAATCAAAACCACAAAAAAGGATATCTTATCACCTCACACCCATTGGAATGGTTACTATCAAAAATAAATAAATGTTGGTGAGGATACTGAGAAATTAGAACACTTGTGCACTATTCATAGGATTATAAAAGTATGCAGCATCTATAGAAAACAGTATAGAGACTCCGTAAAAAATTAAAAACAGAATTATCACATGATCCAGCAATCTCAAATACATATGGAATACCATATAACATACATGGAATACTATATAATCCAGCAAACCAGGGATACATACCAATTATATATTTCCAAAAGAACTGAAAACAAGGTTTTGATGAGATAATTTGTGTACCCATGTTTATAGTAGTATTATTAACAATAGCCAAGATACAGAAGCATCTCAAATGTTCATCAACTAATAAATGAATAAGCAAAAAGTGCTATATGCATGCATTAGAATATTATTCAGCCTTAAAAAAGGAAGGAAATCCTGTCACTCATGACAACATAGATTAACCTTGAGGAAACTAAGTTAAATGAAATAAGCCAGTCTTAAAAAGACAACTATTTTATAACTAGAGGTCTGGTGAATGAAATTTGTGCATGGGGGGATGGGGTTGTGTCGCTCAGCCCAGCCTGCACCCTCTACAATCTGGGATATCCCTCTCACAATCCAGGACTTCTGGCTCCCAACTGCTCAGCTGCCTGCCTTTCTGATTGCCGCTAACTGCTTCTGCCTGCCAGCCTGATTACCCCCTACCACCCCCATGCCAGCCTGATTGATGCCTAACTGTTCCCCTGCCAGGATGTTTGCCACTAACTTCCCTCCCCTGCAGGACTGGTCCCCCCTAACTGCCATCCCTTGCAGGCCTGGTCCCTCCCAACTGCCCTACCCTGCTGACCATCTTGTGGTGGCCATCTTGTGTCCACATGGGAGCAGTCATCTTTGACCACATGGGAACATCCTTCTTGTGTGTTGGAGTGATGGTAAATTTTCATATTATTCTTTTATTAGATAAGATAGAGGCCTGGTACATAGGTCAGGCCATTTGGTTTGCCTTGAAGGGTGTCTTGGATCATGGTGGGGGTTCCCTTGGGGTGTGAGGCATACTGAGCAAGGGGCCTGTGGTGGTTTGCAAGCTTGCCATGTGCCCCGGTGACCCAAGCAGAGGCCCTGGTATATGGGATTCATTTATCTTTTTTCTAGTTAACAAAAGTGATCTCTGTGTTAATAAATTTTAAGTGCTTTCATTGAAATTGGAAAAGAAGAGAATTAATATGAAACTGCTTTTTCACCCAATAGATATATATTTGAAACAAATTTAATTTTTACAATAAATTAAGCCTAAAGTGAAATCATTTTATATATTTTGGGAAACTGCATTCACAGATTTTAATTGGATTTGTCAAAAATAATATGAGAAAGTTGCTGAAGACAGAAGCAAAATCAGACTACATTGGAATGGAATACAAGAGTAGATCTGACAGTGGCAGAAATAATTTTGATAGAATTTGGAGGTAGTTAGTTGGACAATGTGTGTGTAAGACAAGGGACTATCTTAGTGTTGTGAAGGTCATGAAATCCAGATTAGAGCAGACAAAGGCTGTAGGTTAAGCATGGAAACTGGCTTTGGTCTGAAGGCATAGGGAATCTTTAGATTAACTATGTTAAGTCTTGCTCTAGTTGACTGATTTCATATCACATGCCTCTAAAACCCTATCAAGCTGTGACCCTTCTCTTTCATTCAGTCAGCAAACTGTTATTGAGCACCTAGTTTGTACTAGCCATTACGTTAGACCCTGTGGATACAAGGGTAAACCAAACAGACTCAGTCCCTCAAGTAGCTTACAGTTTTGTGGAAGGAGAAAAACATGACCAGATGTTTAGTGCTATGGCAAATTAAACACGGGGTATTATGTGGTGGTACAAGTGGCAAAGAATCCCTGCTTGGAGGGATGTAGAAGGCATCTTAGAGGAATCAACCAATTCAGCCATGAGGGAGGAGACCAGGATATTTAAGCTTCTTTGCTTTTTATCCCAAATTGTAATGTTCTCTAAAGAACTTCTGAGGTTCTCTATGCCTTTTCAATACTGGAGTGCTCAGGAGTTGAGTTATCACACCTCTTCTCCTTTTAATCTAAACTTGCTCCTTGGTGATCTCATTTATTATGGAGACTAAATATCATCCAAATATTGATATATCCTAAATTAATATCTCTTTGCTAAAATCCATTCTTGCATATCCAGTTATTTTCCTGTCATCTCCACTTGGTACCTAGCAGTTCTTTCAAAATCTTAATGTGTCCCAAGTTGAAATCCTCAAATGCTCCCCCTCCCTCAATCTTATCCATCTCAGTAAATGAAAACTCCATTCTTTCAGTTGCTTATTCCAAAAATATTGAAATCATTGTGAGTCTTCTCTCTCATACCTGGTTTATTAGTAAATACTTCATCCTATCTGTGTCTACCACTTGAGTCCAAACTCTATCGTCTCTCACCTGGATTATTTCAGTAGCTTTCTAATTGGCCTTGTTCTCTACAATCCATCCCAACTAAGCAGCCAAAGGATCCTCCTAAAATATTATGCCACTCCTCTGTTATATCTCACTCAAAGTTTTAAGGTAAAGTCCTTAACATAATCTACAATTTCCTCCATAATCTCATATCTTCTTTATCCCATTAACATTATAATTTTCTCCCCTAATAGAACTTTTGTGTTTTGGCTATATCCCTAATGGGGACAACAGCACCCACCAGCTGGCACATATTAAATTGACAATTAATATTTGTTGAGTGACCTCTCTCTTTTCTCACTCATGTTTCAGACAATACCCTTCTCTCCAAGCTTAGTCCTCCGTTACCTGACCTATGTCCTTCCAATCTTGCTTAGAATATTGGTCTCCTAAGTATTTCTCTTTTTAAAAAATATTTTTATTTATTTAAGAAAGGGAGGGGGAGAGAGATATAGAAGCATCAAAGATGAGAGAGAATCATTGATCAACTGCCTCCTGCATGTTCCCTGCTAGGGATCGAGCATACAACTTGGGCATGTGCCCAGACCAGGAATCAAACCATGACTTCCTGGCTCATAGATCAATGCTCAACTACTGAGCCACACCAGCCTGGCAGAATCTCTCTTTTCATCTATATTCTATCCTGTGTGTGAATTCTGCAATCCTAACTCTGCTCAAGTTTTTCCATCCTAATGTAAATAGGAAAGTACATAAAAATATTTTTTCTCCAGTTTACCCTTTTAAGCAACCCATTCTCTCTCCTCCCCTTTTAGTCATGGCCAAACCATTATATATAATAATAATATATATATTAAGGAAGAAGGAAATCTATATCCTGTGCCCCTACTTCCTACTCAGTTATTGTTTTTTATAGTCTATCTCTTGTCATCATCATGCTACTAAAATTACTCTCAAAGGGTCACCATGACATGCTAAATCCAATAGTTTTCTCCCTGGAGAATTGGATGTTACTTTCAATTATCTTGAGTGTTTTGAACACCTAATTTTTTAAATATAATTAACAATACTTCATTTTTATTTTGTAAACAAAAGTATGCAACACAGATCCTTTAAGAGATCATTCTTCTTTGGCTTCTGTGAAGCATATTTGTCATCTAGCCCTCTGACCTTCTCTGTTCTGTATTTTTGGAATTCCTTGTTTTCTTCCTCATAAATATAGATGTTGCCCAAGCACCTATTTTTGGCCTTTTTCTTTGTATATTCTTTCTTGCTAATCATATACTTCAAGGACTCTACTTCTAGGCCTGACCTCTTTTCCAAATCTCTGCATCTTTTCACAACTGATTTCATTATCTTTAGCCAAATCTGTTCTCTCTTTATGTTTCCTAATCTCAGGAAGAGTTTTTTTTCTTTCCTGTTTGAACATCTGAGACCAGCATTGTCTATTCTACCTTTGTCTTGTTGCTCACAACTGCCACCTCTTCTCCATCCACTCTGCCACTACTCTAGTTATGACCTCTATTCTATCTCTGGGAAGGATTGGAAAGTTTCCGATCAACTTTCTTGTCTTTTCTTTTCCCAATGTATTTTACACATTAGACAACTCTTCCTAAAACAAAGGTCTAGGCATGAGAATGTCTAGCTTAAAACTCATTACTGACCATGCATTGCCAATAGATTCAGGTCTATCTGCAGGCATTCAAGATCTTCTCAATTTGGACCTTGTATAATTATTGGCAGAGGTTGGCATTTGAGAACCCATGAAGAACTAGTGTTCTCAAAACAGCAGGCTACTTATACACTCACTCCCATTGTTTAACTCCCTGGGGAAGGGGGTGGTAAATGGACTCCAATTTTGTTTTTAAGGTTGCTTGAGTTAATTATCTTCATCCTCCTAAGAACTTCCAGCCATAGTCAGATGACAAGTTCTATTTCTCAAATATGTTTTTAAGTTCCATGGGACCTGGCAGACTAATTGAAAGACCATCAAATTTGTCTTTATCATATGATTATCCTCTGAATATCCACTTTTATATGGGTCACAGGAATAGAAACTATTAATTTTTACATGCACTTTTAAACATCATCTGTAAACTTGGTTTAAAATACAAGGTTTTATGGGGGTCTAAAACATTGACATAAACATTTCTTTCTCAAAAATCACTGTATAAAAATTTATTGTATAAGGCCTTTGATAATATTTAATGGTTAATGCCTATAACTGTGATTCACAGGTAGCTGGTCATCAGTGTTACTGTTTCACTGTGGCCTCTTTAAGCTGTTAAAGTCCTTGAAATGGCTTTCCACTGATATTCCTGTTGCCAAATAATGGATTTGACATTTTAAAAAGTCATAGTAGCTTCCATCTACAGTTATGATTTTCAGTAAGAATTATAGAGTGGGAGGGAGAGGGATTGGAGGAATAGGAGAGTAGGTAGGTAGAAAAGTAGTAAAATAAAAGACAAAACTCAACTATTTAAAAATTCCTGAAAAACTCAACACTGAGAAAACTTTATATATTTCATATGGGTACACAAGGTCTTAGTCTCCAATAAACATTTATTCTAAGTTTAAAAGGAAAACACAAATATAAAATACAAATAGAGATTTCAATACTTTCATAACTGCCATGAGTGGATAGACTGAGATGCAAGCAATGGTATTGATATGTGTTAACACTGGCAAAGGAGCTAGAGGAGCCCTTTACAGAAAGAGATGAGCATTAGGTCAATAAAAGTGGTCTCTTTGGATTTCATTCATTTTACAATCAATGTAAAAAGGCAGACTCGGTGGCTATTGATAAAGGCTATGATTCTCTTGCAATGGTTCCCAATATTCTGATACAGAATAAAAAAAATCATATGATTCACAGGATTTGAGTTATCTGGCCCCTCTAAATGTTATGCTTCTTCAGATGAGAATGTGTATAATCTTAAAGGATTTACACAGATCCTAACAGCAAATAACTATTGGTGACAAAGACACTCTTCTAGACCAAATTTTAGTCAGGCTCCTCTGAGCCCTCTTCTTGGTTAGGCCTTGACCTTGGCTCCTGTTCTGGATGAGTCTTCATTGCCCAGTTTTTGCAAGAATCCAGCTTAGTAAAAATCCATGACCCTTGGATTTCGATTATGCTTAATATCTAAGCAAATTCTTCATCTCCTACCTTATATATCTGAACACCCTGCCTGGTCTTCTTTTAGTTAGAATTCTGTAAAGTAAATTCAGCAAGAACCTTCCCTACTTTTGATATCTCCCCTTAATAATTTTCCATCCACTGAACCCCTCACTCCGCTCATCTATATGTATGAAAGCTTAAGCGATTGTTATGACCAGATGACTGGATGATGGGCCGGTAGCTATGACATGCGCTGACCGCCAGGGGGCAGATACTCAATGTAGAAGCTGCCCCTGATGGTCAGTGCACTCCCACAGCCAACCTCCTATGGTCCTACCTCCTCCCTATTCTACCACCCCTCTCCTCACCCCTGGGCAGCCAGCCCTGATCACCACAATCAGGACTGGGCGAGTCGGCCCTGATTTCCGGCCACGCCTAGGGTCCCTACCCATGCATGAATTCAGGCATTGTGCCTCTAGTTGACAATATATTCCAATTATTCTTGCTGTATTTGAAATTGAACCCGATTATACACTGAAGTCTCTTTTCCCCTGTTGTAAAAATTCCTGAATAAAATCTGTTTTCACTGGTTCAAACTAGTTATGCCCTGGTTCTCTGTAATATTACCACTTCTCTGTTATGGCATTCTATGATACTTGCAATTTTTTGAAGTTTATTAAGTCTAAAAAATGAATCTCTGAATGGAATTAATTATGGTTCACTTTCATTTTAGAAACAAAAATATGCCACACAAGTCCATTTAGAGATTGTCACAAAATTATGCAGATGGTTTAAATTTTGGATCAGTGGTTTATGTGATAAGAATATAAAACACTAAGCTGAACACATTTATCAAACTTTATGAGCAGTTCAATCCCCTCCCCTATCAAAAAGAATATTTGAGTATTCTGAGTAGAGTTTGGCTATTACTGGATTTGACTGCATGAAGTGAGAGAGCAAGAAAGAAAGGCTGGAAAATTGAATCAGAAAACAGACTTTTATCCTCGGTCTTGCATGATGGACTTTAAAACAGAAAGAAAATGAGTGGTCTCAATATAGAAGGCTCTGTAGCTTCTTTTACATCCGATGCTAGAAAAGCTGCTGCCTCCACTTTTTCTACTCCTTTTCTTCAGCATAATGTAGGGTGGAGGGGCAGGGGACACACTCGTGGCCTCTAATGGTCAGATAATGGACCACAATAAAAATTATGTGTCCCCAGCTGAAGGTGAAGACATATAATGGTTGACAAGATCCATTATCTAACTATTAGAACCTAGAGCAAAAAGAGACAATTATTAAATCAAAGAAAAAAATTTATTTTCATTTATTCAACAAAAAAACTTTGTTTATGTGTTGTAAATTTTTCTACAAGTACCAATTTTTACCTCAACATGATAATACCAATAATAGCTTCAACTAATGTTTATTGAGGACTTAGAATATGCAAATTGCCTTGGAAGAGAGAATCATTTGTGGAATCAAAATCCCCAATTTCAAACCCTTGCTTCAGCACTTATTTGGAGAAAGTTAAGCTTTCCACGTCTCAGTTTTCTGATAAGTAAAATGATGACAATATCAGTATATGTATCATACATATGATAACCAATTATGGTATATATTAAGTACCCAATAAAAGCCAGGTATATTTAGTGTTGTTGCTGTAATAATGCCACTGTTGACATGAATATATAGGAAATATATTATTTATATTTTTTACTATCTCTATTTGATAAATTAAGACATATAGAGGATAAAGTGAGATATTTAATTTGCACATTTGTAAATAGAATTTAAAGGACTCATTGACCCCTTGAAAGAAACTGAAAAATATTTTGTTTATCTGCATGTTGGTAGGTGATAAGATTCATGGTTTTCAAGAGATTCTCAAAACAGCCCTTAGAATTTTGAGTCCTTACCCCTCAAAATTCTAAGAATCCATGATATACTAAATCGCATTTATCATTTCACTTCCTATCAAATGATGTAGGGTATTATAAAGCAAAATTTGTAAAATCACCTCTTCTCTTTTGAATTTTTTAAAAAATTATATAAAACCAAGTAATAACAAGTAATAGCAGAGATGTGTTCTGTCTGTTAAGTGCCAAAATAAGCACATACATGTCACACGCAATTGTCTATTTTTCATCTTTTTCTTAATGTAAACCTTTTTTTCTGAGACAATTTTTGAAAAAGACAAAATCAATTCAGTTACAAAGGAAGGAAGCTATGTTTTTAATGTCCTGGTAATCATTCCTTAGCAATCAATAAATACAACATAAGCCATTTCACTTGGAACCCCCGAAATTTGAGTTGAGATTCCCATGAACATAATAGTATCATGATATCAATATTCTCTTTTTTCATAATGCACTTGAAGGAGAATCTACTCTAACTCCCTTTTTTCTATTTTGATAACTATTGCCTGTGCAGTGACAGTCTCTGTTTAACTAAGGTGGGGCTGTTGGAGCTATTAAAACACTGACAGTAGTTTTATGGACCCAGAAAAGAAATCTAAAGTTATAATTATAATTTTAACAATAAAATATCACTCATTTTCAGAGAAGAATTATAATACAATGGTTAAGACCATATACTCTAAGGTGGATTATAAAGGCTTACATCCCAACTATGTCATTATTAGCTATAAAACCACAGACACATTAATTTACCTCTTTCTGTATCAGCTTTCTTATCTGTAAAATGGAAGTAATATATATGTTACAGGATTGTTGTAGAAGGGTTAAATTTGTTAACATATCCATATATTTTATACACACACAGGCAGACAAAAGTAGGTTTATAGTTGCAAGTACAAGAATGTTTATTCTTATACTATTATTTATTAATTATTATATTATCAATAAATAGCAACAATTGTGAACCTACTTTACCACAACACACACACACACACACACACACACACACACACATATATATCCTATATAATAAAGAGGTAATATGCAAATTAACCCTCATGCATTCACAAGATGGCTGCCTATGACCAGGCCTGCAAAGGGGTTAGGGAGGGTTGACCAAACAACTGAACAGCAGGCTGTGTGAGGTGACCAGGCCAGCAGGGGGGAGGGGCAGTTGGGGGTGACCAGAATGGTGGGAGAGGGGCAGTGAGGGGTGATCAGGCTGGCAGGGGGGCAGTTGGACGTGAACAAGCAGGCAGGCAGGTAAGCAATTAGGAGCCAGTGGTCCAGCATTGTAAGAGGGATATCTGACTGACAGTTTAGGCCCAATCCCAGCAGACAGACATCCCCCAAGGGGTCCTGGATTAGAGAAAGTACAGGCTGGGTTTAGGGGAAACCTCATTCATGAATTTTGTGCACTGAGCCTCTAGTCCTATGTAATAAAAGCCTAATTTCCAAATTGTCCCCCCAGGCAGTAGTTCAATTGCTCTCTATGACATGTACTGACCACCAGGGGGTGGTGTGGAACTAACAGGCATTGGAGATGTGGTACTGACAACAGGCAGGAGTGGAGGCACTGCTGGCTCTGATAGACCCTGACAAGAGCAGGACTGTGGCAGGGTGGTGGAGCAGGTGAGTGGGCAGCGCCAGGCCAAGCTGGATGTGAGCAGGGGCCCAGGTGCTGCCCAGGGCCCAGAGGTCAGCTGGGACCTGCTCTTTCATGCCAGATACTTGTGCTTTGATCACCAGCCAGGCTTAGGGTCTGTACCCCTGCACAAATTTCATGCTTTCATGCACTGGGCTTCCAGTGTGTGTGTGTGTGTGTGTGTTTGTGTGCATGTTTACATATATCCTGTATAATAAAAGGCTAATATGCAAATTGACCAAACAGCAGAACAACTGGTAGCTATGATGCACACTGACCACCAGCAGGCAGATGTTCAATGCAGGAGCTGCCCCCTGGTGGTCAGTGTGCTTCTACTGAGGGAGCACCACTCAGCCAAAAGCTGGGTTCACTGTTAGCAAGCCCAGCAGCAGTGATAAGGATGTCTAGCTGCTGGCTTAGGTCCAGACCATGTGGGAAGCAGGCCTAAGCTGTCAGTCAGATATTCCCCAAGGGCTCCTGGACAGGGAGAGGGTGGAGACCAGGCTGAGAGACCCCCCCCTCCTCCCAAGTGCACGGATTTTGTGCACCGGGCCTCTAGTGTGTGTGTGTGTGAGTGGCCAGATTATTATGATCTCTGAATGCATAATAATCTGCCCACTCAGTGTATATCCTATATAATAAAAGGCTCATATGCAAATTATCCCCTCGAGCAGGAGTTCAACCAGCAGTCAGGCTGGCCAACTTCCCATGTCCCCTCCACTTGGCCAGGCTGGCTGGACCCCACCCATGCATGAATTCATGCACTGGGTCTCTAATGCGCGCACGCGCGTGCACACACACATACACACACAAAACAGTGCCTGGAATATAAGTTCTGTAATATTAACTATTAATGTATCATTATGTAATCCATTTCTTGAAGTTTAAGAAGAAAATCTCTGAGTGCTAATGCTATTTTTAACCTGCTGAATCACCTTTAAATTTAGACAAACCACCAACTCTCTGAATCCATCTTTCTTACCTATATGAGGAGATAATCCCCAAGCTTATAGTGGGGCATGGAATTAGGAATGCTCTAGTTTTTTGTAAATTGTTGGGCCCTGGGTACATATCAAGTTTAAATACATTTATTCAAATCCATCTACAAAATTTATTCTGTGTTTTTAAAGCATTTTATGATTAATTATATGTAACTAGAGAAGCAAAATGCTTAATACAGAAACTAGAAGAACTTGTAGGCCTTTTTTATATACATGTTCTATCAAGAGAAAATGTGGCAAATAGATTTCCCTGAGAGATTTTCTTGTTAATTTCAGTTAAGATTCTGTTTACCTTTAGCTTAGTGTTTTGCTTTGTTGTGGGCTTATTTTGTGTGTGGTTTTTTTGTTTTGTTTTTTTTGCTTGTGTTTTTGTTGTTGTTTTGTTTTGTTTTTTATCTGGTTTCTTTTGCTTTTAAATGAACTGGAATTCTGGTTCAAGAAAAGAACTGACCCCATTACTGCCTCCTGCACATTTGGAGAAGCTGAGGGGAAGTTGTTGAATATTCATGAATTTTTGTTTCACAGCATTTCTTTTACAAAAACCTAGGCTCTTTGTGCTAGTTTTTTAAACATTTTTGTCTGAAATTTTACTGCTTTAATTTTGAGATATTGTAACAGTTATATGGTTCTCACATTGGTTTGGTTAGTCTTATATTTTTTCCTTGTTTGCCAAAAATTGATTATTTATAAAATGAATGTGTGTGAACATGTGCTTGCTCAAGCTTTTTCTGTTTCTTTTGCTTGTCATAATGAGCTAGAAATGCTTTCATAACCTCACTGAATAACCTTACTTTTTTCAGGATCTCAGAACACTGAAAAGACATTCAGGTTCCGTATCACTCCACTTTGATTGTTAGGAAAAGGAATCAAGAGCTGGCATTTGTTTTATGCCTCTACCAGTTATCTAAGGCTGTATAACAAACCACCCCAGCATTTCTAGAGGCTTGCTATTGCATGGTTTGACTAAATGATTCCTTTGTTGTCAATGCCTGGGTTTATATATATGATTGCCATCAGCTACTGGGTCACCTGGAGTCCAGCTCAGCTGGCATTGTTGGAAAAAGACATAATAAGAGCCAATGAAATTCCACTCATACACAGTACTCCATTCATTCTTATGTGGGGTTATCCCATATTGTTTAATTACTCAATATATGTTAATTAGGTAGCTAGCCTACTATGTACTAGTACCATGCTATGTTCCATATGTTACACCAAAATCTTCACAAGATTGTTGCTACTCATCCTGAATTAGCTATGCCATTTGGGAAAATGATCATCTCACATTTTCAGGAGCTTATAGAAAATCTATATCAACATCATCCACGATGAACAACATTATACACCTACTGTGTGAAAAAAATAATTCTAGATCTGAGGATTTCCAAATGGTTTAAGGCAAGATTCCTGCTTACAAGCTCAAAGGTTAGCTCAATAGCATAGATGTATCCTAGCAATAAATAATAATAAACTTATCAATTATTTAACATGCACTTATTGGATGTGTCCTATATACCTAGGTTCTATATTAGGCATTGTGAACACAAAAATAAGTCTGACAAGAGCTCTGGCTATGTGGCTTAGAGTATAGTAAGAGGAAGCAGAATATAAACAAGTTAAAAAAATAATATATGCAAGTAAAACGTTAATAAAAACAGAGAAGAAATTAATATTGTAGGTGCCCTTCCAGAAGACTAAGCCAGAAATAAAGGAGGTGTATATCTTCTTAGGGGTTAAGGATCAACGTCTCCTTCAAATAAGTGATGCTTACATAAAGTCTTGAGAAGTTAACTAATGGTCTTTAGCTAACATTAAGGGCCATGAGGTCCCGGAAGATAAAGCAGCATAAAATACAAGAAACCAGGGGAAACACTGGGCCTTTAACTGGTTTAATGTGACTGAAACCATGGATTCTGGATGAGATGAAGAAAGGGGTCAAGGAAGGAAGGAAAAAAAGAAATGATAAACAATGAATAAAAATGGCCAGGGACTCAATCTTGGAGGACCTTAAATATAATTCTACAAAGTCTGGATTTTCTCTTACAGATATTAAGAATCTGTTGGAGCCGAAACCGGTTTGGCTCAGTGGATAGAGCGTCGGCCTGCGGACTCAAAGGTCCCGGGTTCAATTCCGGTCAAGGGCACGTACCTTGGATGCAGGCACATCCCCAGTGGGGGGTGTGCAGGAGGCGGCTGATAAATGATTCTCCCTCATTGGCGTTTCTGGCTCTCTGTCTCTCTCCCTTCCTCTCTGTAAAATATCAATTTTATATATATATATATATATATATATATATATATATATATATATATATATAAAGAATCTGTTGGAGGGTTTTAATCCTGAACAATATCCTTGATATGTCTTGTTAAGGGTAATGGGAACAAATTAGTATTTTAAGATAATTCTGACCTCAAGATGAAAGATGAATTAGCTAAGACAAGACTAGAGTCAGAGAGAATAGTTAAAGTATGGCACTGATCTAAACAAGCTATGGACAAAGGCAGTGACTGAAAGAATAGAGAGGAACAGATGATTCATACCTTCAACAGACATATATTGTGTGTCTACTAGGTTCTGGGGGTATGCCAATTCTGGGAATACTGTGGCATAGAACTGACCCTGAAACTATACTAAAAAACGATTGGAAACAGATGTAAGAAATCTTCAAGAGATTCAAGCAAAAAGACCTGATTCCGTGTGTGGGATATAAAACAAAAAGCAACAAATGCACTAACAAAGCAAAGAAACAAACAAAGCCCAAATTCATCGATACAGACAACAGAGTGGATGAATGTGGTCAAATATATGGTGACACAGGAGACCAGAGTTCAAGTGGTAAGCACACAATGGAGTATGTAGATGTCCTATTATAAAATTGCACACCTGAAATCTATAATGTTTTTAACCAATGTTACCTCCAATAAATTTAATCTTTTATTTATTTTTAAATATATATTTTATTGATATTTTACAGTTAGGAAGGAAGAGAGATAGGGAGCTAGAAATGTCAACGAGAGAGAAACAACAACCAGCTGCCTCTTGCACACCCCCTACCGGGGATGTGCCCGTAACCAATGTACATGCCCTTGACCAGAATGGAACCTGGGACCTTTCAGTCCGCAGACCAATGCTCTACCACTGAGCCAAACGGGTCTTGGCAATAATAAATTTAATCTTTTAAAAAGACCTGATTTCTAATTACATGTAGTAGTGAAGGAAAGGGAAGATCACAGAAGTCCAAAGACATGCCAATGGTGGCAATTTAAACAGTAGGTACCAGCAAATCAAGAAAGAATTGTAGTCTTTTAAAGGTAAGCAAAAAATGAAAACACAAAGATCCAAAGGAGACTTTCAGAAGCATCAGCTATAGTTATACTTAGTATTTTCAAAGATGATATTTCTTTGAACAATGCTAGATGTGTGTGTACAACAGGTCTGACATAATTATTCCATTGCTTCTCATCTTGTCTGTCCTTTGTAAAACCAGCTATATCTTCCTATGTGTGCTTTAATTGAACTTGACCCTAAGAGCTGATGATTCCAATTCCCTATTCTGAGTAATTGGCCCTGTGTGTGGTTGGGGCGGGTGGCAGTGGGCATCCCACAGCTGCTGATGATGTGAATGGATCAAATTAGAACTTCCAAATACACTGCCTACTCCTGATTTGATCATGACTATAAAAGTATGTTTTCAGCTAAATATCTACATATAACGCCAACAATAGGCAAGTAATCAATAATAAGAGCTTTCTACCTCTCTGTTTACATGTTCACATTATCAGTTAAACACTATTATGCCCTGACAAAGACCCATTATTGTATTCTGGGTATGTACTTCACCTATTTTTAGCATAACTGTCTAATTCCTAGCAAAATTATAAACCCGTTACATATAATTAATACTCAGTGTTTGACATTAATCTTACCCTTAGCTTGTCGTTAGGTCAATCAGGAAAACTTTATAGAGTTCATATTTTTTGCTGAGCAGTATAGGACTTTGGAAACAGTGCTGAAGAGGATAACACATTATCCATCTCCATAAAAAAGAAGCAATGTAGATGAATAAACAAATACCTGCCATATATCATTCATTCACTGAGTACCTGCTTTGTTTTTGCCTTTAATAATACAAAAATTAATAAGACCACTGTCTACATTTCCATAGTTGGGTGGACCATGAACTGACTATGAGCACCATGTTTAGCATTTTACATAAATTTGTTTGCTCAAGTCTCCCAGGAGCTCTTGGGAGAACTCTAAGCCATTACTTCTGTGACAGAGGAGGAACTATAGGCTTCGGTGACTTGTGAAAGCCATACAGGGAGCTTGGACAGAGTTAGCATTACACATGTGTAAACCAAACTCTGTGGGCTTCCCTCCGAACTTAAGATCTTAGCATAATGTGTTAAGCTGTAAAAAAAAATATACCTTCACCAATAATAACTAAAACAGGATAATTTTTCTTTTAATGTTGCCCTTCTTTTCTTTACTACTCCTCACATACCCTTTATAGCCAGGCTGCTTGAAAATATAGCTCATATTGTCAAATTATTTACCTCTCACTAACATTTCAGCCACACAACTGTCCAGATGTTTGAAGCATCCTCAACATACATACAAGTCTGTTGGCCCTGAGCCAATAAATTTTTTTTTCTTACTTAAAAGTGATCTAGTAGTTGTCAGTGAAATACACTCCTACTTCGTGAAGGAGACAGTATAATATAATATAGTATGTTTAAAAAATGTGTCTTTCAGTATCAGGTTTCTCTTAATATAATTCCAGTAGAGCTTAGATTGTGGTTGTTTCTGACCTATGCCAAGTTTCTTAGGCTTCATAGGCCTTAATTTATTAATATATATAAAGCAGGAATGATAATGCCCAGTATTTGGGGATGCTGAAAAATAATAATTTGTTTTGAGTATAAAAGCAAAAAATCTTACACTTTTAGGCATTCAATAAATATAATTTTTATTAATTATCATCATCATCATCATCATATTATCTACATCTCTACTGCATTTGATAAAGTTGACAATCTCTTTCCTCTTTAAATGATTTCCTTCCTATAGTTTATCCAGGAGATTTCTTTCCACACATTTCCTCCTTTGTTGTTTCCCTTCTTTTATTGCTAATATTTTATATCCTAAAGTCCCCCAGGGCTTTGTTTTAGCACTGCCCCCCCCCCCAGGCCTACCTCACTATTGTCTGTGTCCACAGGTTATGAATATATGCATGTAAGTTCTTTGGTTGATCTCTTCCCACTCCCACTTCTCCCTTTATTCTGAAATTTGTCAGTCTGTTCCATACTTCCATGTTTCTGGACCTATTTTGTTCATTAATTTATTTTGTTCATTAGATTCCACATATAAGTGAGATCACGTGACACTTGTCTTTCTCCGACTAGCTTATTTCACTTAGCATAGTGCTCTCCAAGGTGCCTCCGGGCACTCTCTAAGGGCAAGAAATCCTTCTTTTTTACAGCAGAATAGCATTCCTTTGTGTAAATGTCCCACATCATTTTTATCCACTCATCTATTGATGGCCACTTGTGTAGTTTCCAGATTTCCACTATTGTAAATAGTGCTGATAAGTGCGCATATATTCTTTCTGATTGGTGTTTTGGGATTCTTATGATATATTCCTATAAGTGGGATAACTGGATCAAATGGCAGTTCCATTTATAATTTTTTAAGGATATTCCATAGTGTTTTCCATAGTGGCTAAACTAGTCCCTTCATACTGTTGTCCATAGTGTCTGTACTAATTTATATTCCCACCAACAGTGCACAAGGGTTGCATTTTCTCCAGATCCTTGATACCATTTATTATTTCTTATTTATTCTTTATCTGAATTTTTAATATTTAATTTAAATTTTTGCGGAAACTGGTTTGGCTCAGTGGATAGAGAGTCAACCTGCAGGCTGAAGGGTCCCAGGTTTGATTCAGGTCAATGGCATACACCTTGGCTGCAGGCACATCCCCAGTAGGGGGTGTGCAAGAGGCAGCTGATGGATGACTCTCTCTCATTGATGTTTCTAACTCTCTATCTCTCTCCCTTCCTCTTTGTAAAAAAAAAAAAAAAGGAATAAAATATATTTTCACAAAAAAAAATATTTTATGTGTAGTATTTAAGTACTAGTAACAATTAATTGATGTGACATTGACCATTACAACCACATTAACAGGTGTGGGGACAAATCACCTGACTCTTGGAAAGCTTGTCCCACAACTAGTGGGTGCAACAGGGCACAGGTAAAGAGGGAGTCTCTTCCAGTCTGAGCATCCAGCATGCATGGCTATAACCAAGACACTGCCCCCTTCCAGATGGAAAGGAGGGTCAGGGTTAATCACTGAGATGGCTAAGTAAAGAGCAGTAAGGAGGATTCCTACATTCATACCTCTGTGACTTTTGTTGGGTCATTTCACTCTAATGCCTCTCTTTCTTCATCTGTAAAATTAAAATGATCTTATATTAACATCTAGCCTAATGGGTAATTGTCACAATTAAGTAAGCAATACATGGAAAATGCTTTAATGCTTGCATGGCACATAATAAGCATTCAAACTTAAAAGGAATTGAAGTAAAGAAATAAGATAAAAATAAATGCTATTATTTATGGAAGCTTGAAGTTATCTTATGTCTCAATATATTGTCATTTTTGCTTCAGTTGATGCTGCCATTTTTATGTGAATATAGCTAACATTTACTGAACATTTACTATATGATTGGCCCCAGGAGAAATATGCTAAGTGCATTATTTCACTTCAAAACTTGTCTAAAGTGACCCAGGTATTATGCAGTTGAGCTTTAAGAAATTCAATCATTTTTTACTATTAGTTGGTTTGTTTATGGCATTCCTTTCTCAAAAAGAAAATATTTTAAAATTTGGCTTAGAAGGATGTATTGAATACAATAAGAATGCATTAAATAGAAACAAATATAAGCTACCAATAAAAACTTAACTTATATTTAAAAATACCTTTAACTATAAGTTTACTTGAGACCCGATGTACAAAATTTGTGCAAGAGTAGGTCTTTCTTCCCCCAGCTGCCAGCACCTGCTTCCCTCTGGCACTTGGGATCCAGGCTTCCCTCACAGCCCTGCTTTGTCTGGAAGGTCTTCTGGAAGGACATCTGGTTTAATTAGCATATTATGCTTTTATTATTACAGATTATTATAAATAAAATTTTCTGCTTATCACAAATCTAGTGGTAACTAAATTAAGTTTCTACTTCATAATTAGAAATAATATTTCACACAAAAGAAAATATTTGAAATTCTTAGGTGTTCTATTTTGTTATCAGGAGGCTAATTCATTACTCATTTTCATGCTACAAGCTATTAAAAAAAAAAAGCAAAAGATTCCATTCATATGAGTAACTGTCAAAATGAGGTATAAAACTAAATCAAAACTCTAGTTTACCAATGGGCTTATCTCTTCTACCATAGAGATTAATCAGAGGAAATTCTTATCTATCACACTTGTATTTTCTATCTGACCTTTTATCCAGTGATGACTATGTTTTATGCCTTCTTCTGGATACCACTAGAATGGGCACTAAATCAATGTGAAAATTAAGCTGGCAATCCAGAACACATTGATTTATGATGTTGCATTTTCCTTTACATTTCATAATATTTTGAGCATTCATAAATTAAACACAAAATCAATTTAAATTAAAAGTTAAGGGGCAGTAGCCCTCAGGTAGATATTTAATAGCTTATTAGTTTTCTGAAACATATAAGAAATACTAAACTTTATATTGTTGTTATTATTATTTAATATTTCTTACACACTAACAAGGTACCATCAATTGCTGTTTACTCAAGACCAAGTTACCCAGCTTTAAAATTGTGTAGGCTGCACAATTCTGCAATTAAATCTTTGGCTATTTATTTCATTCTAAATTTTGTCTCTTTAAGAGGAAAAATGTCAGAGGAAAAATCTCATTTTATTTGAAAGCTTTATTAAAACATAGAAACAACCCCTCAAATTGGGAAATTATTCATTTGCAATTATTTAGACTTTAAAAGTGATATTTTTGCATGATAATGAATGATAAGAGAATGTTTATTAAATAATGTTCAGAGAAAGACTATGTGCAGTATGCCCATATTATTTTATTTAAATTATATAATCATGTGTTCAATTAACACACCTTCACTAGACTTCCAATATGTACATAGCAGTAAAAGTAAAGTAAACAGAAAGCAGACATAGGTGGGCCTGACTTCATGGAGCCTGCATTCTAGTGAGAGAAATAGCCAACAATGAGTTACTTAACTAAAATTAAACAGGAAAACCTCATAGTAGTGTTGTGTGGTAGCTAATATTCTAAGTGTTCTCTGTATATTAGTTGGTGCGTCCTCCTACCAAACTTACTAGGCAAATACAGCTTCTATATCATTTTATGGATGTGGGAACTGACGCACGACCAGGTTAAATATCTTGTAATAAGAGCGACAACTAGCTGAGGTCGGTTTGGCTCAGTGGTAGAGCGTCGGTCTGCGGACTGAAAGGTCCCAGGTTCGATTCCGGCCAAGGGCATGTACATTGGTTGTGGCCACATCCCCGCCTGGTCGATGTTTCTCTCTCATCGACATTTCTGGCTCTCTATCTCTCTCCCTTCCTCTTTGTAAAATATTAATAAAATATATTTTTTTAAAAAAAGAGCAACAACTAGCCGAAAGCAGTTTGGCTCAGTGGTAGAGCGTCGGTCTGCGGACTCAAAGGTCCCGGGTTCGATTCTGGTCAAGCATGTACCTTGGTTGCGGGCACATCCCCAGTAGGGGGTGTGCAAGAGGCAGCTGGTCAATGTTTCTCTCTCATTGACGTTTCTAGCTCTCTACCTCTCTCCCTTTCTCTCTGTAAAAATATCAATAAAATATATTTTGAAGAAAAAAAAGAGAGCAACAACTAGGATATAAAGATGCCAGGACTCAATGCCAGGCAGTTTGGCATTGAGGTGTAGGTACCTAGCACTTGGGCTCTCTACAGTGAGATGCATGTTATGTTGGGGATGAACTTGCTCTATGACAGGAACACATGCTGTCTGGGAAATCAAGCAAAATTTTTTCAAGGAAATTACAATTGTAATGAAATCTAAAGGCTGAGTGAGAACGAACCAGGCATTGCTGTGGAGAGGGTACGCCAACTGAGGTAGAAGGACCAGACTGCTCAAACGAGTTAAAATGTGAGGTGCATGGGGCAGTAGAGGAACTGGGGAAACTCAGAGTAACTGAAGTGCAGGAGGTCGGGGCATGGAGTAATATAGCGGAGGGAAAGCCCAGAAAAATCTCTCTGAATCTGGAAGCCTATGATTCATTATGCATATATTTAGACTTTCTTTTCATCAGTGGATCTCAATTTTAGCTGCAGTTAGAATCACCTGGGGAGCTTTATCCCTCACCCCAGATCAATTACATCTGAATCTCTGGAGGTGGGCCCCAATAGCTTCTAACAAAAATATATAAATTATTTTATATGATGATCAGGTGTGGTTTTGAATTCTGACTGTGTTAGTTGCTGAGGTGAAGTAGAGTAGTATCTGATGGGGGCTGATATGAGTTGCATAAACCCTCAACCAAAGAATGTTTGCCCCCTAAGTTTGGGGCGACTGGATACAGATGGCAAATTCTCTGGCTGTGCTGACCTCTTTCCAGAATTGTTGTCAGTCCCTGGACAATAGAAGAGAAGATCAGCCCAAGTATTGGGATAATGTATGCCTATGGTTGAGGAACCTCCCTTCCCAACAGGGCCCCACCCACACTTTCTGGCCTAAGGGGTATAGGTTTGGAAAAGTGGATGGAAACAGAGCAAGCTCCTGAGATAACCAGGAAGTGTATGTTCCTTGGGCAGCGCCAAAAAGAAAACTGAGAGATGGTGACCCATCAACAACCTGTCCTGAGGGACAGTCCAGTGGCAGCGGCTGGGTCTGTTGCAGATGTGAGTCTCCATCCCAAAATCTTCAGGGAGCCTTTAAGACAGAACCAAAGTAAGATAATTCAGCATATGTGAGAACTAACAAGATTATGATACCTCCCAAAATAAATAAAATGTTTATTTTATAACACAAGATAAAACTTAAGAATCTTCTAAAAGTATTGTACTGCAAGAATCTGGGTATTTAACAAAGCTGAACTCTTTTCCTTCCTCCTCCTCCTCCTCCTCCACCTCTTCCTCCTTTTCCTCTTCCTCTTCTTCCTGCTTCTTGGTTATTGTACAGTTGAATGAAGGCTCTTAAGGTAAAGGCAAGATAGATTGCATATGTTTTGTGGGTTTTTCTGAAGAATGAGTTGAAGAATGAGTCTAAAGAATGAAATAAGTATGGATATATTTCTGTATGCCAGGTGAGAGATGACAATAGCTTGTTGGAGTAGAGTCTAGTGGCAATGGAATAGGAAGAAGGGGAAAGAAAGTGAAGTTTGGCAATAAGCATTAAAGATAACTAAAGCAAAAGAGACAATGACAGATAAATGGAAAGATGCACATCTAATTATGCACCTGAAATTGACTGGAAACATATTTCAAAATGTTGGTAATGACTAACTCTGGGTAGATAGCATCACTGTGCCATTCTAAGAATAAAAATAGTGAGCACTTCCTGAGTTCTGCTCCAAGCAAATCCTGGCCCCTTTGCTCACATTATCTATTTAATCCTCTGTTTGGGGGTATCTATGGGAATGTTTCTTGGAGCAGGCAAAATAAAAATATTGACTATCTCAACTATTTTTTAATTCTTAAATTAATATATTATTGAGATGAACTAAAATTATAATTCATTTTAATTCAGGCATGCATAGTAGCAATAATGAAAATAATAGTTGCAAAAATTTACTGGGCAGCAAACTGCTAGGTATTTTACACACACCAGCTCATTAAATTCTTACAACAGCTCATTAAGAGGAATACTATTATTATCTCTATTTTACAAGTGAAAAAACTATGTCTCAGGTCAAGCATGTTTTCCCAAGTCATTTACCCATCTGATTCCAGAGGCTCTGAAATTCAGGAGCAGAATGAATAACTTAGTGCTTCCACATGGACTTATGAACCAGGAGATCATGGTTCAATTCCCAGTCAGGGCACATGCCCAGGATTTGGTGTGCATCTTTCCATTTATCTGTCATCGTCTTGTTTACTTTAGTTATTCTCCATGATGGGAATGTAAAGGAGTATAGGATTTTTTTCAAAAATGGAAGGACAGCAGTGTATAATCTCTCAAATATGTCCTGTCTCATTCTTAGAGAAGAGGATAAAATCAAGTGTGGCCAGGTCTTTATAGTTAAACTAGAGAGGCCCAGTGCATGAAATCGTGCATGGTTGGAATCTGGCCAGCTTGTCCTTATTGGGGAAGAGCGATCAGGGGCAGGGCTGGCCAGAGGGAGGTGCTGCACGTGGTTGGCCATCCAGCCCTACCTCCTGGTCAAACTCCTGGTCAAAGGTGCAATTTGCATATTAACCTTTTTATTATATAGAAGGATTCTAAACATTTTACCAATTACAATCAACGAAGGTGAAGGCCTGGGGTAGGGGGTGGGGACAGGGTGCCAGAGATCAATGGGGGAAAAGGAAGACATATGTAATACTTTCAACAATAAAGACTAAAAATAAATAAACAAACATAACCATTGTTCTGCTAAAAAAGAAAACCCAGTAAATACATTTGATTGTAGAGATGCCTGGAATAATTTTACTAAAAGCAGAATACAGTCATTTTAAGGTGATAGTGTTTATTAACCACCTCACAATTCTAACTATAGATTCTTGTGAGTAATAATTGATGTTAGAAGACAAAAACTGAAATTCAAGTGGAACAAAGGACTACATGTTGAGAAGAAAAAGTGGGCTATTTATAAAACAAATGTTTGCCTGATCAGTGTGGCTTAATGGGTTAGCATTAACCTATGAACCAGGAGGTCATGGTTCAATTCCTAGTCAAGGCATATGCCCAGGTTTTGGGCTCAGTCCTCAGTAGAGGGCTTGCAGGAGGCCTCTATCAATGATCCTTTATTATCATTGATGTTTCTATCCCTTCCTCTCCCTTCCTCCCTGAAATCAATTAAAAAAAAAAAACACACAATGTTTACACAAATATACCAAATTGTAAACTCCCAGAGATTAAATTTGAGGAACTCAAATGCTCACCTGCGTTTTCAATGTTTTTAGAGCCCAGTATATGTGATCAGTGATAGAACGTCAATGTTTAAGAGTTTTATCATGTATAAAAGACCACATCAAATCTACTTTCATTACAGTTCATCTTTGACCAAAGTGGTTTTGTTCATTATTTCAGTTAGAAAAAAATAAAGTTGGTATTCCCATAAAGAAAGAATATATGGTCTTAACTCTTGCTCCTATATACCCAAAATGTAGTTTTTTTAGACAAAGAATTTCAAAAGGATAAAGCTGCAATCCCAATTCTTAAATTAACACAATCATTTGGAGTAATTCATCACCAAACAAAGAAGCTTTTTTTTGAAGTTTTTAATATTTTCATTTTTTTCTTGATCTTGATCCAGAGCCTAGAAAGAAGAAAAGGAATTATGTTTTCCTCTCTTGATACCATTGTAATTAGCTAGTTATTAGTAACTGGAGGCCCAGTGCATGAAATTCACCCACTGGTGGGGTCCCTAGGCCTGGCTGGCAATCAGGGCCAATCCAAAGAGGAGGTGACCATCAGGCCTGATGTGGAAGGAATGGATGCTGATGCCAATGACGCCATTGTTGGTTCCCGCCACCTCTCGGTTCTCCACTCTCCCCCTCCACCTTCCCTCACACTGCATTGCCACTGAGGTGGGCGGGTGGGTGGTGGGCAAATCGGACCTGCTGGCCAGGGGGAGGGATGGGGCACAGTTTGCCACCAGCACCAAGGAGGGAGCTGGCCCTCAGCCTTCCTGGGAAAGGGGCCTCCGTCTGCTGCCACCCCCCCTCCTTCCCCCTGTTCCCTGTCCCAGCCCAGGGCCGCCCTGATCTGGTGATGAGGGCCTGAGGCCAAGGGCAGGAACTGCAGGAGGTTGGCCAGTTGTGGGGGAAGGACCGTGGGAGATTGGCTATGGGAGCTCACTAATCACCAGGAGCAGCTCCTGCATTGAGCGTCTGCCCCCTGGTGTCAGTGCACGTCACAGCAATCGGTCATTCTGGTCATTCTGATTGTTCTGGTAGTTCTGGTCATTCTGGTCACTTAGGCTTTTGTATATAGAGATAGGAAAGCAGAAAAAGGGAGACCAGACATTATAGGCATGTTATTTGTGCAGCTTCACCAGGAAGCTGCGATTTCACATTCCCCAGGATACCACTGGCCCATTCCCTAAAGATCACAGGGGAAGGAGTCCAACAAAGGGGAGATGGAAGCATGTAACCTAGGGAAGGCGCTTGTGAATCAAACCTAGGAACAGAAATTATCCTCTAGAAGAGGTGGACCAGTTCAAGCCCTCCAAATTTGGGGATATATAATCCACCACACAAAGAAGTTTTCTCTCTTGACTCATGGCTCATAGCTCTCTTGGCTTCCTTGCATTTGGCCATGTTCCCTCCATGGCTATGTGGCCCTGTGGACCTCATATGCAATGGACCGGTGGAATGCAACTGGGAACATACATTAAACTAGGCTGGTGCTGGATCGAATTGCCCCAACAGGGAATTGAAGCTCTGGACACCGGTTCTGATTTTAGCTCCACTGAAATCCCAGCTACACTTCTTCCTTGGTGGGACAAAGGGAAATGGGGAACTCAGGGGTTTGATTTCACGGAAATAATGCTTTCAACAATAGCTCCTCCTCCTGTGCCAGTCCCAGAAAATATTGGGATATCATAAGAAATCAACTCCCATGAGCAACAGGTGGGGACCAGGACCTCTCCCCACCAGTAACACTTTCTTATTGTGTTTCATTTTTAAACTTAGAGACATTCAAACACCTGATGAGCCCATTCAAATAACACTACCCCACCTAATATGGTTTAAAACTTAATTCTAAAACATAGGAGTGCACCTGTGTCTCAAGTGGAAATCACACGTGTACTTTCGGAAGGCAGATGCATTAAAAGTGACTGCTTTACTTCGGGTTAAGCAAGTATAGGAGATGTGCTCTTAACCAACTTTTTAAACAGAAGGATTTTTGTTGGGAAATGTAACAAATTTTGAAATATATCAGAAAAAAAATCTGGGAAAAGTACCTCATCAAAAATTAATGGGCATTGCCTTGTTTAGAACTCTGTGCTATTGACAGAGCGTGGTAAAAAATAAAATAAAATGTTCAAGCAACATTTTCTTAACCACAAGTAAATATTGAGCTTTAATCTCTGAACAAGCACATCATTCATCTTGTAATTGCCCTATGTATACAGCATACATTTTTATTTTATCTTTAAGACTATATTGTTGTTTATTAAAACTTGAGACCATTAATCATTCTCTCTTATTTTACCCAGTAATAGTTGTTCTATCATTATTTAATTTTTTAAAATTCAATTGGCCAATTAAATAAAACAGCCCTGTTGAGTGTATAGCGATTAACTGGTGTCTGTCAATCATGTGTTTGTAATTATCTGGCCCTGGAAATTTAGAGATATGGGCAGAAGGAGACAGAGATTATCTAGTCCAACCTCCTCACTTTGCTAACAAACTCAAGGATCAAGAGATCAGGGTGCTCCATTCAAAAACCAGACACAGTTGTTGCAAGGTAGTTCTATTTACTTGCAGCAAGAAAGGAGACAAGGATTCGTATCCAAATCTCTGTCTCTGGGAGGGGAGGCTTAGCCATTGATTATTTGATCAATTTAACATTGATTTCTCTTTGTAGTTGGCTGCATTAATCTGGTTGAGTTCCTGTCAAATTCATCCTTTTTACAGCTGGTCTGCAAAAGACTGCTACATTTTAACATTTAGCAAGAATAACATTTAGTAAGAATGATCCAGACCTTGAGACCCTTGTTGAAACGACTTTGAAGTAGGGAAGTGAGTCCAAAAGAAGCTAAGTTACTTGCTGTGGTAGCAGAATTCCAAGATTTCTCTCCTTCCTGATGTACACATCCCACATAATCATGATGGATTTTATTTTCATGATCAGCCTATGCTATGTTTGCCTTAAAACAGATTGTTTGGGTGGGTGTGATCTAGTCACATAAACCCTTTAAAAGCAGAGAGTTTTTTCCTCTAGTTAGGGAGGGAGGAAGGGAGAGAGAGGGGGAAGGGGAGAAAGAGGAAGGGAAAGAGGGAGGGAGATTTGAAAGACAAGAAGGATTCAATGCTCTATTGTTGGCTTAAATGGGAGGGATCCATGTGGCAAGGGATGTATGTGGGAAGCCTTAGGAAACAGGAATCTTGATTTTACCACTAAAAGGAAATGTCTTTTGCCTACACCAGTGAAATCGATAGAGAACTCTAAGTCCCAGAGGATAACTGTCACCCAGAATGACACCTTGATTTTAGCCCAAAGAGGCTAGGAGGGAGAACTCAGTTACACCATGCCTAGATTTCTGACTACACCCCTGTGAGCTAACAAATGGCACTTGTTCTAAACTGATGAATTTGTATTTTTGTGTTATTTAGTGAGAGAAAACTAATACAATTGTTTAAAATCCTATTGTTAATGAGAGACAGCTGAAGGCCTCCTGAGAGTGAGGATTTTTTTGTGTGTGTTTTTTTACCTCCCACTAGAGACAGAAATGATCACTAGACACAAGGATTTAAGAACAGATCTGATCAACCAGCACAGAGGTATATAATCCAGATATAGTTGCCCCTTGAGTTAAAAATGCTAATCGAAATAAGTCAGTCAGAGAAAGATAAATATCAATATCACATGATCTCACTCATTTGTGGAATGTAATAAATAATATACCATAAACTGATGAACAAAAACAGATCCAGAGACAGAAAAGCATGGATCAGACCTCCAAACCTCAGAGGGAATGTAAGGGAGGGTGGGAAGAAGGGGGAGAGATAAACCAAAGGACTCATATGCATGCATAAGTAAGCATAACCAATGGACACAGACACCAGGGGGGTGAGGGCATAGTGGGGGTAGGAGATAGGTAAGGGGGGGGATAAGGACACATACCTTAAAAAAATAAAAATTTAAAAATAGCCAGATTACTAAACAATAAGAGGATGTGAAAATTAAGATTTATAATTGTTCAAACACTAATTCTGAATAAATAAAATTATTTCAGAGGGAATGAAATATCTCTTCTATCAAATTATAAAACTAGAAGCAAAAAGGAAACTACTACTTTCCAATGCTCTCAAATATGGTGGTATTAACTAGAAACAAAGAATATAAGCTCTGAATATAATCTCTTAAAATGTCATCACCCTATTAAGACTTAAGGAATAGCCTAGCTGATGTTGTTCAGTGGGTGGGCATCAACCTACGAACCAGGAGGTCTCAGTTCAACTCCCAGTCAGGGCACATGCCCAGGTTATGGGCTCCATCCTCAGTGTGGGGCATGAAGGAGGCAGCCAATCAATGGTTCTCTCTTATCATTGATGTTTCTCTCCCTTCCTCTCTCTGAAATTAATAAAAATATACACATTTTTTAGAAAGACTGAAGGAACATTTTTATCAAGTACAAAATTTCCCATTCTAATGTATGAAATTATTGTGAAAGAAAATGTTATGATATTAAATTCAAAATAAACCCCAGGTTATTAACCATTCACCCAGTTAGAGAAGCTCTTTCACTCTTATTCCTGAATCCAACTTAGAAATTAATTGCTCAAAGTGAAAAGGGTCTTACCAAGTACTGATATCTTTCTCAGTGTATATGAGGCCTGAAATCATGTGTGCATTGATTTCCAATATCAATTAGTACCAATTTCCATACATGAGACAGGGTGAAAAATCATGTCATTTCTACCACAGGCACTCAAACCATTGTGACTTGGCTTATGTGGGAAATAGTGGCTTCGTCTTTCCTGTGGAGTGCCATCTCTATTAGACTTTGTAAACTGCAGCAGTTGAAATCTTTAACCAGCCATTACTAATAAGCATATGTTAATCGTAGCAGAGATCATAAGCAGGTCAATTAGGAGGCAAAGACTGGAACCGAAGGAAACATTCAGCTGGAGGGAAAATGAGGGCAGGTGTCCGCCAACGTGGTCTGCCCTGGCGGGAGCTCTAACCATCTTGGATAGGAGCTCATTTAATGTTTTGATTTGCTGAATTTGCATTTCAAATTTTCATTCCTAATAGACAATATAGTCAGTCTTTGTTAATGAGGACTCTGATTACATGTGCCATTATAATTGGGAATTAGCCGACCAGCCTTGTTTTGGAGATTAAACCCAAAGCAAATTGGATTAAATTCAGTGTGACTGAAACCTTCTCTCTCTCTCTCTCTCTCTCTCTCTCTCTCTCTCTCTCTCTCACTCTCTCTCTCTCTCTCTTTCTCTTTTTGTCTTGAGTGAAAAGTGAGGAAAAAAAATCCATTTGTTCTAGGCATCTGGCTCATACCATATTATAAATACCATTATTAGAACTTTGATTATTATTAACTTTAAAAGACATTCTTTAACAGGGTTAACATATTGTTTTTAAAACATGTGTTTATTAAATTTTCCTCCATTGACTGAGATCATTCAATATTCAGAATTAATTATAGAATATATACACAAATAGTGACGAATTTGTCATATTTTTATACATGTCCTTCCTAAAAACAATGGAGGAATGCTGCTTCAAAATGAACTTGAGGTAAAATTATATAATTTATTTTCACAATAGTATGATTTGGAATCATTGCATTGTAATCTAACAAGTCCGTGGAATTTGTTCCATTAGAATTTCCATATTATCTAAAGTGTAAAGAACAAATAAGAATTTTTTCATTGATGTTGTCAATTTACTGGAACACATTTTACCATAACAATTGCAATGCAATTTTTATATTTTAAATTGAAACTCTCAAACCCCCATAAGTGGCATATAGCTTAGGGTTATGTGGTCTTTCTTTACTCTCTTGGGTCATTTAATATTGTAATCCAGTTACACTCCAAAATTTTCATTATTAAGCTTAGGACCAATTCTTCAAAAACTACCACTAATCCCAAATCATTGGAAAAGCGTGCTTATTAATTCCCATGAGACTCAGTTAGATGTTTGTTTGGTTATAGGCCAGCTTAATTACACAACAAAAGAAGATCTTCACAAGATGAAGAGAAATTCAAATATTTTCTGAGTGAATATTGGCCTTTGAAGCCACATACATGAGGGTAGACCCAGATACTAACAATGAGGTACACTTTTTCAGCTATAAGAGGTTAATATGTGGGAAAGTGAAGAAAGGGAACCCTTTTACACAGGGATGCGGCTTTCCCTCCATCGCACTGTTTACAGAGGGAAGTGATCTTGATGGGAAGTAGCTATGCAAATAAAAGTTAAGGTTACTGTCATGTCATTACCTATGCAGAGGTCTTTTACAATGGGAACAAAAGAAAGTGGTATAATTTTTAGGAATGTGAATTTGATTATAGAAAGATCTGGAATTATTTCTTCAGGGAGGCTTAGAAATTCTTTTATCACTCAATTTCTTTATGTGTCACAGGCAGGTGTCTGATTTGATGAGACGGGGAAAGTAATGAAAGTTGCTGAAATACAGGTTTGCCTTGAGAATAAATGAGGTTCTTTTTTGCTTGTGCACAAGCTCTATTCTGGATGAAAAATGACTTGTTTCAGTTAAACTAAGAGATAATTGCAATTTAAAACATGTATGAGTTCTGATTTTTTACAAAGAACGTAAAGTACTCGATACTAAATTATCCTATACATTATTACTTAAACATAATTTGAAACTTACTGAGTTCCACAAGAGTGGACTGCATTCTTTTCTAACATCAATTCCTGACAAGGTTTCATTAAGAATCTCACAGTTTTTGGAGTTATCATAACAGCAATTGTCACTGTCAAAGTTTATTGTCACTGACCAGTAAGTTCCCTTTGTCAGGTAGCAGAAGGCTGTTTTAGGTATGTATGTATTTTAAGATTAGTAGTTTCACATATTTATTTAATCATATTCCAAATTATTTTATTAAGATTTTAATAGTACTTAACACTATGGTACATATAATAAGTTATTAGCACTGAAGAGAGTAGATTTTTTTTAAAGGTGCAATTTGCTTCTCATTTATCCTCCATAAATGCTCTAAGGTAATGATGTGAGATATTTGGAAAATGATACTGATTTTAAGTTTTGGTAATTCCATCTGATTAGTCTTGTAAATATAGTTTGGCATGCCTGAGGATTATAAGTTACCTTTTTATTTTTGACATCTTGAAACTTTATTTCTACAAATAGCTTTCTAGTTCTTATAAAACACTCATTGTGCCTAAAAGTACATTTTAAAAATAGAAAAGTTCAATAAGACTAGCACTTAAAATCCTGCTTCTTTGAGTTTCTTCCAAAATAACTAAAATGTTTATGACATTGATTAACATATTGATGACTACTTCCTAAGCACTTTATTATCACTCACTATATATATATTTATTTATTTTTTACAGACTGAACCACAATAGAGTATATATGTTAATCTCTAATGACTTTTTATCCATAATATTTCATGGAACCTTTTTATGTCAAAAATGAAGGTCTACAATTTAGAAATTGGTAGGTAATTTGCTTAAATTATTAATGAGATATGACATCAATTTGGTGAAATTAATCTAGCATTTTATAAATGATATAGGATAGTCTGGGCTAGAATGGGATGGGAAATGTCAGAGTGCTCTCACTGTATGTGTAAAGGTAAGAGTTTTTCTATAAACTTTGCCCCACTTGTGCATTAAATCACAAAGTAAAATATATTTTATACTATGGACTATAATTAAAAATAAAGTTAGGGGCCCACATCCAAATAGGGGCAGGCAGGAAATTTTTACAAACCACATACTACCTACACATCCAATGATGCAGAGATAATCTTTACAGGAGCATGGAGCCACCTTGTTTCACTTTTCCTCTCTCCCAGCCATGAACACAGCTCCTTCCATAATAATTATTGCCAATTTCTGTTATAACCAATCATTGCTATAGCCATTTTCTGCTATAACCAATCACTGTTACTGATGAACATGTATTGTGTTCCTGTGGTGTGTTTTGGATCAAAAAGGAAAACTGCAGCCCTGGCTGGTTTGGTTCAGTGGATGGCGCATTGGCCTGCAGACTGAAGGTTGGAGGGCTGGGGGAGGCGGGAGGTAGCCCATTGATGATTCCCTCTCATCATCATTGACGTTTCTATCTCTGCCCCTCTCTTTTCCTCTCTGAAACATATACATATATAATTTTTAAAAAAAATAAAGGAAAACTGCAGTACAGAGTTTACTCAGCAGATTTAGGGCTTGTCCCAATTTAGAGGACTTTTAAAACTGGCCCTTGATTGGCTCCTAGCATGTAAACTCTGAGCCCATGGGACTTCCTGCCTGATAAGAGTGACTTTGTATACCTGAGACCTTGGGCCATGCTAGATAGTTTGTGCTAACAACTATCACGTTGATAATAGTTTATGGTGAATGCCTGTTTTTGTTATGCCTGAAACTTTTGGTCATGCTGTATCAGTTTGACCACTAGGGAACTGGAGTCCAAGTAACTAAGGTTAGTCATTTGGGTGTTCCTTGTGACTGATACCCCTTCCCCCTCCAAATAAAAACACTGGATACCAAGACTTGGTTGAGCTTGTTCGGCAACACTTGGCATATATTCTCACGTATGGTCGCTGGGAGACTAAATACTGACCCTGTGACTCTCCTGGGAGAGGACAACTGGAAACGTGTCTGCTTTCTCCCGGACTGCATCCAACGCACCTTTTCTTTGCTGATTTTAATCTATATCCTTTGGCTGTAATCAACAATAAGAAGAAGTAGAAGAGCTTCTACTGAGTTCGATGAGTCCTAGTAAGTCATCTAGTCTAAGAGCACTCCTGAGAACTCCCAATTTAAAAAAAAAAATGATCAAGCTCACTATTTTTAATGGCCATAACATGTCCTATGATATAGACAGACTATTAATTACTTTACCAATCCTTTATCAAAGAACATTTACTTTCCAGAATTTTAAGTTGTATACTTAATATTGTACATGTGACTTTTTCAACTTACTTAAATTACTACTCTTAGCATATCTTTGCAAATATAAAAGGCATACTTGTCTTTCATTTTTACTTGCATTTCCTTGATTATAATGGGGCTGAATGTCTAGTCATGTTTACTGAAACTTTTGTATTTCTTCTTTTCAGAATTACCTGTTGTATGTGTGTTGCCCATCTTTCTATTAGAGTGCTAAGTATTTTATATTTTTATATTAGCACTGTTTAGTTTTACTAAATAAAGCAGATTAGTGAATAAATTAAAATTATAAATTACTTTAAAAGAAATGATGTTATATTACTCTTGGTGTTTAACAAAAATTGAACTAAATACTACACAAGTGTTGTAAGTAGGGCTTTTGACAACACTATATTAAAGAATAGAGGATTCATTCTCTTGTCCTATCTAATAAAGATGGGATATGCAAATTGACCATCACTCAGTGACAAAAGCTGGAGGCACCCACAACCAATAAGGAGGGAATATGCACGTTGACACATAAAAATGGGTGGCAGTAGAGCTGGGATGCTTGTGTCATCGCCATGGTGATGACACAGGAGTTCTGCCCCACCCTGGCCTCTCCAGGCCTCTGGGCAGTGCACACACCAAGGCACAGAGGGTCCGGGGCAGGGCAGGACACCTGCTATGAGGAGGGGGCGGGGGCGGGGGGTGGATGGAGCTACAATAGGGCAGCAGGGACAGAGTGAAGGTGAAAGGCGGAACCAGAGTGAAGGGCCAGGTCCCGGGTGCTGGAGGAGAGCCAGTGCCGGCAACCAGGGGAAGGAAGGCCTATTCTTGCATGAATCATCATGCATAGGGCCTCTAATGTGTATATAATTGTTTGTTTTGTACGTGGCTTAAAACTGCGCCTGGTCATTTTATTTAAACTATTATTTTGGTTAGCAAAACATTTCTTCCTTATTCTAAAGTATTGATAAATAAAATGTGGCCCAAATTTGGTCATGGAAACTTTAAGAATGATGGGATTTAACCATAAAGTGACAAAAATAGTTATACAGATTGTACAATTGCTAAATTGTTTTACAGTTACTATATACAACTTTATTAAAACAAAATGACAGGTTACATATATCAGTGTCTTATATTTAACAATGAAGCACCAGTTCTTTCTCATCCCCAATTGAAAAGCAGCCTTATCTTAGTCAAATGCATTAGCATTAGGTTCACTGAGAGACACTTATTTAACATTAGGCACACCTACCATGTTTGCCTAACACGTTCATTCAATTTAATTTTTTCTAATATGTTTCCATAACAATTGGCTCATTAGAAGCAATAGAGAGGGAAGAGGGAGAGAAAGAAAGAGAAGTTCAGTACTGAGTTGAGTACTTGGGCAGAAACAAAAATATTTAAGGAATCTAGGTCACCATTAATACTAAAGAATCAGAGAGTAATAAATGAAGTGTTGTTTTTCCCCCCAGCATTTTTCTCCCTTCAATTAGAGATATATTACCCTCTGGGGACTCAACTGTACATTGTATTACTTCTGAAACTAAGAGATTATTTTATCAGGTGCATCATACTACTGCTAATATTAAGTATTATTGTTGTTTTTGCTATTACTATTATAAATATTAGTAGGGGATTATTTTCATGTTTAAAATATTTTCACATATATTTTCTCATTGCAAAGTAGTTGATGACTGAAGTTCCATGTCTCTTCTGGTAGCATTTCAGTGCATGAAGGAGATCAACTTAATCAATGAATATACTGGCATATTTTTGTAGTAATTGCAGTTTACAAAGAGCCTTCACCATGTGATTTTGCTTCTTTCTTATGAAGCCTTCTAACAGGCTCTATAAAACATACATGTTTAGGGAGAAGTAAATGGTGTCTTAAAGCTCCTACCCAGAGTTGAAGCTGATACAGTAAATGATAGAGTTGGGGCTCTTTATTCATTTATTCATTTTTTTTCAGGAATATTTTTAAAAATTGTTTTTAATTCTCACCCCAAAATACAATGTTTTTATTGATTTTAGAGAGACAGGAAGGGAGAGGAAGAGAGAAACATCCATGTGAGAGAGACACATCAATCAGTTGCCTCCCATACGTACCCTGACCTGCAATCCAACCCTAAACTTGGGTGTGTGTTCCGACCTGGAATAGAACCCTCAACCTTTCAGTATACAGGATGACGCTCCAACCACCTGAGCCACACAGTCAGGGTGTTTGTGGCTCTGTTGAGGGTTTATGACAGGCCAGTCTCTCTTGTAAGTGGTGATTACCATATAAAAACAAAACAAACATGGCTGATTCTCTTTAAGCAATTCATAGTTTAGCTGAGGCACTCAGCATGCAATCATAACTATGATGCATTTTCTTCATTGGTAGCAGAGAGATGAAAATGTTGTGGAAGCGCAAAGGAAGGAATGATTGTATTTCTGAGGTAGGAGAGGGTCTACCAGTGAGATCACATTGCTGAGTGTTCCTGATGTCCCGAAGGGGCTACACAGTATCTCAGAACAATCCAGGAACCTGTTCTGATGAAGCAAGCTGAAACCAATCTATCCCCTGGCACCATCTTGAAATATATGAAAAGAGATACTAACACTCTAAGAAAGAGTTATGGCCTAACCATTGAACTTAAAATATATTCTCACGTTGTGTGACATAAACAAATTAAAATTTGTAGTTTATATTTTAAATAGATTTTTTTTATTACAGAAGTTAAGATTCATTGACAAAAATGTAGGATTTATAAGTTTTAAAAGTAAGCTAAAAGCACACAGTATTGCTACAAATAGGCACTTTCATTCTTCCTCCATGTATTATTATTTCATAAGTGAGGCTCTTCTGTACATATAACTTATATTTGTTTTTTATGTTAACATTAGAAATTTTCAAACATTTAATCGAATTTACCGTAATTTAACTATAGCCATGTTGTTGAACACTTCTCTGGGCTATAGATTTTCTTGGTTATAAATGACACTATTTCTAAGAACTTTTTGAATTACTTTTTCTCACTATTTTGCCCTATTTAATTAGAATATTATTTCCTTAAAAATGATGACCAGAAACAAAATTGTTACATCAAAAATATAACCATTTTTAAATATTTGATATAGTTTATCAAATTTGTCCTTCAGAAAGATTATACCAGTTGATATTCCCATCAGTAAAAGATGTTCTCATTACATATATAGCATAAATAAAAATTATATCTCTGAGATATTTTATTTTCCTTTACACACTTTAAAATGTTATTACTCATTTATATTTGTATTTTATGAACTTTATGTTGTTTTTTTCCCATTGACTTCTTGGAGTCTAGACATTTTAATCAACTTTTATATTATTATATACTAGGGGCCCAGTGCATGAATTTGTGCACCTTAAAAGGAACTGTGGGCCGAGAGACTGTGGTGGGCACAAGGGTGGGTCTTGGCTCATCCTCCACCCCCCAACCTGGACCCTCCCACCATGGTCCCCAGGCTCCTGTCTGCTGGCAGCCTCACTCCCACCACCACTGCTCCCATGTGCTGATGGCTCTGGACCTGCTCCCACCTGCTGATGGCACAGGGCGATTGGGGCCAGCGCTGGCAGTGGGTGCGAGTGGGCAGATGCTGCCCTGATGGGCCCTCAGGAGCAGGGGAGGTGAAGAAGCCCTCAGGGCCAATCAGGGCTGGCAGCTGCAACTAGCACCCGCTGACAGTGCCAAGCAACTGGGGTTGGTGGCAGGGGCTTGCACCAGGTGTGAGTGGGGCCAATGCCAGCAACAGGTGCAAGTGCCCGGCAGGACCATGGTGCATGGAAGCAAAGAATTTTCAGTAACCACCAGAGGCTCACCCTGAGGACAAGGACCAGTGACCCACCTTGGTCTGGTGCTCCTGCTCATCTGCTTCACCATCCCACCATGGCCAATGCCTGACACCTGCCATGTTCCACATGCACCCCCTGGTGGTCAGTGCACATCATAGCAACCAGTTGTTCAGTTGTTCCACTGTTCGATCTATTTGTATATTAGGATTTTATATATAGATTAGTGATACTAATCCTTTATAGTATTTACTATCAATATCTTTCTCCACTTATTTTTTAATAATAAATAATACTTTTAAGATAGAGACTTTAAGAGTTGAACCTACACATCTTTTTTCATTGTGGCTTCTCCCATTAGTTTTTTTTTTTTTTAATAATTTAAGCTAGAAAGTCACAAAGATGCATAAGAAATAGATTTTAATAGCTATAAACAGTCCGAATTTCAATAATAGGCGTTACTGAGGAGGCTGCTGTAGGAATATATTGATTCTAAACATGAGAATATAGTGGTCAGTCGCCAAAATATGATGTGGATTGGAGCACATATGTCTTCTGGGAGGTTGATAAATTTTAAATAATTTTAAAGATTAAGGCACCTGACTTTATTCATTTCTTTTGTAAGGTACAGAAAATATTCCATTTTTTTATTTTTTTATTTCTGATTCCCTCAAATAAGATCAGAGTCAACAACAAAAAAAGATTTTAAAAAAGAGCTACTTTTCGATTGACCAGAGATATCATATGAATTAAAATCATTGAGCATTATGCACTGTGGGCTTGATGATATATTTTTTCTTTTTTCTTTTTGTACTAATACCATGGGATGTATTTATTTAAACAGTGTTAAAAGACCCATCTTAATAAAAGCTTGTCTTTCCTAAATAGGAACAATGTAAGTTGCTTATATTATAAATTATCCACCCACTTCATCTCCTTTGGTTTGTGGAGAGAAGTTATGATAGGAAATACCGTATTGCCTTGTCAATGTCTCCACTTACTCTGGATGCAATTTAGGGTGACATGTTGGCAGTTTTTCAGTGATCAATCCTAAGTAAGCCAGAGCAGAAATAAAGCCAGGATTTCAACAGACTTCAACTGACCTCTATGATACTAACTGCTGTGAGAGGAAATGTTGGACACTAATGCATAGAGCTGTGGTAAGAAGGATCTAAACTCCAGAATTCATTTCATAGTTTTCCTTTTGTAACCTGGTAAGCAAAATGGAGAATAATCAACTGAATACACACAATGAATACTTACATGAAATCATCATCCTTTCAAAGTATGTTTATTATTTTTGGAGCATTTGCTAAATTTCTAGAGTCAGAAAACATTACAAGCCTCATTTTGAATTTTTTCCTTGTCCCAATTGTAGGATCAGCCATTTCTCCAAGAAATCTAGAGCACGGCCACAAAAACCAAGATCTGAGTGCTAGCTGTGCTCCTTATCACAGAGGCATATTCTTCTAGGTCCTCTTAGTAGAAAGAATTTAGAAATATATCTACACACAGACACACACCAATTTCTATATCTATCTTCCAATATTTTCAAAACCATATATACTCATACAGATACTTCTGTTCCTAGTGCAACACTATGGCTGATTCTAACCTGTCCCTTCCCTTGCTTGTTAAGTTTCTTAACTCTCATTAACCACAGTGCATTTATATATTTATTTAATCCCAGGTTGTACAAAGTTTCAGAATCACTTTAAAAACAAATACAATAACTAGTATACAATATTTTCACACAATTCAAATATTTTGCCTCAGTAAAATATTTAATCAAAATATTGTTTTCTAAGCTGACCTAGATCATTTCTTTTATTTCTTTTGATGTGGTTTTATTATTTGTTTGCAATACAGTTAGGTTAATTTGTTACTATATGGGTTATATTTTAGGTTCCTCCCTTTGCCTAGATGCTTTTCATTTTTTTAAAATAGTTTTTAAAAAATATATTTTATTGATATCTTACAGAGAGGAAGGGGGAGAGATAGAGAGCTAGAAACGAGAGATGAGAGAGAAACATCGACCAGCTGCCTCTTGCACACCCCGCACCGGGGATGTTCCCACAACCAATGTACATGCCCTTGACCGGAATCGAACCCGGGACCTTTCAGTCAGCAGACCAACGCTCTACCATTGAGCCAAACTGGTTTCGGTGATGCTTTTCATTTTTATGCAGGTAAAACATACAGTTTAAAAACATTTTTCTGCAAGTTGGTTAAAAAGGAATTCAACAGTGAATTTATCTAGTATTTATATGGCATTATTTTTCACATTTTGATATATTTGGAGTTTATTCTTACATATGGTATAAAGAATGAAACTATTTTTATGTATTTCTACATGTCTACTCCATGTCATTATTTTTTTCCATTTTTCATTAAGGTATTATATGTGTACATATCTTACCATTGCCCCCCCCCACTACCATACATGCCCTCACTCCCCAGAGTTTTTCGTCCATTGGTTATGCTTATTTTAAAAATTATCTTTACCCGAGTGATTAGAGCTACTACTTTTATTACATAGTAAATTTACTTATATACATGAGTTTACTTCTGTGGGTTTTTTTTCTGTTCTGTTGGTCTATTTGTCTTCTTATGTGCCAGTTCAATAAAGTTCAATTACAGATACTTTTAGTATGTTTTAATGTCTGTAAGTTTTTTTGTGTTTTTTTAAAATATATTTTATTGATTTTTTTACAGAGAGGAAGAGAGAGGGACAGAGAACTAGAAACATCGATGAGAGAGAATCATCGATCAGCTGCCTCCTGCACACCCCCTACAGGGGATGTGCCCGCAACCAAGGCACATGCCCTTGACTGGAATTGAACCTGGGACCTTTCAGTCTGCAGGCCAACGCTCTATCCACTGAGCCAAACCGGTTTCGGTTAATGTCTGTAAGTTTTTTCTCAGTGTTTTTCTAAGCAGCATTTCATGTTTGTCATTCCATATGAACTTTAGTATCAACTTCTTGAAGTCCGTTTTAAAAAGCACCAACATAGCCAAAACCGGTTTGGCTCAGTGGTAGAGCGTCAGTCTGTGGACTGAGAGGTCCCAGGTTCGATTCCGGTCAGGGGCATGTACATTGGTTGCGGTAGAGGGTGTGCAGGAGGCAGCTGGTCGATGTTTCTCTCTCATCAACGATCCTGGCTCTCTATCTCTCTCCCTTCCTCTCTGTAAAATATCGATAAAATTTATTTTAAAAATAAAACATAAAAAAATAAAAAGCACCAACATAGAATTTTAATGTAAGTATGAAGTCTATTGGGAAACAAACTTTAGCTCAAACATTTAAACAGATTTTCCCAAAGACAGAACCTGTTACATTTCTTTTGGTAGAGATGTTTAAATTCTGATAGACTGGACTAGTGCTTCTCAAACTTTAATGTGCACATGAACTTCCGGAGGATCTTGTTTTATTTAATCACCGTGGCAGAGGTGGGAGAACTCATCCGCACTGGAACTCCTGGGCATAGTCCACCCAGAGTCCCACAGTTAATACTGAGAACAAGTCCATATGGCATAAGTATTAACAAATAGTGTAAACCTTGTTTTATGCAACTGAGTATTTATTCAAATAAAGAATAGTTATATAGATATGATCTTGTAAATAAGTTTCCCCTTTATTTGAAACCTATCAGACCTTGGATCCTATTGGAAAAGCAAAGGATTTGAAGAAAACCATTTGACATAAAGTGTGGTGGTAAAAACATGAGCTTTGGAATCAGAAAACTGCTTTTAAATCCAGGTTTTGCCACTTCGTGAGCAACGTTGGGCAATGCCCTTAACCTTTGCAAACTCTGTGTACTTATGTACCAAATGTGGATAACCATAGAATCTACTTCCTACGCCTATTTTGAGGATTAAATGAGATAACGTCTGGAACCCACTTGAAGTATTCCATAAGTGGTTGCTGTTTTTGCTGGAAGTTCAAGCTTATTTAGAGATAGACCAACTTCACAATGCCGTCCCCTTCAGGTTTCTCCTTAGGCATGTTTGACAAGGTCCTTATTATCTATGAAGGAGTCGGCTTTATTGCCCTCCTAGGAAGTCTTGATGGACCAGCCATGGGCTGTATCAAAATGAGAGGAGCTGGTGGTTTCCACTAGATCCCCCCAGACGCAGATATCTTGAAAGGCGAAAGCTTTGTGTTTAGTGCATTTAGATCCTGATCATATTTTATTTAACAGAGGGACATGTTGAATACCTAATTTTTTTCTAGACTTCTATTGAGCAGATTTGTAAGCAGGAAGAAAATCTTATCTTTTTATGATTTATCAGACACTGGTTATACCAAAATACTTGTGAGCTAGTTAAGAACGCCAACTATTTTATTTTATTTTTAAATATATTTTATTGATTTTTTACAGAGAGGAAGAGAGAGGGATAGAGAGTTAGAAACATCGATGAGAGAAAATCATCGATCAGCTGCCTCTTGCACACCCCCTACTGGGGATGTGCCTACAACCAAGGTACATGCCCTTGAAGGAAATCGAACCTAGGACCTTTCAGTCTGCAGGCCGATGCTCTATCCACTGAGCCAAACTGGTTTCGGCTATTTTATTTTATTTAACACCAACTATTTTAAAGGGGTTTTGCATATCATAGCTTTAGGTTATTTTATTAAACTATTCCAATTCCCACTCTCTATTTTATGAACTTTTATACATGATGCATGTGAGCCTCAAAGAAAACCCAAACATCTTAGCTTATTGGGGAAGGCAAACAAGGAGTAACATACACACACACACACACACACACACACACATACACACACACACACACACACACACACACACACACACACACACACACACCTAAGAGAGACAATTGAGTTCTACATGACATAATCATTTAGGTATATATCCACAGCAGAATAATATAAATGAATATAGTAAAGGCTTGAAAAGGGTTTATTAAAATAATGACTAGGAGAATTAGTTAATTACTGAATTGGGTAAGTATAAGAGTATGAAAAATTTCCATATATACAACCATATGCTACATATCTTCTAAGATCTCCTTAATTATCACAGTTACATATTATTCTGAAATTATTTAATAAAGCCCCCTCACCCTTTTAACATAAATACCATTGCTGTTTTAAGCAGATAGGGGTTAATAAAGGATTCTACCAGATATTTATTTTTCCTAGAGGGGTAGCAGATGTACACAAGGAATCAGTTACTTAATCCCCCTAATCACCCATTTCTTCCCTCCCTCTTCATTCTTTGCTTGGAAACTTCAACATTCCCCAGTGTGCTAATAGCTGACCCTGGAAACTGGCAGAAACCAAAACCTTCTCTTGAAAGCAGCAGGCTCCATATGGTTGCTTCCAGCATAGAGGGTGACCCTGCCAAGTCCCCTGCAAAGGGGTTTTACAGAGCAGAGAGACAAATGCTTCCCTTTAAATGTTAGTCGTTGAGCCAGAGAGAAGAAACCGCCTTCCTGATGAAAGACAGTGGAAGTACTTTTCAGCCTCTGATCTGCAACCTATAGGACGTTTTGTACAATGGCGGCTCAATGCCAAGCATTAAAAATAAATGTTCTCATCAGATGATTAGCTCTAAAAGTCTTCCCTCAAAAAAAAAAGTGATAGAGCTGTCAGTTACAATCGAACATACATATGCATATTTGAAAACAGGGACACCAAGAATAACTTTGAGTAGATGAAACCGGCACTATTCTACATGTGTGTGGGGGTAACAGAGGCTATGACATAGCATATGAAGTCAATGGTGGAGTTGTTATTATTTATACATGAGTAAAGATTACAAATGCAAGCCCCAGCTCAGATCTCTCACCCCCTGGATCTGTGAAACCTGTCACTCAGTCTCCTGCGGTGTGTCTTCCTGTCTCGGAGCCATTGGACCACCTGCTGCCAAGACTCTCATCTACTGCATCGCCTGAAGGCCTCGATGATAACAGCATTGATTCCAATGTACATCTAATTACTTCTCATAATCTATTCATTTCACAATAGTGTAGTGAAACATCTGTCACATCATAAACTCTTTAGTAGCCTTATCAAGCCACCAAAACACACTCCGCTGCCAGTTGGCAACTTCCTCGGTTTCCCGTTTATTAATATGATGCAAACATTTCTAGTCTTTTTTGTGGCTTTCGATAAATTTCCCCAATGACCAGTGAAGCAGAGCTGGGCAAACTGCAGTTTAAATGTCTGTATATTACCTAGTGAGGGGCAAATCCCGATGTCACACAGAAATCAGTTAAAATAGCATTCTTTCCTTGGAGGGATCATCTCTAAATAAAGTTCTTTCATTCATAACAGTGAAAGGCAGGCCCCCTTCCTTGGCTTCCATGTGTCTGATTAATTTACTAAAATAAGCCATGGAGACATTATTGCCCATAAGTAGGATATTGCACAGGAAAGCCCCTTACCTTCCTATGTTTTACTTTATCTTTGTGAAAATTATGCCCTTTTTTCTCTTCTTTTTAATTTTTCTCTCTTCACCCTTTTTCTCCCTCCAAATTCCCTTCTGTCTCTAGTAGAAAATCTAGTAAAGAGGTCTATCATGTTGATTATTAGCAAATGTTGCCTACTATTCAGTGCTCAAGTCTACTCGTATTCTAGGTACAATACTGATACAGCATCTTCTGCAGAAGGTATCAGTCACCAGACACTGTGTGCCGGTGAACTTACTTCTGCTTATCCTTTGAGACCCAGTTGAACATCACCTGCTTAAGCAACTTTCCCAGGGAAAGTTGCTCAAACCTCTCTTGATACCCTCATAACAGCTTGACAACTCTCCTCCTGCACTTAACATGATAATTGAGGATCTCTGATGTGCATATCTGACTTGTTCTAGACGATAAAACTCTCAAGGGTAAAGATGATGACTTTTTTAGGTTTGTATCCCTGGTCACTTTCTGGGTGCCTGATACCCCCAGACAATGTCAAATAGATGTAGAGGACTTTCTAATTCACTTAAGAGAATTTAAAAACTTCCAAGGCCTACCTGGTTTAGCTCAGTGGATAGAGCCTCCAGCCTGTGGACTAAAGAGTCCCAGGTTCCATTCCAGTCAAGGGCATATGTCTCAGTGCAGGCTCCTTCTCAGCCCGGGCTCTGGTTAGGGTTCACATAGAAGACAGCCAATCGATGTGTTTCTCTCACATTGATATTTCTCTCTGTCTTTCCCTTCCTCTTCCACTCTTTCTAAATATCAATGGAAAAATGTCCTCAGGTGAAGATAAAATATATATACAAAGATTCAAGAGCTCCCTTATATTTATTTTGAACAACATCAGTTTACTCTCTATATTCCAATCAAGTAATAACAGCCAATGCTTACATGTGCCAGGCACTGCTCTCAGTGCTTCACATTAAACCTGTTTAATCCTCACAGCAATCCCATGAGGAAGGTATTATTATGGCCCAATTTAGAATCAAGGAATTGAGATGCAGAGGGACTGAGTAGTTAGCCCGAAATCACACAACTGGAAAATGGTGGGGCTCAGTGGTCTGGCTCCAGAGTCCTTGCTCTTAATTCTTAACACGACATCACCTCTTCAGTAGCTACACAGTCCTGTTAACTGCAGGTGGTTCTCACATCATCTGATCGGTAACCCTTTTTTGAGCAATTCTAAAAGGTGCATAAAGAGAGAAGGCCTAGTGCCCAAACTGTCCATTTGGGTGTATAGGATATACGTGTGTCCCTCTTCATCCACATGGCATTTTGCCAAGAGGACTCAGCACTGCTTTCGATATTACAAGGGGGGCCATTTCCCATGTCTGTAGAAAGAACTCAAGGTTTGAGTAAATCATATAAACTCTAATAAAAATACTTTGTAAAACGTGATTTTTTTTCTTTACATAGATGTTAGATTATTCTTTAGATATATTCCTGGAATTCATCAGTATATAAGTTTATTTCCTATAAAGCATGAGATATCAACACCATAACTATTTGTGGCCATTATTATTCTGGGTTGTATTTAGTGCTAATGACCCAGAGATAAAAGGCTCTGTATCATATTACAGATCCCCCAAGATAACATTCCGAGTCCCCAAGGGTAAAGACTGAAGAGAAATCAACTCTTTGTCTCTCCATATGATGTGTACCTTATAGCTGCTTGTATCGAAATTTTTTTAAATCATGCAATTGACAGGCTCAATCTGCACATTAGCATATCCCAACATTGTATATCAACCTGTGAACTATAAACTGGCCTATTCCAAAATTCATAAATCCTGGAAGGACCGGGTGTGAGCATGGCAGCAGAATGAAAGCATGCTCTCACAGCACATCAGAGGATAAATGCCACTGTCCTGGACTTTGCATCCCCTTATGGTATATAAAGGGGCTCGCCTGTTTTTGCAAGAGGAATATGTGCAAGAATTCAGCTGGTTACAGAAGAAAGGCCATGCAGATCAAGTATTAAGAGTTGGCATCCGGCCTCAGATAAACCTAGGTTCAAACTCAGTTCTTCCACTTTATAAGTGGGTGGGTGGCCTTTCCTATGCTGTCCCCTAAATCCTCTGTCTTCCCTTGTCTAATGGACATAACAGTACCCATCCCAAAGGACCAATGAGAAGAAAACACATGTAAAGTGTTTAGCACAGAAGTGCCTGCTGTTGATGGTTATCTATGCTGCTGTTATCACTGAGCCATACAGTTCTACTCTTCATCCCCATGTCAAAAAGAAAAGGCAAAGGAGGACCAAAGAGTTCAAAATAAGTACTATAATGTATTTATTTATTTACTTTTAGAACTGAAATTAAGTCTGGAGATACTTATTTAATATTTTACTTGGATCTTTAAAAGCTCCTTTTAAAAATACTGGCTGGCCAAAACCGGTTTGGCTCAGTGGTAGAGCGTTGGTCTGCGGACTGAAAGGTCCCAGGTTCCATTCCGGTCAAGGGCATGTACCTTGGTTGCGGGCACATCCCCATCGACATTTCTAGCTCTCTATCTCTCTCCCTTCCTCTCTGTAAAATATCAATAAAATATTTTTAAAATATACTGGCTGAAAAAGAACGATATCTCTGTGAGATAGCCACATTACTGAATTTGATTCCATTGCTTAAGTGTTAACTGATTTCAAAGAATCAGTTTTTGAGTGTGGAAGACACAAGCAAAAAATGAGTGACAGGTGTGCTTTAAATAAGCAGTCAGTCCAGTTAAAGACCATGCACAGATAGCGCTATGAAATGAAAATAATATTGGAAGTGATAGGGAAAGACTTTCCAGGTAGAAAGTGCAGTATCAGCAATGCAATGGAGATGTTGGTGAAAGACATGGTGTAGTAACTGCGGGTACCTCTCACCCATTTCTTCAGTGAACAGGCACCCACTTGGAGCCAGAGCCTGCACCGGGCACAGAAGAAATAAAGTGAATGCAGCTTGGTCCCTGCACCAACTCATTTCAACATCAAAAAAAGTGGGGTGTGTGGTGGGGATTAGAACCAGGTCCCCGGTGGCCGTGAATGCCAAGCAAGAAACTTGAGCTTTTTCTGCATTTCCAGTAACCATGTTTCATTCCCCGATGTGAGGAAAGACATTATCAAACATGTGTTTTGAGAAAGTAACTCTGGAGAAAAAATACAAAGCAAATGAGTTTTTGAAAAACTTTGGTGACTGTAATAGTTTAGGGAGCTGATGAAAGCTAGTCCTATTTCATTTTAGAGTGAAAATGGCAAGTGGCTAGTGTAGACAGACAAATTAGCCTATACTGAATGCCAGTGTAGTTCAGCCCAAATCTTCATTTGTCTGACATACAGAGGGATGACTTGTTCCTTCCTGTCTCGTGACATCATACTATGTGACCTCAATGCCCAGTGGTAAGCATATGGGAAGACAAGAAGCAATTTCTAGATTACTAAACTGTCAAATCCACGGTTGGTCTGGATTTCATAATGGCTAAGACATGGTTGGGGAGCTAGAGAAACTAACCAGCCTGATTCTGCTGGGTCTGGGCCATTAATGGACGGAAGGGCTTTCAGGAGATCTTTCTGGAGCCAATGCCACATCAGCTTTCAAACTGGCCTTCTAAGCTTCCCTAGGATACATTCTCCTCTCTATAGCTCTAGCCAAAGTTATTGGCTTAAATATATGTTTCAACTCTAGCTGTTTCATTCTAACTCTGTACCCAGGAAAGACGGGGAACATCTTCATTTTTCTTTGCAATTCATATTGTTATAATAATCACATATCATCCTTTAATACCATCATTAAGTATTTGCCTCACTCTTCCGTTCTCCAGAGATAATAATTCCAGAACTTATTGTTCTTCTTCATCAGCACTATTTGAAAATCTTACCACCAGCCTTTTCTTTTCCAAAAAATCTTGACTTCTGTAGTCTAATCATCCTCTTTGAAACGCATGTTACCCTTAGGTGGTCCGCTTGATTAGAATCAGGAAACCACAGCTTTAATCTTGAATCTGCCACAAATTGGTGAAGGGAGAAGGCAGGTTATTTAAAAACATTATGCTGTAATTTTTCTAGCAATAAAATAAGGAATAGAAAACCTCCTGCCTAAAGAGGACTGTGAAGATTACATATAGCATATGTAGAAGTATTTCCAAAAGTAGAATATGTTTAGTAAATACAGTGCACTTCAAGAGATTAATAATAATAATAATAATAATAATAATAATAGCAATAATAATATAAAGGAACTAGATTTCAGGCATTCTTTTGATCTTCTTTCCAGAAGTTATCACTCCAACTTTCTCTCCACCAGCCAGATTCTGGCAAGAATAAAAAGGAAGCTCTTCATTCTTTTATGCTTTCAACAAGATATTTGATTATCCCCTACTATGTGTCAAGCTTGTTCTAGACTGGAGATATTGTAGCTCATAGGTCTTGGGAAAATATTGGATAATGATAGGTTGTACATTGTAATCATGATTATTGTTTTACCCATCACATCAGTTATTTTATGTTGTAAAGTGAAAAGATATTAATTTAGAACATGTTCAAATGTATTGCTGCTATGTTAAAACTATTGCAAAGGAAATCTCCATTTTATCCATATTTATTTGAGAAGAAGTAATTCTTATTTTATCTATAAACTATAATGCATACATTTTGTTGAATGTTCGCTTTTTCTATGCTTCATTCAGGGTTTAAAGGGAAAAAAATTGAGGAGAGAAGGGGAGAAAAGCAAATGAACATTTATTAAGTGACAAAATTGTTCTAAGTGCTTTTACATCCAGAATCTAATATATGCCCTTCATGTCTTCTCTTAGAATGTGCTGGATCCCCCAATTATTTTCTCGGCCACAAGGCTTATGGTATATCAATGACAGTGTGTAGTCCTTTCTTATTCTACAACTTAAAAAACACCTTGGCCTGGCCAGCATGGCTAGTGCTTGGGCATCAACCTGTGAACCAGGAGGTCATGGTTTGATTTCTGGTCAGAACACATGCCTGGGTTATGGGCTCAATCTCCAGTGGAGGGTGTGCAGGAAGCAGCTGATCAATGATTCTCTCTCATCATTGATGTTTCTATATAAAGCTAACACTAAACATGTATTCCCCAATGGACTTGAGAGCCATAGTTTCCCCTAGAGGCTGGGTCACTAGTAAAGTACAAGAACTGACATTTTATAACTTTCACCAATGAGATGTTTTCCTGAGCTCCATCCTCTGTTCCCTCTAACCTCTTTTCATGCAGGTCTTGCACTCCATTCTGCTTTCGCTCATTTCGTTGTTGTTTATTCTAGAATTGAGTGGATTCTACTTTTTTTTTTACTATCTTGAACCATACATTTCTGAATCTATTTCCACTTTAAAGTAGTCTCCTGGAATGGGATCTAATGCACAGCCCTGGAATAAATATATTTTTCATGAATATAATTGGTATTTATTGAACAATGTATTGATCATTGCTTTAATATTCGGTGACCTCTAACTTGGGAAAATGGCTTCCAGACATTAATTTTCCTTTAGTGTAAGAGTGGTCACCACTACTACACTCTTTCCACTGATGAGTGTTTACTGAGAATCATGAGAAAGTTCTTCATTCTTTCATGCATTCAAGCATTAATTAATTAGCATTTGGTATGCGCCAGGCACTGTTTTAGGCACTGAGGGTAAGGTAGTTAATAAGTTAAACAATGCTATCCCTGCCTTTGTGGAACATTCCTACTAGTAGAGGAAGACATAAAAGAAAAAGAAAACTAATGAATAATTTCAGGTACAGATAAGTATTGTGATATATATATCCTCTCTCTCTCTCTCTCTCTCTCTCTCTCTCTCTCTCTCTCCAAATATATATTTGGGTGTCCCAAAAATGCATAACTCAACTTTGAAAATTAAATGCATTTTAATAAACACTGCCTTTATAATTATTCAAAGTGTGTGTATACATTTTGAGGGGATACCCTATTTTTAGAAGTGAAAATGAATAACTAGAGAAGGCTAATTTCAGTAAGACCTATCTGTGGAGGCAATATTTGAGAAGAAACCACCAGGCAAGAACCTGGAAGAGAAATTTCCAAATAGAAAGAGCTATATAGGCTAAGGCCCTGAGGCAAGAGCAAGCTTCCTCAAGACACAAAGACAAAAATGAACAACACACAAGTAAGATCTGAGAGGTAAGTAGAAAACAGATCAAGAGATAGGAATTTTATTCTACTGTGATAGTAAACAAATGGAGAGTTTTTAAGCAGAGATAGCTAATGTGATTTATAGTTTAAAAAGTCATTGAAGCTACTCTGGAAAGTGATCTGCAGGGAACAAGAGTGATGCATATAGAAAAGTTAGTGGTGGTCCAGGCAAGACACTGTGGCTACCTGAGCTAGAGTGGTGGCATTAAAGGTGGAATGTAATAGGCTAATTTGGGGTATATTTTTATGGTAGAAGATTTCCTAATAGGTGGGATGCTAAAAGGGAGAAATGTAGTAATTGAGGATGACAATAACCCAAGGAAGGATATGAAGGGACGTTCCTGGTGAGTTTGAAGAATACCTTAGGCGAGGCACATTCCTGGGATGAGGTCTTTCTCCTCTGAACTTGTACAGCGCGTAGTTCATTATTCCATGGTTGGCACGTATCCTGTGGTGTGATGATAATACTGATTTCTTCCACATGGCTTAGAGTTCCCAGAAAATAAGGACCAGGTCTTATTTATCTTCACCTAATAATAGAGTTAATGAAAGAATGAATAGAGAAAATGTACCTCTATCTCCCAGATAAGTTTGTCTTTCTTCTCTTCAGGCCATTACACCAGCATATGCATTTGCTCCTGTGGGATACAGGATGATGTATACATCTTGCTCACCTGGGAGGTTTCAAATATAAATTGCTCCCACATATAGAAGAAGCTGGGCCACAGAAAACTGTGTTCTTTCTTACCACCTACTTTCTCACAACACTTCAGGCAAGAAGTCTTTGCTCAGCTTGTATTTTCAGTGATGTTTCTGCTTTTGATTGGAAATGAAGGCAACAAAGAGCTGATAATACACATTTTTATATAGAAAGAGTCTGCAAAGCAATTAGCACAGACCTAACTCATAGTAGGTGTGTAATAAATAGGAACTTTTATTATTTAAAGAATGATCATCGCTAGCTCCGATTCAATATTGCTTTCAGATTTTAATATTTTAAAGTTGTTGGTCCATTTTTATAATATATCCTTCTGAGAAGCAACCTTCATAGTATGGATTTATTGTGATTAAAAAGGTGGACCAGATAGTATGGCCAGAGAATATAGCACCATAGAGTTGGTCAGAAACCTAGGAAGTGATTCATTGTTCTGCCCTTCACTGAGCACTTACCGTATGGCAGATGCCCTGCTCTTTTGCAAAAATAGATGAATCTGACACACTTCTTGCCCTTAAGATTCTCCCAATCTAGGAAGAGAAGTAGAAATGTAATCAAATAAGTACAATACAAAAGGAAATTAATTGCATATACCAGAATAAGATCCAGAAAAGACTGGTCAATTATGTCTGATGGTGGGTGATGGGAGGAGAAAAGATCAGGAGAAGCTACACAAAGAAGGTGAAATTTGAGAAGGATTTTGAAATATGACCAAGGGGTCAAGCATGAGAAGGGCAGTCTGGCCAGAGGGAAACAGCATATGTCATCAATTTATTTCAGAGACACTTAGGCCAATGTTCCCACACATGACACTAATGTTGGTACTTTTATTACCAAGATAGAATTTGATTTCCACTCAGTAATGCAGATTGAAGTACCAACACTAATTATTGAGATTTTACTAAAACACTAGTGTTTTTCAACAGAGTGCTCCTTGTGCTGTATTTTATGAGATGTTATAGGAATATCAATTCTTTATCAAAAAATGAGTAAATAGTAGATTTAATAAAATTAAACAGCTTTCTCAAATGCAGTACCACTTAGAGTTCTTAGGCTATGTGACTAGCTCAGAGGAAGAAAGATTATGCAGTGTTTTCAAACATATTTGGTAATAGAATTATTTTTTCTGTTGATCCTCTAGGAATAATAGAACAGACTTTTAAAAGACAATAGAACCAAGGAAGCTGCTCACATATTAGTTAACCTATAGCCTCTTTGAGCCTCAGTGTGGTTGTCTGCAGAATAAGTCTGGTATTACTTTCCTCCAACTTTCTTCACACAGTTGCCATAACCATCATTTGCTCCATGACTGAACCAATATGTCAAGGAAAGAGGCCAGGTGGCACTTCCTCCCAGATGGGCAGTCTAGGCCTGTGTGTTAGTTTGTCAGGATTGTCATGACAAAGTATCACACACTGGGTTTATTAAACAACAGAAACGTATTTTCTCACTTTTCTGAAGGATAGAAGTCCAAGATCAAGGTGTTGGCATAGTTAGTTTTTTTTGAGGCCTCACTCCTTGGCTTGTGGATGGCCACCTTCTCCCTTTGTCTTGGCCTTCCCTTGTACATGTAAGTGTCCTAATATCTTCCTATAAAGACACCACTAATACTCAACTAAGGCCTAACCCAAAGGCCTCATTTAACTCAATCAGTCATATTCATAGTCATATTTTGAAGTATGGAGGGTTATACTCAAACATATGAATTGGAGGGGGGAAGGACACCATTAAGCCTACAACAGTCTTGTCCACAAGAATGCAGAACTCTAAACTCAAGATCTCCAATTACTCAAAGTTGATCAGTTCTAATCAAAAGTACACAAGAAAGGCTATAAAATAAAAAGAAAGTTATGTCCATGTTATTCAACTAATATTGTGCTTCATTTTGTACCATATCCCTAGGCCAGATACAGAGATACAAAGGTTAATAATACAGACACAATTCTTGCTCCCACAAAGCTTAAAGTTTAGTCTGAGGACTGTCATAAGCATGAAAAATGTTTACGGAAAGTTAAATGGCTCTGAGAAATTAGAGCAGAGTTAACTTGGTAGTTGGTGAATGCTGAAGGGCTATTACATCATCTCTACTATTAACATCAATTAGCTGGACCATGTGTCCTCTTCATTGAAGATTTTGGAGGCATAATTACATGTTATCACTCATCTTTATCGCTTTTATACCCATATCTGACTTTTAGTTAACCTATTATTATTATTCAGCAAGCCTACATTTCAGACATGAATATAAAATCTAATCATTTGGATAAGGCTTGGATATCTCACGTGTTACTATGCATCTTTTAGGGCAAGTATTTCTAGAGATATCCTACAACACTTTTTTGTTGATTTTTTTAATAGTTTAATTCTTAGAAGATGATCATTTTCTATAATCCTAAATTATAGATGTGTTTTATTATAATCACCTTCATACTATTTGTAATATTTACTTGCAAAAAAATAATTTGTCATAGATGGTGTTATGCACTTAGTGATTAGGTCAATTTTGGCTCGTGCTATTGAAGTAACCATCCTAAGATTAATCAGGCTTTTTTGTTTTTCCTATTCTTATTAGGACCAATGAATATTCAAAAATCACCTTGCCCTTGCCAGGAGAGTTGTCCTGCACACCAAAAGTCTGCAGGTTCGATTCCCAGTCAGGACACATACCTAGGTTGTAAGTTCAGTTCCCAGTTGGGATGCATATAGAAGGTAACCGATCAATGTTTCTCTCTCACATTTATGTGTCGCTCTATCATTCTCCCTTCCTCTTTCTAAACATACCATTGGCTGAGGTTTTAAAAAAATCGCTTAGCATTTAAATTTTTTTTACAATAAAAATAAAATGGAACCAAAATGATTATTTTTAGCAATAATGAATATATTGGTCACATCCTATCCTTCACTATCAAAGCTCACTTTTATTTGGAACCCTCCATAGGCTTTGAACCTCTGTTGCATGTTTCCATCATTAATCCCATAAAGTAGGGGTGACCAGCCATCCTGGTTTTCCTGGGATTGAGGTTTCTATGGGATGTGAACTTTCTTTGCTAAAACTGAGAAATTCCTGGGCAAACTAGAGGGATTCTGTCACTCCACAGGGGCACAAATAAATATACTGAATACAAACTCAAGGACTTAAAAGAAATTCTGCCCCAAATGCTCTCCAGTCCCCACACCTTCTTCTCTTCTTTCCCTTTTCAACCTTCACAATGTAGGTCAACTGTCACTTTCTCTGTAATCTTTATCTATTGGCTTCTTCCTCCAGTTGCAGAGGTAATCACCCCATTAAGGCCTCACTGCACTTCTCCATGCTTCCCATAACTAATTCTAATTATCTACTTCCTTGGCTCCCCTTCACTAGGCAAGATTCCAATGGGACTGACCATACCTTACTCGTAGTACCAACCTTAGAACCAGTCCAGTTCCTGACAGTAATAAGCCTTTACTTAAATAGATGAGTACAGAAGAAACATATTTTCCTAAACCTCTAAAGCTGATTAAAATCATATACTTGAGGATTAAAAAGAATTATGTAGGTAATCTGATCCAGTTACTCATTGTGACTTGGAATCAGTTAACCTGGAGTCCAAATACTTTCCCTTATTATTTGTACCCTCTGAACAAGTAACATGTTGAGTCCATTTGCTCATCTGTGCAAGAGAAAATAATTTCTCCTCAAGATGGTGGGTCCATTAAGTAAAAGGACATTTGTAAGAAAAATCTTGGAAAACTAGAGGGCACAAACAAATGTCAGGCATCATTATTATTACTACTATTATTACCACTATTATTATTCAGTGAAGAAGGAAAAAATGTTCCTGTAAGCCTCTGCGAAATCTCCTCCAAGTTCCTCAACTGTTTCTCATGGAACATAATTTTCATCACCACCCCTTTCACTGAAAATAGTAGCCAGTTTGTTTGGGTCTCTCAGACCTAAACTTGAGCACAGTAGTTCAGATGTGATCTGAGCAGTAATAGCACCTCCTAGATTCTAGACTCCATACATCTGTTACTTGAACCTAGGCACCCATTAGCTGTCTTAGCTGAAGTTTTGCTTAGCATTACTAGCCCACATTGATGCTCACTCAGAAAATAACGTAATTCTTCCTATTTTTTTCCTTTCCTCCCCCCCCCCTTTTTTTGTTTTTTTTTTTTGTTTGTTTTTCTTATTTTGACATCTTCTGGCATCCAAAGTAAGACGCCCTTGAGCTACCTTTTCCTTTCTTGGGAGACTATAGAACTAATGAATGGAAAATGTGCAAAAACTAAAACAGCAGTTCTTTGTCTTTTTTCAGGCCAGGAGAAGAAACCGACTAAATATGTGTTCTCTGCATTTTTTTCTCTTATGATTGGCAGCACTAAGATTCCCTTTCCCACGTGCTCGTTTTGAATGTACAAGTTGATCTGGCTTTAGGTTCCGAATACTCACTAATGCTTTGATGCACGGAGACACAGTTCCCACTGGAAGGGCTTTTATTAAGTGGACAGCTAGGGTGTCACAGGCAAGATATTTGCACAGTACATTAATTTAGAGGGGGAGAGGTTTCCGTGTAACGTAACCGGGCCCAACAGCTATTTCCACTTTACCTGAATAAAGTATTTTCATGTTTTATCACACTAGTTTGCAACTGCAAAAGCTTCACTCGGTTTTTAAGAGTAGCTATGAACTGTCAGGATGCATTATTTGGAATGAGGTCTGACAGCTCCTGGCTTGAAAGTAAAATACATTTTATTGTTTAAAAGCATTTCTCCAGCACCTCACTTCCATCCCCCCTCCCAAGCCCCACCCATCCCATAGCCCCTCATAGGCACCCCTATTCTGGTTTGGAACGAGATGCACTATGAACAGTCTGAAATGGCTCAGTATGCACTAAATTACACTGCAGGAAGGAAATCGAAAGGGGAGTTTTCTTTTCTTATTCAAAATGAGTAACGAGAAAGCCCCCAGTTGTTTTGTATGTGAGAGGAGCAGATTGCACAGAAGATAGTGTGCACGCTGTAGTGTTGGAAGCAAACGCGGTTTTTAAATTCCCAGTTAATATCCTGAGAGGGATTATTAGGCATGCACCCTTGGTGTCTGGAATTTCCTTAAAGCCTAGCCCATCAGGAAAAAAAAAAGAAGAAGAAGAAGAAAAAGAAAGGGCCTAAACCGGTATAGCTCAATGGATAGAGCGTCCGCCTGCTGACTGAAAGATCCCAGATTTGATTCCGGTCAGGGACATGTACCTTGGTTGTGGGCACATCCCTAGTAGGAGGTGTGCAGGAGGCAGCTGACCGATGTCTCTCTCTCATTGATGTTTCTAACTTTCTATCCCTCTCCCTTCCTCTCTGTAAAAAAATCAATAAATATATTTTTTTAAAAAAAAAAGAAGAAGAAAAGGACAGCACAGTGAAAGTCTCCTCTTTACAGTACTTACTCCTAGAATCCTCTCGTCTTTGACACAATTTCATTCAGGTTCCAAATTCTGTGTTTCTGGGCTTTGATATAATTTTGCTGGCCCGAGAAAATTTGATATAATTTTCTAGGATCTCTAAAGTCACCTTAAAGTTCATACACATCCTTCAGTTCTCCCTTATATGTTTTGAGGACTGGTATTTTAGGGGACATGAAAAGGGGGGTCTTACATTGGCCAATGGGCACTCTTCTCCAGAAATTTACAGCTACCTTTATCTTACCATAGTATCGACATCACTGAAGAGAGGCAGGCTTCTGTTCAGAGCATACACTACTGAAAAGAACGAACTGGGGAAAAATTAACTCACAAATGACAATCTTTTGTTGTTAATGACATTCTATAATAGAAGCCTAATCTCCTACATATATTATCATCTGGCAAACTAGTTACACATTTAATAAGATTTTGCTGTATAAATTATAAATGAAATAAACCATTCTGTCGCCATGGTGTGCAATGAATACACCACATGTTATATGTAAATATATTAGTCATTTGCCTTTTGTTTGTGTGTCACTGAAATCCATTCTGTTTATGGTGTATTTTCTATTCCCTATGGGTTCCAACCAACATCATTTCAACTATACACATATCAGCCTTTAAAGTGGAATTATGTTGTTATGGTCCTTTTCCTGCCCAGTTTTAATAACACCTGCTTTTGTGCCAGTTTCATCTACTGCTGCAAATTGTAATTCAACAGAGAACAACAACAAAAACGGAAGAAAAAAAAAAAAAACACCAAGCATCCTAACAGCAACTGTGACTGCAGAAAGGAGCTGTGTGATATATTGGCACAATACAGAAAACATATTGAAACAATTTTTATTCTCATTATTTTCCCCCAAATTAAAAATCCCTCATTAAGCAAGTGTACATATTCTCCATGTTTCCCCTACTCCCAACTAAACCCAACCTTTAATGAGATAATTAAAAAAAAACAGAACCAGTGGTTCAGCCTTTCTTTCAAGTGGTGGCATTTTTATTTAAGCAGAGAAGCATAGATGCATGAAGGATGCAAATGTGGGCTCTTTCAATGGCTCACCACAGCGTGACAGCTGTGGACAGATCGAGACAAAAGCAGTGACTGCTCCAAGAAAATGATGGCTTAGGCATCTCCAGCCCAATCAATAATCTGGCATGTTGAGGTCAATCACTGCATGGCCATATTCCATTCGAGCCAGTCAAAGATTATTAGTTTGACACCCAGAGGCTATTGCTTTCTGCTGTGGATGGCAGAGAGAGCCTGTGTGTGTCTCTTCAGAAGCAAATGGAGAAAGCCTCACTATTTATAACAACGGAAACACTGGCACAGGATTTTCAGAGATTCCATATTTGTCAGGAGTAATGCCCTACAGTGTGCTCCAGGCTGAGTAATTCTTCCCCCCAAATTGTCACTGTGCTCATTTTGTGTTCTACCCATTTAAAAACATGTTTAAAGCCCCTACTATGTTCCAGGTCCTATCATAGGACCTGCGGACACAAGAGGCATAAGATAAATGTATGCTCATAGATGGGGGAGTCTGGAAGTGTCTCGAAAGGTATTAATACTCTAAATACTTCCCTTTGCATTCCCAGTTTTCTACATCCCTCTCCCCCAGATTTCCCGTGTTCCGTCTTGACAGATACAGGGACAAAGAGAAGAGTGGCAGCTAGACCATCATTGTTTTAGATTATTTGTCATCAATAGTATCCTGATCTGACCAAGAAGAATGGTTACAAGTAGGTTCTAGAAAACATCTTAATGTTTTATAAACTACTAAGAGGGCAACAGAATTAACCAAAGGGAAGTTATTTCTAACTGACCTGCTAGTTCCATCTCTGCAGCCCAATGCTAGTTCCATCTGTGGGACTCATATAAGCTTGCTAACAGGAAACAGTTTGCGGTGAGGATAGCTCCACAGGAGTAGACAGAGTAGGGCTCTCGCTGTCTGCTATTCCACGGCCATGTTTTACTGTTTCTCCTGGATGGCATGCCACAGAGCATAATAAATCTCAGTTTGTTTATATTCTGTGTCTGTATTTGCACTTTGGTGATTATATTTGAATTCATGCAAGATCCTTATTTTTTTTTAAAGAACTCGAGCATAATCTTCTCATTAATCCTGTCCTGTTTGTCTGTTATTAATAGGCCACTGTACAATGTATTCTGCTGCAAAACTCCACCAGGCATGACTAATTCAGATAATTAATTTGCTAGAACATTAACACCATCAAATGAGCCTGCTAAACCGGTAAATTTAAAGTAAATTAAACTTAATTTGCAGGTTATTGCAATTAAGTCTGCCTTGTCTTTCTGAGGGATTTCAACACCCTCAGTATTTAAGAGGCAATCATAATGCATGCAAGTGGGCGGGCTCTTTGGCTAATTAACACAAGAGTCTAATCTGCTTTTCAATTAGGGTGGATGTTTATAATGTGCTGGTGACAGTGTTGCGATTCAGTGCAGCATAACAGGAGTGCATGGCATAATTATAGCTGAAAAGAAAAGCTCATGCCGGGCCTTTTTAGGGGTTAATGAGACATTGGCAGCTTCCAGCTGAGGAGATCGAGCCAGTTTAGTGCGGCTTCAAGAGGAAGCCACCCATAGGGGTTTCCTTTGAAGTGTCAAAAGGTCCCCTTGTTCTGGGTGGCTTATGTTTCATTTGTCTGAGTGGCATATCAAAAATTGATGAGCTGCCAGCAGCAGCCCCTATGACATTAATTCACCCATTGTGTTTCTAATAGTTTCATCCTTAAATAAATTTGGATGATGAGGATGGTAAGGAGAGTCAAGGTTCTGAAAACAATGAGGAGGGCCAGGCTGTCGCGGGGAGCTTATGCAGCACAGATAAATGTAGCAGCGGCAAATGCTGGAGACACACCCCTGACCTGCTGCGCCCTGGGTTATTCGCCCGGGGAAGACAAAGATGTATGATGCCTGTGCCTTCCGCCCAACAACATTCGCTCAAAACGCTAATAAAGACGTGGCGTTCGCTGGCGCCTGGTTGAACCTCTCACTGCGCGGGAGAGGGATCTTGGATGAGCATGTCAGAAGATGAAGCTCCTCGGAGGGTGAGACGGCTCCTCGGAAACACTCTTGAACGAGCAGCAGGGCAGAGGCTGATGAGACCTAGCCCAGCAGTCATGTTATAAGTAAGATAGTCCCTTCGCTTGTGGTAAGGAAATGAAAGCTCCCTCCTTCGTGTTTGCCAGTTAACACAAAACCGAGGTGGTGGGGAGGCCCCGTTGGAAACTGAGAGAGTGGCAGTGTACTCGTGGAGAAACCCTCTCCCAGTGCAGTTAGAGGCACTGAAAGCATGCACTGGTAGATGTTCTGTAGCTATGCAATGAGGAAAAGAGAACTTGGAAATGATAGCTCTTTCTGGGATGATGACCGTATATGACATGCCCAAAAGTTACCTGTGCTGGAATGACCAAGGTCCCAACCTCAGATGGACAGTTAGAGACATCAAAATTCATGCAAAAATAAAGGTTCTCACCACCTACGAGTGTGTGTGTGTGTGTGTGTGTGTGTGTGTGTGTGTGTGTGTGTGTGTGTGTTTAATACCAAATTATATATGGCTAGAGGCCTGGGGCATGGGATTCATGCACTGGTGGGGGGCGTGGCCTGTGGGGATTGGCCCACTGTGGGAGCGCTGCTCATCCCAGTCAGCTGAGTGGCTGTGGGCCTGCCCTCTGAGCTGCTGCTCCCACTGGGGGAGTGCCACTCATTCGGGTCAGCTGAGTGGGAGTACACTGACCACCAGGGGACAGCTTCTGCACTGAGCATCTGGCCCCTGGTGGTCAGTGCACATCATAGTGACTGATCAACCTGTCATTCTGGTTGTTCTGCCATTCAGCCACTGAGCTTTTATCATATAGGATTATTTAAAAAGACATTCCAGCTCTGGCCAGTGTGGCTCAGTAGTAGAGTGTTGGCCTGTGCATGAAAGGGTCTGAGGTTCAATTCCTAGTCAGGTGGGTATGGAATGCCATGTGTCTCTCTCACATCAATGTTTTTCTCTCTCCTCTCCTCTCCTCTTCTCTCTCTCTCTCTTCTGTCTCCCTCCTTTTCTCCCTCCCTCCCTTCCATCAACTCATCAACTCTAAGAGTCAATGGGAAAATATCCTTGATGAGGATTAACAACAAAAAATGACATTCCAAAGATGGTCCTTCTTTGCCTTCCTGTAACATGCATGAAGTAAGTTACAGCTGGGTAAAAGACCACTGTTTCATAGATGTGAATGAGACAGTCAAATGATTTATTTCAGTTACTTAAGGAGAGATCAATTATCCAAATGAATTGCAAAATCTCCTTTTTTAGGCATAGCCAAAGAAAGACATGACATATTACAACAGGTATTGCTAAATAACTGTATTTATTCATTTATTTTTTGAGCACATGTTATGTGCCAAACACTGTGTACCAAGGCTAACGCAATGAACAGAACAGTGTTCTTCCTTCTATGGAGATTACACATAGTAGACAGGAAACCATCAGTTATTGGTAAATGCAATGATGACTATAGAATACTGTGACTTTTAAGCTGAGCTCAAAATGATAATGAAAAGTTTTAAGCAGGAAATGACCTAGCTTATAGTTTCTAAAGATCGCTTTGGTTGCTGTCAGGAAAATCGAAGTCAAAGGGTGTGACACTATAAGAATGGTAGTAATGAGACCATGGAGAAGACTATTCATGTCCTCTGTAAACCATCACCAAGCTAGTCCAATCTTTTGTATTCTAAATATGATTTAGAGGTAGTTCAGTAAGTCTTACTTTATAGAATATTGAAGTGATGAATAAATTAGCATACATTTACTTGGCAATGTCAAGTAGGAAGTTGAATATGACAGAGCTAAAGATGTAAAATAGAGAGGCATCATCCTACAGTTGGTTTCAAAAACATAGACTAGCTTATTACCCCTGGTAGATAGTATGTTTAGAGTAGAGGAAGCATCCTAGGGTAAAGTTACACAGAGAGAGCAGCCTGCAAAGGAGATAGGAGGTAAGAAAGAAACAAAAACAGGTGAATATAAAGAAGGGTGACACTGGAAACAAAATAAAATGTTTCTAGAAAAAACGGAGCAGTCAGCTGTATTGAATTCTAATGAGAAGTTGAATAAGAAAAAAAGAGACAAAATGTCCACTGGATCCATGACCTTGACTGGAGCCATTTCAATAATGTGTGAGGCCAGAAGGAACCTGGTTGGAGCATGTTGAGGAGAGAATTCGAGATGAGGAAGTGCAGACAGTGTCTACAGCTTGTGAAGGTAAAAAAGAAATAGACTTGTGGCCAGAGAGAATATGAGAGCACAGAAGATAGTTTAAAATTGTGAAAGATCATATGTGTGCATGCTGATAGCAATGATCCAGGAATGAGGGAAGCATTAATTACAGAGAGAGAAAAAAGGGGGAGGGGGCATGGACCAGTGAACACAAAGTCTTGACTTTTGGTGAGAGTGGAAGTTCTTCAGCTTGACAACTGAAGAAGAATCTGGGACTGGGTTATTTCACTGACCATAATGTCCTCAAGATTGTGGAATATTACATAACTTCCTTCTTTTTAAGACTGAATAATATTCCATTGTACATATATACCACATTTTCTTTATCCACTCACCTGTTGGTGGACATTTACATTGTTTCAACATCTTGGTGATTATGAATAGTGCTGCAATGACCATAGGAGTGCTAATATCTCTTCAAGATCTTGTTTTCAATTAGCTTGAATAAGTACCCAGAAGTAGAATTACTGGATCATTTGATAGTTCTATTTTCTTTTTAGGAACTTCATCTCTATTTTCCATACACTTAAAATAGACATTATTATTATACTGAAATGAAAGTATATAAAGCACTTTAATATTTTTTAAAAATACATCTTAATTTTTAAAATATAGAATTTACCTTTAAGTAGATATTTATTTATTTATTTTTGTATATATTTTATTGATTTTTTTAAAAACAGAGAGGAAGAGAGGGGGATAGAGAGTTAGAAGTTCTCTCATCGATCAGCTGCCTCCTGCATACCCTCAACTGGGGACGTGCCTGCCACCAAGGTACATGCCCCTGACCAGAATCAAACCTGGAACCTTCCAGTTTGCAGCCCAATGCTCTGTCTACTGAGCCAAACCGGTTTTGTCTTCAGTAGACATTTAAATTGGTAGCTACTCCTTTATCCTTTGTTCTGCTCTTATACTAGTAATCACTACATTGATGTAACATATTAAAATTTATTAACTACTTTCATCCATAATAACTCATTGGATCTTCATAACCATATAAGCCACATAGCATTACTCACCAAGTAGTAGGTTAATTAATTGCACTCATAGTAGTTAAGTGAATTTCCCTAGTTCACAGCTATAGAAAAGCAAATTGTAACTCAGGACTTCCCACTTCAAATCCTAGATCTTTCTACTCAGCATCATCAACAATTAGATGAAGAGTCTTTGAAATCTGGCTGAGTCAGAAATCAGCAAAGTTGTAGGTTCTATTTCTATGAATCTGGCTGACAGGGTGCTAATTCACAATAAGAGGGGAGAGAAGTTAGAACAGAGCATAAAACAGCCTGGGGAAACTACAGCCCACGTTTGGCTGTTCTATCAGGCCCCACGGAGCCAAAAGAGCAGAGGGTTATCTTGCTCTCCCCTCCGCTCCTTCACCAGGAGCCCAAGATGAGAGTGCCAGCATGGTCAGGTTGCTTTTGTTCCAACCCTCCGGTCCAGTTTAAGAACCCATTGTGGCCCTCGAGTCAAAAAGTTTGCCCACCCCTGGTATAAAATCAAGAACCTGAATTTCTTTTTCACTAAAAAAAAAAAAAAAAAAAAAAACCTGACTGTAGAGAGAACTTTGTTCATATCTGTGAGTCAGGCTGGCCTAGAATGGAGATTGTATTGTAATTACTAAGAACCCAAAGTCTCAGTACCTTAAAAGAAGAAGAAGAAGAAGAAGAAGAAGAAGAAGAAGAAGAAGAAGAAGAAGAAGAAGAAGAAAAATGAAAAACTAGGTTAATTCTCACTCATGTGACAGGGCCTGTGATCAATACAATCACTCAGATTATGGGTATCCACAGCACAGAAAGAGGAAAAAGAGGGATGGTGAGAAATGACCACTCTCCTCCCCTGAGTTAACTTTTCCCTCAGTCCTCAAGACTGTTGTGCTAAATAAGTGGTACCATCACACCTCCAGGCACCCACTTTCAAAATCTGGGGCTCCTTTTCAGTCTATCCTATCCAGATCTTTCTAATCAGTTAACAAGTCCTGTATTTCTTTTCTTTTTTATATTTCTGATTTCAGTGTCTTCATTTGAGGAATAATCTCTTAAGGTCAATGCATATTGTATAAGAGAGCTTCTGCCACAAACAGATCTTGAGAAAATAGTTATTGACTTCATACAAGACCCATGTTTTTGTTCGAGAAGAACACAAGAAAGCGCACAAACTTTGGCATCAGAAGGCTTTAAATTTTTATTCTGTGATGTTCTCTGTAATATTTTTAGTTCATTTAATTTCTTTTTTTAAATATTAGATGAATTTTATTTTGTCATTATTTTAATTAATCTTTATTTTTAAATACTAACTTAAAATTGAAATGTCATACCTACTTGAATAAGAGAAATTATAGTATAAATTAAATAACAGTAGCTTAACTAGAAAAAGATAAAAATTACTTTAAGGAGAAAACCTTGCAGACATTCTGCTGTGGTTGCAGGTGTTCAGTGCCCAGCTCCTGTGGAGACTGAGTCAAACCTATGGGTGACCCTGGATTACTGAACTCTTATTGCATGACCCTCCTCCTTCCTGGGGGTCCTGATGACCCAGGGAGATCCCCTGACACTTCCAGGCCTCTGTGGGCTGTGGAAAAGGCTGGAACTTGGAACCTTGGCCAGCATTTTCCTGTTGCGATTATTTTCTTTCCTTAGCTCCTTGGACTTTCCCTTAGTTGACTTGACTGCCATCCGGATTTCTTGAGTCATCTTCACATAGAAGATGGTCTCTGTTCAGTAGTAGAAAGTTCTTCTCTCCAATTCCTTGACCATGTCTTTGACCTCCTTCTTATAGTGGTTGTGACTCTGCAATGCAGAGCTCATCTATCTACACATGTTGAGAAGTTTCTTCTCCATTTTGAAGCAGTTCATTTCCTCCTTAGGTTTTTTTTTTCTTTCTCAAGTTTCATTAAATGATCTTCAAGTGATTCAGGCAGAACTTGAAGCTTCAGCTACTGAATTTCATTTTTTAGGTTTGAGTTTTCATGCTGCAATGATGATTCCTCCATTTGCAGATTTTTTTATCTGTCCTGTGAACTCTTCATTCATTGCGTTTTCTCCCACAATTGTCTGACTAGTTCAAAATGTTCCTCCTCAAGACTTTGAAGGGACACACTGAAGTTGGCATTATTAGGGACACTCTCCAGATCAACTTGTGAATGAAGGACAGGGAGATCGCTGTTTTCTGCTTCCCTGTTTTGTTCGACCTTGCACTACACACGACTAAGTGATCTCTAAGGAAATCAGGCAAAGGGATGGTCTGATTTTTAGCCACTGATATTAATGGGCTGTTTTTATCTTTCAGGACCTGTTTCATTCACTTTGGATTGCTCCAGCCTGTCTTTCTCTCTCTCCTTTTCCTGGACTCTTCACCTCTACCTCATAATTTCTTGGTGAAGCAGTTGTGGATTTTCTGAAAAATGAAGGTTTTTCACTTAAATCATTTGTTATTTTCTTCTGAAGTTGTTCTCCATTGATCTCTGATTTTGAGATGGGCTTTTCATCAGGCAGCTGGAAAAGTTTAGGAGACTGGCTTTTCCATGCATTTTCCAGAGCTAAACATGTCTTAAAGTGATGACCTGTTCAAGTTTGTGTTCAGTACAAACAAGCACAATGTCTGTAACATGGGAGGATTGTCCCCTGCAGACTAAGAGAGCCATCAGCTTGTGTCATTGGTCCAATATTCTCACTACATCTTCCACAGACTTCATCACAAGCAGTATGTCTTTTGTCTATACCTTCACACTTCCTCAAGTGTGCCTTCTCTTTACTATCAAAGATACCACCACCACCACAGCACATACCAGGATCTCCTGGGATATCCATGGAGACCTGGGATGTGCCTCAGGAATCACCTGCAGAGCACCACACAGGTACTCCAGGAGCATCCTGAAGATCGATGTGTGGCAGACAGTAAGGCCCTCCAATGGCTTTTTGAATTCATAGCTCTACCTTCTAGTGCCAGTGCCCTGTGGACCACAACTGACCACTCAGAACTCTCAAGTGTTCTATTAGGTAAACAGGTACCCAGTAGCCAGGACATATCAGTTGGGTTGGGGGAGAGGAGGCCTGCAGGTTCTAAAAAACACTTTTCCCTAACTTAGCTCTGAAATAGAAAGGAATCTGTTCAGTCTGTCCCATGTATACAGGCATTGGGGCAGGTGGAGTGGCTGACTGCAGTCTGAGTATAGAAAGTTCATATATAAGCCTTTGCTTATATATGAAAAAAAAAGTTTTACTAATAGCTGTGCCAGAGATTTTATTTCTATGTTTTCTACTAAGAACTTTATGGCTTTGGGTCTTACATTTACATCTTTAATTAATTTTGAATTATTCTTGTGTATGGTGTAAGTTGGTGATCTAGTTTCATTTTTCTGCATGTGTCTATTCAATTTTCCCAAAACCATTTATTAAATAGACAGTCTTTAACCCATTGTATATTATTGCCTCCTTTGTCATAGCATAATTTATTATATAGATGTAGGTTTATTTCTGGGCTCTCTGTTCTGTTCCATTGATTTTTGTGTCTGCTTTTATGCCAGTACTTTGATTATTAAATCTTTGTTTTGATATCAGGTAGTATGATACCTTCTAGTTCGTTCTTCATTCTCATGATACCAGGACTATTTGGGGTTTTGTTGTAGTTTCCTATAAATTTAAGATTATTTGTTGTAGTTCTATGAAAAGTGCCATTGGTATTCTGATAAGGATGGTATTGAATCTATAGATTGTTTGGGGGAATATGGACATTTTAATTATGTTAATTCTTTCTATTCTTGAGCACAGTATATGCTTCAGTTTATTGATATCTTCTTCAATTTTTTTATTCTGTGTCTTATAATTTTCCAAATTCAGGTATTTTATCTTCTAGGTTAAATTTATTTCTAAGTATTTTAATATTTTTGATGCATCAACTGGTTGCTTCCCACATGTGCCCTGAGCAGGGTCAGGGCCAGAGAGTGAACCCACAACCCAGGCACGTGCCCTTGATGATTTATATTGTTTTTTATACTCCATTTTGTTTATTTCCGCTCTAATCTTCATTATTTCCTACCTTCTACTCACTTTGGCTTCTATTTGTTGTTCTTTTTCTAGTTCATTTAGGTATAAAGGTAGATTTTTCATTTGAGATTTTTTTTATTTCTTGAGGTATGCCTGTGTATATATATATATATATATATATATATATATATATATATATATATATTATTGATATTTTTACAGAGGAAGGGAGAGAGATAGAAAGCGTCAATGAGAGAGAAACATCGACCAGCTGCCTCTTGCACACCCCCTACCGGGGATGTGCCCGCAACCTAGGTACATGCCCTTGACCGGAATCGAACCCGGGAGCTTTCAGTCCACAGACCGACGCTCTACCACTGAGCCAAACTGGTTTTGGCATATGCCTGTATTTCTATGAGTTTCCTTCTGGGAGCTATTTTTGCTGTGTCCCATAGATTTTGAGGCATTGTATTTTCATTTTCATTTGTCTCAAGGTATGTTTTGATTCTTTATCTCATTGTAAACCTATTCGTTGTTTAGTAGTATGATATTTAGCCTCCATGTGTTTTTCAGGGTTTGTTTGTTTCTAGTTTCATACCATTGTAATCAAAGATGCTTGATATGATTTCAATCGTCTTAAATGTTTGAGGCTTATTTTGTGGCCTAACACATGGTTTATTCTGGAAAATGTCTCATATGTACTTGAAAAGGACATATGTTTTGCTGATTTGGGATTAAATGCTCTAAAAAATGTCAATTAAATTCATCTTGGCTCATGTGTCATTTAAAGTTGCTGTTTCCTTGATTTTTTTGTCTGGAAGATCTACTTATTGATATCAATGGGATGTTAAAGTCCCCTACTATAACTGCTACTGTCCTTCTCTATGTTCACCAATATTTGGTTTATATATTTCGATGCTTCTACTTTGGATGCATAAATGGTTACAATGTTATATTTTCTTGTTAGATTTATCCCTTTATCATTATGTAATCTCCTTCTTTTTCTCTTATTATAGCCTTTGTTCTAAAGTCTGTTTTGTGTGATGTAAGTATTTCTACCCCACCTTTTTTCATTTCTATTTGTATGATTTCTTTTTTCATCCCTATACTTTCAGTCAATGTGTATCTTTTTATCTTATAATCAACATTTGTATGAGTCTTGTTTTCTTACCCACTCAGCTACTCTGAGTCTTCTGATTAGAGCATTTAATCCATTTACCTTTGAAGTGCTTATTGATAGGTCATAGCTATTACAATTTTATTATTTATATTTATGTTCTCACCTTCCTTTCTCTTCTTAAAGAAGACCATTCAACATTTTTAATAATATTGGTTTGTGGTGATAAACACTAGCTTCTTCTTGTTTGTGTAGCTCATTATCTATTCTTCAGTTTTAAATGATAGCCTTGTTGGGTAGAGTATTTTTTGGTTGTAGGTCCTTGCTTTTCATCACTTTGAATATATTGTGCTCATCTCTCCTAGCCTTGGAAAGTTTTTGTTGAGAAATCAGCTGATGGTCCAATGAGAGCCCCCTTTTCAGGTAATTAACAGCTTTATCTTGCTTCTTTCTTGTCTTCCCTCCCCTTCTTTGTCTTTAATATTTGGCAGTTTAATTATGATTCATCTTGGTATAGGTTTCTTTGGGTTCATTTGGCTTGGGACTATTGAACTTCTTGAATTTGTATGTCTATTTTTCTTGCCAGGAAGGTTTTCAATCATAATTTTTTTTCAAATATGTTTTCAATTCCTTGCACTCTTCCTTCTCCTTCAGGGAACCCAGTGATGTGAATGTTTTTATGTTTGATGTTGTCCCAAAGGTCCCTTAGACTATTCTAATTTTTTTTTCTTGTTGCTGTTCGAATAAGGAGTTTTCTGCTATTGTATCTTCTAAATCACTGATTCTGTTCTCTTATTCATCTGCTGTTGATTCCTTTCAGTGTATTCTTTATTTCACTTATTGGATTTGTCATTTCTGACTGGTTCTTTTTTATGGTTTCTATATCCTTTTTTTATAATTACTATCTTTTTGTTAAAGTTGTCGCTAAGTTCCTTTTGCAACCTTGTGGCCAGGGTTTTGAACTCTGTATCTGGTAGATTGCTTGCCTATATTTCATTTAGTTCTTTTTTTGGAGTTTTCACCTGTTCTTTCATTTGGGATATGTTTTTCTGTCACCTCGTTTTTGCTGCCTCTCTGTGTTTGTTTCTGTGTATTCAGTGGATCAGCTATGTCTCTCAGTCTTAGCAAGGTGGCCTTATGTCATAGGTGTCCTGTGGATCTCAGTGGAACAGTCTATCTGATCACTTGAGCTGGGCACTTTAAGAGTGCCCAGTGTGTGTGTGTGTGTGTGTGTATGTGTGTGTGTGTGTGTGTGTGCACGAGTGCCCCCTCCAGTTGTAGAACAGTCTTGAATACTGTTGGCATATCAGTGGGTGGGATTTGCCCTCAGGTTGTTATGAAGATTTGCCATGACCATAGCATACAAGCTGCTCATAGGGACTGACCCCACAGAGCAGGTGGTATTTGCCCCAGTGGGCTATGGTGGCTGCTGAGACCACCCTTTGAGTAGGTTTTTTATGGAGTGACTTGGTGGTGCTCTTAAGCCAACCACTGGGTGTGTTAATCATGGAGCCTCTTAGGAGGGGCTCTAGTGCATGCCAAGGTCAGCCACTGCCTGTGGCTGGTCCAGGGCCACTTGGTGAAAGCTACAAAGTTATCTACATATGGTAGCTGCCTGTACTGGACTTGGAGGCACATGGGAAAGGCCACCCTGCATACCGAGGTTGGTTTCCACCTGTATTGGGCCTAGGGCATCTCAGCAAAAGATACAGGGCACCCTGAGGTCTATCACCACCTTCTGGCTGTCCATGAGTCTCAGCTGCTGAAAGAACCTCAGGCTGTTTATGAGTTGGATTAGGCAGGGTCTCAGAGAGTTACCAGTGTGAGGCTAGTCTTGTTCACCAGGACAATGCAGATTCAGACTTTGTGCAGAGCTGAGCCTGGGGCCATTAAACAAAAGGCGCAGAGCACATCTAAGCCAGTCACCATTTGCCTGGGACCTGCAAACCTTTGAGAGTTTTTCGAGAAAGACTCCAGTGTGAACCAAAGTTGGCTTTCTGCTGTCAAAATAGACTCTGGTGGTCCTCAAATTGGGTAGGGTGGGGTCTCAAGTAGTCATCAGGGTAGAGAAAATGGAAATCAGCAAGTCAATATGGCTTCAGATTTAGTTGTGTGGGAGGAGAGCTCAAAACAGTGACAACGGCCACTATTCCTTGAGCTTTTGCTCTGAAGCCACACAACTCAGTTTCTCTCTGTAAGTCTCTGGGGGCTCCCTAGTCTGGTGCTTCCTGCGCTGAAGCCCAGGATGAATTCAAGTGAATAATAAGTCTGTGCTTTAAGAACATATCTGGCCGAAACCGGTTTGGCTCAGTGGTAGAGCATCGGTCTGCAGACTGAAAGGTCCAGGGTTCGATTCCGGTCAAGGGCATGTACGTTGGTTGCGGGCACATTCCCCGGTGGGGGGTGTGCAAGAGGCAGCTGGTTGATGTTTCTCTCTCATCAACGTTTCTAACTATCTCTCTCCCTTCCTCTCTGTAAAATATCAATAAAATATTTTTTTAAGAAAAGAACATATCTGGCCCTACCCGGTTTGGCTCAGTGGGCAGAGTGTTGCCTACAGACCGAAGGGTCCCGGGCTCTGTTCCAGGCAAGGGCATATACCTCAGTTGGAGTTTCCTCTCCAGCTCAGGCCCTGGTTTGGGCTCATGCAGAAAGCAACCAATCAATGTGTTTCTCTTATATTGATATTTCTCTCTGTCTTCCCCTCTCTCTTCCACTATCTCTAAAAATCAATGGAAAAAATATTCTCAGGTGAGGAAAAAAATAAAAAGAACATATCTAGGTTTCCATCTCACCTGGATGGCCAGAATCCCCACTGGTTTTCACAGCTAGATGTTGTGGAGGCTTCTCTTCCTGGCACTGATATTCTGGGCTGAGGATCCCAGTGTGGGGCTAAGGCAGGACACTCAATTTCTGTAAGCATGAATTTCTATATCTGTAAAATGTATATAATAGAATTCTTATGCCACAACGTTGTAGTGAGTATTAAATGTTGTCATAGGTGCTAAAGTACTTTGTAAGTTATAAAACCCTATACACATGGTAGGGATTATCAATATTAATATTAATGTGAGCCAGGCAGTAATAACCTTGAAGCAATTAGCAGCTGTTAATATGCTAAATATAACTATAATAGGATTTACTTGTCCTAATGAACTATGGAATGGCTTTACTTAAAGGGCAAAGCAATCTTAACTTAGTCAAGCATCCATTAAGCACATATTATACAGTGGTGGCTATCCTAGGTGCAATAGACTATGCGAGCCTAAAAAGATAGTTTCTATCTTCATGGACACTAATAATAATAATCTAAGACAAGACTGTGTTATATGGCCAAAACAGAAAAAAAAGTTAAAATAATTTGAGATATTTAAAGAGGAAAGGCTACTTGTAACATCAAGGAAAATTTAGGTGAGGTATAGTTACTGAGCTGGACACTTTAGGGATGAGGTTTCCACAAGTGAAGGCTGTAACTGTGTATGGAACATGGCCAAGTCTGAGTAAAGGGAGCAGTACCACCTCATACTAACTTTGTGATTGCACATTGACTTAACTTTTCCTAATGTGTAGGTCTAACTGAGGAGTTAGACATAAAATGTGAAAGCAAAGCTTCTCAGACTGTAATATGTAAACGCTCATGGAGAGCTTGTTACAATGCAGGTCTGGGTGGAGCCAGAGTTGCTGTCTTTCTAAGGAGCTCCCAGGTAATGCTGGTGCAGTTGATCTGTGGCCAACCTTGAGAGTTAGAATCTAAATGCCTTTGTCCAGTGCCTAGAACATAATAGTCCCTGCTGGACAAATGTTCCTGTTCATGGAATTGTTCCCAAATCACTGAATGGTGGAAGATAAAATCCAAGATATAAAAATGTAGGACCTGTTCACCAAAGTTTTCCTGGAATTCCTACAGATTTATCACATTATAACATATTCTCTAAACATGAAGAAATCACAAATCTTAAATGAAAAAGATAAAAGAGATCAACCTCTTTTATTTTTTATCTTTACTTTTAAGAATCAGCCTTTAATGTGGAGTATAGATATTTTTTATTTAGAAATCAATACTACCTCTACTTAAACAAATGTTTGGCTCTTTCAATAACCATAATACCCATTTGAAGCTCTGATTCATTAGTTTTTAAACAATTTGAGACCAAAAGCAACTTTGTCAGGCTATAGTTATCCATTTTAATTAAGCCACAACAATATTTTAATTCTCATATAAGATTTCTCATAATAATTCTCACAAAACACTTAAATGTACTTCAAACAAGTCTATCTTTCTAAACATGTGCCCACTGTTGTAGCTGTTTTATAGTTTTACTAGGGCCCAGTGCATGAATTTGTGCACCTGGAGATGAACTGTGGGCTGTGAGGCTGCAGTGGGCACAGGGTCAGGTCTTGGCCCATCCTCTGTGCCCCTGCCTGGCCCCTTCTGCTACCCCCACCTCCGCTGCTCCCACACGCTGATGGTGCCAACCCCGCTAGCATCCACTGATGATGCAGAGCAATTGGGGCCGGTGCTAGCAGCAGGTGTGAGTGGGGCTGATACTATCAGCGGGCGCGAGCAGTGGCTGCTGCCCCAATCACCCCTCAGAAACAGGAGGAGGTAGAGAAGCCCTCAGGGGCGATCAGGGCTGGCAGCTGCCACTGGCACCCAACTGATGACACTAAGCCATCAAGACCAGTGCTGGGCGTCGGCAGTGGGTGTGAGCACCCAGTGGTAGCGTGGCATGTGGGAGCAAAGAATTTTCAGTAACCACCAGAGGTTCGCCCCAACTACAGTGACCAGCACCCCGCCTTGACCTGGAGCCCCCACTCACCTGCTCCACCTTCCCACCGCAGGTGATGCCTGCCGTGTTCTGCACTCTGCCACCTGTTGACAACAGCCACTATGTTCTACATACACCCCCTGATGGTCAGTGCACATCATAGTGACCAGTTGTTCAGTTCGGTTGTTCTGCCTTTCAGTCTATTTGCATATTAGGGTTTTAGATACACTTCCTTCTAAATTATCGGCACTTCAGGAACATGGACCATAATAAGAGCCACTTAATTGATGAGATGTCACTTTCCTGGCCAGGTGGCATCCCAGATAAACATGGATTATTTGGACGGCATTATTGCACTCTTCAACCAGGGATTTAATCACTTGCTTAAAAACACAGGGGCATACTTACCTAGTACTTGGTATGTCTTATGTTTTAAGAAAGAGAAAGCAGCCAAAACTGGTTTGGCTCAGTGGTAGAGTGTCGGTCTGCGGACTGAAAGGTCCTGGGTTCAATTCCGGTCAAGGGCATGTACCTTGGTTGTGGGCACATCCCCAGTAGGGGGTGTGCAAGAGGCAGCTGGTCGATGTTTCTCTCTCATCGACGTTTCTAGCTATCTATCTCTCTCCCTTCCTCTCTGTAAAATATCAATAAAATATATATTTTTAAAAATAAAAAGAAAGAGAAAGAAATTCAGAAAAGCAAATGATGTGTAAAAGGCGAAACTCTATGCCTTGAGCCGAATAACTTTAGAATTCTTGAGATTATAGTGTTTGGTCAGATCAGTAAGCATGATGAGTGTGTTTATACATGGCAACACCATCCACTGAAGCCCAGAAATAGCAGCTATGGACATGCTTGCATACAGACTTTGCTAATCAATTTGGTCTAATGTGACAGTTGGAGCAGACCTCAGAACCTGTGCAGACACAGAACAAGCCTAGAACGATTCACTAGGCTGAACAATTAGTTACCTTTCCCAAGTTTCATTTTCCAAACACATACAACATCTTTCCTGCTGAAGGCTCTAAATTAAATTTTAAAACACTGGTAATTACCTATAGAGGGCCTACTGTATGCAAATGACAATGATGATGTAGATGATGATAATAATAATATTTCTGGATGATAGAAAGGTATATGTTTTCCCCTTCAGTAGCTTACAAATGAGGCATTCAAGAAAGTAAATACATAAACACACACGGAAAGAATGCTTATGACATTCATGATAAGCAATAATGACAAACCATCTGTTTGGGCTATGGGAATGTTTATATTACTGTGTCTTTATTTTGATTTTTATGAAATAAACCTTTTAAAACTAAAAGAGAAATGAGAGCAATTTAAAAGAAAAAATATCAAATCTTTAGTGCATGTTACAGTAGTTTTCTTTATTTTCTTTCTGAAAAGCAGGGTGCAAGGTTTATTCTGGAATGCAAATCATCATAAATTCTGGCCTACAAGTGCATGACTAATCTAATTGCAGGCAGAGAGGATCGTGTGCTAATGCTCTCACTAGAGATCTGTACTAAATGATTTGCTCAGAGAGCAATTGATGCCCCTAGAAAACTTTGAAAAATGTTCTAGTTAGAAACAACTTTGTCCATGTCATATATTTTCTGTTTTTATCTCCATCATTTTTATTCTTTAGGACATTCGGATGAAAATTTCATCTCTTTTGCTAGAGGGTTCATATGCTTCTGCTTATTCCTTACCTGAAATCATGAGTTCATTTTGACAGTATAAGATGCCAAATTGGGTCTCGTAGAAATCATAGTGCAGAACCCAAACCCCCAGTCATTACTTATACAAGAAAAGAGAAAGAAAGAAAAAAAAAGAAAGGCCAGTAATTTGTCTTCAGAGCATGAAACCCATTACTTACAAATTGTTGTTAATTATATATTGAAATAAATATAGAATCATATTTCTACCAGCCTTGGAAATAGACAAGTTCTTAAAAATTTTATTGGTGTAAAAAAATATTTAAAAAATGTATTAGTGTCCTTAAGATTTGGATGATATAAAATAATAAATCACTGTGTATGCCTGCAGCCTTTTGAGATCCTCAGAAACACTACTGTAGAATTGCAAATACTGCAGTAAATATAGCAGCAGCTCTATTCAACTCTATTATATTCAAATTGGGAAAAATATTACTTTAAATAATATAGAAAAGCTGTTGACCTGCTACATTGCACATTTCCATTGTTGTGAATACTTCGCCACACCCAGCACTTGGCCAAGCAATTCTACCTGCCCAGAAACCTCAGTGTGCAGAATCCAATGCTCTTAGTGCTCAGAACATCATTACCCAATTCCATCTAGAAGAGCCCAAATTAACTAGTGCACTTGAAATGGGGAAGACATTTGTATAAAGGAATAAATAGAGGAATTTATAGATTAGGAGGGCAATAAAATTGAATTAATTTCATTAGTATATATGGAGTACCTAAACATAAATACCATGAAGATTATCATTGACCATGAAGATTATAAGCATCATAAAATATTTTTAAGGGTATAATAGAAATTCAATACATTTTGCCCCTCTGTTATAGTTTATTTCATATTGGCTGGATTTTCTTGGATATCAATATACCAGGAGATTTAAGCTATTTCAGTTATCCTATCTAATAAAAGAGTAATATGCAAATTGACCATCACTCCAACACATAAGATGGCTACCTCCATGTGGAACCAAGATCGCTGCCACAAGATGGCCAGCAGGGAAGGGCAGTTGGGGGCAATGAGGCCTGCAGAGGCAGGCAGTTAAGGGTAACAGGGCCAGCAGAGGAGGCTAATTTAGAGTGACAAGGTCTGCAGGGGAGGACAGTTAGACAATCAGGCTGGCAGGGGAGGGCAGTTAGGGGTGACCAGGCCTGCAGGGGAGGGCAGTTAGGGACAATCAGGCTGGCAGGGGAGTGGTTAGGGGGTGATCAGGCTGGCAGGAAGAAGCAGTTAGGGGTAAGGAGGAAGGCAGGCAGGCTAGCAGTTGGGAGCCAGAAGTCCTGGATTGTGAGAGGGATGTCCAACTGTCCTTTTAGGCCAAACTGGCCTCCTCTGCCACTTCAGTCACTCTTAACTGCCCTTCCCTGCAGGCCTGCTTGCCCACAAATGCCCTCCCTTGCAGGCCTAGTCCCTCCCAACTGCCCTCCCCTGCTGGCCATCTTGTAGCAGTGATCTTGTGTTCACATGGTGGCACCCATCTTGTGTGTTGGAGTGATGGTCAATTTGCATATTACTCTTTTATTACATAGGATAACTGAAATAGCTTCAGTCTCCTGGTATATTGATATCTGGTAGGATGGGCCCTAAAAGGGCCGTCGGACATCCCTCGAGGGGTTCCATATTGGAAAGGGTGCAGGCTGGGCTGAGGGAAAACACCCCTACTCCCCGTGCACAAATTTTGTGCACCAGGCCTCCAGTCAGATAATATCAGTGTCTAGACCTATAGTCTGGGTAAATTTAATTGAGAATAACAGAGGTTTTGAAGGCCAAAAAAAACATCTTTGTTAAAATTTAGTTTTTTAAATTAAATTTATTGGGGTGACATTGGTTAATAACATTATATAAGTTTCAAGTGCACAATTCTATAATATGCCATCTGTATACTGTATTGTGTGCTTACCACCCAAAGTCTAGCTTACTTCTGTCACCATATATTTGACCCCCTTTACCCACTTTAACTACCCCCTCCCCCCAGCCCTTTCCCCTCTGGTAAGGCAGAAAGTGCTGTCTGCTGTCTGTGTCTAGAGTTGGTTTTGTTTCTTCATTTGTTGCTTTCTGTTCAATATTCTGCATATGAGTGAGATTATATGGTTCTTGTCCTTTCTGACTTATTTGGCTTAGCATGATATTCTCAAGAACCATTGACATTGTCACAAATGGCAATATATCATCTTTTCTTATGATTGAGTAGTAGCCCTTAGTATATACTCAAATATACAGAGGGTAAGGAAGATAGGTAACCAGTTGAAAAAAATCTTGGAAACAGATACTAAAGGGCTGGATTGGATTGAAGAGACAATAAACCAGTGGTTTTCAACAATTTTCATCTCGTGGCACTCATAAACTAATTACTAAACTGTAATACACCAAAAAATATTTTAGCCAGATGGTGTGGCTCAGTGGTTGAGCATCAATCCATGAACCAAGAGGTCATGGTTTTATTCCTGGTTGAACAAGCCCAAGTTGGGGGCTTTATTCCCAGTGAGGAGCATGCAGGTTCAATGATTCTCTCTCATCATTGATGTTTCTATCTCTTTCTACTTTCCTCTTTGAAATAAATAAAAAATATACACAATATGATGATATATGATATGATATATTTTTGCCAATTTGACCAAAAATTGTTATAATTTTGATTCATTCACACTAGACAACTATAGTTTTGTTGTAATTTTTTTTAGTTGACAGTCCAACGGAAAAGAGGTCAGAGCTCCTCACTGAACAGTCAGGTATGGCATATTTTAAAAATTCTTGCAGCACACAGTTCAAAAACCACTGCAATAGACTAAAGAAAATTACCTCAAAAGAGATCATGTGTGAACTGGATCATTGGCAGTGGCCATGAAGGAAAGCAGTGAGTTACAGGAATTAGAAGCAAGAGGACATCACTTTTTTTCAGCAAATATTTATTAAGCACCTACTATGCACTAAATAGTATTAGATTCTGGGGTCAAAACATTCTTCCCTTTCTCATTAATGCTTCAGGGAACAAAAGATTGTCCGGCTATGCAGACTTCATATACTGCAGTTCTTTCTTCCCTGCGTGACGTTCTAGAAAGTTGTTACTGTTGTTCCGTTCTTTGTACCCCACATGTCTTACAGTTATTGTCTTTTTACCAATTTGTCTGGAATAGCTAGCTGCTTTAGTGGGAAGTGAAATAGTGTCAAGCACTAGATATACTGAGCTCCACACGTACGCAGCTGGGTACTACCATGTCACACTATATACATGTTTTCTTGGCCTAACAGACTTTATGTTTGCACGAACTGTGAACTGGCAGTTGGTATTTATATACAGCCTGTCCCCCAGGGCTGACCCATGGGCATGTGAGGCTTCCGGAGCTGGCAGCCCTCTATGAATGCTGATTGTGTAATGTGTTTTTATAGAAACAGATCCTAATGCGCGTTTCAAACTTGGAGCTATCCATCTGTGTACTCCTTCATTTAAAATAAAACACAAAGATGTTTAGCTGTGCAAATGGGAAAGGTGCTTCCAAATAGGTTTCAATTTGGGCCACTCTCCATAAATCTTTTCTGATATCTTTGCTTTCTGTTTTCAAAAGAAAAAAAAAAAGAAAGAAAAGAAAAGCTATTGGAGTGCGAGCATATTAGAGTTTTTGCTGGTTATTCACAGGGTGAAATGAGCATCGCTAAATTAAGCAACTGCCAAATAAATACATTCTGGTTACAAAGAGAACCCACTGTAGGCTGAAATCTTAAATCTAATTAAGGAATTTCCAACTTCTGTATCTTTAAAACCTTACAACAACAACAGAAAATACATTTCACTTGGGACCTGTGAATTGCTCGGTCCGTACATAAAAGAAACAGCTTGTTCTAAAGCTGAACTTCAGTAAATTACAGAGGCGGTGCCTTTCATAACCCCATTATGGGGAGCATTTCTCTGTTGAAACCTTTGGGTAGTAACGCCTGTGAGCACTTCTCTCTGCCAACGGGTTCTTCAGGAAGGGGTTAAATAAATATCGTGCACATTCTGAAGGCATTGTGTTGCTTTCTATAATTAAAACCTGAAAGTAAAATGGTTACTGAAAATGGTTTGTACCTGAATAACTAGAAAATATAGGTTCAAGAAGAGTGTATTTTTGCAATAGATACTCTCCCATGTCCATGCAAATAGCTGCTTGCTGGGTACACACATTTTCTAAATCTGAGAAGGAAATCCAGCTGAAACTAGGATAACAAAGAAAGCTTCTCTGTGCTGCTGTAGAGCAGAATAATCTTAATATGTATGTGCATACCCAAAGAACAGATGTTTCTTTACTCATTCTTCCCTTTATCTATTTAGAAAGATATAAAGATAAAAGAAAATTTTGGAATACTTCCAAATAGAACAAAATGTTCATGACTTGAAAAAAAAGTTGAAAAAATAAATCTATGTTTTGTCACAGTCATTAGGCTGTGTATAACTATACACTTGGATGACAATTAAACACTGGAATATCTGGATGGGGAAAATATTTAACCAATTACTCAATATTTGATCTACAAAATAATGTGAATATTTGACATTTGTAAAGCAAAATACTGTTTCTATTTTCAACAGTATTTTTGCCACATAGCCATAATTTTTTTTAAATATAATAATCTAGAACTTGGTGCCATAAGACTTTTGCAACAATTTTGTGGAGCAAATGGATTTAGGCCTCTCTAATGCAAATGATAATTCAGTTATGTGCTTTACTTTGTGTATATGTGCTTAAAACAAAGTCTTACTGCAGTTCAAGTTCATGAAAGATTGTGCTCTGAAGTCTTAAAATATCTTAGAATGATCTTTATCTTCATATATTTAATTTTAAATTTACTTAGAGAAATATCACTGCAAATTATTTTTACCATATATTGTTATATCTTGCATTTTCAATTTCTAACTTCTATACTTATGCTATTCTTGACAAGTGAAGAATTAGAAAGTTTGTTAATTGCATCTTATATAACAGTTGCCATGGACATATGCTTGTGTGCATATATTTTATACATGTTTATGTGTGTATGCACATACACACATATATGTATATAATTTATATGAACCTATATTCCTTTACAAACTCACATAGGTTTACAGATAAATCCACATTCATATAGGTGCTTTGTTGCGTTCATGTGATCAGCTACAAATATGCTAGCTTGGCCTTTTTTCTTTTTAAACAAAGAGCCAGATTTGCCTCTGGCCACACTGTGCACTCTGTAGAACATACACCCAACTTCAAAAGGGCCATGTAAGCAATGAGCTTTTGAAGCCAGATAGAAGGCATATGTCTACATGCCTTAAGGCACAGGGTCAACCAATGCCCTGTGGTCACACACAAGGCGTGTCTCTGTGATCAAACTAGCATCAAAAAGTCTCAAACTACTCGCCCCTATGTTACTTCTATCCATACACATGAAAGCTAATTTTTATAAAAAGTATCATGATGGCCCTATAAGTCATTACCTCTTGCAGTAGCAGCTCATGGGCTAAGCAAATTACTTATGGCACTAATTTATAATAATAGTTCATAGTAGTTATTGGGCATTTACAATGTGCCTGACATTCTCATAGTTTTACATATATTTCTTATTTAATGTGATGTAATTACTCCCATGTATTGATTTTATATCTATTTAAACCTTGTCACATCTCTAGCCAACGCTTAGGGAAGTAACAACCAGTGAATGACAAAGCCGGGATAGGAGCCAAGGTTTTTGTACCTCCAAAATTTATGCCTACAATGGCTACCATGTATTGAACACTGAAAATGTACCAAGTGTTGTACTAAGTACTTTTCATACATCATATCTCTGATACTCATAACTCTATGAGATAGATATTTTCATTGTACTCATTTCACAGATGAAGAAACTGACCCACACAGTGCTTTTAAATCCCACATATTCTGCCTCCCCCAAAGAACTTGTACATATCTCCCTCATCTGAGCTGGAGGCAAGAGCAGAAAACACATTACAGGACAGAATGAGAACCCATTCTATAAATTTCGTTGAATCACTCTTCCTCCAGGTCACTGTATTTTCTATGAGAGCCACTGGAAATCCACATCTAAATAATCTTAAAGAGACAAGACCTTCAATGAGAATTAATGGTGAGATTTTGGCTGCAGATCATATTTCATAATCAACACGAGTGCACTTTGCAATATAAATCTGTGTGGATCACAACACAGCTCCAAATAAGCCCATGCTTCATGCTGTATATGAAAGCTGTGGAGAGCTATCTATGTCTGTGACAGAAACCACACACACTGTTGTGCTTCCCCTCCCAAGCTGGCCCTTTAAGGCCCCTCTGATATGTACAAATAGTTAGCACAGTGTATTCAACAATCTTTTGCATCTTTCATTGTCTTCCAAAACAACTTGCATCCTAAATATATAAGCACCCTCTTAAAAGAGTATGTTGAGTGCTATATTGCTAATGAGATAGCTCTAGTGGCGGTGTGATTACACTGAGTGGCCAGATTATTATCATCTCTGAACACATAATAATCTGGTCACTCAGTGTATAGCCTATATAATAAAAGGCTAATATACAAATTGTCCCCTCAACCAGGAGTTTGACCAGCAGGAAGGCCAGCCAACCGACCATTTCCCCTCCCCCTGGCTAGGCTGGTCAGACCCCACCTATGCATGAATTCATGCATCAGGCCTCTAATATTTATATACTGAGTGGCCAGATTATGTGTTCAAGATCGTAATAATCTGGCCACTCAGTGTATACTGTCATCCCTCCAAACCCTATTCAAAAGATCCCCCCTTCCCTAACCCCTCCAAAACTGCTCAGCCCATCCTGCATATAGCTTGTGGTGCTCACAATGTTCTCAGCAATGTCCACTCAGTGGTGTTCTAGTCACCTGCTGTCTTTTCACCATCTGGTAGGGCTGCAAAGCCATGTCTTCTCACCTGCTGTCTTTTCACTGTCTAGTAGGGCTGCAAAAACATGTTTATGAAGGCTGCTGTCCAGATTGCACCAAGCTGGGCTCCCACTCTTGGCCATGGCAGAGGCCTCAGGATTTCCCAGACCTGAGCCCGATAGCCAAGCACCAGCACATATCCCCAGGCGCTGCAGCTGCAGCTGGAATCTAGCGCAGCACATTGTATCCCTCCAGAGAGAGGAGTCTTATTCTCAGCAAGATAGATGTTAACACCAGTACCTTCTGACTCAGCCTCACCCACTCATCCAGGAAATAAAGTTGTATCAATTAACCACATGACATATTGAAGATGGACTCTAAAAACATTGCCATATTCAGTTACTTCAACTGTCCAGAGGAAGCAACTTACTGTGATTCTTAATTGGATGACTGTCTTGTTGACTAGATTCCCAGATTTAGCTATACTAAGAGCCAGGTCATAAGTACATCCCCCTTCTCTGTTGCTTTTACACACAACAAAAACCAACACCACACAAAATAAAAGTAATTATGTTGGACTTTTCCCTTGATAAATGGTAACATGTTGACTATCCTTGGGACCATTTGTCCACTGTAGAAAAATATAATGGATTTCTTAATCAAAATTTAAGAAAGGGGTGTGTGTGTGTGTGTGTGTGTGTGTGTGTGTGTGTGTGTGTAGTTTGCCTTCTCAATATATACATTATATCTTCAGTGACTTTAGTGAAATGCTATACTACACTAGTGTGTCCTCCAGCTCAGTGCAACCCCTCTGAAATTATCAGATTATACAAAAAGGTGGGTTTTTTTCTCATTATATCTACTTCAAAAACCTAGAAGACCAAGTCTCCAAACAGCCCATTTTTTTCCTCCATAAGTATTTGTATGTTAAAAAACAAAAGAAGGTCCTGCCAGTGTGATTCAGTGGTTGAGCATTGACCCATGAACCAGAAAGTCATGGTTACATTCCTAGTCAGGGCACATGCAGGATTGTGGGCTTGATCTCCAGAGGAGGGTGTGCAAGAGGCAGCCAATTGATGATTCTCTCTCACCACTGATATTTCTATCTCTCTCTCCCTTTCTCTTCCTCTCTCTGAAATAAATAAAATAAATAATATAATAAAATAAATTCTACTGCTTTGGCTCAGTAGTTATAGCATCATCTGAGAACTGAAAGGTTGAGGTTAAATTCTGGTCAAGGGCACATACCTCAGTTGCAGGCTTGATCCTCCCCCCCCCCCCCCCCCCCCCGCACACACACACGCCCCTCCCCTAGTTAGGGCTCATGCAGTAGGCAACCAATTGATGTCTCTCTCACCACTGACGTTTCCCTTTCTCTGTCTCCCTCCCTCTCACTGTCTCTAAAAGAAACAGTGGAATGACTATACCCTGGTGTAATTAAATATAATACTTTTTTTAAAAAAAAAAAAAGACAAACCTTAAAGCTCCATTCTGTAACACACACATCATGTCATGTAAGACCTCAGTGTCTGTGAAAACTTATATGACTTTTGTCTCATTCTGTGACTCAACAGAGAGAAAAAGTAGCCTAAAGATATGTTATGAGTGTCTACTCACTCTTTATGTAAATAAATAAACACAAACAGATAGAAAAAAGCCACCATAGAGCATGCAGCAAAAACTTGTCACCAATGCTTTCAGGTATTTTGAAAACCTCAAATGAACATTGAAAAGGAAATTTGGGAGATATTGGGATTTAAAGGCATATCAAGAAATCTAAAATCAAAGTGAAAATAGCACTTTAGAAATACCCTGTGATGGCAATTGAAATTATTTTAACTAATAAATATCAATAATTCTATGTTCAGACATATTTAAGGGCTAATATTCTAAGGAGTGCTTTCTGCTAATAACACAGTAACATTATTGCTATGTCTTAAACATACTTATCAAAAATTTTTTAAAATCAGCCGAAACCGGTTTGGCTCAATGGATAGAGCATCGGCCTGTGGACTGAAAGGTTCCAGGTTCGCTTCCGGTCAAGGGCACATACCGGTTGCAGGCACATCCCCAGTGGAAAGTGTGCAAGAGGCAGCTGATCAATGATTCTCTCTCATTGATGTTTCTAACTCTCTATCCCTCTCTTTTCCTCTCTGTAAAAAATCAATAAAATATATTTTTTAAAAATTTTTAAAAATCAATGCCAACGTTGCCCTTAAAGACTATAAATATTCTTCTGGGCATACTTATGGAATATAGCCTCAGGAAGAATGTTACTACTCAACTAAAGTCAGTTAGAGTCCTAAACTATGCAGCAAGTGTGTAACTTCTACCTATAATAAGAAGAGTGTTTGCCAGTAAAATTGGTAGAGAAATCAGTGGGCTCTTGGACCTACATGCATGTCCGCCATTAACAAATGATGCAATGAAAAAGAAAAAAAAAAAGGACTTTCTCAGTTAGTGGTTGGCTTTATTGGTGAAGAATTGAAAATAACGTTCAGTTGAAAGAATACCTAAAGTTAAATGTATAGAATTGACCTCATTCTCCAAGAGCCCCACTTGAGTTTAAGGGACTTTGTAAGTGAATGCAGTTTCCATTTGCCAGTGGTGATTCCTCCAAGATTTATGAGTAAGTGTTTTTCTTTTGCCAATAGATCTGAAACTATGGAATACAGCGGAAATATGTTTGTCTCCACTAAGATGACAACTTTCTAAGTAGGTATTTTTAAATCTCATGTGAGAAAAACTTCACTTTGGTTAAGAGGTTTATCATTCCTCCCCCCACCCCATCGTTTTGAGTTTTTATTGGCAAATAAAATTATATATCTTTAATACTTCAATGTCATTGCATACATTGTGAGATAGTTGCCACAAAAAAGCTAATTAACATACCCATCACTTCACATAGTTACCTTGTGTATGAGTGTGGTAAGAATACTCCAGCAAATTTCAGATATCAGTTCCGTATTGTTAACTATAGTCACCATACACAACATTAATTCTCCAAAACTCATTCATCTTACGTAACTGAAACTTTCTACCACTTGACCAACATCTCTCCATTTCTCTCCCTCACCCCAGCTCCTAGAAACCACCATTCTACTCCGTTTTAATGAGTTTTACTATCAGAAATCAGTTCCAATTCTATGCACCCCAACTTTGTAAGAAATGTTTAAAGTTCTTTCTGTGTCTGGCACATAGTAGATGCCTAATACTGCTGAATTTGATAAAGGGATTAAATAATCAATATGGTTGCATAGAGTTTGGTTCATGTTCTGTAACAATAAATGAAAGAAAATGAAATATAGTGAAGCAAACATTTTAGGTTTCAGAAATTCATTACATCTTGAACAATGAATAGAAACTCAAAAATATGTTCAGTGGTTGCACATATTAGGAATTACAAATGTAAATATTTAGATTTTAAAAACCAATCATCATAATAAAAGGCCAAGAGGTGTCATGACCAAAATGATCAAATGACTGGTCACCATAAGGTGGCATTGATTATTTCTCAATCCCATTCTCCTCCAATACCCACCACCCTCTCGCGCCTGCTAGCAGGGGTGACTGGCAACTGGAGAATGGACAGAACAGCTGACCTCTTGGTCCCTCTTTATCCTCCCTGGACCACAGGGTCGAATAAATCAGTGATGCTGAATGGGGAAAACAGGGTGGTGGGAGGACCAGGCTGGCTGTCAGGCCATTGGGATCACCAGCTCATCCCCAGGTGCTTGGGAGCTCAGGCCTGCAGGAAAGCAGGTGCCAGCAACTCCATCTCTATGTGCGTGTGCCAGGCCAGCCTCTGTTGGAACCACTGCCTGCTAGGAACCACTCACCCTGGGATGGGTAGATTGGTAGGTCTTGGGCCTGCCCCACAGCCTCCGTCGGCGCCTCAAGCCCCAGTAGCAGTAGCAGCATCAGCACCTGCATGAGCAGCCTGAGCAGGCAGAGTGTTCCATCAGCAGCCGGCCAGGCGCACGTGTATGGAGGTAAAGTCTCCAGTGCCCACTTTCCCCGAAGACCTGAGCCTTGGAGCAGCCGGAGATGAGCTGGTGATCCCAACGGCTTGACAGCCCAGTGGTGTTCAGCCTGGGGACTGGTGAATGGACTTTTAGAAAATGGCCCTGATCAGAGGAGGCTAGCTCTAGGGACCCTACCTGCACAATTTAACCCTGCACTAGGCCTCTAGTTACTTATAAAACAAATAATGTGATTTGATTTGTTAAACTTGAGATTATACATATTTTTTCCAGAAGGTGGCATGATCAGTTGGAAAAAAAACACTCTCCTACAACCTGAGGTTTGGGGATAGTTTGGGGCCCACATGGGGTAATTGTGGCAGCAGCCCTGCCAGCATCTTTGGCTTATATTTGGAGTCCAAGCACATTATAAAACAAAGCCTTTTGTTTGTTAGCCATGGGACCCAAGACAAGCCAATTAACAAAACTCCCACTTTTTGTTGCTATTGCTAGTCCTCATTCGAGGATATTTTTCCATTGTTTTTTGTTGTTGTTGTTTTGTCTTGTTTAGCTTTAGAGAGAGTGAAAGGGAGGAGGAGAAACAAGAGAGAGAGAAACATTGATGTGAGAGAGACACATCTACTGGTTGCCTCCCATAGGTGTCCTGATCAGGGTCAGGGATCCAGTCTGCAATGAGGTACATGTCTTCAACTGGAATCGAACTAGGAATGCACAGTCCTTGGGCCAATGCTCTATCCACTGAGCCAAACCAGCTAGGGTACTCCCACTCTTTATAGGTGCAGTAGAGCATTGGTCTATGTTAGCTCTACTTTCATAACTCTGAAAATAGAGATTATCATCCCCACTTCATAAATTAAGACCCTGAGCTTTAGAGGAATCTAATAGCAATATATGTAATGCACATCTAAATCCCTGGTATACAGAAAGTTCTTTATAAAAAACTGTTAACCTATAACCAAATGACCATCAGGGAAGCATCCTATATAATAAAGGTGTAATATGCAAATAGCCGTTACGCCATGAAGCGTAATGACAGACCACGTAATGACTGGGTCATGGATCAGCAGGAGGGTGGAGCTGCAGGTGGAGAGCTACAGGAGGGTGGCAGCAAGCTACTGGCTACAAGCAGGCAGCAGAGAGCTACAGGAGGAGGCAGAGCAGAAAGCTATGAGGGGAAACAGGGGAAGCTACACAAGGGTGGGGCAGTGGGTGGAGAGCTACTGGAGGGCGGCAGCGAGCTACTGGCAAGCTACTAATGCACAGATTCATGCACAGGGCTACTAGTTACAGAATAATGGTCAGGGGGCCTATTTTAGGGTGAGACTCACTGAGCTGAGGTCATGTCCATGCTCTGCCACTGAGCAAGACACAGAATCTCCATGACTTGGTTTCCTCATTTGTAAGTGGGGGTTGTAACTTGATCTCCCTCATTAAGTTGTGTGAAGATTAAATGAAATGACACAGGAGAAGCACTATGTAACCTGACACATAAACATTCATGGTAATATGTGTGAAAGTATTTTGTAAAGCGTTTAAATGTTCTGCATTGTTTATCTTCATATAAATTTATAATCACAGACACAAAGCTAAAATAAAATTTTCTCAAAGCAGTCATTTTGTAATGACATATAATTCAATGTAATAATAACCCTTTATCAAAAAGAATAATACCACAGCTCAAAATAAGGAAACTATGTAAGTTATATTACATTGTTTAAAGTGGGTACACAAAGGGCTCATATTTTAATTCAAAAATTTCTTTGCATTTTTTTTTCATATTAAAAAATGTTCCAAAGACCATGTATAAAATGTCAGTTTTTAAATGTGTTTCAGTAAATAATCGGGCAAGCTACAATTCTTGTGATTGATTGAAATCATTGATTGCAGCCTGCCAACTTCACCTTTCTTAATTATAAAATACAATTTCAGTTTTGCGCTTTACAACCTAAGATTTACAAAAGCTAAGAGAACTATCTGCTCAGTCTCTGATTATACCAGCAGTGCCACTTTTTCAGATCTTATCAGATTGGGTTTGGATGGTAATTACTTGGGAAGTGTTTGATCTCAATGATGAATACATGATTAGTTTTTCATGAAATCAGTCAACCACACCGAACAGCACTACTCATGTGAAACCTTGTTGATTTAGCTGTTAAAAAGCACACATATCCCTCAGTTCAGATATGGGACATAGGCCTTTGGGGAAAAGAGGGGGGAAAGAGGGCAAGTTTATGGGTAATGATATTGCAGAGGCAGATATTTAAGGTTTGCTAATTTTCTTCTCGATTATATTCACCTCTTACCTACTACGTGACCACAGGTTCCATCTCGGTTATGGATTTAAAAAAAAAAAAAGATTTCATGAAACCTTTGTTATTTCTCAACCCCTTAGAGGGTTTTGCCCTGATGAATAATATTTTATATGTGAAATGTTTATGTGATTTTTCACAGAGTGATAACCTCGCTAGCGCTTAACTTTGATGCATTGCGATCACTGGTTTTCCTCACTAAAGTGCTTTTACAAACCCCTCCCATAAATTGACTTAAGAGTTAGAAATGGAACATTCGATACAGCTTGGATGCTCAATGGAAAAATGTCTAGGAGAGTATTTTATGTTTGTTTTGCAAATATATATATATATATATATATATATATATATATGGCTACTTTTTCTAAAAGGCCTGGGTTGAGGGTGTTTTGTCTCTTGGTTGATTTGTATCTGTGTGTATGTATGTGTTTTTCTATGATGTAGGCTGTTTCTCTAAGAGTCAATGTAACTTTCATTTTCTTACATTTCAAGTGGTCTAATACTCAGAAACCAGATAAAAGGATTCAATTGTCAGTCTTTATACAGCATGCATTTGTTTAAAGAGGTAGAAGCATTGCATTTTGAAGGGGGAAAAAAGGAAATAAATTTTGTTTATACTTGGTATTTACCTGATCTTTTTTACTTCAAATGGTCCTAAAATAAAGAAATCTCTAGATTATTTTGAATGAAAAGATTTTTATTGAAAAAAAAGTTTCATATCTTCAGCTTCATTTTTATAATTAAAAAAATCACTTTGAAGAAAGAGCATACATATATTTCATTTGGATTGCCCTCTTTCAAAAAAAAAAACTTCAACAATATTTTGACCAAGATGCTTTAGAAATTGTGTAGTTCTTTCTTTGAGGGCACAAGGAAGAAGAGACTCAGGAAGCTTATCTGAATATTTTCAATATTTCCAAATCTAAACCCTAGCTTTAATGCAATGACTGAGACCCTGCAATGTTCTTGACCATGGTCTCACAACCTCAGCACTACTGACATTTTGGACTGGATCATAATAATTCATTGTTGTGGGGCCTACCCCGTGCATTGCTGGGTATTTAGTCTCCTCCCTGGCCTCCACCCACTGGATGCCAGTAGCACTTCCCACTTTGTTCTCTGGGAATAAAATTGCCTCAAATTGAGAACTACTGTTTTAGACAAAAACTTGGGAAGGATGAGGTGAAGGTATCCAAATAATTGCCTTTACTTTCTCTTACATATAAGAATCTTCTTTTCCTTATGGGGGTGTGTGTGAAGAATGATACAGATTTGTATCGTTTCTTTAACAGAAAATAAGGCAAGCATTAATGTAAATGAGACTTATTCTTTCAGTGAATAAAGAACAGACTACAGTATGAGTAATATGCAAATGTCAACAACTAGTTACTACCACAGCCTCTCTTCTTATTTATAAAAATAAGGCAGTTCTACAGCATAAGTTTGGAATTTTGAATTAAAAGGAGTGGAAAGAATACATTCAACAAGTATAAGAATTAAAAGAGCAGACCCTTCATTTAGATCATAGATATTGAATAAATTTGGTATTTTACAATGAAATCATTTTATTGATATGAATGGTTTAAGCATATCCTTATTAAACTAGGTAAAGATAGGATGTCTTCACAATGTTGTGAATATTACCAAATTGATAAAATGAGCAAAACCTCGGTGTGGTTGTGGGCAGATTATGCCAACATTATAAAATCTCCATGGACTCCTCACTTAACTATTATCTCATCATTCTGTTCCAAAAGAAGAACAATCAGACTGACATAAACAAATTAAAATACATTTTTTTTAAAACTATAGTGTAATACAATTTCTGTCATTGGGAGCCAATAAGTGCACTTCTGTATTGACTAGTAACCACACTGACACAAATGCCACTTATTTGGAGTCACAAATTTTAGGACATGGCAGGCTCATCTATCTATATATAAAAAGGCAGTGACCTAATGCCAGAAAGAGCAGAATGACCGGTCCCTATGCCACCTACTGTTGCCAGCGAACTGGCCCAACTGGACTCTCTCACACTGACCAACCTCCCCCCACCCTGCGACCCTTTCTCCTGACTGACTCCACCCCCTATTGACCCATCCCACCTTGATCAGACTGCAGCCCCTCCTGCTGGATGGCCCCACCCCTGATTGCCCCCCTCTATCCCAATAGGAGGTGGGGCCAGCTGGCCAACCCCCCACAGCCCCACCCCTGGTGGGTCTCCTCCACCCCAATCGGCCCACAGCCCCTCCCCCAGCCAGCACCACCCCTAATTGTCCCCAACCCCAATTGGGGATGGGGCCTGCCAGCCAATCACCTGAGGCCCCTCCCCCCAGCCAGCCTGGCCCTGATCAGGCCCCAATCTTGGGGACTGGCTGGATCCCACCCTTATATGAATTTGTGAACTGGGCCTCTAGTATTACTATAATAAGCTCAAATACTCATTTCACTCATTTCCCTTGGTCCACTAGCTAGGAACACAGTTGGAATTTGAATAAGGTAGACTCTCTTCAGAATTTATTTGCATATGCCTTTTAGTATGTGTTTTCTAATAGTGGACACGTATTATCTTATTTTATTTTTTTGTTTACAAGTATTTAAAATAGGTAGTTTACAATAATTACTTAGGTCATGTCTTTGGTGAAGTGTGGCCCAGAAAGACTGAGTAATCTTTCAAAGATCAAATAACTGGAAAGAAGTCAGTTGATTTTGAATATAATTTACAATTCTTAATTCACAACTAGGATTCCATTCACCCACCATTTGCACAAGCACACGACTGTATCATCCTTTCACATGGCTATAATGATTTTGCCCAAATGTGCCTCTGTCACACTTTCTCCCTGGGTCTTGCTTGTGACACATTGGTGAGCTGGGTTCCATTAAGGGCCTGTGGCCTGGAAACACAGCAAAGCTGATTGGCCTACAACACGAACAAACTGCTTCCTTGGCTGGGTGACCCTGTCAGCTGAACTAACTATGGAAAAGCCAATGTAACCAAAACAGGGAACTAAAGAGAACGGCATAGAAGCACATAATACCTTCTATGGGAGTATTTTGGGGGGTGATGTTTCTTACTTGCTCACTAATCACAAGTTATAACTGAATTCTAATTCCAACGAGTTTCTTAGGGAATAACTCTAAATCTTAATGAATTGCCATCATTCCAATGATATCAAGGAAAAATATATAAAAGCTCACTATACTATGACCAGTGGCTCAGGAACAAATACTAGCAGAACTAGCAGTGTGAGAACCCACCCATATGTCACCAGGTGTCACTGCTAAACTAAATGCTCCTTTGCATCATACATGTGGAAAAAAACTTGTAGACAAAATTGTACTTCTTTAGTTTGACTCATATTTACAATTGAATGTTGTTAGATGATAGGTGGATTCATTGTCGAGGGTAAAGAGGCAGTGGCTTGGAGTGCTGTGACTGGGTGGCTGGGGTTGCAGCTAGTTTTGTCACAAGATGCTTTCCCTCAGTCATTTTGGATCATTTCTGTACAAGGAGTTGCTCTGAGTGATAGGCTAATGGACTAACACCAGGAGTTCCTGTGACAGTATGCAAATAAGTAAGTGACTAGAGATAGATTTATTAATAGAAACAGTAAGGAGGGCAACTGGGCCACAGTAGGTCAGGAGGCACAAGAAAACTTACGTTGACAATAAATTAGGATCTCCAACTGAGCCCTAGAAAAGGCAGCCTTGTCTTTGAATGAGTGAAAATCAGGCCTTCTGTGTCCATGAGGCTACTCAGAGGAAAGCCACATTTCTGTAGGAATTTAAAATGTTTATAGCCCCAAGGAATGAACACAGACCTCTGAACCAAGGACAGGCATGGGATATAAGAATTGTGTAAGTACAAAAAAAAATACATAAAATTTACATTAAGTATCCTTCTGAGAAAGGTATGATTGAACTGAGATGCTGCTTCTGGCGCTTAGGAAAACAGAACCTAAAATTATAGACCATTTTCTATATGGTCTATTTTCACAAAATAACAGAAAGGATGGGAAGGACTTTCTGCAAACTGTGTGAGGAGGGCACAGACAGAACCAGAAGATCCAAGGGATATAGGAAGCAGACCAAGAACTGGCTTTTCCAAAGCTCTGAGAGCTAGCTAGTGACTAGAGAAGATGTTAGTCATTTACTAAAATCTAACTATAATGTTGGTCACTCACTAAAATCTTCCTAATTTGAAACCCACAGAACCAAAACAATATGGTTTGAAGTAACCCAGTTAAAGATTATCCTTTTCTTTCTCAAGAATAGCATAGAAATCTCCTTGAATTATATCTTATTTTAAATAAACCAGTATTGAAGTAATGCCTTTTTAAAATGTTATTTTACCAAGTAATCAATGTCTCCCTAAAGTAATTTATTCAGCTTCATTTACTCAGTCGTTTGTGAGCTTCCTACTATGTGCCCAGAACATTGGTTGATGTCATTCCATGGGGCTATTTATTGGTTTTCATGGGAGGGTCTCACTTTCTGAGGGACAGGCCTTTCTCTGTGAACAGTAGAAAGAACAGTGACTCGGTGTAGAATTTGAGGAAGCTGGGAACCTTTTCTTTCTTTTCCTGACCTGAAAAGCCATGGACCACAGCCCTAAGAAAATAGCTTATTCACAGGAATTAGAAACAAATTGATAAAGAGTTCTGTGCGTCAGAAAGAAAAGACATCCATGTCATGGAATTGGTGATTTCCACTTCCTCTGCAAAGACCAGGTTGTCCACTGACTGATGGATGAGTCTCAGCCAAGGTCCAGTTCTTGGGAGAGACCTGAAGAATAGTTTTGACAAATGAACTAGTCTGAGGTAACTGTGGAGACTTAAAGGAATCACCACTACTCATTGCTAAGGCTAGTACAGAATGATTTCATTGGAGCAAAAGACAGGATAATGTTTCCTATAGAATATTATATGCAACATAAGCGTTTACTTCAACCATCACTCTAGTTTAAGAGTAAAGCAACAAAAAAGGAGATATATGTACTACTATTTGTAATACTTTAAACAATGAAATAAATTTTTTAAGTGCACAATGCACAAGCATGTATCAGGTAATTAACAAATGTGTTATTTTCTGGGACTTAGTGATTTGTGCTCCTGATCAGATTCTTCAAATCTGTAACTTATTAGTTTTTTATCATTCTTAATAATTATTCACCTTCAGAATTAAAATAAGGAGTAAAGCAACAGCAGAGTTCTAAGTAGGTTGATTAGAAAATAGACAATAAAAAACCTAAGTATTTTCAAGACCATCACAGACCAATATGTCAGCCACTATCCATGTGGCTATTGACCACTTGAAATATAGATATTCCACCAAATTTCAAAGACTTGGTATGAAAATGGATACTATCTCAATAATTTTATATTATTTACATGTTGACATGATAACATTTTTAATATACTGGATTAAATAAAATATGTCATTAAAATTAATGTTATGTGCTCCTTTTTCACATTTTCTAATGTTGTTTACCAGAAACTTCAAAGTTATATACATGGCTTGCATTTATAGCATGCATGCTGTTTCTTTTAGATACGATACCCTGGCCAAACACATGACACATAGTACACCATTTTTTGTTTGTTTGTTTGTTTGTTTGTTTGTTTGTTTGTTTGTTTGAAAGGATTCACTACAACCCAATGGCTTGGCCATCCATTCCTCATTTTATAAATAAGAAAACTTAAAGGTCATGGAGCATCCCTTATGTCACACAACTATTCATTAGTGGAACCAGGTTTGCCTCATACCCAAATCCATATTTTGTGTCTACCTACCTCAGGCATCTCTCTCTAATATTCTGTTAAGGCAACCTTTTAACTTAGAAATGTGTAATATGTTATGAGAACAACTAAATATTCTCTGTGAAATAAAAAAATATATATAGTTTATTAAAGACCCTTAAAACAATTATAAACGGCATATGTATGTAAACAGAGTGGTATTACAGTGTTCTCTGCAAACTGCTCCTCAAGAGTGGATGGAAATATGAGAGACAACTATATCATGTATATTCTAAGCATTTCTCCATTTATTTAAATTATTTTCCAAAACAACTCTTAAAGGTGAGATAACTAAGGCTTAGAATGTTTAAGTGATTTTGTTTGGTTTCCCAGGGTCAGCTCATCAGCAACAGAGACAAGATTGAACTTAATAAAATCTGATTTCTCTCCCTATATCAGAACACTTTGGGTCTTCTTTTGATCAATAGCCAATATATATTTTAAAATATGTTTTTATTGATTTCAGAGAGAGAAAGGTACAGAGAGAGAGATAGAAATGTTGATGAGAGAGAAATATCAATCAGCTGTCTCCTGTATGCCCCCTACTGGGGATCAAGCCCGAAACCTGGAGCTGTGCCCTGACCTGGAATCGAGCCAGAAACCTCCTGGTGCATGGGATGATGCTCAACCAACTAAGCCACACTGGCCAATCCAACACCCAACTTTTTTTTAAAATTTCTTTATTGATTAAGGTGTTACATATGTGTCCTTATTCCCCGATTATTGCCCCCCCACCTCCCCACTCATGCCCTCACCCCCCACCCTGTTGTCTGTGTCCATTGGTTAGGCTTATATGCATGCATACAGGTCCTTTGGTTGATTTCTCCCCCTTATCCCCACCCTCCCATATATTCCCTCTGAGGTTTAATGGTTTGAGTGATGTTTCTCTGTCTCTGGATCTATTTTTGTTCATCAGTTTATGTTGTTCATTATATTCCATAAATGCATGAGATCATGTGATATTTCTCTTTCTCTGACTAGCCTCTTTTGCTTAGTATAATGGTCTTCAGTTCCATCCATGCTGTTGCAAACGATAAGAACTCCTTTTTTACTGCAGTGTAATAATCCATTGCAACAGCCAACTTTTTAGCAACTTGTCTAGACTCTGTGTTACCATCTGCTCTATTTTCATAACCTATTCTAGTCTACAGCCCAAACTGATTGGGTCATTCCCTTCCCTCATCAAGTGGATCCCAGGGGAGAGAGGACACAGATACAGCCTACCTGAAGGTGATGCAAAACACAGAGCAAGACCTCTGGTATTTAGAGGTAGAAGGAAATAATGAACATGGTGTCTCAATGGTATACAAAGATCATAGACAAAGTAAACAGTACACAATGAAATCCAAATTCCAGGAACTAAATTAACAATGAGAGCTAAGCCCAGCTGGCATGGCTCAGAGGTTGAGTAATGGCCTATGAATCAGGAAGTTATGGTTCAATTCCCAGTCAGGGCACATGCCCGGGTTGTGGGCTCAATCCCCAGTAGGGGCGTGTAGAGACAGTCGATCCATGATTCTCTCTCATCAGTGCATGTTTCTCTCTCTCTCTCTCTCTCTCTCTCTCTCTCTCTCTCTCTCTCTCTCTTTCTCTCTCTCTCTCCCTTTCCCCCTTCCTCTCTGAAATCAATAAAAATATTTTTTTTAAAAACAATGAGAGCTAAGATGTAGAGTCAAAATAGGTAGGAAATACTTGAGGAAACTCTAATGATATCTAGAAGTGAAGGAATGAGGAATTCTGCAGGCAACTGCCAGGAATATGTAATGAGGTTTCCAGGTTGACCTGAATTCAGGGTTCACTGAAAGGATATGAAATGAAACAGAGACTGGTTTATTCTGATCCATGCTATCCATGGTGGGCTGATCAGGTTAGTAGCAAAAGTAAAACACTGGTAAGAAGGAATATTCTACTTATGTATGTAAATGTGTAGTGACTTTCAGGTTATTCAGTTTTGCCATTTCATATAATTCCGTAACCCTGGGTTTCCATGAGCAATTTCAGAGATTTCAGAGAGTGCTATAAAGTTCATCGTGTCCTCATTGCTGCCCATGTTCAAGGTGCCAGTGGCAGTACTCCACAGTTAGTCTTTCCAATCTTGGTGGGAATGTTATGAATTCAGCTCTCACCTTCAGCCCCTAAGCTTTTGGCAATTTGTTTCCCAGTCTAAGCTCTTCTCCCAGACTAGCTCAATCTCATTATCCCCTGGTTCCTTATCCTACAGCCTATGTTACTCTGTCCAGTGTTCCTTCAGTTTCTAGAAACAGTTCTTTGCTTTCATTCTGAGGTTGTCTTATTTGTTTACCGCTCTCTCATTTAAGGTTCTGCGTCAGACTCAGGAAGAAAACAATGGAATGTGATATTAGTCTCTGCCCTTAAGATTCTGGTCATCTAGTTGAACAAACAGGCAAACATTAAAACTATGGACCCTGGGGTTTGGGAAAATTGTTCAATGTCAGCCCCAGGTTCATGATCTTGAGTTTATTCTCTAAGTCTTGGTCCTTCTTATAAGTCAGAAAGATTCACTGGATAAATGACACTCAGGTTTTTGTATAGCAATGGAATTCTATACAAATTCTATGCAAATGATTCATGAATTCTTATAATTTCAGCATTTAATGCTAAAGATGAGTTTTAATAAATAATACTATGAAGAAATAAATAGTTGGAAGGTTGTTTTAAGTAGCAATTGGGGATGGGACACAAAGTGCTACTCACTTGATATCCTGCAAATACCACTGCACCCCACCCCACCTCACCATAATGCCTTCCAAAGAAGCTCCAGAGGACATTGTTTAGGATCCACTCTAGTTATCTGTTTATTTCCTCCTCGCTCCCAACCACGACTTCTTTAAACAGCCCACCCTGTTCACAAAATAACTACCTGTGAAGATAAACTATGGGAGAAGACTGTCATAGAGATTACAAGAGAATGTATTTTAAGGGAATGACATAGAGCCTGAGAACTGTGAGCTCCGAGTAAAAACAATCAGTTTGGGCCAGGGCAGACTGCCAAGGGCTTTGAAGGATGGATAGACAGGAAATCGTTGACTTTTTAGCAACATTTCAAGGGAGAACACAAAGAAACCAAGACTAAAATTTAAAAGGCAGGATTGGGGATAATAACACAATTACTGAGAACTTCAGATTGCCAGGGACAAGACATAGCCACAGACATAGCATAGGGACCCAACTGCCCTCCTCTGCCAACCAATTTGGTTTTGATTGGTCAGTTTCTATGCCAGTCAACAGTGCAGTGAGAAAGGTGCTATTAGCCAGATGGGAGAACTGAGACCCAGAAAGCTCAAAGCCTAGTCATACAACTAGTAATTACTGGCTTCTCAGGTGGCTCGGACTGCTGTTGCATTGGGTTTGTAAATGGGAGTAGCTGGAAATGAAGATGTGAAGATTGGTTGAGGTCAGATAGAAGGATACATTTTTCTGGCTAAGGAGTTTGCCATTTATCCTCTAGGCAATTATGAAATTGAAGTTGTGTAGAGTGAAATGGCATTGGTCAAAGTGTGTTTTAGTATGATTTAGTCTCTGTTTTAGTAGATTTGTTTATTAGGACACATGCACTAAGACCAGGAATGCTATTATAGTGTGTTTATTTAAAAAGTTGATTGACACTGAGGTTATTTATCATATACTAGAGGTCCAGGGGGGGTGTCCTTCAGGCCAGCCTGCACCCTTACCAATCTGGGACATCCCTCTCACAATCCCAGACTGCTTGCTCCTAACCTCTCACTAGCCTGATCACCCCCTAACTGCTCACTAGTCTGATCACCCCCTAACTGCTCCCCTGCAGGCCTGATCTTGTCCCCAACTGCCCTCCTCTGCTGGCAAATTTGGTTCTGATTGGTCAGTTTCTATGCCAGTTAGAGCCAAAAGTTCCACTTTCTAAGCAGCCATTGGCTCCTGGCAATTCACCCAGATTTGGTTCTGATTGGTTGGTTTCTATGCCAGTCAGCATCTCCAGACCTATCTCCAGGCCTAATCATAGAGGTGGGGCTGATCAGCAGCTGCCCCAGGTTGCTAGCAAGCAGCTGAACTGCTGACATCTAAGAGAATGGTGAGAGAGAGAGAAGCAGGAACTGACCACCCTGCTTCTCTCTCCCAGCATGCCAGCAGCCACTGCCACTGCTGATCAGCCTCTTCTCTCTCTCTCTCTCTCTCTCTCTCTCTCTTTCTCTCTCTCTCTCTCTCTTTTCAAGACATCAACATTTCAGCCTGTTCACCTGCTGCACATGCAGCCTGGCAAATACAGTCAAACCTCCTAGTCATTCAAGGATGTGATGGACCCAGAGTTTTTATATATTAGGATTACCAAACGCATGTGATTGCATTAGAACAAAATTTTAAAAAATCATATTGTTCATTTTTACTTCTCTTTCAGAGGATGTGCCAACCACTTGAAAGTTTTAAAGTTAACTTACTATATTGAAGATATTAAGCTATATTGTTCATGTGACCTGTATTTTCTTTTTAAACAAACACACTTTTTTAGAGCAATTTTAGGGCCACATCAAAATTGAGAGTAAGTGGTCAAAAATACATTCTTCCAGTTATAAAATAAGTAAGTCCTGGTGAAGTAATGTATAGCACAGTTACTACAGTTATTGTTTGTTTGGAACTTGCTAGAAAAGTATATCTTAAAAGTTCTCATCTCAAGAAAATTTTAATTATGTGAGGTGATGAGTGTTAAGTAAACTTACTGTAATTATCATTTTAAAAAGTTGAATCATTATGTTGTATCCTGAAACTATATATATTAACTAGAGGCCCAGTGCACAAAACCTTGTGCACTGGAGAGGTGGTCCCTCAGCCTGGCCTGTCCCTTCTCACAGTCTGGGATCCCTCAGGGGATGTCCTAATGCAGTCTTAGGCCTGCTCCCCACAGCCAATCAGGGGAAGGCACCACCCCTATCATGCCTTCACTGCTGCTGCCTCTGGCCTCCCTCTGCAAGAGGTGACTTGGCAATCAGTAGGCCCTGGTTACCTGAGCCACGGGCAACACTGGGCAGCTGGGCAGCCACATTCCAAGGCTTGTCTGTGCCTAGAGCCTATTCTGGATGGTTGGGCAGCTGATATCCAAGGCCCTGGGTGGCTAGGGGGATGAGGGGGTTCCAGCCACACCGTGGGCCTGCCACCCTTCTCCAGGTGGGGCTGAAAGGACTGGAGGACTCTGGTGGGACTGAGAGGACTAGGTGCTGCCATCTTGTGGCTATGGATACTGCCATCTTTTGTGATGGCATGATGGTCAATTTGCATATTCCCTCTTTATTAGATATCTTTTAAATATATATGTATAGACTTTATTTTTTTTAATATATATTTTAATTGATTTTTTACATTGAGGAAGAGAGAAGGATAGAGAGTTAGAAACATCAATGAGAGAGAATCATCGATCAGTTGCTTCTTGCACACCCCCTACTGGGGATGTATCCACAACCAAGGTACATGCCCTTGACCGGAATCGAACCTGGGACCTTTTAGTCCTTAGGCTGACGCTCTATCCACTGAGCCAAACCCGTTTCGGCTATATGTATATACTTTATATATGTATATCATCATTTTCCTTGGAAGTTGTTGTACATACACACATACACATATATTTACTCACATATATACATCTAAGTAAAGTACAAAATTGGTTAGCATCTTATTCATGAGGGATGCAGGCAGCACACATGAGAAAAGAGAACATGTATTTGGGACATACCAAAAGAGCCCTGATGGAGATCCTGGGAATGGACAGGCACAGTCAGAGAGAGCTGAGAAAACACTGAAATAAGGTGAAAGAGTAGAAAGCAAAACCTCCCTAAGATGGAGAAGTTACCCAGGACTATGGTGAGGTGTTTTCAACTTAATTTTTAAAAAACTGTACTTTCAAAACATTTTAAGCTCTTACTACCTCAGAAAGGCATGAGTTGTTAAGCATAAATGTTTTAAATGCAAGTAAAGCCATTTTAACCATAGAGCTTTTGAATGGATGAATGTAATAGATAGATAGATAGATAGATAGATAGATAGATAGATAGATAGATAGATATAGATAGATAGATATATCACATACATTGTATATAACATACTCATTTGTTGCACATAATCAAATGAATAGATTTGCTTTTGTAAAGTCATCAAAATTCTATAGTTATGTTTATCCTACGTAGAGGTAAAATTTTAAGAAAATTATTCATTTTCCAGGTAATAAAGGGCAGTTCTGATCTGGATCCCTTGATACCAGAACGCTTTTTGCAAGATTAAATGGGATTACCATCAATAGGCCTGCAGGGTGTTTGGTTTTGAATTAAAATATAGAAACCTTATTAACAAAATTTACATTCCTTCCTTAACCTTAATCTAATTTTACTGGCATCATGGCCTCTAATCGAGAGCAATTCTGCAGAATACATGCCTTATAACCCATCTTTGTCATCCTAATCAGAAGCCCCTGATCACTCCGGAGGAAAAATAGATGCATGAATTTTAAACTGGTCATCACATTCACATTTTTTAAAAATGTATTACAAACTAATATTTTATTCATGAAAACATTAAATATTATATTACCAGCAAAACATTTTCTGGTACCTTGAAATTTATTCTAAAATGGGATTTTCTTTCGCTCTTTGCCTAAGTGCTGTTTTAGCTGAGGGTCTTTGCTTCCTAGACCGATGACAGCGGCTTCAGTCTCTAGCAGGGACATTTACCTGGACCCTCTGCAGACAAGGCCTTACCCCCCAAGTGATTGCATTAATTGTCAATGAGCCTGTGGGGAAGGCAGAGGGGCATTGTAGTTTTTTTTTTCTCCCACAGGGAATTATTTTCACTGCCATTTGTGGATGTCTGAACAGAAAGGATGGGACCGCAAAGTAAAACATGAAAATAAGTTATTTTGAGACATTCTCAATGATCCATATTTAAACAGTCCCTAAAAAATCTTCAGTCATATTTAAATAATCAAAAATCAAGTAATTGAAGTCAGGGAGTCCAATACATTCATCCATATGTATTTAAGTATATTCACCCACATGTATTTAAGTATTGCAGAACAATACCTTGGCAGTCATGGCCTAGAGTTAATGAAAATATTCAATTTGCAATAAAATAAAATTGATATAGATTCCAATTTAAAAAGTTATCTTATACAGAATATTTTTTAAATTTCACAAATTTAAACATCTGGAATTTTCTACTGTAGCATCCTATTTTAGCTTTCAGAGCTAAGAAAAACAATGCAAAGATAATATTCTTGGTTTGTTTATTCTATAAGAAAGAGAATATTTTCATTTATCCTATTATTTTTCTTCATCCTTACCCAAGTATATGTTTATTGATGAGAGAGAGAGAGAGAGAGAGAGAGAGAGAGAGAGAGAGAGAGAGAGATTGATCAGTTTCTTCCTGTACATGTCCCAACATGGATGGAACCCCCAACCTAGGTATGTACCCTGACCGGGAATCAAACTCACAACCTTTTGGTGTATGGGATCACACTCCTGCCAGCTGAGACACCTGGCCAAGGCTATTATATTATTTATATTAGAGACAAGCAATTTACCATATTTATATTTTCAAGTATATGAAATGGGAGGTGTATTTGTGCACTAAGAAAGAAGCAATTCTTCCTAAAGCCTGAGAACCACATGACCACATCCTTTGCAGGGAATCCTACCTAATAAAAGAGTAATATGCAAATTAACCATCATTCCACTATTCCCACAAGCCACGCCCACCAGCCAATAAAAGCAAGTATGCAAATAAACCCAACCAAGATGGCTATGGCCACAGAGAGCAGAGGGAGGCTTGGGTTTCCTAGGCAACAGAAGAAGCCAAGCTTTCCACCTGTCCTGGCTGGCCCAGGCCTTCACTAATGGCCACAAAGTTTCAATTATAGAAGATAAATAAATACCAGATAACAGAGCCACTTCTTGGGTCACCAGGGGCCATTGCTGGCCTGCAAACCACCACAGGCCCCTCGTCCAGGCCATCCCATGCCCCAAGGGAACCCCTACCCTGATCCAGGACACCATTCAAGGCAAACCAGCTGGCCCCCACCTGTGCACCAGGCCTCTATCCTATATAATAAAAGAGTAATATGTAGATTGACAATCACTCCAACACACAATATGGCTACCCCCATGTGGTCAAAGATCCTGCCCCTATGTGGAAACAAGATGGCCACAACAAGATTGCCAGCAGGGGAGGGCAGTTGGTAGGCACCAGGCCTGCAAGGGAGGGCAGTTGAGAGAGACCAGGCCTGAAAGAGAGGGCAGATGGGGGTGACCAGGCTGGGAGAAGAGGGAAGTTGGGGGCAATCAGGTTGGCAGGGGAGCAGTTAGGCATCAATCAGGCTGGCAGAGGAGTGGTTAGGGGGTTATCAGGCTGGCAGGCAGAAGTGGTTAGGAGCAATCAGGAAGGCAGGCAGGTGAGCAATTGGGAGCCAGCAGCCCTGGATTGTGAGAGGGATGTCTGAGATTTGGAGAGGGTGCAGGCTGTGCTGAGGGATACCTGCACCCCGCCTGCGTGCACGAATTTTGTGCACTGGGCTTGTAGTATAATATAATGCTGGCTGTCAATGGAGAGTTTGGAAGATAATTATTAAAATGGAAAAAGCCTAATAATTGGGGATAAAGACTTCTGTCAACTTCAGTTTTGTCACAAATACACACATAGGTTTTGCCTATAGCTAACACACACAGGGAGAGGGGGGAAGAGAGAGAGAAGGAGAGGGAGAGGGAGAAGGAGAGGGAGAGGGAGAGGGAGAGGGAGAGGGAGAGGGAGAGAGAGAGAGAGAGAGAGAGAGAGAGAGAGAGAGAGAGAGAAGAATAATATGGTTGTGAGGTCACCGGAAAAGTTGTTCTGAAAAGCTGTTAAGGCAACTCCAAGTAGTGACATCCAAGAAAAATATAATTCAAGTTATAAATGTGAATCACACATATAATTTTAAATGTTGAAAGGAGCTAATTTTTATTTTTTTCTTTATTATTAAGGCATTACATGGTTAGAAAGTAGCTAATTTTTAAAAAGTAAAAATTAATTTAATAAACCTTACTTAACCCAATATACCTAAAATACTATAATTTAAAACCTATAATCAATATAAAATTATTAATGAGATATTTGCATTATTTGTTTCTTTCTAAGTTTCCAAAATATGTTGTATATTTACACTTAAGCACATCTTGTTTGGACTAACCACCTTTCAAAGGCTCAATAGGCACCTGCGACTGGGGCAACCATTACTGATGGCACAATTTAGAATGTAATCACACACAAAGAGTCGCTCATTTTGTTCTGTTTCCTTCCTTTTCTTCTTCTCTTCCCCTCTGTCTCTTTTTCTTTCTCTCTCTTTCTCCTTGTGTCTGTGCATGGTGTTGCTGAGTATACAATAGTGAGCTATTATAGGCCAGAACCCCAAACCATGAAAACATTGCCTCTTTGTCAAAAGATAGCCTTAACCAGTTTGGCTCAGTGGATAGAGCATCAGCCTGTGGACTGAAGGGTTCCAGTTCAATCCCAAATGGTTCCCTGTTCAATCCCGGTCAAGAGCATGTACCTTGGTTGTGGGTGCATCCCCAGTAGGGGCTGTGCAGGAGGCAGCTGATCAATGTTTCTCCCTCTCCCTTTCTCTCTATAAAAAAATCAATAAAACATATATTATAAAATATATATTAAACACACTATTTAAAGATAAATAGTATATACTAGTTAAAATGCAGCCGCAGCCCTGGCCAGGATGGCTTAGTTGGCTGAGCATCATCCCATGCACCAAGAGGTTTGATTTTTGGTTGGGGCTAGAGTTTCAGGCTTGATCCTCAGAAGGGGGCATGCAAGAGGCAGCTGATTGATGGTTCTCTCTCCTCAGCCAAGAAAATGCAAAAGCATGATCGGTTACACAATTTACAATATACATGGTCCAAAGTCACTAAGATCAACTCAAACCAGTTGTTTCAGAGAGCTATTTTCCTCTGACTGTATAAATCTAAACTCTCAAAAACAAGCAAAAACATGACTACAGAGTGATGGACTGCTCTATAAAGGATGCATGTGGTTCTCTTTCAGAATAATTTGAAGAATTAAGACTTTACAGATCTTCTACTCCATGACATTCTATGAACCAGAGTCTATTGTGCAGGACTTCCTGCTGCCCTCACACAATATTCGTGATACAAACTGGTCTTTGTAAAATGACTTGGATCCTAAAAGAAAATTTTTTAAAAAATTAAATTATTAGTCTTGTTTCATTATTCTATACACTAGGGGCCCCATGCATGAAATTTGTGCAAGAGTAGGCCTTCCTTCCCCTGGCTACTAGCACTGGCACTCGGGACCCAAGCTTCCGTCCAATTGCTGTCGGGCACCTGAGACTGGGCTTCCCTCGGAGCCCTGGCTTTGTAAGAAAGGTTGTCAGGAAGGATGTCTGGAAGACATCTGGTCTAATTAAAACATTATGCTTTTATTATTATAGATGTTATCCAATTCAAATTCTTTTACAATTGGTTAGCCTTATTTGTTATAGACACAAAAACAATGAACCTCTAACCTTCCAACCCTGAGAGATAATAGCATTATCATGGAGCTAAAACTAAGACTTGTGAACACAAAATCATGAAATCCATTTTTTAAAATACAAAAGAGGCATTGCATTTTAATTATTGATAAATAAATATATTGATACAAATTTCACTTAAACATCACTAAGTCCACAATGTATAAAAATTTCAACAACAAAAAAATTCTAAATGCCTCAGATATCTTTGAGCCAATATTGAGGTTCTTTAAGAACTAAAATTCATTTTTTTATGTGAAACAAAGGGGGAGATTCATATGGACTTAACTATAAAAAGTTCTGAATGTATTTTTGCCACATCATGTATTTGTGCTACAGTAATATCATTTTTAGATAGAATATTTAAATTGCCAAAGAAATTGTATTAAAAATTACATCTCTAATCAGTTAACTAAGGCTAATTATGCAAATGGATTAAAACCCTGCACTACCTGAGAATCACATTGTACCTTTCTTTAATATGGAAGAGATGCAACTAGGTAATTTTCCCAGTCTCTTATGTGGGAAAATTTTAGGATTCTAATAGATCTCAAGTTTCACAAAATGTGGCTGGTCATGTCAGTCTCCCTGGCATCATCCCTCTATCTCAAACATACACAATAGAAAATGGATTACTCTCCATTTACTCTTGTTTCATTCAAAGGTAAGAGGGACAAGAGAAAAGAGATAGGTATATCATGTTTTAAAAAAAGAAAGGATATTGATATCATGTCACCATTATGTTCACTAGAAGACACAACTAAAATATCAAGAGTCCCTCAAGGCTAAATGAAATGGCTGAAGATGTATTTATTGATTTCTAAATAAATCTTACTAAGACACTGAAATAATAACTTACCATCCTCGTAATTGAAAGGGGTTTGGATTTTACTAGAGTAGAGAAAGACCTCCAGAATATGCAATAATATTAAAACTATTGTATGTTGTGTTATGGAACATACTTGAATTGAGGAGGGAGGAGAAAAATCACTCAGACATTTAGCCTGAACCAAATCTATTCTTCACCTTTTCTCTCACTGTATGTATGTATGTATGTATGTATGTATGTATGTATGTATTTCTCTATCTATCTATCTATCTATCTAAAAACCATTGAAAATTGTAATTACTTATTTTGAAATCCAGTATAAAGTCATAACCATAATCCATAACCAACTTGAGTTGACATACAATGCATTTATGCATTAGAAGCTTTCTAAAAATAGATGCAAGGTAGGGATATAAAAGCTTGTTTACATAGGAAAATTACCACCAACTCTTTGGGGAATTAGATTTTTCCCCCTCAAATAAGAGGAATATGTGCAATGACATTTTTTTTCTTTCTGGTTGACAATTGTTGCCCTTTTCTGTAGATCCTAATGGAGAAATAATGGACCTTGCCAACCATTATGAGCTTCGACCCAGCTGGGGACCCATAACTTTTATTGTGGTCCATTATCTGGCCATTAGAGGCCACAAGTGTTCTCAGCACAATTGTGTAACATTTTGCTGAGGAAAAGGTGTGGAAAGTGAGGATGCAGCAGATTTCCTAGTATCTAAAGCCATGGAAGCTCCAAAACCTTCTATATTGTGACCATTCATTTTCCTTATGTTGAAAATTTTATAGTGCATACTTCTTGGATAAAGTTTCCTTTATCAACCCTGCCAGGAAACCAAATATTCCACCCAGCATTGACATGAAACATCCTTGTTTTGTTTTTATTCTAGGAGCAGCCCTTGTGTTAACAGGGTTTGTTATACCCATTTAGATTAGAAAACAATATGCTCTGGTTGTAGAAAGTATTTACTCCACCAATTCTCTTAATGTGAAGAAGATAGAAAAAGAGTCCTTAAGGACATCACAGAATACAAGTGGTCTGCCCTAAAATTTTGTGATGGCTGCAACGATAAGGAAAACTTAACTTCTTATCTGTGTAAGTTTCACCGAAGGAGAACATCATTTTAGGTGGCATTCCCTTTAATAGCTATTGGCATGCTCTTTGGTACACCCACCAATCCGTAGCATCACAATTACTTCCTACTTGTATTGCCCCTTTGATCCTTGTCATACACTTTAACTTTGAAAGAAGCACAGTTCAAAATGCGGTACGTGTTTGATGCCAAGTGTGGCCCATCTTTCACCCAGAGAGTAGAGAGGGCAGACATTTTATTTCTTGAGCAGGACATGGCGTGTATGGAGCTCAGAATAGTCTAGTGCTTCACAAGTAATTTAAAAAATGCTCCCACTTCTCTAGTCATCCACCTCGCAACCCTCTAATAATTTTGAAAAGCTTTATGACTAGTTATCCCCAGCTTAATTCTTACCTTATGCCCTCCATCTTCCATTAGCAGGAGCATAGGCGAGAAGTCTCTAGGTTAAGCCTATGCTCTATAGCACCCTGACCTGAGGGCAAAAAGACTATTACTGAGACTGCTCTAATGGCTTTCTCCTGCTGTCTGTGAGTCTAAAAGTCTGGAACCTTAATTAGGAAAGGGACAACAGATCACTTCTTAGTATTCCCCAAAGAGGGTAAGATGTGTGTTTACTGCCAAACACCATCTATACAATGGCTATTCAACATATTTAATCAACAATGCTTCTTAAGCATCTGCTATGTGCAGACCTTGTTCTATATGTCAAGGATGCAGTTTTAAATATGATGAGTAAAAAATCCTGCTCTTAAGTTGTTGTTTTTTCTTCTGGTGAAGGAAAGCAAGAAAAATATATATATAAATAATCAGATAAGAAATTATCAGATGACTGCTATGAAGAAAATGGAAATATTGTATTAATGGATGATCACTGTATATAGGTGGTTTGGAGATGCTGACATTTATTCCAAGAGGCAAATTTCCATGGAAGACCTAAGGGTGAACAATCCAAGAAGAAGGAAGTAGGAGTGGAGGTTCCAGGACTTCGTGAGTTTAGCATCCTGGAGGAATGGGGAGAGGAGCAGTGCAGCTGGAAAGGAGAGACCAGACACAGAGGAGGAGCAGTAAGTGAAGTGGGGTGGAAAGCAGGTGAGGCAGAGCCAGATGAGCTTAGCAAGGAGGGCGGGAGCCAAAAATGCTTTGGGTTTGGTGACAACTAAGCATAACCAAAAGCCTTAAAAGTTTCAGAGCAGCATTGACTTTCTTTATGATTATTTTCTAAAAAGGACATTCTGACCACCTTGTGGAGAATTACTTATATGGAGGGTGAAGTTACAAATGAGCATAAGAAGCCATTTTTTTTTATATCCCACATATGAGTGAAATCATATAATTAACTTTTTTTGTCTGACCCATTTTGCTTAGCATGATATTCTCAATATCCATCCACATTGTTGCAAATGGCACTATTTTCTTTTCTTTTCTTATGGCTGAGTAGTATCCCATTGTATAATAAAAAAGAGCCATTGAGGAGAACATTGTGATAATCCAGGCATTACTAGACTTATCCTAGCTTGAATTAGAGTAGGAGTGATGAAGATAGAGATTAGGATATATGTTAGCTGTAGAATTGAAAGGACTTGCTAGAGTTTTTGAAGTGGCTATGATAAAAGAAACAAGAACTAAGTTATAATTTGCCTTTAGTAACTTGTTAAATAGTTCACTGAGATGAGGCAAAGAAAAGGTTGGAGTTGTGAATCGTGTCTTCTTTGGGGCCATGTTGAGTTTGAGTTGCCTCTTAGAAGAGGTCAGTAATAATTTGGATATATGATGCCGGAATTCAGGAGAGATAATAGGGCTGAAAACATAGATTTGGGCTTTACAACTCTTGAAGAAAAGAGATCCTAGAGCCAAATCTTTGATCATTCCAATTTGGGGATCAAGTAGAGTGGAAGGAACCAGAAAAGAGGACTGGTAAGCAACTGATGAAGTAGGAAGAACATGAAGGGTATGTGGTATTATAGTAGGAAGCAAAGAGTAAGTCTCCACATTATTTCAAGCATAAAAGTATGAAACTAAAAAGGATTATTTGCCTCACTGACCTACCTACAGAATGCCATGCTTTTATATATTATTAGGGCCCTGGTGCACGAAATTTGTGCACAGAGGGGGCATGTCCCTCAGCCTGGTCTATACCCTCTCCAATCTGGGACCCCTCAGTGGATATTCCACTGCCGGTTTAGGCCCGATCCCCCTGTGGGACCGCTGGCTCCTAACCACTCGCCTTCCTGCCTAATTGTCCCCTAACTTCTCCCTTGCCAGCCTGATTTACACCTAACTGCACCTCTGCTGGCCTCATCACCACCAGGGCTTTTATTAGTATAGATATGACCCTTCACAGAAAATTTCACTAACACTGCTTTACAATAAGGGCTTGATGATCAAATCAATGGGGGCAGACACCAAAGATTTCCTTTCTTTGAATAGTGGAGGGAACAATTATCTTGTCTTTAAGTTGCCCTGAAATTCAAATGAGATAATGACTTAGAAAACTATAAAAGCACCATATAAAGACAAGTGCCTTTTTCATGTACTGAAAAGATAAAAAAAGTGGTAAAATAAAAAACATTATTTTTATCCTCCCCTTTCCTTTCTTTACAGACTTTATTTAAACTTTGAAATTTATAAAAATTTCACTCCTATTTCCATTTCTTTACATTCAATGTTATTTTGTATTGGTTTCAGGTTTTATATTAGTTACAGAATAGTGGTTAGACAATCATATACTTTACAAAGTGTTCCCCGATATTTCCAGTACCCACCTGGCATCATACCATCATTACAACACTATTGACTATATTCCCTATTTAAGTGACAATGGGTTTACAGGTTCCTTCCAGTCTTTCTTTTGTGTTGTTTGCCTTTCCTTTTATTTCTCATTTCTTCCCTCATTTTCCTTATATAAGTATCTCAATTGGCCCTCAAAGCTCAGTGAAGGCACTGGGACATGCTTAATCCATTTTACAGACCAGTACACTGAGGCCAATTCCAGTTGGCTGTGGAACTTGACTCAGCATGCAGGGAGCACTCAGAGCCATGCTCTCTGCCCTTCCTAAGGGGCAGCTGCTGGGCAAACAGAACAAACCTTCCCATCGAGGCTTCCAAGCCTTGTTCTCGAGCACCTCTTCATTGTTCTCAAGCATTTCTTCATCGTGGACACTTCACATTCTTCCCTCTCCCCAGTCCCCTGCCCCCATTCTTTACTGCTCCCCCTTCTCCAGAGCAGGTGGAAGGCTTCACACTCACTGTGCAGGCATGCACTGCCTTGGGGCAAGGCGGGCACATACTTGTTTTGGGGCCAAGGTGGGAGCAGGAGTCACTGCCTCTGAAATGCGAAGGCCGCCTGGGCGAGGCCAGTTAGCACTGGGAGCTTCTCTGAATCACATCAGTCAGTCCAGTACCCTGCAGTGTGGCACCCCTCAACTGAGGTGGCACCACCCCTCAACCCCCGCCTCAAGGCTGTGGGTCCTCGTCCCTCTGCCTGGGCATCCTTCCATGCTCCTTGATCCTCAGCCTGGCCCACCTGCGTCTTGGGGCCACTGCAGAACCTCTCTCTCTGCAGGCAAGGCAGATCTCTTCCCACCAACACCCTGCCCTGGCCCAAGCCCCCTCAAGTGCACTCCGCCTGGCCAGATTTTTGCCTTTGATCTATGGCAGTGGTCTGCAAACTCATTAGTCAACAGAGCCAAATATCAACAGTACAACGATTGAAATTTCTTTTGAGAGCCAAGTTTTTAAAACTTTTTTTTAACACCACTTCTTCAAAATAGACTTGCCCAGGCCGTGGTATTTTGTGGAAGAGCCACACTCAAGGGGCCAAAGAGCCGCATGTGGCTCGCAAGTCACAGTTGCCGACCAATGACCTACGGCATTGGTGACAGCACACTTCTAGCAAGCCTGGTACCCAGAGGGGCACAGGGTCAGTTCTTTGTCCAGAATGTCAGGGGTTGCAGTAGCATTTGCAGATGTCGCCCAGAGCCTGCTGAAGGCAGCACCTATATGGGGTGTGCTCATAGGGGGATGGTGCAGTGCTGCTCTGCACCCCTTGGAATACCCACCTTCTGGTCAGCCACTTTGCCATAGCTGCTGCTCTAGCCCTGGAGCCATCCCTCCCTCAGGTGGCCAGCAGTCGGGCCTCGCGCCTCTGCTAGGTCTCCACCCTTACCTGGGTCATCTCTTTTCTTCATCCGTCCCTCTCTTCTGCAGTGCTTGTGCTCCAGGCCCGAAAGAAAAGGGCCAAGACCAAGAAGGACAAAGCCCAAAGGAAGTGAGTCAGTCTCTGCAAAGCTGTGGATCTGTGGCCAGAGGCCCAGCCTGGGTCTCAGCAACCCCATTCCTGCAAGCAGGGCTTGGCACCGCTGCCCTTGCCTCCCTGGGCTGGCAATGATCACAGGAGGCTTTGGACTTGGCGCTCATCCAATACCCAGGCCCATTGGTGCCTCCCCACCCCCAGCCACTTGGCATCTGCATATGCAAATTAATCCACCATCTTTGTTGGGTTGATTTGCATACTCACTCCTGATTGTCTGGTGGGCATCATGGAGGTATGGTCAGTTTGCATTTTCTCTTTTATTAGTGTAGACTAGTGGCCCAGTGCACAAAACTCGTGCACATTAAAAGGGAATTATTTAGAGGAAGTATTTTAATATTGCTATTTGCCCTTTCTCTATAATAGAAGTGTCAGAGATGAAAGAAAATTAGTAAAATTTATATGAAAATCTCTCTCCTGTCAGAGTTTGAGGCACACCACGGGACCCAGAGTCAAGTCCTCACCTAGTTGTGTGCACCTTGAAATTGTGCAAGACCCAGACCTGATTGGCCCCACCCCAGTCAAGCCCTACAGGGCAGGCAGCACAGCTTCTGGTCCCTTGTTAAGCCCTGACAGGTGGGGGGCTGTGACCTCAAGTCCCCCAGCCCCAATACTGTGGCAGAGATGTGGCCTCAGGTACCCTGGCCTGGCCTCAGGTCCCCCCGGCCCCAGTGTGAGGGTGCGAGGGCATGACAACCATTTGCATGTTAGCTCTTTATTATATAGGATTCCTAGATGAACTAGTAAGCAAACTGACAAAACTATTCACTTTAAGAATTAAATACCTGGCCTAGGTTCTTTTGTTTATTCAGTAAATGTTGGGGGGGGAGCTTTTTGAATAAGAATGTCCACAAATAGCATGTTTTCTCATAAGAAGCTATTGAAGTTTGAGGATGAAGGCACATTTGTTGCTTCTGTCAGAACTTTCATTATTCTGGTCCAGCTCTTTTCACACCCACACAGAGCAGCAGTTGTGTTTACAAATCTTTTATGCAAATTCAAATGCTAACTAATAAAACATTAACATCAATGCAGCCATTACATTGGTAAGAGCATTACTAAGAAAAAAAAATTCCTTGATACCTTGGGTTCTGTGCAATTCTTGTCTGTGTTATTTATGCATAATTAGTCCAGCTTAGTGCTAAAGATGCTTTCTAGAAAATATCCCTGCCTTCCTTCAAGAGGGTATACTGGAACATCAGATTCTCTCATATGTTAATGTCATAACTAGTACATTGGGTTATTCATAGCCTCTGGAGTGACTTTTCTAAAACACATACCCAATCATGTTCTCTCGATTAAAGCTCTTTGCTGTCTTCTCACTGCCTATGGGACCAAGTCCCAACCCTCTTATGTGTGATATAAAATCTTTCCTGGCTTGCCTCTGGCTCCTGTTACAGTCTCTTCCATGAATAGACAACTTAATATCCTATGTTCTAGTTGTGAATATGCTATGTTGCCATTTGTGATCACTCAAAGATGCAGATGCTTCATTCTATTTTATACTGTGACCCCTTTTCTCCTTCTGCTTGAAATGCTTTTCCCATTTCCTCAGCACTTCCACCCCAGATAGTTCCCAATCTTATACTTTTTTTGCTCTGCAATCTACTACTCATACCATATTTATCTCTTCTCATAACTTTGGACAGTTTCTGGCCCATAATATGCATTTCAGTATATGTATAACATTGAAATAACTGGGACATTAAAATTGTTTAACTTCTTTTCTCCTGAAATTAATCAACCCCTCTGTACATAAGCTGGCAAATTATCACATTGCTATCTTTTCTATTAGTGTATAAGTTCTTTTAAGAATTTTGTTTAATGCCAGTATCTCTTGTGCCTAGAACAGTACCTGAAATAATTATATCATGGAAGATACAAAATAAGGCAATGATTACATAAGGCTATAATTTGGCAGACCATCAGAATCAATGATTAGACATTGTAAAGAAGATTTTTTTCAACTACACTAACAAACACATGACTTAAAATATGCCATCAAAGGCCACCTTTATTATATTATAATTTTTATTTGGCAAGACAGTAAAAATAAGAGGCTACAACAACACTAAATTTATTAAATAAGTTATTGATCAAAAACTGAATTGATCACTTTTTTGTGTATAAGATGTGATCTCTGAATGCAAACGATTAGAGCTTAAAGTATGGGATGTGTACACTAATCATCTCTAAACAGGAATCTTGTTAAAAATACTCTTTAGGCCAAAACCGGTTTGGCTCAGTGGATAGAGTGTTGGCCTGCGGACTGAAGGTCTCTGGGTTTGATTCCGGTCAAGGGCATGTACCTTGGTTGCAGGCACATCCCCAGTGGGGGGTGTGCAAGAGGCAGCTGATGGATGATTCTCTCTCATCGATGTTTCTAGCTCTCTATCCCTCTCTCTGCCGAAACCAGTTTGGCTCAGTGGTAGAGCATCGGTCTGTGGACTGAAAGGTCCTGGGTTTGATTCCGGTCAAGGGCATGTACATTGGTTGCGGGCACATCCCCGGTAGAGGGTGTGCAAGAGGCAGCTGGTCGATGTTTCTCTCTCATAGACGTTTCTATCTCTCTATCTCTCTCCCTTCCTCTCTGTAAAATATCAACAAAAAATATATTTTAAAAAAATATTCTTTAGGGGCTAGAAAAGTTCAAAGAAGTAAATGAAAGTTTCTTACTCTAGATAAACATTGAAAGACTCAAAACAAAAGTAGCCCCTGAGCTTGAATAGTGAGAGTTTTAAAGACAATAACAAAATGTAAAAAGCCCTTCAGGAGGAAAAAAAACAACAGCAGTAGCAATGATATAGGAGAAGAAATTTAGAACTTGAAAAGAACATTGTTATCGATAGCATTGAGATAGTTCTAAACCAGGGATTGAGTATAAATCACTTACATATAAATTCATACCCAGGCTTCTTGCATGAAGATTTTAGGCCAGTAAGTCTGGATAGTGCCACTGATATATGGAGGCAGAGGTGACCTTCCTCCAGGTCACCTCCTTGGCAGAGGGTATGGAAGGCAATTGCCGTACAGTAGGAGTCAACTCTTCAATACTTGGAATTTCAAATTCGGTGTCCTCATTACTCCAGAGGCTTAAAACCTGGTCAGAGAAATTGGACGCTACAAGACAAACATCACCACACTTTAGGTTAAGTACCAAATGAAAGATATAGCCTAAGTATTCTGTGGAAATTTAGGGGAGAGCTGATTTAGTTAGGGCTGACTTTATGAGGAGATCATCACTGAGCCCTGAAATAGTCTTGAATGGTTATGACTGAGGCACAACTCCTTCCCAAGCCACGCTATACATAGTTAAACAGGCAATTTTTCTCACTGAGCCCAGATTGAGTTGCAGACTTCTCAACACAGGACTAACCAACAACAATTGGTCAGAGTCGGCCTGCAATGTAAAATTACTTGCCACTCATAATACAAATAAACAGAAGGGAAAGTAAAATGTATTTCGGGCAGAAGCAAGAAATGTAAGCCAAAGTGGAGACAATGAAGTTCAGAGAATATTTTCAGGCTAAAAAATAGAAATCACATAGAAGAAAAATAGAAGTTTAGACTGGTAGGGACAGGTCAGATTCTTAAGGGTCATAACAATGCCTCAAACATTTTTATTCTGACTTCTGATTGTTAGCATGTTATTATCCAATTCCATCCTATCTAATAAATAGGGGATATGCTAACTGACCCTCACAAAGATGGCAGTGCCCACAACCAATAAGGCGGGAATATGCTAATTGACTGCCATGCCCTCAAATATGATGGTGCCCACAGCCACAAGATGGCAGCACCCAGTCTCCTCAGCCCCGCCAGCCACCCTGGGTCAGCCCCGAGGTGCAGGCAAGCCTTGGATGGAGCCTGCCCAGCTGCCCAGGGCCGCCTGAGACTTAGGTAACCAGGGTGGGCCAAGGCTTACACTGCTGGCAGTGGCAGCAACAGAGATATGATGGGGGCATCGCCTTCCTCTGATCGCCAGGTCACCTCCTGCCTCTGAGGGTTCCTGGACTGTGAGAGGGGGCAGGCCAGACTAAGGAATCCCCCCCCTCCAGTGCATGAATTTTTATGCACTGGGCCTCTAAGTATGTGTATATGTTCTATATGCATACTCATCTCTCTTATTTCCTAGACTATAATAGAAGCTGTATGTAAAGAAAAATGTACCATCTTCTTTAGTCTTCAGTATCTTTCTTCTGCATTATATATCTTCCTACAATGATGTCACTCCCCCAAGCAGTGTTTCTAGACATCTTCCGCCTCCCCAGAAATGCTTCCCATATCCCATTAAAATCTTCTTGGTCAAAGATAAGCATAAACTCACACTAGAATGTAAATGACTACTGTGATTTGAAGCATTAATATTCTCTAATTTAAGGTCACTGACCCTTTTTAATAGGAAGGCAGAGGCATTAATCTAAGCAGAGTTTCTCAGCTATGGCACTATAGTATTTAGTTTTGTTGTGGGGGGCTATACTACACATTGTGCAATGTTTGGCAGAATCCTTGGCTCTTTACCTATTGTAGCACTCACAGGCATGACAATCCAGGCCCTGGCAGATGTTTCTCAGTTGTTAGAGACTCAGCCCTTTGGACTTTAAAGGGTCCTGGATTCAATTCCCTATCATGGTCATGTAACTAGGTTGTAGGTTCAATCCCTAACTCCAGTTGATCTCTCTCTCTCTCTCTCTCTCTCTCTCTCTCTCTCTCTCTCTCTTCTAGGAAAAATTTTTAATATATTTTATTGACTTCAGAGTGAGGAAGGGAAAGGGAGAGAGAGAGAAATATCAATTGGCTTCCTTCTACATATCTCCTACTAGGGATGGAGCCTGCAACCCGGGATTGTACCCTGACCAGGAATTGAACCATGACCTCCTGGTTCATAGGGCAACAGTCAACCACTGAGCCACACAGACTGGCTGGACTCCCTTTCATTCCCTTTAAAAATCAATGGAAAAAAATATCCTCAGGCGAGGATTAACAAAACAAGCAAAACAAAATTATCTCCAGACATTGCCAGACACCACCCGGGGGATAAAATCACCTCCACTGAGCTAAACAAATAGACCTCATAATGTGAAATGTCTCATATTTGGACACTCCTGGAATCTCTTTACTAGGCAACTAACGAAGCTGACCCAGACTATACAGAACAGCAAGTCTTATTGGCTGTCAAACTTGCAATAGCCAAGAAGCCACAAAAAAATATAGTTGTTCCCTTTTGAAAGGGTTTCTTGGTATCAATTCAAATGGAAACACACCTCAATTAACATTTGTACTGATATTCCATGTATTATCATTGGGTTAACATGTGGGAAGACAAGTTTTGCAAAACATCATGATAAAGATGCTTTGTGTAAATAAAGAAAAATAGAGAGTTTCAGGCAAAACATAAGTTTCTTGACAATATCTCCCATGAACCATAAGTGGTCTAACATTCTGGTCTGGCCTAATAGCAAATGTATTTCAAGATGTGTTTGGGGAGTATTTCCTTTGCTTTTGAATGTCAGACAGTATTCTAGCTGCTTTTTAAGAAGTGCTAATATATAGATAGATATTTTTACTTCCTACCATTCTCTCTTTATATTTTTAAGAACTTGACACACATTACCAGTGATTAATTAGCAGAATGAGACATATATCATAAGAAAATAATTTTACTTGTGGCAGTAGAATTTCATGCTGATGAATACCATTTTTTACATCAAAACTCTCTAAGAATTAACAACTTCAAAATGTCTGAAATAGTTTTAGCCTTGCCCTGGCCAAGTAGCTCATTTGGTTGGAGCATCATACTTACACCAAAAGGTTGTGGGTTCCATGTGCAGAAGGCAACCGATCTATGTTTCTCTCACACATCTCTCTCTCTCTCTCTCTCTCTCTCTCTCTCTCTCTCTCTCTCTCACTGCAAACTTATCTAAGGATGAGGATGAAAATAAATAAATAAAATAATTTTAGCTTCTTAACCATGCATATCAGTATCTTAAAGCCACTTCATATCCTCTGAAGTATTATAATAGGGCTTTCTAATCATGTTCAAACCTGTACAAATGAAGTATAGCATATTTCAAGTCCTAAGCTAAGGATTTGGCAGCCATTTCTTCCCCCAGAAGCTAAAAATCTAGTTAGAGATTGGATACTACAAGAAAAACATTACCACACTTTGGGGTAAATTTCAAGTGAAAGATCTAGACCATGTGTGCTAGGTAGTCCTCAGAATGGGCTAAGTATTAAAAATTAAAATATCATGGGCTAAGCATTTTTAGTATGTGATCAGTGTTATGAATTGAAGAAAACCCTGACTAGTGTCCAAACTTCATCAACAGACAGTATTCCATGGTGGTTGAAAGCATTGACTCTAGGGCCAGAAAGCATGGGTTCATATCCCCATCCCACCTTTGTGAGCTGTGTGAGTTGAGACATATTGCTTAAGCTCTCTGTGCCTCCATTTTTCTTATCAGCACACTGACTATAAAGATAGAATCTTCCCCCAAAGGTTGATGTGAGGATACATAAAGATTAAATGAACTGGTACATGCGAAGTGCTTAGAGCATTGACTGGCACATAATAAGTGCTTCGGTGTTTGCTACTATTTATTCCTCATTGAAAAGAAAACAGTGCAATATGCCTGAGAGGTGATCCAGGAGAAGAGTAAAGAATTCTCACCTTGCCCTCACCAGTTTGGCTCAGTGGATAGAGCTTTGGCCTGCAGACTAAAGGGTCCTGGGTTTGATTCTGGTCAAGGGCATGTACCTTAGTTGTGGGATGGATCCCCAGTAGGGGGCATGCAGAAGGCAGCTGATGGATGTTTCTCTCTCATCCACGTTTCTAACTCTATCCCTCTCCCTTCTTCTCCGTAAAAATCAAAAAGTATTTTTTAAAAAGAATGCTCACCTTGGAATCTGATATGGGTCAAAACACAGCTCTCCTTACTAACTATGAGACTGGGGCAAGACCTATGACCTTTCTGAGCCTCAGTTTCTTCATCTGAACAATGGATATAGTAACCATACCTATTCTTTAGACTTATTTGAGAAATAAAAGTAATAATGCACACTAAGTGCATTGCAACTTAGCTGTCCCAGAACTTCATAAATGTTACTAATTTATGATTACATGTGTATTAGAAACAGAAGGGAAACAAAAGAGTAGAAAAACTTTGTCTTCCACAGTTACTTCAGCGAGTACATTTTTAGGGCTTCCTCTGCACCAAGCAGTTGGGGATACAAAAGTGGACAAGACATGGTTGCTGTCCTAAGTAACTAAAGGAGTCTAAGCTCTGGTAAGAGTCTCCAAAGCCCTAATGAAGTTCTTTAAACTTTAAGAGTAGAGGAGTTTTCACAATTATATGCTGTTAACTTATAGAGAACTTGATCGATAAAATCTAATCTGTTTATTGTTCTCCTATGGGCTTCTGGGACTTCTCTTCACTCATCTGTTCATTTATTCCTGTGACTGATATTTATTAATACCTATTTGGACCAGTGATGGTGCTGAATTTATGCATACAACATTGACTAGGACAAACACAGCCTTAAAACACAGGGAAATTAAAACTCAGGAGAGCCCTTGATGGTTTGGCTCAGTGGATAGAGCATCTCCTGTGGACTGATGGGTCCCAGGTTTGATTCCGCTCAAAGGCACATGCCTGTGTTTCGGGCTCAATCCTCAGTAGGGGGTGTGCAGGACACAGCCAATTGATGATTCTTATCATTAATGCTTCTGTCTCTCTCTTCTTCACTGAAATCAGTAAAAATATATTTATAAAAAAAAAAACCTCAGGATAGTACATGACTGAATGAATGTATATAGGCATAGCAAGAGACTAATGGAAGAAAAGGGGAATATCACAATAGAAATATGAGTTTGATTTGTTACCAATTAATAGTAGTAGTAAGAATGCAGAAAACACTTTCTGTTCTCGATAACTTTATTTTTTATATAACTTCAGAGAAAACACAGTAGTTGCTGAAATAGGTCATTCAAGTATGGCAATTCTGGAACAAGGCTACTTATACGGCATTCAGTCATGCACATGGATCACTGGGGAATCAGAATGGCTTCATTCTAATTCTGTGATAAAAATATATATACTAGACCAGGAATCAGGATGTCTGAGTTCTAATCCTGACTACCGTAAGTTACCTGTGTGACCCTGAACAACCTTGCGGCCTCTCTATAGCTCTCTCTTTGTTTCTGCATTCTTCACATGAGGATGAGGACACTTGGACACTCTCCTTCACAGGACTGTGGTAAAAAATAAAAAAAAAAAATAAAAAAGCAGATGGTGCATGGAACTATCTTAAAACCAGAATACAAATAAAAGGCACCAAGACTTCTTCTTTTTTTAATTAAAGAGGTCAGAATAATAGATCCTACCAAGGAAAGCAAAGGTATGACTTTGTAGAGAAGTACTTGGTGACATGTCATTAAAAGCCACGGCCCGGTTGCTCACGGCCTGCACTGGTGCTTGAGGAGGCCTGCACTGTGCAGAGGGAGGCTTCCCACCCAGGTCAGGTCGGGGCGTGCTTTCTTTCCTAGAGACGAAGGCTGCCTCGCGCAGGGCCGGCTAGCAGTCTTCTCCCCTCTTCTCTGTGAGGGATCTGGGATGAAAAACTATCAGGCACCTGTCAAACCTGAAGCCTGGCTGACAGGCGGTCCGCTGGACTTGCTTATCAAGAAGAGCTCAAGGAATCCTCGCGCCCAGAAAGGAAACAGGGCCTCCCGTCAGACTCCCGGACCCTTGACTTGGAGGGCATGCTGTCTCCGAGGAAGGCCTTTTGATCGCGGGGCTCTTCCATTCAGATTTGACTTCCACATTATGGCTAATCAATACCTCGAAACTGCCCAAGCCCCCCAGTCAGACAGACGCACGTCTCTCCTCCTAATGGAGGAAAAGTCCGAGGCCTGGGAGCCAAGCCCTGGGGCCACGGTGCGGCGCCCGCCCCCTCTGTCCCCGGCCCTCCTGAGATGGGGGAAATAAAATGCAGAGACATGACAGGCACAGCCAAGGAGGATCAATGCCTGTCACCGGCCACAGGTGTTTACTGCTTTCTCTAGGTCTTCAGAGGGTGTTTTTTTTTCTCTCTCATAGCTTAGGGGAACTTAACCTTTTAAAAATGGGAAGGTGGCTTCTTCATGAATTTTAAATTATTTTTATCTCCTATGTCTAGCATGGTTGATTAGGTTAAAATGATTATTTGCTTTCTCCCGCCCAAATACCAAATTCTGTGGAGTCATGGCTGGGAAAGTTGTAAATCAAAGGGCTGGTAGTTGTGGCTACTAAAGGAAGATGAGATGTATTAGCAATGACTTGTATAATAATGCAGTTTAAAAAAATAAGCATTCTGATGACCCCCGTGTTGAACTGGAAGTGGAGACAAATTCCTATTCTAAAAATGTATCATTGATATTAACCAAGCTATTTACTTATCTAGAGTTGATAAAATATCTTAGTGAAAATTTTAATTATCTGGCCGTTATTTCTAGTTATTTCTTCATATTCAAATATTGGGTGCATAACATCTCTGCAGAAGTATGGATTTTTTAAAATTTTTTTATCAACTGTCTCAAACATAGTAAATTTTTCTATCATCAAACCAGAAGATAGAATACAATTTTGAAAGCATTGTGTGACACTTATATAAAAACTAGAAGCCTGATGCATAAAATTCATGCAAGGGGCTCAGCCCTCGCAGACCCAGCTTCATCTGGAAAGTCATCCGGATGGTCATCCAGAAGGTCATCTGGAAGGTCATTCTACTGTTCAGTCTAATTAGTATATTAGCTCTTTATTATATAGGATTCCTGGATCATCAATAAAAGTCTATGATTTTACTGAATACTTCTATGACAAGTAAGCAATTTTTTTTCAATGCTAGTGTTTGTCTTGGTTTATGATAGCCTTATAAATACATAAAGGTTTTTCTCTTTTATCCCCCAAAACTACTACTACCAAAACTAAAAAAAATTTAGTCATTCAGCCAATCAATATTTGGTATAGTTGCAATTGACCTGGTTTACCTGTTTCCCATCCCCTCTGCCATATTCTCATATACATATGAAATTAACTAAATTATTTGAGTATGGGTAAGTACAGGTCCCATTCTTTAAAATTATCTTGAAAAAAATTTTCTCACATCAAACAACTTATCTTTTAAAAGACATAATTTGGGACTAAACAAAATGAACCATAATGTTTAAGGAATTAAATATCTAGATTTTGGAGTTTACTGATTAAACAGAGTTATTCTTCCCCCAAGATTATTAGCTATGAAATCTTTCTAAACCATACCACACATTCTTGCCTTAGTTACAACACTGTGCTGAATGAAATCTATTTTTCTTTGATGAATCATGAAAGACTTCAAAGTCCTTTGGGCCTAGGGATCATTATTTTTAACATCAATTCTCCCCGAACAAAAAATGTGGGTATACATTTCTGGAAAAGTTAGTAGTATGAATATCAATCCCAGGATATATCCCTTCTAGTCCACTTAATTCCTTTTCATTTGCTTTTTCCTCCTAGGTTGATTGGGAAAAGAAAAAAGAAAAAAAATCAGTTGAGTGAAGTTTCTGATTAACTAGGTACTTAGAAATCTGGACTTTTCCTATGTTATGTGTCTACATTTTCACCAACATTTGTATGAGCTGAACAATTTTTATAAGTTAAAAAAATATATAGAACCAAACTAACTTCAAAGAAACCTGAGTGTATGTTGAACAAAACACCTCCTGGGGAATAGAGTACTCACTGGCATAAGATAGCTGACCTGCGTGCCCTCTTCCAATGATTCATAGAAGATATACATACTTAATAGAATCTCTTCTTGAAGTCTTGGAGTAGGTCATCTGCCTCCTCTGGGTTTAGGATAGATCTGTGCATGTTAACTCAAGTACTCATTGCTCTCTTACCAAAACTTCTTCCTGTGCTTTAATTTTTGGAATTGTTGTATTGCTCTAAAGAGTTCAAGGCCTTTGATTATCAAGTGCTATCTCAATATGGTAGCACTTGCCTCCTTGCTGCAAGTACGATTTTGATATTTGGTTTTCTACTTAACTCTAGAATTTAGGAGAATGTGTCACATTTGGAAGTTCTTATTATACCTGTCTATCTTTTCAGTTAAGTTCCATTAATTACATTCCACTCTTTCCACTTTGATATCTCATTAAAATCTTATAAATGATCATGCAGTGACCTTGAAGGCTATGCATAATACATGAAAGTGAACCTGCAGTGAAATGTATTCTTTCACTCCTGGCTGGCTACAACTCACACTCGTTTTCTTCTCCCAGTGACTCCAATTGGGAGATCTTTGCTAGCTGAGCCAAGATATGCAGGGTGCACACATTTCCCAACCCCGGTACCGTTCTTAGTCATGACAGCTGCAATATGTTAATGGCTTCTGTTTGGGTGTGATGGCCCGGTTACTACTTAGGGCACTGTGCTAATTAACATAGGATGGCAACAACAGGTGCAAATGTCATTTTCCATCAGCATCATCAGGCACATGCAAAGAGAGCTAGCAGCCCAAAAGCGAGCCAAGAAAATATTAACTTGAGTCAGCAGCCTTGCAATCTCTGAACAGATCTTTTTGAATGCCCAAGATTAAAGGATTCACAAGCTACTGTTCCTTTTTTTTATTCCTGCTGCAAGAATGGTATTTCTGAATATATGGGAATGTCTTCCTAAGCTTTTAAAAATTATATTTCAACAAAGTGCACTTGTACAGCAGATCAAGCAAAATGCACAAGGTCTGTCTTTATGAAGGTTTCCTTATTGAATAAAAGTTCTGCTGAGCCACATTTACTGCATTGAGCACCTTTGGAAGTGGATATGGTTTTGCACAGAGTGAAATAATACCAGTCGGCATGCCGTGACTTTCCCAGAGGATTGATTGCATTTTATTTTATTTGTTTGTATGTTTATTTAGAGCTGGATTCTTTTAGCCTTTTCTCATCTTAATGAAATTGAACAAAATGGAAACATAGAAATTCCTTTTAAGGTTTAAGGCATTGCATATGTTGAATTTATAAATAAAATATGATTTTTCTTTACTCACAAAAGGGGAAACTCATATACTAAGATCTTCTATAATCACTTATTCTCTAAAACATAATTTATACTAAGTGAATTAGCTTACTTGTAATAAGGATTACTCATTTACTGTCCAAATTGTCCCAAAGAGGTTTATTGGTTTAACAATGTGAGTTCTGTGAGATTTATATTTATTATACAATCCAAGAATATTGGAATAAAAAAAAAGGAAAGAAGGTGAGGAAATTCTGACAATGATATAAACCCACCCTTTTGGTTAAATTGGTTACATTGGTCTACCACACATTAGCTACAAATCTTGGCTCCATCACTCTCTCAGCCACAGTTTCTTCTTCTGTAAAATGAGGATGCTGGGAATACCTCAGGTGCTACAGGACAGTAATTAGGATTCTGAATTGAATTCAGAATGATTTGCATTTTGTTTGTAAACCTGCCATGTATTATGTAGTTACCTTTACTTGTCAACAAAACAAACTTTGTGGCTACTCTAAGGCTGGACTTAAAGTCAGGTTTATTCTATTATTTCCAATATCTAGCATAATAGGTTTCAAAAAATACATAGGTTTATAATTAACTATGTCTGCACCTCAAACATTTTCATCTCGGAACTCAAAAGACTTTTGTTTATATTGATATTTACAATATTGGAAATTAAAACTGAGAAATTCAATAAAATATTCTTTTCTTAAGTAATTAAAAATAATAAACTCATTAAATGATAACATAAATGATATTTTTAATTAAAATTATATTTTTCAAAGAAAAAAAGTATTTTTAAAAGAGCAGCATTTCAAATATTTTTGCTGTTCTGTTAGTTGGAATATAATCTTATACAACAAAATGTTGTGGGTTTTACCCACAGTTGGAGCATGTGCAGGAGGCAATGGATCGATGTTTCTCTCTCACATTGATGTTTCTCTCCCTCTCTCTCATTTTCTCTCTCTCCCTCCTTCCTTTTCTCCCTCTCTCTACGATCAATTTTAAAAATTTAAATATATTTTTTTCTAATCTCTTTAACATCTGTCTTAAAGGAAGAAAGCAAGATTTTTATGTTTGTTTCACAAAAGTATTGTTTTGGGGAATTCATAAATGTTTGGAGCCATTGAAAAGGCAAAATCTAAAACATGTACTGATGTTCTGGCAATTTGTATAAATGTATCTTGAATATCTCAGATATATCTTGAGGAGCCTAGAAGGATAAATAAAATCATGTGATGTAAATTCTGAGCCATATTACAAAGCAGAGAGCGTAAAATCCCGATGCTTTTTTATAACTTTATTATTTAAAAAATCATCAATTAAGATCTTCAGAAGGAGTGTTACAACATAGTTTTTAAGAATAGGGACTTTGACATTGAATGCAACTGGGTTCAAATTCTATGTGACTTGGGTAAGTAGCTTAATCTCTCAGCTTTGTTTTTCTCTTTCAGACAATGATATGATAATTTCTGCCTCATAGGGTTGCCATGAAAATTCAATAAGGTCATGTAAGTGAAGTATTCAGCACAGTTCCTAGGATGGAATAAACCTCAATGAATGTTAGTGATGAGCAAGGGAGGAGGAAAAAGTGGGATCTTCCTATAAAATGTATTCATTCATTTATATCAATGAACATTTCAAACTGTGATCAAACCATCTGGTTAATCACAGGCCAATACCAGAGTTCAGGTGATTTAAGTTTATGCACTCCTTCCACTCTCTTAAACAGAGAAACCGTACAAATCTGGGATGAAAGATTCAGTTGCATGGTCTGAAGGATGTGTAATTAGTCATTAAGTCAGGAATCTTTGTGTAAATAGTCATATGGAGGTGATGTCTTAGACTAAAAAAGGGAAGATGTAATTGTAGTAGTCACATGTCCTCTGTGGTTTCTCTTCAGTGTGGTCTCTCCCACACCTGCCCTACTTCCAAAAAAATGATTGCAACTAACATAATAAGGGGCAACAATTCTCTATATATTATAATACATCAGTGGCTTTTTATTTGTAGTAGTTGCAGATGTAACTATAGAACTGGTGGCAAATTTATTTTCTTAAGGATTATTGAGATTGTGGGATATTCAGCAACAGACCCATTTTGAACTATATTATACAGTAACCAAGAATCAACATGTCCCAGGACCATTATGCATGGTGTCCACTCCCTTCTATACCCCTCACCTGAGAAGTGAAATTCAGTATCTATATATATAAAAACCCAGTGACCGAGTGGTGGAACAAACAGAATGACCGACCAACCAGTTGTACACTGAACACCAGGGGGCAGATGCTCAATGCAGGAGCTGTCCCTGGTTGTCAGTGTGCTCCCACAGTGGGAGTGCCATTGGGCTGATGGATCTGAGTGGTGCTCCTACAATATGAGCAGCCACTGGGGGAAGGGGTGGTCCATAGCCACTTGGCTGACTGGGATGAGCAGTGCTCCCACAGCAGGCCAATCCCTCAGGCCATGCCACCCACCAGTGCACGAATCCATGCACCAGGCCTCTAGGGTATATAAAAACCAGTGAAATGCTGAGGTGGCACAGAATTTTCCTCAGACTAGCAGCAATATTTCAGTACAGAATGATAAAATATATGAACCTGGACCCTACTATAACTGTCCTGTGTTCAGCCATGTGATGAAGCAAGTCTCGTGTCTACCTGTGGATACATGGGAATTATCTGGAACATAGGAGCTATTGCTAAGACATGTTTTTCACAGCAGTTTATTTCTTTGCTTTACACTTTTGTTTTCCACTCCAAACTATTTATTCCTTTTGGAATTCATCCCCCTCTTTCCCCACAAAATGTGTGCATAAAATAGTAAAAGTTATTACTACATTTTTCTGTGCTGTCTCTCTAGCCATGGATCTGTCCTTCATCCTTTGTGTTATGCGCTATAATTTCCAAAATATTTTTTAAAGAGATTTTATTGTCTATTTCTCACTGTGACTTGTGGGGCAAAACAGAAAGTGTATTCTCCCATGATTAGATGTGCATGAGGAGGGACAGAGAATAAATCACTTTCATTTCACACTTTATCACACACCACATAAGCACACCAGCCGCCTTCTAAAAGGTTGATCATTCACAGGAAGAAAAAGAACGGAAGTAGTAAACATTAAATGGGATCAGAACTACCCTTAACCTGGAGAACTAACAAAACGTCTGTTGGTCGAGCTCAAATGATCTGTATCCCAAAGTTACTTTGTGCAACGTATCCCTTGGTCTGATTGATTTAAATGTTATCGTTTTTAAATAGACTTTTGTATATACAACTTCTTTTTAAATTGATAATATTGGCCTTAAAATAATTAGCCAGTGATTTTCTCTCTGAAAAATTATTAAATATCACTGGATTTTAGAGATAAATACCTCAACGTCTTATCCCAAATAGACTTTGCAATATCTCAAGTAATTTGTTGGCAGTTTGAGTTACTACTGCTGTATAACAAATTAACCCGAATTTGAGAGCTTAAAACAAGCATTCTATTCTGCTAACAGTTTCTCTAAGTCAGTATTTTAGACAAGGCACTATGGGAAGGCTTTTCTCTGCTCCTTGATGTGTATGTTCCCAACTAGAAGACTCAAAGTTTGGGGTGAATCTGCAGCTGAGGACTGAAGTCATCTAGGGGCACCTTTAGTCATGCCTGTGGCCTAAGCTGGCTGTCGCTGGGGCCTCAGCCAGGGCTATGGGTGGAGCACCCACACGTGGCCTGGGCTTCCTTATCATACAGAGGCCTCAGGCTGTCCACTGTTTCATGGTGGGTGAGGGCTCCAAAGTGAGTGCCGGGCCAGCCAGGCAGAGTTGCACTTTCTTCCATGACCAAGCCTCGGAAATCACATAGCATCATTCGAACCACAGTCTATAAGCAAATCACAATCTTGCTCAGATGCAGAGAGAGAGAGAGAGAGAGAGAGAGAGAGAGAGAGAGAGAGAGAGAGAGAGAGAGAGAGAGAGAGAGAGAGAGAGAGAGAGAGAGAGAGAGAGAGAGAGAGAGAGAGAGAGAGAGAGAGAGAGAGAGAGAGAGAGAGAGAGAGAGAGAGAGAGAGAGAGAGAGAGAGAGAGTTTGATTCTGCTTTTGAAAGAGTATAGCAGGGTTTTAGAAGAGCATGGGGGACAGGAAGTTGCAGCTGTGCACTGAACGCTCCCAGCCTAGCCCTCTGACACCAGCCTCCACTGCACAGCCCAAGCCCCTGGGAGACCACACCCACCGCACAGACCGCTTGTGGGCCGGGATATACTATATGGGAAATGTAGTTTGTGCCACAGATTTCACAAATAACTGACAAAAAATGAGGGAAAATTATCTAAACCATTATTCATCATGATTTTGACAATTCCATGGGGTCAGTTCTATTTTTTTCACTTTTCCATGAGTTTTTATGGCATCCTGAAGATATATTAAAACATCCCTTCCCTCCTTTGTAAAATACTCTTTTTCACTCAAAAAAGCATGGGAATCAGAAGCAATGTAATAAGGAAATGGGAATTTCTAAATAATGCTTCAGAATAGCTTAATTAAGAAAAGGATGCTATGAAAATACAAACAGAAAGGTGATTTTAGGATTCGGTGTCTGTGTTGTGAAGGTGAGATTCAGGTTTAGATGTCTGCAATCAGAGCAGCTTTAGGAGGCTCTAAGAGAGGAAGGGGCATCCAAGGCCACTTCAAGTCAGTATTGTAGAAGAATTACTGACTTTGAGAAACTGTTAGCAGAATAGAATGCTTGCTGGAAGATTTTCAGACCAGAGGAAACCACTAGCTTTCTCAAGGTTTAGATATATGTGTGAGTATAGCTGTAACACATATGCCTTAGCATACCGCACCAGTAAAATGGTGAATAGGTCCCTAAAATATTAAAATATCATGTGTCCTCTGAGACGAAGCTTGGCTTTGCACAATAATTTTTGTAATATTTTACTTTTCCGAAATTATTTGACAACATGACCCTGAATGTTTAGCTGCCACTTTTGTTTTTCATAATTATATAACCTTTAAAGTGATAGTTTAAAATGAAATTGAAAGGTTTATACTACATTTCAAGCCATAAGGTATTACTCAATACAGAGTGGGGGAAATAAGGTTTACAGTTGGTTATATTGAAAATAACACAATAATAATAATAATAATAATAATAATAATAATATAAGAATGAACTGTTTCACATACACCCAACTTCAAACCTACTTTTGTTCCCAAAGTTAACTATAGTACAATATCCTATTAAAATGTTCTTCAAAAGTGTTTTACAATTCCAAATCATTCATATGTATAACCAAGAGATATTTAGCTAATGGGATTATAACTCCTGCATAAGTTCATGAATTGTGCTTGCTAAGTGAAGCTTTCTCAAAAATCGATGGCTTTTAACTCTAAAACTCTAAACCCTGGCTAGACCCGCTAAAACCAAGCACATATTATTTTCATGCATTTCCATTTGCGTGTGCAAATACCCATATTTGCTCATGGAAATTGCACAGGCAAGCAGATGATAATTTAGGAAAAGGACAACCCCTTTCAGCATGCACCAATGCATGAGGAAACATGCTTTCAGTGCCCAAGAAGTGTCCAATCTGTGTGCAGTTCTTGAAGAAAATAATTAATGCTCTTGTATGCATGACACATGAGTTGACAAATAAAAAAGATGTACCAAAAGTTAGCATTTTTCCGCAGTAATTTTATTCTAGCTTTACTTATATAATCTGCTATCGTTTTTCAAAAGCTCGGCAAGGAACTAGGCTGAGTAGGAAAATTATTCTATTTCCTCCTCTTTAATTTTCAGTGTCAGTTTTTATAGTTGGTTTTGCTCTGTTTCTGCCTTCTGTGAATACATGTATGTGAATAACTCTCCTTTTTGCTCAGTTGAAATGTATTTGGTAACGTGAAAAGCAGCTTCTCTCGCTCTTACTTCCTTAATTATCTTTGTTAATTCTGGGGCTTTTTACCCTCACACTTCACAATCCATCCTCTTCCTTATCAAGGTCTTTCCTCACTGGAGCACTCACTACTCTATCTTATTAAAGAGTATAGTAAATAAAAATTGGTTTGGGGACTAAATACTGAGGCATGGCCATGCATTGTATGCTACTTTTGTAAGACTGGGTGTGTAGCAAGTACACTCAATTTGTAGTAATAACCCCACTCTCGCTGCTTTTGCACTCCAATAGCTTAGACCAATGGTCGGCAAACTGCAGCTCACGAGCCACATGCAGTTCTTTGGCCCCTTGAGTGTGGCTCTTCCACAGAACGCCATGTACAGGCATGCATGTACAGTGCGATTGAAACTTCGTGGCCCATGCACAGAAGTCGGTTTTTGGCGTGGGCGACTCTATTTTGAAGAAGTGGCGTTAGAACACTGAAGGGGCCAAAGAGCCGCACATGGCTCTCGAGCCGCGGTTTGCCGACCACTGGCTTAGACCTCTGCATAGTCCCTCGGCTCCACGTATTTCAGAAGTCTTTAATTGGCCCACAAAGAAGTGTGGCTACCCACCATGTGTTGCCTGCTGGCTTCCCAGACACACAGTTTCACTTTTGCCGCATGCCGCATGGTGCAGACATCTCCATCTGCCAAGCACCATGCCTGCTGGACCACCACTCTCTCTGGACACGGCTGTCCCCAAATACAACACAGCCTCCCACAACCACTAACACACCTGACCTCATGAGGAGCCATTGTTGCCAGCTGTTGGCTTTTGAAGTGAATAAGAATGTCTCTGTCTCCTTGTGTATTACATTATGTCAGGTGGCTTCAGCTAAAATAATGTGCTGTGCCCGGAATCTTAGCTTCCCCAATCGTTCTTTCCATTCTAACTCACAGATTGTGCCACCCGGGATATTGCCAGAGTCATCATTCCCCTTAGAAGTTTGGAGGTATTATTACCAAGTTAAGCATATCATGCAGCATATCATGTCCAGACCTTGGGTAAGTTACTCTCTAGAAAAATTCCCAGTCCCTCACAAAGAGGCTTTGTGGGTCACTGCAACAACCCAACTGGCAGGCCCACATGTCTTTGGACCTCAGCTATGGACAAGACTTGGGCTAGAGCTAAGACCCCTGCCACGTTTTGCATACATTTTCAGAGGTTCTTCTGTCTAAAGTGATTATTTGAGTCATTGGTTCTCAGGATGAGGGGACAATATTAGCATCAAATCGGTAGGGGAGTTTTATCACTTTAAAGGTTAATAAGAATCACTTTTTTAGCCAAAAGAAAAAGGGAGAAAGAAGGAGATAGAGAGAAAGAAAGGAACAAAAAGACAACCCATCTAAATGTCACTCTTAGGTTGAAAAAGACTTTAGGTTACTCTACTATTAAAAGGCCATTTTACATGTTGAGTAATATTTTTTAAAAATCTGATTAGATAAGGTGAATGGGGACATCACTTACTTAAAGAAAAGGTATATAAGAGGAAGAAAGGGAGGAGAGGAGGGAGAGAGAGAAGGTGGAAGGGAGGGATATTACTTTTTAATAAGCTATTTATCCAAGTGAGTTTGTATAGATACATCCAAAATACTAGGGAATATTTCATAGTTTTAATTTATCAACAAAATACAGAAACTGTACCATGAATCAGGCAACCATTAGACTGGAAAAATTAGATAAGGGAGAATGGAAGCAAAAGATAAAGCTACAGGACTTATTTCTGAAGCAAACCTAAGTTTCACTGTGTAAATTTAATTTCTTTGTGAAAATAACCTACTTCCATCCAAAATAAATCAGTAATTCTTAATAAAACAATTATAAACCCTAACTTTCTAAAATGTTAATGAACCACTTCTAATTGATGACAAGTTCTTTTTATCTACCTTTTTAAAATTAAGATTTATTGAGATGGAGGCACGTAGAAGAGGGTAAAGCAGAAGTAAATGGTGATGGAAGGAGAGTTGACTTTGGGTGGTGAACATACAATATTATCTACAAATGATGCATTATAAAATTGTATAGTAAAATATATATGACTTTATTAACCAATGTCATCCCAATAAAATCAATAAAAATAAAAAGAGTCAAAAGGGATATGTGATGGGTTTTTAAGATTTCTGCGAGAATGTCCCCACGGAGCCCTCACAGCAGAATTCCTACACATGTGGTGACATGCTTGTGACAAAGAGAAAGAAGTAAGTAAAACAAAGGTTCCTATTTGATGCTCCTGTATGATTGATTCCCTGATCTCCATTCATCTTTTTCTTCTGCAAACAAAATCGGGTGTCTCCCTAAACTTGCTTCAGAAAGGTGTCCCTTCAGTCCCTACTTCAGCCATTGCCATTTCCTGGTAACAATACACATAGTGCACTTTTCAGTAAATGGACACAAAACTGGACACAGAAATGGGGATAGTACAGTGGGTGGTCATTGGATAGAACCAGAGAGTGACAGTCAAGAAGACAGCATTCTTTTGATTTAAAGGATGATAAGTGTATTCTGTCAGAAAGTGATTGGATTAAAGATAAAGAAGGTAGTCATTAACATGAATATACTACATTCCACTGACTTATTCACTTTGATAAATTTTGTTATGTAATTTTTACCTCAATAAATTATAATTTTTTAAAGTGTGAAAAAGCAAAATTAAGATTTATGAAAAACAGGAAAGAAAGTGAAAATTGCCTCTTTAAATCATGTTTTCTATGATATTCTTAATTTAAAGGATAATGTGATTTAATAATAACTGTCTATTTTAAAAACTAATATATGGGTACTAGTACATATCTGGATGGCAACCATTGTCAATTCCTACTAATGGAAAACATGGTTATTTTAGCCAGGCATAATTTGTTCTAACTTGGATGAAGTGTGTGTGTGTGTATGTATTTGAATAAAGTCTATATCTTATCTTTAATATTAAGACTCAGCCTAAAGCAAGAAACACATGACTAATAAAAATCCATGGACAACTAGAAAACCTATTTCATAAATGAGAATGTTTTCTAACCAGACATTCTTTTCTTTTAGAAGTTGCTATTAGGACTCCATCATTCCCCAATTGTTTATCCATCAAACCTATTACATGATGAGATCACATTATACATTTACAATAATTTTCCATCTTAACACACAGCACAATTGGACAATCGTATAAATGTGGGTGTATCACTTCTGATAAGAAACTATTAAAAAGAAAAACATGTTTAACTACGCTGGATCATTTTTATACATGGAAAAGAAAAAACAGAGAATTACTCTTTCCACGTTGTTTGCCATTTAAGACTCAGTGTGGCTCTCCATTTTTCAGCTTTATTGTGCTCATCTTTTGTTAATTCAAAGGGTTAAAAATTAATCTGTTGTCAAATTTGTTTTGTAGTTAACAGGTTACTTACTGCATAGCAGCTTAATATCTACTGTGTGTGAGTTACCATGGCCTGTGTGCCACTAGTAAACATTTAAATATTTAACAAGATAACTTGTTCATATTACAATATAATCTTTTCACCTGAAGCATGTTCAGCATGGGTCAGAGGTTAATGAGAGCCTAGATGAACATCAATAATGAGGTTAATGTCAGCTAAGCTGTGGAATCTGAGGTCCAGGACCACATGCCCTTTTGTAGCTTATTTTTCCTACCTGTGTAGTGGGATTTCAGAGAATTATAATTTTAATTCATTATCAAAATTTATTGTATATCATATTTATAATAAGGACCTATACCATTTTGAGTTTTCCCTCTAAAATTCCACAAAACAGTGAATTTCCTGTTCCAGGCCACTTTCCTTGCATTCACCAGAGTTGACAATAGAGTATCTCCCTTAATATAGCACTGAGAGGCAGTAGATGTTGACATTGAATAGATAAATGAATGGAAATGTCCTGTTTCAGGATCAAACCATTTCTTTCTGAAATCTAGTTCAAATTCATTAATCAGGTCCCTTTCTTTTCCTTTCTCCTGAGTTATTTTGTGGTACATGAATCATGTTAGTATTTATTCTGAAAATAAAATGCTATGATTATCTTTATTATTTTTCTGTACATCTTTCTAAGACAATTTTTCCTCCTACTAATTTTTTTTCACAGCCCCCTTTACATGCCCCTTTGCAAAAGCATGGGTATACTTGGAGAGTATTATGCCAAGTAAAATAAGCCACTCAGAGAAAGACAAACACTGTATGGTCTCACTAATATGTGGGGTCTAATGAACAAAATGGAACCAGAAACATGGATACATAGAACAGACTGGCCAATGTTGAGGTGAGCGAAGAGGGGAGGGACACGGAGTGGCTGGATAAAGAAAGTGAAGGAAATAGCTACAGAACATATATGCATAGCTCATGGTCAAAGACAATAGTTTGGCGAAGAAGGCTAAATGAGGGGGGTAGAAGGGAGTGAAGGGCAGGGAAGAGGGGACACCTGCCATAATACCAACATTAAAATGTTTAAACAAAAACATCTTATTAAAGAAAATATTATGTCATTTACTAACCATATCTTTATAATAAAGAGCCAGGATGTAACCACTGATCATGACCAAAGGTTGACCAACTGGAAGTCAGCTAACTACTGAGGCTGCAAGCCCAGTGACCCAGCAGTGACTGCTGATGGGGCTTTGAATCAGGCCCAGAAAGACACCTGTAGAGAGAAGCAGGAGCTTATCTGTAGCATCTGAGGCAGCTTTTGACCAACACTTGCCTCTCTCTTCCCCTTCGAGCCTGTCCAGCAGCCCCATGTCCATTTCTCTCCAGGCCTCCACCAAGGCTACTGATCAGCCCTGCCTTTCTGATCAGGCCCTGTTGATAAACCTAGAGATGCTGACTAGCATAGAAACTGGCCAATCAGAACCTAATCTGGGTCAACTGTGAGGAGCCAATGGCTGCCTAGGAGGCAGAACTCTTGATGCTGACTGGCATAGGAAATGACCAATTAGAACCAAATTGCCCAGCAGAGGCAGGCAGTTGGGGGTGAGATCAAACTGACAAGGGAGGGCAGTTAGGGGTGATCAGGCAGGCAGAGGCAGTTAGGGGTAATCAGGCAGACAGACAGGTGAGTAGTTATGAGCCAGCAGTGCCAGATTGTGAGAGGGATGTCCAACTGCCAGTTTAGGCCTAATCCCAATTGAGCATAAACTAGCAGTCAAACATTCCCCAAGGGGACCCTGATTGGAGAGGTTGCAGGCTGGGCTGAGGTAACCACCCCCTCCGGGCATAAATTTTGTGCACTGGGCCACTAGTTCATTAATAAAAAATATGAGTCAGATGAAAAGATATAGGTAAGAACTATTTATCAGCTGTGTTGCCTATTTTGGCTCCTCTTTTCACTTCATTAAAACTCTTCCTCCACTCAATATTGTTTGTTATCTTTGATGCCTACAGCTATACTTGCTCCTTTATAAGAAAGCATCTTGCCGAAACTGGTTTGGCTCAGTGGTAGAGCGTCGGTCTGCTGACTGAAAGGTCCCGGGTTCAATTATGGTCAAGGGCATGTACCTTGGTTGCAGTCACATCCCCGGTAGGGGGTGTGCAAGAGGCAGCTGGTCAATGTTTCTCTCTCATCGATGTTTCTAGCTCTCTATCTCTCTCCCTTCCTCTCTCTACAAAATATCAATAAAATATATTTTTTTAAAAAGAAAGCATCTTCATGACTGCCAATAAAATGCAGAAATTGTTTGCTTTGAGCTTCAGTCATAATCCAGCTAGCAAGAATACTTAATGTTGATACACTCTAAGAAAACGTCATTTTCATTATCTCCTGCTGTAAATAAGTAAACAGAAAATTAAAATTATTCAGGCAAGATTCCATCTCTAGATTATTGACTCCCACTGAAAGCAATGAGAGTCAGCATTCAGATCTCAGCAACTTGCCCCAACCCCTGTGGAGTTCATCCAGAGTGTGAAGACTGGCAGCCCAGTTGCCAAACCTGACCCATAGCATGTTTCATTATGCCTGAAAGGTGCTTTTTTAAAGCTGAAACATTTCCATGAAGTTGGTATTTCTGAAAAATTAAAAACTCAAGCAACAGCCAGCTGACATCAGAGTGGGGCAGAGGCTCCTCAGCCACTGCTCACTGTTCCCCATGACTCCACACTATATTCCACCACCCGCTTCGTTCACTGACATCACTAGCCAGACTCCCGCAGACAGAGGTGGCCATAACTCTGTTCATTCCCTCCAAGCAAGGAACCTTGTCTGAGCCTCATTACAAAATCTTATGAAATGGGAATATCAAGGCCTACCACATATTGCTATGAGGAATAAGTTCAACAATGTACGCATAGAGTTGGGTAAAGTATGCATTTAATAAAGAGTGAAATTTATAATTTTTTGTTAATAAAAGCATGGAAACTACATAAATTTTTTAACCAAGGCATCAGCTCCAGGCACCTTGTAGAGACTACTTTTTACACTAACAGCAGTCAATCAATTTAAGTTAAATTGATAAATGTGCAGCTCCTTTTTATTGTTGCTCAACATGAATTTATGTATTTATTTTTAAATTACAGTTTACATTCAATATTAGTTTTATTAGTTTCAGATATACAGCATAGTGGTTCAACAATCATATACTTTACAAAGTGTTACCCCCAATATTTCCAGGACCTACCTGGCATCATACATAGTTATTACAATAGTATTGACTATATTTCCTGTGCTGTACTTCACATCCTTGTGACTATTCTGAAACTACCAATTTGTACTTCTTACTCCCTTTAATTCTTTCACTCAATCTCTCCCCTCTGGCAACCATCAGTCTGTTCTCTGTATCTATATGTTTCTGTTTTGTTTGTTAATTTATTTTGCTCTTTAGATTCCACATATAAGTGAAATCGTATGGTATTTGTATTTCTCTGACGGACTTATTTCACTTAGCATAATACCCTCTGGTCCATCTATGGTAAGATTTCATTCTTTTTTATGGCTAAGTAATATTCTATTATGTATAAGTACCACATCTTCTTTATCCAAGGGTCTATTGGTTATACTTAGGTGCTTACATATCTTGGCTAATAGACAATGTGCTGATTTTTGAGACAAACATTTTCTAAAACTAACTTGCTAACTAATAAATAAACAAAACAAAATCAAGTTAAAAAAAACACACACATATTTGTTATGTTCTGTGTGCAAAGCACATTATGACAAAGTAAATAGCCCAAAGAGTTTTTAAACTACAAGGTAAAGGCAGACATACAGGCAATTAATTTTTTTATTGTTTAAAGTATTACAAATAGTAGTACATATGTCTTCTTTTATTCCCCATTGTCAAGCAATGAATTTTATACAGTGGAATATAGAAGTTCAGAGATTATCTATTACTTCTTTTTTCAGTTATTTTTAATTTTATTATCTTTTTTCTTCAAGATTTATGGATTTTTTTTCATTCATTATTATTTTCTGTTAGTTTTAGGTAATGCAGCATAATGGTTAGACAATCATATACTTTACAAAGTGCATCCCCAATACATACAAAAGAATGAAACCTTATCATTTTTAACAGCATTGATGGATTCAGAGGGTATTATGCTAAGTGAAATAAGTCAGTCAGAGAAAGACAAATATAATTTAACTTATATGTGGAATCTAAAGAACAATATAAATAAACAAACAAAACAGAGTGTATGTTATTTTCATATTTATTTAGACCTAATCTTAATAGTTAGGAGATTGGAGAGAAGATGATTAAAAAGTAGGTAAAACTAAAATGGAAAAAGATAGGGACTACCTACAGAGGACTGTAATTTTGCCTTAGGATACCCTGTAATCAAAGCTAAGAGAGAAAGAAGCAAGACCCAGCATAAGACTGAGAGTACTCATATGATTACAAACTCACCAATGGCTGTCGAAGACGCACTGCTTTCCTGACACTAACACCTGAAAGAAATATATTCTTATAGTCAGACTTTTGATCAGAACAGGATATTAAAGAGTTTGCATTCATGGTGTCTGGCAGATCCTTGGATTAGTATGACAGGGCTGAGCAAACTCTTTCTACAAAGGACTAAATAGCAAATACTTTAGTCTTTGTGAGCCATATGGTTTCTCTTGCAATTACTCAGTTCTGCATTGCAGTGAAAGCAGGCATGGGCAATATGTAAACTACTGGCCTGCTATGCACCAATGAAACTTTATTTAGGAAAACAAGCACAGGGCCATAGTTTACCAGCCTAATTGTTTATGTTGCCAGTTAAAAGCAGAGTTGTCAATTTCAAAAGGTATTTTTGACAGTCATATTAGTGAAAAATAAAAGTTGTCTTTTATATTGTTAACTGTTTCATGGAGCTGATCATCTACTCCTCGTGGCTTGACGTAGAGTATAAGAAGTAAATAAAAAATCCCATGGGCATTAGATACTGATATTTCTTGCACTGTGTAGAAATGTTGCTGTTACCTGCAGCCTTACAGAAGGACTGACTGACATGGTGTTGCTAGTGGCTCAGGGGCCATGCAGAGCTGCTAACACTCAGGGAGCCCAGAGCTCATAAGTGTGATAGTAATGCATCTTCCAAAAAGACCTATGAAACAGATTACTTATATATTAGAGGCCTGGTACATGAAAATTCATGCACCGGAGGGGGGATCCCTCAACCCAGCCTGCTCCTTCTCACAGTCCAGGAGCCCTCAGGGGCAGGAAGTGAGCTGGTGATCAGGGGAAGGTGACACTCCATCACACCTCTGCTGCTGCCACTGCTGGCAGCACTAGCCTCAGCCGGCCCTGTTTATCTGAGCCTCGGGCAGCCCTGGGAGGCTAGGCAATGAATATCCAAGATTTGTCTGTGCTTCAGGCCAGCCCTGGACAGCTAAGGGCTGAGGGTGGGTCTGGCCACACCATGCACCTGCCGCCACCCCACCCCAGCTGTGCTGAAAGGACTGTGGAACTCTGGCAGGGCTGAGGGATCTGGGCGCTGCTATCTTTGTGATGGCATGATAGTCAATTTGCATATTTCCTCTTTATTACATAGGATGGGCTAGAGTGGCAGAGGGTCACTAGAAGGGGAGTTCACAATTTTCTAGAACATTTTTCAAAATGTTCTGGGGCCGAAGCTGGTTTGGCTCAATGGATAGAGCGTCGGCCTGCGGACTGAAAGGTCCCGGGTTCAGTTCCGGTCAAGGTCATGTTGCGGGCACATCCCCAGTAGGGGGTGTGCAAGAGGCAGCTAATCCATGATTCTCTCTCACCAATGTTTCTAACTCTCTATCCCTCTCTCTTCCTCTCTGTAAAAAGTCAATAAAATATATTATTAAAAAAATGTTCTGGGAAGTCAGAGACCTTAAACAGCAAGGTTTTTGTTTTTAGGTTTTGTTCTGGGCATGACTAAAAATGCCCCTCATGTCTATGTTCATCTGTCTTACAATAATTCCAGAATGTCATAGTAGTACATCTCAATCTAAAAGACTTCTCTTCTTCTCTGACTTTTGTGAAATAAAAATTTAAGAAACACTATAATTCCAGTGCCAGGCCCTTGGTAGTCAATCAAAGAAAATTTGTTGAATTTGAATCTGTATCTTTGAAGATAAGCAAAATTAATTTCAGCTCAGCAAAATGTGTGGAAGATGAAGTAATTAATTGCATTTGGAGAGGTCAGGGAAAGCTTTGCAGAAGACAATTCATTTGAACTTGATCTTAATGGAATTGGACATGAACCAAATAGGCAAAAAGTGTAGGAATTAGTGTGGGGCAAGAGGAAGGTTCTAGAATCGAAAGCATGTGGTTTTGATGTGAAGAACCCAAGGGAGATGAAGCTTGAGAGGTAAACAGGACACTCTCAAGTTCAAGGGAATATGAGGCAGGAGGAGACCAACAGTGGACTCATTGGGGGAAACAAATCAAATATCAAGGTGCCTACCTTTGTGCCTACCACCACCCCTGACCAGAAAAAGAAAATGGATCAGCAGCAGGAGTCTCTCTATACATGGGCCTGCTGGTAGCACTCACAACATCAGTGGCACAAATCTGAGAAGAATAAAGTTTTCTAAATCACATGAAAGGATGGCCTTCAAAGTAGAGAGGGAAGCAAGTCAGTGCTCTCCCGGCACAAAGATCTTAGACACAGCACCTTTCAGGAAGCCACTCAGGTGAAGGCCTGCAGGCCCCCTGTCCTCTTGAACCCTCACCAGGTTTAGTAGTGAATGGCAATAAATTGTACTTTTGTTTTTTCCAAAAATGAAAAAAGGTGGGGAGTGGGCTGTAACAAAAAGCCTCCCTTTGTTTTCTTCGCTTCCCCACTGGGCTTTGGATTCATTAAGAATGGTTACACTTGCTGGAGCTTCCCTGAAGGCGGCTACCGTGGCTTTGGCTGCTGGCCTTCCACTGTAACACAAGCAGCCTGCAGCCCCACTCTGTACTCAGCTTTACATTCACGCTAGGAAGGCCTTCTCGCCTTCGGAAAGCGCGCACTGCTGCCTGATCCAAATGAGAAGAGCTGCCTTTTAAGTAATGCTCAGGCCTTCAGACAATAATTACTCTATCACTTGAAAACATAATGCCCCTGTTTCATTGTGATCTCTTCATTGGTTGCTAGACCTCAAACTCCACAGGGAATGTCACAAATTCACATGTTATCTCTGGAAAATAGATACAGCACTTGCAGCTCTGATGTACCTAAAAAGGGGTGTAAGGGGGAAAAAAGAAAAACAACACATTCATGTAGCCAGACAGCTCCCTGTCAGTGATGTATATGAGACAGCTTAAACTGTAAGTTGTTCGAAGAAAAAGGGTGAATATTTTTCCTTATTTCCTTTTTTAGCATAGAATTTGTCAACAGGCAAAGCAATACCTGAAGTAGTGGTGGGTCTCATAAGGCATCGTAGGCAGTGGGTACAGTCAACAGACCATGCGAGCAAACAGAGATGAGTTTGAAACCTGCCTTTAATTGGCAGGGTGATCTAAGTGAGTACTTCAAAATCCCTGGGGTTCAAATTCTTACAATTATAAATGGCTCATACGATTGGGAAGATTGAATTAGACAACGTGTTGATGTTGATCTAAGAAGCAGGCATTGGGAAAGTTCCTTAGGGGAGATATCTGTGGGGTAAAGTGAGGAGGGAGCAGCTGGCCGCTGAGAGAGCCTGAGACCAAAAGGCAGCCCCTCGGAAGGAGAGAGGGAGAGGAGGAAGGTTGGATGGAAGAGTCTTCCAGAAATAGAGCTGCCTTGGCATCTCTGTAATACTCCATCATTGGCTGGGAGCATCCCATGAGAAGTGTGGCCTTATGATATTGTGATTTGTAGTAAGGAATATATATATTTGGTCTCGGTCCTGTTTCTGCCCAAAGCTCCTAAAACCCTTGGGATTTCCTAAAGCCATAAAGTTGTCTATGTTATGTTATGTTATGTGTTGTGTTGTGTTGTGTTGTGTTGTGTGCTATATGTTATATGTTATGTGTTATGTGTTATATGTTATATGTTATGTGTTATGTTCCTTGACTTTTGGAATGCCCCTAAGTCACATACAAATGATAATTAGATAATTGAACTTTAATTCAAACACCCACACACATTACAGAAATAGAAAGGGGCTGGAGATTAAGATCAATGCACACAGCTAATGATTTAATCAATTATGCCCATATAATGAAGTCTCCATAAAAATCCAAAGGGACAGAGTTGGAGAATTTCTGGGTTGGTGCACTCACGGAGATTCAGGGAGAGTGTTGCATAGAAAGAGGGCTTAGAAGCTCTGAGCCCTTTCCCCATATATGCCCTGTGCATCTTTTCCATCTGGCTGTCTATGAGTTATATTCTGGTAATCTAGTAAGCAAAAGTTTCTGAGTTCTTGGAGCCATCTTAGCAAATTAATCAAACCCAAAAAGGGAATATTGAGAACCTCTATTTATAGCCAATCAGTCAGAGGTACAAGTAATAGTCTAGGCTGGCCACTGGTGTCTGCAGTTGAGTTGGTGAGGGAGACAGTCTTGAAAGACTGAGCCCTTGACCTGTGGGATCTGGCACTATTCTCTGGTAGACAGTGACTGAACTGAATTGAATCCTAGGTCACCTAGCTGGTGTCCTGGCTAGTGTTATGGGGAAATTTCCTGTACATACACATACACACATCACCTCAGAATTAATGACCAGAACCCCGTTGGCCACCATACAAACCTAGTAAAGGATTTCAGAGTACCTGGGGCCAAATTACACTCCCTGCTGAACAAAATCGGAGAGATATACCTTCATAGCCACCACCAATTGTATATGAAAGCATTTTGCACAGTAATTGGCATATAGAAGTCAACTGATAAATTATTTTTTCCTTAGATGTCAGACATTTTGTTCACAGATTGAATGAAGACTGAAATCTTCTTGGTTTCAATAAAATTTGAGATGTAAGCTGACCTTCAGTTGATGGAATGCAGTATACAAATTGGTAACATCTCACTCAAGTTTGGAAAAGGATGTTTTTCATATAATAAAATAAAAAACATTGAAGAGAGAAGAAAATGAAAGGTTAGCTCTCTTCCAGCAAACACAAGTTCTCCATCTCAACTCCCATTAAGAGCCCAGTTCCCAGGATAGCAATGTCATGCCCATATTAGTATGGTAGGGGACAAAATGTTTTCAGTCAGTTTATACAACATTATATCATTACCAACATGTTTCTAAACAATAAATCCCTGCTATTATAGGTTCCACATGTGCTAAAACATTTCATTCGCTGAGACTCTGCAAAAATTGTTGCTACTTCCTGTCTTCATCCTCAAGCTACTGTACCTTCTAACAAAGGCGACCTCAAACTTCAGCCTCTCTTTCTTGTTTATTACTGTTTTCCTGTGGAAACAGGAGTCTACAACTTTGTATTTTTATAGCAAAAATCATAAAACACTTTAATGTAGGAATGTACAGCTAATACATTTCTGTACATAGACTTGGTGTCAGGTATTTGGGAATACCACACCAGGCTCTTTCTTCCTAGCTATCTGACCTTGGGAACATTACTTAACCTCTGTGAATCTCAATTTATTCATACACAAACTTGAAATAATATAATCTTACCTTGAAAAGCTGTCCCTGGGTTTAGAGGCAATTAAATTAGGCATTTAAAAATTAGAAGCTAAATGCTAACAAATATTAGCTACCAGTTGCTTCATAAGCATCTTCCAGATCAAAAGCACTGCTAATCTTTATAAACTAGAAGCAAAGCATTAGCATTAGATATTTTTTCGACATCTTCAATATTTTCTTAGTTTATTTCATACTTTGATTTTTGCATGCTTGAGTCCAAGTATACACTCCTTTTCAACCAAATTGACTTATTCTTTCCCTTAGGAAACAGGGCCTTCTCTGAAATGTATGGATCCTCTCCTGCCAAGAAGAGAAAAGTCTTCCTATCTTAATCAGGTCAAGGCCCTTCCTTGCTAGGCCCAGAGGTTACTCAGCAGTAGCTGGTACAGAGAATGATTCCCGCTCTGCAACTGTCTGTTACCATGGAGACATGCTAATTAGTGAATGATGAGAAAGCAAAGGAGTTCAGGGTCTCTAAAACTATGAGAAAGAACAGGAAATGAATGGAAAAATATGGATGAAGAGAAATTAAGGGATCTTAAGGGGCAAATTGTAGGTAAAGGAGTCCTGGAATGATAGGGTCATAATGAAGAAGTAGAAGAGGGTTATGAGGAAAGAATATCAATGACAATGACTCATAGATTGTGAGTTTGAAGACATGAAGGCTAGAGACTATAGTTTAAGAGAAGAAATGAAAAACTCCAATTGTTTCAAGGGTGAAGTCACAAGATCACAGAACGTTAAGGACCTGAATTTAACCAGTGTTGAATGACAGGAATATTTTTTTCTAAATGGAAGGAAATGTGACACTCATAGCCATCAAAATAGATTGCAAATCTCTGCAGACATTTCTCTGCTACCACTTGAGTTCACATTTGCCATCATAATTTGCTGGGTGGAGTGTCCATGTGCCAGTGCCTGGTTTTTCTGTCCAATTCTCTGAGCCAAATGTGCCCTTGGATTTCTATATCTAGACCTTCAAGAAATAACAGGATAGAAAAGGAATACAAGTGAGAATGTCAAGAACTGTGTTTGAAAAAAATAATATAGATATAAAGCTTAAGGACATATGAGCACTTATGTAACTTATGCATTTTGAAGATTTTACTAAGTGATAACATCTAACATCCAAAGAGAAATTTCATGTTATTTAATATAAACATTTTCATTTATTTTATTATACATGATTTATTACTCATTATTGATGATTACACTTAAATGAGAGATGTTTTATGCAAATATAAAGATAGTGTTGGTTTCTAATAAGCAAAATATGCAAGCTACCTGTGAAAGCCAATGTATGACCAACATCAGCCCATATATGAAGGAAGAGAACTGGCTTATTGTGTTAACTGGAGGAGAGTTATGTAGTTAGGTGAGTCTCACGTGCAAAATTAATCTCATCTGGCCTTGTACATGAACAAATTCACAGTATTCTGGATCTTGGAAATTACCCACAACCTTAGATTCCCGTGCCTTCAATTTCTACAAATCCCATCTATCCAGATAGTCATTCATGTTATAGATTCCCTTTCATCCTTCAACTCCAAATCAACTACCATCCCCTCAGTAGAGGCCTGCCTAGATCTTTACAATAGTTAGCAGTGAGTATCCATCTTAAAGGACCTGCAGCACTTTGTACCGCCTCTCTTATGAAACTAATTCTTGACATTTTGGCTATTTGTTTCAGTAACTGTCTGTCCTAGGTTACAAACTCCTCAAGGATAGAGATAAGCTTTTATACACCCTTATATTCTCCAGTGTCAATAGCACCGCAAACAATGCAGAGAAAATATCAGGTGCTCGTTAAATATATATTAAATGAATAATTGTAGTAAATTATAACTGGTAACTAATTTGTATAGTGATTTAAATTTAATAAAGGACTCTCGGGTCACTAAAGTGTAAGCTTATTAAGCCCATTTTTTAGACACCTCTATTTTTAGGACATTAATTCAACAGATTTGTTAAATGAGTGTCCAGAATTATCCAGAAATCTGGCCTTTCTTTTAAAATTTATAGTTCCTTAGCAATGTAATAATGCCTAAAAATATCTGTCCTCTCTCAAGAGAAATCAAACTCTGCCAATACATATATTTTAAAAGATAAGCTTTCCTGGTCATGGAATTTTCCATTGAAGCTGGCAAGGCCAGAAGTGGATGTGCTAGAAGCTACAAGGGGTTCCCCCAAACAACTCAGGTCTAATCAGTTGGATGGGCACATAGTTAGTCCAAAACTCATTCCAGTTCTAACAGCATGAGGAGCCATTCTCAGGGGGAAAGCCAGCTGGGATGGAGCTCACCTGACTGGAGAGGAAGCAAAAACATTGACCCTCTCCAGCATGTTGCCTGCATTTTGTATCACTCTGCTTACCCTGAAGTCTTTTAATAATGCTATTAAACATCACCAAGTCAATTAATATAATATTAAAAATGTTTTTGAAAAGCACCATTTGAGGGGTACAGCACCATGAATTCTGAAGAACCAATGGCCCTTTTTTCTTTTCTCCCAGGCTTGCCTCTGAGTTAACCAAATGTGTGAAGGAAGTGTTAAATTTATAGGCATGACATATATAAACCTATAGATTCTATTAAGTTAATTTAGTTTAGTATCTAAACTCCCATAATACTGATCACTGTAGGTGAAGAATTCAATGGTTCACATTTTTTAAAAATCATATTAGCTCTCATCATCTAATAGTGAGAATAAGACACAGGGCAGAACCATTGGGGTGGGGCAGAGAGAAAGAGGAGGCATATTGGGCCCTGGGAATGAGAGCAGGTGAAATGGTGATGCTTTAGTGGAAGATTATAGGCAACCAGTAAACAGCTCTAATACTAAATAGCTGAGGAGCACGAAGTTAGGCCGATAAAAGGAAGGGAGCTAGGGGGAAAAGATGGAGAAAGTAAATACAAATTCAATTATCACAGTTATGGCTGAGAACAACCATGGTGAAAATCAAAACCCAGTCATCTTTCTCTAGGCTATTACACACAAAAATATGGTAGGGCTCTTTGAATATGTGCTACAGAGCCATACCTCAGACCACTTCCTGTTACCAAAATATATGGCAAGTATATATTGATAAATATTATATATTCCCAACCAGGTGATAAACTCAGGGGTCCTCATAAAAAATGCACTTCAGAAAAGTCTTCTCATAGAATTTTAAATAAAAAATATTCTATAAATTTCTGAATTTTATTCCCAGGCATTTAGTTTGTTTCACATCTACAACCACTTCATTAATTTTAGCCTGACATTTTAAAGATTTATTTCATCACAAATACACTCTCCTAAACAAGACAACAGGAGTGGATCAAGGTGAATCCTTTACCTCAGAGTATAAAATCCTAGATTATCATTATTACATCAGTTATATGTTAGACAGCACACTTATAATCTAAGAAGAGACAAATTTATAAAAACACCAAAGTAATACATAATTATTTCTGTAACTACACACAAAATAATTTTTCAAATTTTCAAAAGACTCCACTTCTTATATCATTGGAGCATTTATATTTAAGAGATAGCATATATTTTCCAGATATATTAAAGAAATATTATTAATATCATTTATTCTTAATATTACAAGTAGGTTTGCAATGTGAATACATTGTACTCAGATCTATGTCTAGAACTTAAGTCATAATTACTTTATAATCACAGAAATTCTAATTTAGGAAGTATCCAAGAGCATGAAGAAGCACTTGAACTGTTGATCACCCAGTTAGTTTCTCTGCCTTAAATATCTCTTCCATAATCATTCAGACTCCAAAATTTCTCCATCTAGAAACTGTTGCTTCTACTTATATTTGGACAGTCTGGAATTGTGACATAATGCTGCTATCTGGCTCTTTCTCACCATTCTCAGTGCTTTTCAGTGGTTTCTGAAACTCTCTGTCTTTATTTTTTAGTCTCCACATTGTATTTTTGAATAACAGAAAGATTAGAGGGCAAAAAATGAACATTCTTTCAACTCACCAAGTTCTTCTTAGGTCATTTGGAATGTTATAACTAATTGTCACAAACTGGATAGCTTTTAAACAACAGAAACTTATTTCCCACAATTCTGGAAGCTGAAAGTTGAAGGTCAGATCAAGGTGCCCAGCATGGCCAGGTAAGGGCTCTCTTTCCAGTTGCAAACTTGTTGTATCCTCAAGTGATGGAAGGGGCTGGGAAGCATTCTGCAGTCTCTTTCACAAGGGCTCTACTCCATTCATGAGGGTTCAACCCTCAAGAACTAATCATGTTCCAAAGGCCCTACCTCCTCACACCATCTCATTGGACTTTAGGATTCCAACATGTGAATGTTGGGGAGAGATGACATTCAGATTGTAGCACCCTCCATCATGCCAAATGATAGGATCCAAATTCTGAGTGACCCAAATGAGTGAAGCCAATAAGGAGCTTCAAAGTGCAAAAATATAATCTGAAAATAATTAAGAGCAGGGAAGAAATGGTTAGAGGCTCACAGTAAGTGGTAAACTAGCAGTAAGTTAATAATGTGATGCTGTAATATATACAAAACAATTCAAATACTAGGATGCACAAAAGCAATCACTTTCTCCCTATTAGTCAGAACTTTATCAAGAAGCATTGCCTGTATTAGGATCTGCAAAAGAGAAATAGATAATTCAGGAAAAATAAGGCAAAGGCATTAGATTCAGACATTATCAGGCTTTGAGTGTTATTGAATAATTGTTTCAAACAATGAAGTGCATTAAGGACTCCCTTTAAAAGGTCTTTCAAAATAAGTATTTGCAAGGTATACATCTGAGGAAGGACTTGCATCTAAAACAAATTTTAAAACTCTTATAACTCAAGAAGAAGGCAGACAGCCCAATTTTTTAATGGGAAAATAATTTGAACAATTTACCAAAGATTGGTAGATGGTAAGTAAATGCATGAAAAAAAAATGTTTACCATCTTTAGTCATTAAGGAAATGCAAATTAAAGCTACAATGAGATATCCCTACAAACCAACCAGAATGGCAAAAAATGTAAAACTCTCAATATCAAGTGTCAATAAGAATACAGTGCAACTGGAATTCACATCTACTGTTGCTGGAATGTAAGATGTTTCAGCCTCTTTAGAAAATAGTTTGGCAGTCATAAAGTTAAACAAACATTTACTACTTGACCTTTCAATCCCATTTCTAGGTATTTGCCCAAAAGTAATGAAAAGATATGTCCAAACAAAGACCTGTAGGCTATTTTTTATAACAGCCTTATTTGTAATTGTTAAAAAAAAAAAACTGGATACCTAAATGTCCATGAACTGGTGAATGGATAAATAAATTGCGATACAACCACAAAATGGAATTTTACACAGAACATGAAAAGAACAAGCTATTAATACATGCACCAACATGAATGAGCCCTAAAAGCATTAAGCTAAGTGAAAGCTACTATATGATCCAATTTATAAAGCATTTTGAAAGCATCAAAATTATAGGCACAGAAAACAGGTCTGGGGGTTATGAGGGGCTGGGAGAGAGAAAGGGGGTTAATTACATAGGCAATGAAGGAGGCTTTATAAGTGATGGAAATATTCTATATCTAAATTGTGGTTGAAATTACACAACTGTATACTTTCTCCAATCTTAAGAAATTATATATTTTAAAGGATTATGTTTTACTTTATATAAATTATACCTCAATAGACCTGACATTTTTCCAAAAGGATATATGTGTGTGAGTGTGTACACACACACACACACACACACACACACACACACACACACACACCATGATGACCACACAGCTTGCCTTCCAAAGGTGATGAGAACTTTTAGGAAGCATTAGGCCATGTACCAGCCACATTGCATTGTTTCACTACTTGACTCTATGCCATTAAGGGCATTTTAAAAAGAACAACAACTACCCACAACCTCCATAAATTAGGGCTGCCCCCTTCTTAACCCCCAGTCAAATAATCAAACTTTTCACATTTAATTTTGTTTGAACCTTCAGGTGTTAAATAGTCAATTTGAAGGCCCAACCGCCCCCACCTGTCCTAACATGTTCCACAAGCTCTTTTACAGCATCTGAAACTTATCTGGAGTCATTTTCTAAAGGGTGATAATAGAAATGTTCGGGGTAGACGGCAGACTTCACAAACGCATAATAAAGCTTTTACTTAAATGGATCCTACCCACAAAATTAGGAACCCCCAACTTCGCCACAGCAGGGCGGTGACGATGAGGGCTGTCGAAAAAAGCATTAAAAATGCTTTTTTGTCGAAAAAGAGGATTCATTTTCACCTTACTTTGGACCTTTTCCTGTAATTCCTTATATAAAAATCTCTTTTTTTCCTTTGACCATTAATACTGATAATTATATCTGTATTTCTTAAGAATATTATGAGTTGCCATTTCTGCATAGTAGCAGATTGAATTTATTCACCTTACGGATATATTATTATCACAGATAATAACTGCAGCATGATAATTATCATTAATTATTCATTTGGATTAAGAGGCAAATAGGCTTGTATTCAAGGGTCTTCCAGAATACCGTTCATTGTTCCCGAGCCCTGTGTGCCAGTGTGACTAATTCATACTCTTTTCAGAGCCACTGCTGACATCTGACTGGTCCCATATGTATTTATCTGAAGACATAATAAAAGGAATAAGTACACCATTTCAGGATGGAGTCACTAAAATAGACATATGGTTTCCTCTTGGCCTTTAAGTGAGGGTATGCAATTGTCTGTTAAAACCAGGCCGCCGTGAGCATTGCCTGTCGTAGATGTGGATGCATTCCTTTTCTTTGCATCCTCGCCTCAGACTATTTAAGCATATATGAGCCTGTATATTTACATAATAGCTTTTTGCAAAAACAATAATGTGGTATGTCATATACTTTATCCTTCACTTGGACAAAACGTTTTAGAATGGTTATTTGTGCCTGCAAGGAGGTTTTGAGTACTCACTATAGTACCAGACTTTCTTCTAGTTACCCCAGGAAATAACACAAAATCCTTATGTCTTAAGGATTAAGTTTGAAGTTGTCTTAAGTTTAATATGCAGAAAGAGCCTCTGCAAAGTTTAAAAAACCTGTAGAGAAATTAAGAAGAGAGGAGATGAAGGAAAAAAAGAGGTTGGCACATCTTATAAATACACATGCTTGTTGGTGATTTTTTTGGCTAACATACTCCCAAGTTAAGACATGTATGTATTCTCAGTGTCTCTTTTCTTTTGTTTCTTCTCCAAGTGTTTTTTTTTAATTTTTGTAATTTTTCATTCATATTTACACTTTTAAAGTGGGCATGAATGACAATTTGAGAACTATGTCACCAGAGCTAACATTTAACACAGGATGCAGTTCTTATGTGTCCTTATTAGACCTGCCAGTATTATTCCCATTTAGAAATGAGAAAATTGAGACACCAGGAGATTACTTGGTGCTTGAGGAGGACACAGTGGCAGAACTAAATCAGGAATCCATGTCTCTTAATCTTTTACTCCTGTTTCTGTGCCTGACTACAGCTGTGAATTGTCTGAAGTACACGATAAAGAAATATAGGGAGAAACTTTGAAAACTCTGTCAGATACAACTGCTCTGAATTTCAGAGCAGGAAGGGACCTCAGGAATATTGGCTCTGAAGCTCCACTGGGGTTATTCAAAGCAGCTTCTATCACTGCTGACAGTAGTTACTGACTATTCATTCCCACTCCTCCTTTCAAGCTCATATAGTATTTATGTCTGGTCTCTCAAGTCTGACAGAGGGGTAATGGTCAGAGACACCTTTGTGAGGAGTACACACATGCTGCTGTAATGCAGGTTGTATTTTGAATAGAGCTCTCATTTTAATAATAATAATTAGTAGTACTTGGAAAATACTATATGCCAATAGATGCACTATGAAAATGTTATACATTATCTGCAGAGAGAATAGATGCCCAAATAGCTTCCCTTTACTGAGGAGTTGCCTGTGAAGAAGTCTCAATCTATTAGTCATTGGTTTCTTTGATAATTAACAAAGTAGAAAAGGGTATTTAAAACATTTCTTCTTGGGAATTTAGACATTAAGTTTTCTATCTATCTACTTATCCTACATGTATTTATTGAGTACTTACTGTAGTACCAGACTCTCTTCTAGTTATCCCAGGGAATAACACAAAATCCTTAAGTCCATTCAAAAGGCTATAGTAGACTATGATAGACTAGGTGGCTCACAAACAATAAAAATGTATTTCTCATAGTTCTGGAGGCTGGGAAACCCAACATCAAGGCCAAGATGTTTTTTCTGGTGGGAACCCCTTCTTGGTTCATAGATATACATCTTCTCATTATATCCTGACATGGCAGAAGGGATGAAGAAACTCACTGGGACCTCTCTCATATGGGCACTAATTTCATTCATGAGGGCTTCACCCTCATGACCTAATCCCCTCCCTAAGACCTCACCTATTAATATGATTACACTGGGGATAGGTTTCAACATATGAATTCTGAGGGGACCCAAATGTTCAGACTATACCACACTGTACCCTTGAGCAATATATATTTAGTGGGGGAGACAGATAACACACAAATATTTCATATATTATAGTGTGAAAATGCTATACAGAAAAAATAATGTTGAATATGGCAGTAAAGATGAATAGACATAATTGGGGGCAGCTCCTTAAGATGGAACAGTGAGAGAAGACACAGCTAGGGGATGTGAAATAGGAAATGGGCAAAAATGTTACTATGGGTAGACTCTGAGAGCATCTAAGGCAGTAGGCCAGCAGACACAAAGGTATTCATATGAGTGAGAGTTTTCAAAAGAGGAGTCAGAAGCCACAAAACATCCTGCACCGATAAAAATGTTCTTGCCAACAATATTTAATTTGTTGTCAGCCTCTTTAGTTTTCCTCTGAACATTTTTCTCTCTTGCTCTGAATTTTATTCTCTTCTTGCTGAGCATCTTTGATCTGATTGTTTATGTTTTTCTTTTTGGCCATGCTATGTTGACATTTCTGTCAAGCCCCTAAAATCAGATTCTAAAAATGGAACAGTCTTCTAGTAGTCATGATCACTTGAATATAAAATAACCTGGCACATGAAGAAAAAATCAAAAAACAACAGAGTGGTGAATTACAGTTGCTTTACATTTGAATTACAATAAGTTTTGATGGATCGGAGGAAGAGACCATATTACATGAATGTCTCTCCTGATGTTTTTCCTTTGTCTAAAAGGAATATTGACTTTAAATCCGTCATACTTACAAAAACAATAGCTAAGAGCTAACATTTCTTGAAAGTCCACATTGGGCAAGGGCTCCAAGGAGCACTTCAGATGCTCTTTCTAGTCCATGCCCTGATCCTATGCAGGAGGCAACATTACCCCCATTTTCAGGGGAGGGAGCTGAGGCTCACATAGAGGAACTATCCCAAGGTTGTCCAGCTACATTGCCCTTGCTGCAAATCTGTGCTGTTAGCTATCATCTCCTATTTACAGTCAGGAGATTTCAAGGGTTTTGAAGCATAGGGTGACATAGATTTCTGCTTAAAATAGAGAGTTCTGGCAGCAGTGTGAAGAGTGGATTGGAAAAGAATGAACTTAAGAGTTAAGAGAAATGGGAGATAATTTCAGTTTAGGAGAGAGAGAGAGGGAGAAAGAGAAAGAGAGAGAGAGAGAGAGAGAGAGAGAGAGAGAGAGAGAGAGAGAGAACTTAAACTAAGAACACTGTCAAGAGTGATTATAGTAACAATCAGCTACCCACTGGAGGATGACTATGGAATCTAATATCCAAAATCAGGAGAATATGTGTAGAAATGCATGTTCAAATAAGCTACACAATAATAACTTTTAGTAATGGTTTATGTAATCTTCCTATAGCAGTACACTGCCCTCGATGGCTTTCTGATTCATGCATTAAATGGTCCCAACTATACCAGTGTAAAAGGTATGATGAGTCTGCTGTTGAAAATGTAAAATGTGTCACTTACTGCTCAGGAAAGGGGTCCCAACTACACTGTCAGTTCCCACAGGCACTCTGGAATCTCAACCAGTTCTCCAAGAGCAAGCACAGGCTTTAGCTCCCTGCCCTGAGAGAAGTGATAAAGAGGCTGTACTATGTCTGTACAATTGCACAATTTTAAAACTTTATTGAAATTTTTAGTAACTGTAATTCAGTTCCCCAATCTAAATAGCTATACAGAATACATTGAATATACTTTTCTTGCCTTGCTCTTGAAAAGATGGAATAATTATGAATATAAATGACTTCTGTTTCCTTCATGTAAAAAATGCATTATGTACATATAAGTCAAGTAGAGTATAAGAGAGAAATAGATGCAGTGTAATAATGATAGGAAACCATAATATCTGCGTGGAGGTAGATGCAAAATTGCCACTCATTACTCGAACGGGGAGAAAGTTAGTAGGCAATTAGCAACAGCAAATGCCAAGTGGAAGGATAATTTGTAAGACAACAATAAACATAGTCTACACCAATGAGACAGAAAGAAAGAGGAAGCAGAGGTGCCAATAAAACAAACATAGCAGCCATGGGAAGGGCTGCATTAGCACAAGAAAATGAAATGAATCTTCTCTATTCCTCATCATCAGTTCCAGCATCTTCGATTCTCAGCTTGTTCTGGATTAGTAGCAATAGCCAAGTTTAGAAAATTATAGTAATAATAAGCCACATTATGTGAAAAAGCTTGCTTTCAGACAACCAAACATATTCACAGGACTTATTCACAGAGCAAGCCATGCTCTTCTGGAAACAAACAAAACCCCCAAAAAAGGAGCAATAAAAATAGAAAGCAATGACTCACCCCTTGAAATTCAAAGAACAAATAATTATACAATCAGTGAAGAAGGACCTGAGGGATATAAATCAGTCAGCTCGTCTACATCCACACACATATGAAGTAATTACAGTGAATGATTTTTTAAATTAAGAAACACAATGATTGCGAACATAATTTCAGAATCTCTAACATAACTACTTTTTTGTATTTACCTGACCTGAAGCATTTCAGACCAATTAAAATCTGTCTTAGTTTCAATGATCTTTAGAAAGACTATAATTTTCCTCATAATCTACTCATTATTCAGAGAAGCCTTTTATACGCATGTAGATATAACTATTTGTGTCATAGACACAAAGAATGGAGTCTACAAATAATAACACAGAACATTTCTTAAGTAACTTGAGAAATTATTCAGTATGTACTTTGCTACACACATCATATACATAATCTCCTCACAGCCCTATAAGGTGGGTACTATTATTTCATATCTTATATACGATGAGGAAACTGAGCCTTAAAATTTTAATTTCCTGCTCAGAGTAAAGCTGGATTTTAAACTCAGATCTGTCAAATTGCTGAGCCTGAGCTCATAACAATAGAGAAGAATAATATAAATTATAATTGAGAAGAGCATTCTGGAATCCAGGCTCTGCCATTTGACCTAGTGATCCACTTCTAGGAAAATATCCTAAGAATCCTAAAACACCAATCAGAAAGAATACATGCACCCCTATGTACATAGCAGTGCTATTTACAAAAAATTAATATCTAGAAATAGCCATGTGCCCATCAGTAGGTGAGTGAATAAAAAAGATGTAGTACATTTACACAATGGAATACTATTCAGCTGTAAAAAAAAAAGGGGGGGGGATCTCTTACCATTTGAGACAATATAGAGGGACCTGGAAGGTATTAAACTAAGTGAAACAAGCCAGTCAGGGAAAGACAAGTATCACATGATCTTACTCGTATGTGCAATCTAATGAACAAAATAAATTGATGAACAAAATAGTTCCAGAGACAGAGGCATAGAACAGACTGATGAATCTCAGAAGAAAGGGGGGAAGGAAGAGATTAAGCAAAGAACTTATGCATATACTATAGACCTGGTGCACAAAATTTGTGCACAGATACAGTCCCTAGGCCTGGCTGGCAATTGAAGCTTGAGTGTCTGGTATGCAAGGGCAGATCCCAGCTGACCTCTGGGCCCTGAGAAGCACCTGGACCCCAGTCCCCCAATTGCCCCCCTCTGCCTGAGTCATGGTGCCTGAGTCCCCACATGGAGACACCATGGGCCAGGGTGCAGCATTGGCCTCTGGGTTTCCCAGTGGCACTGCACAGAAGCAGACCGGCTCCTGTGCGAACCCATGATGAGCCTGACCGGCCCCTGCGGTCTTGGAAGCCCATTGGGTCCGGCAGCACCTCCACTGCTGTCCGCTGCCAGTACCTAATCACCGACACCCACCATGTTTTGCACTGCCTCCTGGGGGTCAGTGCACATCATAGCGAGTAGTCGAATTCCCAGTTGAACTCCTGGTTGAGGGGACAATACGCATATTAGGCTTTTATTATATAGAACAGCCGTGGACAAACTACGGTCCTCAGGCCGGATCCAACCTATTCGGCTGTTCTATCTGGCTCGCAGAGCCAGAAGAGCCGAGGATTCTCTTGCTCTCCCCTCCGCTCCTTCACCAGCAGCCCAAGATGAGAGTGCCAGCATGGTCAGGTTGCTTTTGTTCCGGCCCTCCGGTCCAGTTTAAGAACCTATTGTGGCCCTTGAGTCAAAAAGTTGCCCACCCCTGATATAGAATATCTTCTATTGATTTCAGAGAGGAAGGAGAGGGAGAGAGAGAAAAAAAAACATCAATGATGAGAGAGATTCATGGATTGGCTGCCTCCTGCATGCCCCACACTGGGGATCAAGACCACAGCTTGGGCATGTGCCCTGACAGGGAGTCAAACCTTGACCTCCTGAGTCATAGGTCTACTTTCAACCACTTAGCCATGCCTGCTAGGCTCTTGTTTCTTATTTTAAAGGAGAGAGAATTAACACTACAGAGGTCCACTTGCCCAAAACTGCCAAGTTTTGCAGTGACAGAGTCAGAGGTAGGGAAGGGGACTGATTCTAAACATGCACTCACGAGACACTATCTCTGGCTCTTTAAGAAGCACTTATTTGAGGCCCTCATATTCCCCACATGGGAACCCCCACACTCCCTACCTGCCATCAGAGCTGAGGAGGGTAGAGGATGGGAAGGGCATCTGCAGTTCACCTGGGAGGGGCGTGCGAGGGGGAGGGGAGGGCAGAGATGGGAGCACTACAGACCCAGAGTGGGAGTTAGAGGCAGCGATCTGGATGCTGACCCCCTGTCCCAATGTCTCAGGAGAGTTTCTTTCTCCAGAAGCACTGCAAGCATTGCCTTAGGCTGTGGGACTTGGGGCTGGTCCCCGCCTTTCTGTTCTGTGGTGCGGGATCCTCTCTGTCCTGGAAACTGGAGTCGGGGATTGGAGTCCGGCCACTTGGGCAAGCCCTTTGCACTGGACCCTGAGCCCTTTTGTGCCACTCGTGACCCGGTTCCGGGCACAGCTGATCTGTGTGTCCAAAAGAGGGCTTTATTTTCCTAGTTTTCAACGTTTGCTTCCCATAATACTGTACATACTGTTGTGTTATTTTTTGTACCAACAATAAAACCATTTGCTTGTTTTCAATAAGTGCTTGTTATCACTGAAGAGAGCTTTGTGGGGGAGAGGGGCATAGAGGGATTAAGGCAGCCAGTCGGGAATGACCCGCCTCCTGGACGTCAGAGTGAGAAGCTGGTCGTGAATATTCCACGTCCCTCATGTTGAGCTCAAATTAAGAACTGGGTTTTATAGTCAGACCCTCAAAACAGACAGCCCCCTGCCACCAGCTGCCAGAGAGCCCGCCTTCTCAGGGGCTGAGCTGAACATGGGGTCTCCTCCCCGCTCTTCTCTCCCCCACATCATTCCTCATGCTCTGGCTTCCCTCCAGCACACCCCAATGCCGCCACCTCGGCTGCCAGTTTCCACTCTCTGCATCGGCCTCGAAGAGGGTGCTGTCTCCTCCTGCTTCCTCTTCCCCATCAGTCTGCTCCTGACACAGAAGCCAGCGGGCCTCACCTACAGCCCAGGGTGTCTCTGCCTACACTCAGGGGATGCCAGGTTCTCACAGGACCTCAATCCCTGCAGGATGTGCCCTCTGACCCAGCATTGATCCCCTTCCATTTGGCCTCTTGCTTGTCCTGCTGCCCCTCTGTGGGCTGTGCCCTCTGCCCGATGCCCTTCTGCAGGCATCTGCCTGGCTCTCCTCCATTTTCCCACTTTCCCTCGGTGGCCTCCCTCTGCCCCTCCCTCTCGGAGCTCCATGCGGCTTCATTCCCATGTTTTCATGGTGCCCATGCCCTCTAATAGCTGCACCTCAAGTCTGTACAAGGCTGTTTCCTCCCTGCACCCCGTCCTCTCCTGGTGGAACGCACTCTCTGTAGGACAGGGCGGCTGGCTCCCTGCTGCTCTGCAAGCACCGGGGCATCACCTGGGCGGGCGCTCAGTGATCCGGGCTGAATAAGATGCACAGGCAGCGACGTTAGGTGTAAAGGCCACTGGAGGGCAGACTCACTTGGAGCTGAGGGCCTGTGAGCTCTCTACACAGCCCTCAGGGTGGGGCCTTGGGAGCCAGCTGGTCTTTTCTTGCAAGAAGGTAGGAAGAAGAGAATGAAAAGGAACAGTGTGTGTGTTTTCCCTCAACTACTAAAAGCTGATAATCTTATTCCATTCTGAAAGCTATGAATAGAAACACTTAGATCAACCCTATGAGGCAGGTTCTGGGAATATCTGAGATTCCGTAGAGAGTACGTGGCCTTTACTCACCACAAAGATGGTGCTTAGTAACTTCCAGCTTTTAGTGTTTTGATTTGTGCACTGGTGGGCGGGGGCCTGTGGGGATTAGCCTGTTTTGGGAGCGCCACTCATCCCAGTCAGCAACTGCCATCTGTTAGTGATGTGACTTGTGCACTGGTGGGGGGGCGACCTGTGAGGGTCAGCCCAGTAATTGTGGACCTGACTTCTGAGTGGCTGCTACCACTGTGGGAGGGCCCTGCACTGACCCCCAGGGGACAGCTCCTGTGTTGAGAGCCTGGTCAGGCCATCAGTCATTTTGGTCATCATAGTCATTGCCTATATATATATATATATATATATATATAGGCAGTGACTGAGAGAGTGCTGCTCTCTCAGTGGCTGCAGCCATCTTGATTGGGTTAATTTGCATACTCACTCCTGATTGGCTGGTGTGCATGGCTTGTAGGTATAGTGGAGTGATGGTTAATTTGCATATTGCTCTTTTATTAGATAGTATGTATAATCCATGGACACAGATAATAGTGTGGTGAAGGCCTCGAGAGGAGGGGGCATGTGTGAGGGAAAAGTGGAGACATCTGTAATATTTTTAACTATATATATATATATATATATATATATAGTTAAATATATATATGTTATATAAATATTATATATATATATATATATATATATATATATATATATATATATATAATAGGCCCGGTGCACAAAATTCATGCATGGGAGGATGTCCCTCAGCCCAGCCTGTACCCTCTTCAATCTGGGATCCCTGCTCATTTAGGCCTCATCCCGGTAGAGCCTAAATGAGCAGTTGGACATCCCTCTCACAATCCAGGACTGCTGGCTCCCAACTGCTAGCCTGCCTGCCTTCCTGATTACTCCTAACCGCTTCTGCCTGCCAACCTGATCACCCCTAACTATTCTCCTGCCAGCCTGATTGATGCCCAACTGCTCCCCTGCCAACCTGTTTGCCCCTAACTGTCCTCCCCTATTGACTTGATCACCCCTAACTGCCCTCCCTTGCAGACCCAACTGCCCTCTCCTGCTGGCCATCTTGTGGTGGTCATCTTGTGTCCACATGGGGGCATCCATCTTGTGTGTTGGAGTGATGGTCAATTTGCATATTATTCTTTTATTAGATAGGCTAGAGACCTGGTGCATGGGTAGAGGACAGCTGGTTTGCCCTGAAGGGTGTCCTGGATCAGGGTGGGGGTTCCCTTGGGGCATGGGGTGGCCTGGGAGAGGGGCCTGTGGTTATTTGCAGGCCAGCTACACTCCCCCACAACCCAAGCAGAAGCCCTGGTATCTGAGATATATTTATCTTCTATAATTAGAACTTTGTAGCCTTGAGTGGAGCCAAGCCTCCTGCTTGCTCTGTGGTCACACATTTTTGTTTGGATTTATTTATCTTCTATAATTGAAACATTGTAGCCTTGAGCTGAGATCTGTGCTGTCCAGGGTGTGCAGAAAGGTTGGCTTCCTCCATTGCCAGGGGAAACTCAAGCCTTCTGCTCTCTCCAGTTCCATGGCTGCTGCCATTTTGGGGGGAATTTTTTTTATCTTCTATAATTGAAACTTTCTAGCCTTGAGTGGAGGCCTGGGCTAGTCAGGGTGTGCAAAAAGCTTGGCTTCCTTCATTGCTGGGGAAACCCAAGCCTCCTGCTCTCTCAGTGGCCGCAGCCATCTTGATTGGGTTAATTTGCATACTCACTCCTGATTAGCTGGTGTGCATGGCTTGTGGGTGTAGTGGGTTGATAGTTAATTTGCATGTTGCTCTTTTATTAGATAGTATGTATAATTCATGGACACAGATAATAGTGTGATGAAGGCCTCGAGAGGAGGGGGCATGTGTGGGGGGAAAGTGGAGACATCTGTAATATTTTTAACAATAAAGATAATTTTTTTTAAAAAAATTGATTAGGTTAATTCAGTTAATCCTACATTAGCTCCAAAAGGAAAGAATAATGATGATCAAGTAATTTGCTTAGAGTCACCTGGTTAACTGAGAAGCCAAGTTAATCTTGACTAGAAAGGCTCTGATTTTAGCTACTCTACTACAATCCTGGAATATTCTTTCTTCATCTAAGTAGCATTGCTCACATCTCAGCTATAGTATCTTTCCTAATTGCTGAATAACATAGTTAGCTATCTGAACCATACATTAATCATCTTGCAGTTTCTATGTGTCAGGAGTGTGAGTATAGCCTAGCTGGGTTCTCCACTCAGGGTGTCATCAGACTACAGTCTAGGTGTGAAGTGGGATACATTCCTATATGGATTTCAGAGTCCTCTTCCAAGTTCACATGTTAGCAGAATTCAATTACTTTTGGTTGTAAGACAGGTTCATGCTTTTTTGCTGGATGTCAGTCAGGAGCCTCTCTCAACTTTCAGGGCCCCACCACCTCACACCACCCATACACACAAAGTCTTTACCATAGGGCCCACTCAGACCCCCTCACAATATGGCAGCTTACTTCTTCAAAGCTAGAAGGCAACTCTCTCAGACATCTAGTCTCTTATAAAAAGGTCACCTAATCAGGTCAGGCCATCTAAGATAAGCTCCTTTTTGTTTACTTAAAATCAACTGAATAGGATCTTTAATTACATATACAAAATCCCTCCATCTAATATAATATATTATCCTATCACCTTTGCCCTACTGTATTGATAGAGATAAATTACTGATCCCAACCTCACTCAAGAGGATGCAATTATACAAAACTGTGATTCACTCGGGTTCATTTTAGAGTTATGCTTACCACATCAGCTTTAATATTACTTTCTTTAGGATTTCTTTGCTGTTCCCTATAACTTAATTACTCTCCAACTCCCATGTCCTGTATAGTCTCATCATAGAATTTATCCCACAGTATTGTTATGGTTTTCTCCCTGCTAGATGCCAAGTCCTTACAGCCATAGATTTTATCTTGTTAACTACAGTACCCCAGTATCCTTCTCAATGTCTGACATTTAGTTATAATTCAATAAACAGGAGCAATTATTACTCAAAGAGTATCTATAATAATAAAAACATAATATGCTAATTAGACCAGACAGCCAAATGACCTTCTAAACATCATTTAGGATGTACTTCTGGGCAAAGCAGCAGTGGCGAGGGCCAAGGCAGAGGTGGTCAGAGGCGATGAGGCAGGCAGGTAGAGTGGTTAAGAGCAAACAGGCAGGTGAGTAGTTAAGAGCCAGCAGTTCCAGATTGCTAGAGGAATGTCCAATAGCCCAATCCCTAAACCAGCAGTTGGACATCCCCCAAGGGGTCCCAAATTTTGAGAGGGTGAAGGCCAGGCTGAGGGACGCTCCCTCCCCTACCCATGCATAAATTTCATGCACTGAGCCTCTAGTTTATTCAGAATATTAGTGCCCACCAAGAAATCAAGCTTAAGTATTAAATATGATATTATCTTTTTTATGTAGTTCTCATATCCACCCAATATTTTCATCAACATATATAATAGGTCAAAAGTCTATTTATTGGTTATACCCTAATAAAGCTGGAGAGAACAAAACAATCTACATAATGAACAATAAGTATAACAAACATCCTGCATTATCACTAACAACTGATTTTTTTCTTTATTATTAAATTTATCAGGGTGACATCTGTTAATGTGATTACATAGTTTTCAGCAGTAGATTTCTGATATATGATCTGTATATTACATTGTGTGCCACCACTCAAAGTCAAATCATCTTCTATCACCATATATTTGACCCCATTTACCCTTTACTATTCACCAGTCTTCTTCCCTTTAGTAATCACCATATTGTTGTCTGTATCTGTGAGTTTCAGTTTTATAACCACATATGAGTGAAATCATATGGTTCTTAGCTTTATCTGACTTATTTCACTTAGCATAATATTCTCAAGATCCATCCATGTTGTTGGAAATGACAGTTTCTTATGGCTGAGTAATATTCCACTGTATACATATACTACACCTTTTTTATCCAATCATCTATTGAAGGATGATTTCTATGTCTTGGCCACTGTGCATAATATTGCAATGAACATAGGAGTGCATGTATCTTTGCAACTAAATGTTTTCAAGTGTCTTGGCTAGATACCCAGAAAGCCAATTGCTGGGTCATAGGAAACTCTATTCTTAGTTTTATGAAGAACCTCCATCCTGTTTTCCACAGTGGCTGTACCACCAGCAGTGAATGAGATTGCACTTTTCTCCACAACCCTCTCCAACACTGGTGACCACTGGTCTTGTTGACAATCGCCATTTTAACAGGTGTGAGGTGGTATTTCATTGCAGTTTTGATTTGCACCTTTTCATGTATCTGTTGGCCATCTATAAGTCTTCTTAGAAGTGTCTGTTTAGGTCCTCTATCCATTGTTTTAATTGGATCATTTATTTGGTAACAGCAGATTACTGGTTCATTTATTTTCTCACTGTTTTCTGAGATATTCTTTTCACACTTGCAATATGAATTATATCTCTAGTTTCACAATTATTAAGAAAGCAAAACTACAAGTTAAATCTTTTGGCATTATATAAATGGATAAAGAAAATAGAATTACCTAAAGACTGGGAAAATAGTGCTAAAATTCAGGGTTAAAAAGAAAAGAATACAAACCATAGAAAGATTATATTACCACAATGTTTAAAAAAAAACAAACCTATAGACAAGAAAGTCTATAAGGAATATAAAACACACTATTTTGTAACAAAGTAGAGGGCAAAGATGAGCTGATTGAAAGTACATCTGTGGGGGAGGAGGGTTGTTTTAAAAACCCAAAATGTAATTCCACCGCTGCTTATTCTAAAAAAGCAATTCAATACTACAGTAACTATAAACTGGCATTTATCATTCACTTAAAAATCCACAATGTTATGTCTCTGAATTCATGAGTAACTTAAATTTTATAAAATTACCTTTGAAAAGCATACCTGAAGTTTATCTCAACTTCTTCACAGGCAAAGTCACAGAATCACATGGACTTTTTTTCAGGTTATAGCTGAAACTCCTTAAAGTTTCAACTATTTTATTTCAGCTTTTATACATGTAAAGAACCATAGCCTGGATAATATTTTAAGAGTCTTGTGCTCTATTTCTGGGTGAGTCTATCACTGGGATAATCACACAAATGTGCCAGCTCTGTAATTATTCACAACTAAAAAAGACATGCTCAGAATTTGGAAGACATTCAAACTATTGCCTAAAGCAGCCTTAAAAAAAAAAAAAGTTCTAAGGAGCCTCCATAACCAGTTTATTGCTCCATTAAGGAAAAGTATATCTCTCCCTGACTTCAGGATTCTCTATTAGTGAAGGACCTACCTTTAATATTCCCAAAAAGAAACCTCATAAATCATGCTCTCAGCTGCTTGGCGGGGAGAAAGGAGCAACGATGGAGAAGAAATAGGTTTGGTCCTTTAAAAAGTCAGTCAAGAAGTACATGAAAATAAGAAACCAGGCCTAAAATAACATTTTATTTCTTATTTTGTACCCTGTCTGCGTCTGCAGAGGGGCCCAGATACAATATGCTCTGTTCCCAGCCATTTGTGTCTGGAGGGGCGTAGTGAGAAGAGGAAGAGAAAGGAAGGAGCCCAAGGGCCAGCAAAGCTTTTGCGGGCAGAAGAGGAATTAGCTGGATATTGATATCTCAGATCTATATTCGTCAGCCTCTTACAGTAAACTCTGTTTTCTACTGTCTATTAATAGTTGGCACTTCTGCAAATCTGGAGCTCAAAGATAGCACATGACCATAAAGACGACCTGAGAGCCACAAGAGCCTGGAGTGTTTCCTGCCCCATCAAGAGAGGTCACATGCCCTTTGTGCCCTGAGCTCCAATCACTCTAGACAGGCTTGTGCGCCTTCTCACTATCATTCTAAAGGCTCAGAATCCCTTCCCTTGCTGGCATGGCTCCATGCCCAGATTAGGGGGCTCCAGAAAGACTTGTTGAATTAATGAATGGAAGGCAATGCTCTAAGTTTTGTTTCGCTCTTAAGCTGATTTTAACTCCTCAGGCTACAGAGTAAGGCACTTGTCTGTCATGAGTGTTGGTGATTTTTGTCTGAATACTCAAGGGCTGCACCCTCTCCTGCACAACTTATACTAATACTAGGGAAGGGGGTGAGTGCCCATCAGCCCAGCCTTCACCCTCTCCAATCTGGGATCCATCTCACAATCCAGGGCTGCTGGCTCCCAACTGCTCGCCTGCCTGCCTTCCTGATTGCCCCTAACTGCTTCTGCCTGCCAGCCTGATCACCCCCTAACCACTCCCCTGCCAGCCTGATTGATGCCTAACTGCTCCTCTGCTGGCCCAATTGCCCCCAACTGCCCTCCCCTGCCAGCCTGATCACCTCCCTAATGTCCTCCCCTGCAAGCTAGGTCACCCCCAACTGCCCTCCCCTGTCAGCCAAGTCACCCCCAACTGCCCTCCCCTGCAAGCCTGGGTTCCCCCAACTGCTCTCTCCTGCTGGCCTGATAGCCCACAACTGCCCTCCCCTGCTGGCCATCTTGTGGTGGCCATCTTGTGTCCATGTGGGGGCAGCCATCTTGTGTGTTGGAGTGACAGTCAATTTGCATATTACCTCTTTATTTTATAGGATGCCACTGAATTCTGTCTGAAGGGCTCTCAGAATTTTTGTCATACATACCCTCCTTTATGCTCTCATTGCCTACAGCCGTATCTGGCATATAAGAGGTGCTCAGTACACAGTTGGCAAATGAATTGGTAAATGAAATAATACATTGCCTCTACTACGTGTTCTTTCCCAGTTGCTGTACGAGGTTCTTCTTTGGATCCACTCCTTATATACCTATACTTTATTTTAAATTGCGTTAGTCAGTACTTCCCAGACATGCCTAGATTTTGTTTGCCCTAGTGTTTCCTCCTTCCTGAATATCCTCATGTTTGAATCCATTTGTGGACATTCTTTTTATTCTCCAAAGCCTAGTTCAAATCTGACTTCTTTCTGGAAGCCTTCCCTGATACCTTGGCTGTAGTCTCCCCTACTCCAAATTGTGATTCTGCTAAAGTGAATTCTCTACTCCAGCGATTTTCAACCTGTGTGCTGGAAGAATTTTTAAGGTATGCAATACCTGACAACTTAGTCAGGAGCACTGGCCTCCTTTCTCTTATATTGTCAAATTAAAAAAAAATTATAACAGCCAGCACAGCAAGAGCTTTCCAATATGAATGAATCAACGTTATATCTATTTTTTGTCAGATTGGCAAAAAATATATAATATATAATTTGGAGTACCACAGTAATATTTATGAGTGCCACGAGATGAAAAAGATTGAAAATCGCTTCTCTTCTCCATTAATTCTCCTCACAAAGAATCCTTAAAATTAAATGAAATGAGTAAAAAAATTTTATTATTTTATGAATTTCCAGTGTTTTATGTTTTGGATTTGTTCTCTAATAAAAGCAGAATGAGAAAGTCACTATATTAACTTTATCCAAAAGTCTGATATTTACTCTCAACATTATATAATAACTAAAAATCAATTTAATATGATCAACTGATTAAAAATCAATTTTTAAAAAGGAAGTAAGAAAACACAATAACAGTTGTAAACATTTTGAGGCAATTTGTTAATTGATTGGATTTTAATTTTTAAAATAGCTTTCCAAATGCCAAATAGACAAAGGCCTAAGGTCTGGATTTCTGAACAGCTAGAACAGTACTCCACGGTTTTAAAATCACCCAATCAATTGGATTAGCAAATGTTTCTTGCAAGGTTTGTAAATGACATGTGCAACAAGGGTTGCTTTTTCCCCCAAGATAACCCTGTTAGGTTTGACAGCTTGTTTGCAATAGCACCCTAAAGACACATTCTGCGGTGCTCAACTGTATAAATATACATTTGAGATGCACACTCTGGCTCATAACATTTGTTAAACATCTGAAACGTGAAGTCAATCTGGTTAGTGTGTTCTTTGCACCTCTTTAAATAGTGTGAAGGGAATGGATCTCCAGACCTTACAAGTGTATCTATAAACTCCTACTTCAACTGGCATGTACCATTGTGAAAGTCAGAAAATAATTCAGAGACCTCAATAAAATGAAAGAGATGGGGGCTCCAAAAATATATTATGAAAATACTAGAGGCTCAATGCATGGATTTGTGCACTGGTGGGGTCCGTTGGCCTGGCCTGTGCCCTCTCGCAATCCTGGAACCCTGGGGGATGTCAGACTGCCTGTTTCAGCCTGGCCTTCAGGGATTGGGCCGAAACCAGCAGTAGGACATCCCCTGAGGGATCTAGTAGTGTGCAGAGTGGCAGGCAGCCAGAGAGAAGACTGAGCCCCGAGCTGCAACACTTCTCCTCATCCTGGCCCTGCTGCACCTGCCACCCCTCAGTATCACTGCAGAGGCTCCCACCAATGCAGCTGCACTCACCAGCCGTGAGCCCCACATCTGGCACCTGTTGGTAAGCTGAGCAGCACTCCCACTGTGGGAGTACACTGACCACCAGGGGACAGCTCCTGCATTGAGCATCTGCCCCCTGATGGTCAGTACGCATCATAGAGACTGTTGACAGGTTGTTTGGTCACTTAGGCTTTTATATATATAGACTAGAGACCCAGTGCATATAATTCATGCACAGGGCAGGGGGGTGGGGGGAAGTGATAGTGTCCCTCAGCACAGCCTGCATCCTCTCTAATCTGGGACCCCTTGAGGTATGTCTGACTGCCTAAACAGGCAGTCGGACATCCCTCTCACAATCCAGGACTGCTGGCTTCCAACTGCTCACCTGCCTACCTTCCTGATTGCCCCTAACCACTTCTGCTTGCCAGCCTGATCACCCCCTAACCACTCCCCTGCCAGCCTGATCACCCCCTAACCACTCCCCTGCCAGCCTGATTGATGTCTAACTGCTCCCCTGCTAGTTGTTTGCCCCCAACTTCCCTCCTCTTCCAGCCTGGTCACCCATAACTGCCCTCCCCTGCAGGATTGATCATCCCCAACTGTCCTCCCTTGCTGGCCTGGTGCCTCCCAAATGCCCTCCCTTGCAGTCCTGGTCCCTCCCAACTGCCATCCCCTGTTGGCCATCTTATGGTGGCCATCTTGTGTCCACATGGGGGCAGGATCTTTGAGCACATAGGGGCAGCCATCTTGTGTGTTGGAGTGATGGTCAATCTGCATATTACTCTTTTATTATATAGCATATGATAAACGGAGATGGGACATCAGCTATGAGGAATATAAAAGGATTAGGGAAAGGTCCTCTCCTAAGGCTTACTTATTCAGGGTCTGGCAGCATAGGTAAATATTTAACTGCAGCCTCAGTCAACAATTTCAAAAAATACAACTAAAATATAAAGTGGACATTACCCAGAACTACAGGAAAGTTGAATGACTGGAAATTCTACAACTAGAAGGAAAGAGAAAACCAGAAGGAAAATCAGAGAAGCTGCAAAAGCTTAAGGTACAGAGAGACACGGTGAGGGCGTGGGGAGAGGACAGAGACGGAGAGGAGGAGCGGTTGAGTGCCTGGCTGGCGTTCCCTAGCGGGAAGGAGATAAAATCTCCAGACTGTGCTGAACCCCAATTCCAACTGCACTGAACCCCAGTTCTGGGCAAGACCCTCAGGCCCCAGGCTCATACAGAGGGAATCTGGGCTGTAAGGCAGAGGCTCATGGAAGCATTGAAAGGCAGAGCCCCCAAGTCACACACATTTCGCGCAGAGAACAGATGGTTGATTAGGCCACTGGATTGCCCTAGCGGGAAGGAGACATAAGCTGCTGACTGCTCTTAACCCCATTTCCAACTGCACTGAACCCCACTTGTGGGCTCATTGGGCGAGAGACTAGACTGTCTGATAGTGGGCGAAATTCTAGGGTGCCTTTCTCTCAGAGGTGCTTGCAGAGAATACCAAAGGACACTGAGGTACACTGAGACTCAGGAACCTCAGAGGGCGGGGCTAACCTGAAGACAAGGCTGTAGGCTCCACCCTGAAACTCCGCCCCATCCAAGTTGAACACAGAGGCTTTTGCAGGTTTCCAAGTCTAGTGGAATAAGGCTGTCTCCTGGCATAGACACAGCTGATCCTCCCAACCTACCAACTCAGGGAAGCAGCGAAAATGCCGAGATGAGGAAGCAGATCACAAACGAAAGAAATGGAGGACAAAAAGCGACTAGAGTTCAAAACTATGCTTATAAGGTTGTTCAAGAATCTCCTAGAAAAGGCCCATAAAATAAAAGAGACCTATGAGGATATGAAAAGGGATCAACTAGAAATAATAAAGGATCAATAAGAAATAATAAAGGATCAACTAGAAATAAAGAATACATTCTCTGAAATAAAAAATATGATACAGGGTCATAAAAACAGAATGGAAGATTGCAAGAATCAAGTCCAAGATTTGAAACACAAAGAGCCAGAGGACACTCCTCCCCAGAAGCAAGAAGACAAGAGAATCCAGAAAGTTGAAGATAGTGTAAGAAACCTCTGAGACAACTTCAAGGGAACCAACATCAGAATTATGGGCGTCCCAGAAGATGACAGAGAGCAAGATACCAAAAGAATACTGAAAGAAATAGTGACAGAAAACTTCCCCCACCTGGGGAAAGAAATAGACTTACAAGTCCAGGAAGCACACAGAACCCCAAACTAAAGGAATCCTAAGAGGACCACACCAAAACACATCATAATTAAATTTCCAAGAGCAAAAGACAAAGAGAGAATATTAAAAGCAGCAAGACAAAAGCAGGTAGTTACCTATAAAGGAGCACCCATATGACTGTCAGCTGAATTCTCAACAAAAACCATGCAGGCCAGATGGGAATGGCAAGAAATATTCAGTGATGAATAACAAGAACCTACAGCCAAAAATACTTGACCCAGCAAAACTATCACTCAGAATCGAAGGCCAGATAAAGAGCTTCACAAATAAATTTAAGCTAAAGGAGTTCATCACCACCAAGCCAAAATTATATGAATTGTTAAAAGGGGTTCTTTAGAAAGAGGAAGAAAATAAAGATAAAAATTAGGAACAATAAATACGTAACTATCAACAAGTGAATCTAAAAACCAAGGGAAGTAAAAATCATGATGAACAATATTAACTGGTGAATATAATAGAATCAGAGGTATGGAAGGGGAGTGGACTGATGATTATCGGGGAAATGGGGAGTGGGCGGGGGGGAAGAGACTGAACATAAACTGCACTTATGGATGAGGACAATGGGGGATGGGGAAAGGGAAGAGGGTGGGATGGAAACTTGGTGGAGGGGAGCAATGGAGGGGGGGATTAGGAACATTTGTAATAATATGAACAATAAAGATTTACTTTTAAAAAATTAAAAAATAAAAAACTGACTTGAGAGGAATAAATAAATAAATAAATAAATAAGAACCATAGATTTAAATGTAAAATGATACTAAAAACTTCTAGTAATTATATTAGGACTGAGGTCTCTTAAAATAAATCTTGGCTCATAGAAGAAAATTTCTAAGAGCTGAAAAGCATAGATAATCCAACCTATGAAGGAAGGCAGGGGGTGAGGGGGTAAGAGATCAACCAAAAGACTTATATCTGTGCTTATGAGCATAACCAATGGACATGGATGGAACTGGAGAGCATTGTGCTAAGCAAAATAAGCCTGTCAGAGAAAAACAGATATTACATGATCTCACTCATTTGTGGAATATAATGAACAACATAAAGTGATGAACAAAAATAGAACCAGAGTCATAGAAGCATAGAATAGATAATCCAACCTATGAGAGAAAGCAGGGGGTGAGGGGGTAAAAGATCAACCAAAACACTTGTATCTATGCTTATGAGCATAACCAATGGACATAGATGGGGTCTGGGGATGAGGGCATGTACTGGGGGTTGAGGGTTGCCAGGGAGAGGTCAATGGGGCAAAATGAGACTTATGTAATGCATTAAACAATAAAGAACTTAAATTTAAAAAATAACAACCGACATGAATGCTCTGTTAAAATATAAAAGTTACCTGGAATATTAAATACATATGAGCTATCAGTATTCTAGGGTCACAAGAAGGGAAAATATCTCTGAAAAACCATAAATAATGAATTTGACGGAAGACTTATAGCAATTGTAACAAAATAGAAAGTTCACAGCTCTTTAAGTACCCCATCTCTCTTTAATTTTTAAACAGTTCTGGAAATTCCCAAAGGGGGCTTTCATTTGTATATTAGGAACTTCTGCTTATCAAGGTGGACTTAACTACAGATAACCAAAAGGGCAGGCTATGAGGCCTATGAGGGCTCTGTGATGGAGATCTCTGCCACCCACAGGTACCAACATCAGGTGGCTGATGCCTGATATTGAAGCAATTCATATCTTTCTAGGAAGCCATGTTGTCTCTCAGTCAAAACTCTAGTCAACCAATGCTTCTTCTGTCTTAAGCCTTAATATATCAGCATTCTCATTTTACTCACTATTTTATTTTAACTCCTTTATCCCAGGACTTTGGGTTGAATCATTTGATTTTCATAGATAATTTTGTAATCAAACATATACAAAAAAAAAAGACAACAACCTCACATGCAATTCTATCAGGTTTGGGGAATTAAACCTATTTAGATTTTTATAAATTCTCCAAACATTAGCATACTATATCTTCTAATGCTTTGGTCTTCCGCCATGTCTGAACAATATTTATTTTTATTATTTCCGGTTTAGAACCATGCTTCTTGATGAAGGTAATAGAAACAATTGAATTTAAGTATAGCTTGGCTCTTTGATATCTGTTAACATCAATAACATCTTTGATTAGCAGATACATAGCTTACCTTTCCACATTTTTTCTAGCCACTTTTGGTGATCTGGAACATTTATAAAATGTTATCTTGTATTGATCCACAACCATTCGGACTCAAACCTTCCAGGTTTGTGCCTAAGCCAATTCTTTTTCTTGGTCATGAGCTCTTTCTGGGTTATTTGGTATATTAAAAATTCTAAGCTCATGAGGGAGTTAATTTTGTAGCTATTTTGAGTATGTTGACCTTTAATCTCATTTCCTTCTCATTTAAATTACTCTCGCTTGCATAGTCAGAATTATATATTTTGTAAAACTTCTCATTCTCTTTAAAATCATATTCTTTGAAAGAGCACATCCATGGGATTTCTCTAACTTTAGGGGTCTGTTTTGGTATCAGGAATATAACATAGACTCTACCAGTAAAGTTTGAAAAGTCTGTGGCCAGATTCTAGTCTAGCAAATGCAGAGAGATGAAGCATAAATTCATATTGAGTAAATGAGTGAGCGAATGAATCATGATCTCATACAAATCATTGAATCTCACTGAGCCTCAGTTATCTCATCTGCAAAATGGTGACACAAATGAGCTTTAAGACCTGTGGGAGAATTTCTAATGAAAGTAAGTTTCTTTTTAGCTTTGAACCAGTTATGGGTTTACCATTTTTTTTTAGATATGCTTATAAGGCTGGCTGTCCTTATAGATGGCTCTCTTAAAATTTCCAAGCTTTTGGAAATTTTTATTAAATTTGCATATCCATATACTTGTAAGAGTCACCCAGGTTTATAAGTTTTGTTAATAATTAGTTATCATAGAGACAGTAAAACAACAAGCAGACTGTCAAATGACAGCGGGGGAGGGGGGTAGGGAGATCTGGGGGAGATAGGGGATCAACCGAAGGACTGGTATACATACATAAAAGTACAACCAATGGACAAAGAACTCTGGGGAGGGAGGGCATATATGGGGGGGGGGGGCAATGGTAAGCTATGTATACATAATACCTTAATAAATTTTTTAAAAAGAAAAAAATACCCTAAAAAATAATTAGCTATCATTATCCTTTTTCCTAATCACACCCAACTTCTCCTGTTCAGAGATAATCAACCACTTTTAACACACTTAGTATTAAGTATAGTCTATTAGTTATTAGTATTTGCCTCCACATTTCTAAATTAACATGCTTATGCTGCTGCTTCTTAACTTTTCCAATTCTGAACATTATCTATAGACTTCTCACATGGAATGTTCGTACCTCACCCTCTTTCCTTCCTTCCTCAAGACCCTCCTCTAAGTATAGTTACTGCAAAATGTCTGATTGGTAACTATCAGCATGGATATTATTTTGACTCTGTGACATTCAAGACTAAGTCATGGGATACGCAGTGATTACCTATTCTTTCTAGCACTGCAATTAAAATTACCTGTTTCCTTTGTTTTCTATGTCCCTGTCACAGATTCACTTCAAACTTAACATGTCCAAAATGAAAGCTTCTCCATCTTCTTTACTCCAACTGTTAGAGTCACCCTTATGTGTCCTTTTCCTGTACCCCCCAAATTTAATCTTTAAGCAAGATACATCCAAAATGTATCTTAAACCTGTCCTCCCATCTCCACCACACCAACTGGTCCAAGCCCTTTCTTATTTCACTTAGAGCGTGTCAGAGGCTCTATAACTGCTATCTATTCCCTCTTTCACTTCCCTCCCTTTCCGGTGCAGTCATCGTATGTACAGCAGAGAGGCCGTCGAAAAATGCAGACTAGACCATATTGCTCCACTATGTGAACTCCTCAATGGCTTTCTATTATGATTCTTATAAACAGGCTCCCTCTGCTCCAGGCCCATTGGTCTTTTGCCAGTTCCCAGAACACTCTAATCCCATTCTGGCTGCTGGGCTTTAGCTGTACTTTTTGCTTGGAATATATTTTCAAAATTCTCTTTTTTGTTGCTCCTTCTCATCTTGCCGTCAGTTTTCAAGGCCCTATCTGCCCTATATAAAGTTCCACCTAGGATTCTTGAGTTCATCCCTCTGATTATTTCTTTCATAGCACAAACAGTAATTTTTATTTGTTTATTTTGCCCCTCACAAGGTAAACTCTATGAGAACAGGGCCCTTGTCCCTTTTGATCTTCATTGTAGCCCCCAGCATATCATGCATGACATTTGAAAGAGGCTCAACTGATACCTAAGGTTAAAGTATCAGAATGCAAGGCATGACCGAATGCTGAAGGCTTTTGTTTTATAAGAACAAATAAACTCCTGTGGTTCCCATGTAGATGTGATAACAGCGGTAGCGCAATTAGTCAGATTCAGAACTGGGGTGAAGAGAAAGGTAGAGCAATAGATTGATGAGCAGGATGTAAGGATCTATCCTATTTGATACCTTTGGCAGTAACTTGCATGAATGGTAGAAAGTATACTTTTCAGGTCTGCATGTGATATGTGGCCAGTTGGAGTAGCAAGAGTTGTGAAGACAAAGAGGGCTTGGTGTAATCTAAGGCAGCTGGAGTGACAGGATGGGTGTAGAAAGATGATGCCTGAACTAATCAGGGCAGCTAGAACATCTGCTAGGATTCAGGGAGTCATCTAACTATGAACAGGGAGGCAAAACATTGACTCACTAATGGTTTGTGAAGTGTGGTCATCACTTTTAGGAAGAGCTCATACAGCTGTACTTATGAACTACACTGCTTACCGTGCCCAAGGCCAGTTCCTGCCACAGTCTTACTTGTAGATACAACAGTTGAGGTGCAGATTCCAGGCACAGGCGGGGTGAAGGCATCACCTTGGGATCCTGCAGACCTACTATGGCTTGCAGTGCCCACTTCTGGGTGCCATCTTTTGGGAAATGTGTTTTCAGGCTGAAGGATTGTCAGAGGTGAGACAACCAGGATGTTGAATGTTCTGAAAGTTAAAACCTATCATAAAGAATGTTAAAGGGAAATGGAGCTGTGTAACCCAGGAAGATGGATTATTTGAGAGAGCCAAGAGGCCGCTCAAATATTTTAAAAGTGCTATGTAATAACTAAGATATCATTCAGGACCGTTATGAATGACATGACTGCAATGCACCAGTAGAACCCACAGGAAAGAGAGTTCACCCCAAAATGAGGTGTTTTCTAACAAAGACCTATTGCTTCTCTAGTCTAACAAAAGGATGTTCTCCCTTCCAAGGGGGTAAGCCGCTGTTCCTGAGGTTTGCAAGGATATCCGGCATGACCTGGGCGAAAGTGCATGGGAGGCTGGTGCCTCTAAGATGCCTTCTGACTCTAAACGCAGTGATGCTAAGTGAAGAGAAAGTCCACCGAGGCCCAACCGGTGTAAGCCTATATTCAAACACAGTTAGAGAGAGCATACGTGAAGCCATGCTCCTGTTTGTACAAAGATTTACTTTTGTGCACTTATTCTCTGTGGAAGCAGTGGAGTTGGTGCATGCAACATTCCTCATACAGCTTTCTTATTACCATTGATCAGGCGACCTGGCTGGTGGTCATAAATGAATAAATAGATATAAATTCCCAAATAAGCAGACAGTTCTGTTTTTATGTACACCAAATGCTATTGTTCTCTGCTGCACCCTGTGATAGCAGAGGAGGTTTGAAATGAGCAGATAATCAGGAAGCTTTTTCCTAATGAAAGGAAATTATGAATATGTGCTTTTCTGGCAGCCTTTAATTCTTCTCACAACCAACTTCTCTCCTCTACCCTACGCATACACATACACACACACACACACACACACACACACACACACACACCATATGGCTTCTCTTGTAGCCAATTGAATATGGCTAAAGTGCATAAATGAATATTTTCATACTAGTACTTACACTAAACTTGCCCTCATAAAAATGTTTTTATTAATAACCTAAAAATTTAATGAAAGCCCTATCTTTAAAAATAATATATCCACTGCTCTTTTTACAATGAATTTATAATGAGCCTTTGGGAAAATTCTGAAGTTCTTACACACGTATTAATTCCCATTAATTAACTTAAAGGCTAAAATGCAAATAAAAGTAATTTCCGTCTTTAGAAAGGGCAGGGCTCAAAGTAAAAGAAGAATCTCTGACTCAGGATATTTTCCACGCTGGAGTGAGCTGTGGCCTTCTTATTTCTGGCTCCCTGTGAAGACCACTTCTGAGCTACAGCAAGACTTACTGGAACTTTCCTGAGAAACTGGGGCTATCTCTCCGTAGTACATGTCAGCACACAAGCTAAGGTCAAATTTAAGCTATGTCTTGTAGGATCTTATGAAGTTACTTACTCCAACTTGAAAGTAAAGAGGTATGCCACAAAAGCAATGGGCATCAGCAATTAACAGTGGTTGTGAAGGCATTTTCGTGATGCTATATCCTGTTGATGTTAGAGATAACTTTTGCCAATTTCTATTGGCAAACGTGATATTATCTCCACTTTCAACAAAAGAAAAATGCAGGAGAAAAGTCGAAGGATTTCTCCCAAAGTCTAAAGTTCTGAGGTGTGCGGGATATTATTTCAGAAAACAAGCAAACAAACAGCTGTTATATCCATGATGCAAGAATACTATAAATGTTTCCCTGGCCCTGGAATAATTTGAAACGGAGCCGTAGCAGTGTCTATGCTTAGAAAGAAGGAAGGACAGCCCTCCCCAAATGCATACCCACACAAGCATGGCTTAAACATTACATAAGGATGAGTGGCCTAGTCAGAACCTGAAACTGGCATTTGAAAGCTGATGCTTGAGCCCCTAAACCTTTCCTCCAGCATAATAGCCTCATAGGAGGAAGATGCTGGCAGGCATTCTTCATCGGCTGGCCTCTGAACACCGTGGCTCTCTGATTATCCTATAGGAAGCTCTGCCACATGAGGGGAAGTAATTATGTGCCCAAGGAAGGCAGAGAATGTCCTCGGTATGCTTACAGCACAGGAAGGGATTACAAGACATAGTGCTGTGTTAGAACAAGATTCTGGCCATCCACCCTGTCATGGCATGGGCCCCTCACACAGCCCGGCGGGTTGCAGCCAAGAGGCAACGTGCTTTCACTGCTTGACATTGTGGCCCAAAGAAAAGCAGGCAGGAGAGAGAAGGAAGTGAAGCAAAGGAAAACAGAAGACTGTTATTTTTTTAAATGGAAAGTAGCTACGAGATAAGTGGTTGCTTCGGGAACACCAGGGAAAAGGAAACATATACAAGCTTAATTAATAGAATTCAGATGAAAGAAGGGCAGAGCAATTAAATATTCATTATAGGTCCCATAAAGCTATGATTTAAAAAAAAAAAAAACAACCTCAATTGAAAGATTCATTGGAGACCCAAAACTTTAAAAAATTAAGTATGTAAAGGAAACAAGAAAAAGCAAGCAAATTGTCCACATTGGAATGTTAATATCTGTAGGTGACCGTGTTCAGGCGCTTGCCATGTATCTGATTTGAAAGTGATGGAGGAGAAATTTGTGGAAGTAGACAGTGTGGGGCAAGCAGATGCTGCCAATAAAAACCGGACAAGAGGATATTTCTATCTTCAATTCAATTTAACTGCACCCATAACGAACTGAGTGTGGAAAATTCTGGAATAGAGGGAAAATAAAGCAGACTTGAGAATAAAAAAGATGATGATAACAACAATTCTAAAAAAAAGGCTAACATTTTATAAAATGTTCTCAGGTTCCTGACACCATGTCAGGCATATTTTTTAATGTATTATCTGATTTATTCTTCATAACAATGCTAAGAAATAGTTTCCATTATCAACCATTTTATAGGTGAGGATATGAAAATCAGAGATAAACTTGTTGAAAGTCACAACAGTATTAAAGTGGCAGAGACAATATTTTAATTCCATAACTGTATAACTTTAGTATTTGAACTAATAAAATTATATCCATGATGCAAGGATACTCTAAATGTATATAAAATTTCAATAATTGTATATTATGTGTCTTAAACTTCTCAAAAACCCTCTAATACATGTAGTATATTTAAAATCATAGTTTCTTTTTTCCAAAAGCTATTTTCCAAAAATAATAGTTAAACTTAAAACTGTAACATCATCATATTTGTGGAGGAAGTGAGTATAAGAACACCTAAAAAATGGCTGTGAAACTGAGTTATGAATTTATATTTTAAAATATTGAGAAATATTTTTATTTGCATTTTTATCTGAACTAATTGATACTTTGAAAAACTCAGAATAGTTCAAAGAGCCAGCTTTTACAAGACCAGGCAAATTCTCTGGTGTTTCTTCCCAGATCACTCAAACCACATCTTTCCAGCTCTCTCAAGATATTGATATGTAATCTTCCACCCAGCAAAGGATAGGGTCATAAAGTGGGTCACAGCACCTAGTAACACAGTGATTATTGAATGAAAAAGATCGATCCTTCTCCTCCCATCATCCCCCTAGCTTCACTTTGGGACTTGCTATTTCAACAAATCAAAACATTTGCAAATCGTCTGGTGTTCTCTGTGTGCATTCGATTCAGAGACGAAACAGTCTCCCTTCCCATGATAATCATCAATAATCTCAAATCACAAAATGCAGAATCCAGAGTAAATGGACACCCAAGAAGAAAAAAGAATGTTCCAACTCCAAAGGTTCAAACCATTTTGGCAAAGAGGCTTCTTGGGAAGCTAGAGTTCCCACTGCAATGTGGTCCCGGATACACTCTAGCCACCCTTCTGCACCCCTCTTTATTTAGGGTGGAGAACAGAGGAGGAGAGCAGAGCAACCCATGGCTGGATGGCAAATATTGGGATCTTCAGGTCTTTCTTGGACAAGATGGGTCTGTCCAAGAAAGACCTGAAGGTCCTAATATTTGTCATCCAGCCATGGGTTGCTCATCAGTGTTTTTTTTAAGGCAGAAGAGTGAAATCCAGTTCATAGATGTAAAAATCCGAGTCACATTTTAATCATTGCACATTATATAACCTCTGTGTCTACGTGTTTCTCTCCTGGCCTTTCACACAAAGTTCCTAAACCATCATCATCCCTTCATGGATCCAACACCTCCCTCCTAACTTTGGCCACTTCTGCAAAGAATTCTGCTTATTGGGTAAAGCTCTACCAAGTACACGTGTATTAACTACTCTCAGGAATGAGTACTTACATAGACCGAGAGAATTATTATTGAGTGATAACAGTGTGTTCATTGACTTTAGTGGACCAAGAAAATCCAGTCCTTTAATCTGTGCATTTGGCCCCCAAAGCACTGAGCATGCTTTTCCTGGGAATCTATTCCCTCCTATTTCTCTTGGAAGTCTCTTGCCCACGGACAAGCCATCCTCCCCACTCTTCCACCTATAGAGAAAGGAACTACATGATTTAATCATCAGTTGTGTACCCCACCCCCACGGTACTACTTTTGCATCTCTACACTTTCTCCAAGAGCCAAAAACAAATGAGTGCATTAACCTGGTTTATTAAATTAAGCAGTGAAATATATTCAGGCCTCTTCTTTCTAGCTCACCTTGTGTTCCCTTCTGTATTTACCTATCATTTACTTCAATGCCTTCAGAAGCACACATAAAGTAGCAACAAAAAATTCTACAGAATGAAATAGCTATAATAGGGAGAAATTTGTCTCTGAGATTTCAGACATTCTAAAGTTTAACCTCTTTGATGTGCTACCCACCATGTGGAGTAGTTCATCACAACCCCTTTTTTTCCTTATTATATATAGTTTTAATACCCAGAGAAATAAAAGTGCTGAACTCTATTTGATATTTTACTGAACTCCTGAACTATTCGGAGTTAAGTATGACAGATGCCCTAATGCTTGAGCCAGGGAAGTTGTTCTGTTAGCTCACACACAGAACATTTCCATTAAAAACCAGAGACCTCAGTTCTAACCTTGGCAATGCCTTCTCCACATGATTAATTATTTTTATGTGCACTGTAGTCCATTAGGGAAGTGTCAGTGTGCCTCAGGACTCGGATGCCTTCACATGGATTATTTTGCCCACTTTGTTCTTTCCTCTGTCTTCATCTAGCAAAATAAAAAATCACATATCCTGTACTTTTATTTCAGATATTTGTAAAGTTACTAGGACTTTCACGTTTTAAACTGCGATTCCATTTAGTATTTATGCTCTTGAAAGGTTGCATGTCAGTGTCACTGAGCTCATTTGGAAATAAAAAGTTAAATCTAAAGAACAAAATAAACCGAATGAAATAGAACCAGATGCATGTTTACATGGAACAGATTGACAGATCTCAGAGGGGAAGGTGGTGATGGGGGCTAGATAAAGGAAGGTGAAGAGATTAGCAAAGAACATATATTCAAGACCCATGAATACAGACACTGGTGTGGTGAAAGCCAGAGGGTCTGGTTAGAGATGGGCAAAAGTGGTGGGGAAGGGGGGGAACGGGTCATCTGTAATACTGTCAACAATGAAGAAAATTAAAAAGAAAGTTAAAATAGAAAAATGCAATCAGTAAAATCCATACAATGATTTAGAAATAATTTAGGAAGGAAAACAGTCACATATAGTCTTTTTGTCATTTGAGGATCACGGTTTACATCCATATATAATCTACTTTACATATACCCATAGGTCATTAAACTATATTCTTTGTAACTTTTGCCTATTCTGTTCTAATGCTTTCTTTCATTGCCACTTTGAAGCTTATTTTTGAGTTGAATCCCAGGTAACAGGACAATTGGTGATTTCTTTATGTGAAATGGTGATCTACTACAATATGAAAGTAACATGTGTTCTGTATGGTTAGTAGAATATTTATGAAGAGGTGAAAAATTTAAGCAGAGTACTATTAATTGCTTTATAACTGTTAATGAACATATTCTCTGCATTTTCTAATCTAGTTCTCAATTTGAAAGGCAAAAACTGCATCTCTACCCAACAGGCAAATATACAAAAATATCTTCTCCTTTTTTTGACTTTATCTTGCTCCTTGAAATTCCATTATGGTGGTGACCCTCGCTCAATAGTTTGATTTCCCAGCCACAACTGGAAATGCATAAAAATTTACAGACATTTGTACCACCCTCTCTTTATTTTGGTCAATATCTCTAATTCCTTTTAAAGGTACTTTAAATGCTTGGGGTTTTTTGAATTAAAGTTTTCGAAGTCGTTAAATTAATTAACAACTCTTACTTATTCATAATTTTCTTGATGAAGAGAAAAAAATAGAAAGAACAGAGAGGAAGAGGAGCAATACAGTACTGTTATTTTTATTATTATTTATTAAGGAGTGATTATGTGTTAGGTACCGTGCTAGGTACTTTACATTAAATATTACTAATGCTTCCATCAACCCTGTCACTTGTCTTATTTGGCATTTAAAGAAATAGTGATTCAGGAAAGGCAATCAACATATCAGAAGCCACACAGCCGCTAAGCATCAGACCTGAAATGATCTCTCTCCACTTTCAGGATCAAGCTCCTTGGGCCCCACTGGAGGATATTAGAAGCTCTAATCAAACCAGCTGTCACAGTCCCTGGGCCCTTCCCAGGAACCTCTAGCCCCATGTTCAAAAAAGTCATCAGTCATCCACTCTCCAAGATGTTACTAGAAAAGCTTAATTACTCTGGGTTAAGGCTTTGATGGGGATCAAAATTCAAATGTCTCGAGCACAAAGCTAAGAGTGGGGTGAAACAGAGCATACACTCTCATTTAGTTCTGACAGCCCTCTAACCTGGGTACATTTGAGCCTCCTACCACTGTTGTACTCTCGTGGTGTCAATGAACATCCTGAGACACCTTTGGGTGAAAGGAGGGTGGGTAAGACAAATAATAATAACAAAAATGACTAGTTCTTTTTACTAGTTTGAATGAATCACTTGGAGGAAACAGTAAAATATTTTCAAATGAATTGCTACAGGCAAAGCAATCCAAGTATGGGCCCTATAAACTCTTCATTTTCTGTATTTCTTTTCAAATCCTGTGTCCATTAGCATTTGTATAAACATGTGTTTATTGAATATGGAAAGAAGTATAATAAAAATGTAAATGTCTGATCCCTAACCCGGCAACTCCCCACCCCATTAATATTTTTATAATGTTTCTATTTAGTTCAAACAATTTTTTGTGTTCCACCAGGTTAAGCTCTGCATGAAAATTTTTATAGAATATGCAAAGATGTGTAAGACACATTGAAAATATAGTAAAAAATGTAAGTAACACTCAGCTTGTAATGACCAAAAAGGTGATGAAGAATAAATAAGACAGTAAAACTTAGACCAGAAATAAATTGTGCCCAAAATAAGGAAGCTCTAAATTCCAATTGTTTGACTGAAATATTTATTAACTAATTTTGTTTTTTATTGAATTTATTGGGGTGACTTTGGCTAATAAAACCATACAGATTCAAGTGTACAATTCAATAAAGCATCATCTGCATCTGCATAGTGCAGTCAGCATCCAAAATCAAGTTTCTTTCCTTCCCATTTATCCCCCCTTTTCCTACTTCTACCTCCCCTCACCTTTATCACCATACTGTTTATCCATCTTTATATTTTTTTTGTTGAGTCCCTTCAACTTTTTCACCCTATTTCACAACCCCCTCCCCTCTGAGAGCTGGCAATTTCTTCTATGTATCTATACTTCTCTTTTCGTTTTATTTGTTAAATTATTTTGTTGATTAGATTCTACATAATGCTTTCCAGGTCCATCCATGCTGTTGCAAATGATAAGAGTTCCTTCTTTTTTTACAAGATCATAGTAATCCATTATGTAGATGCAACACAGCTTTCTAATCCACTCGTCTGCTGATGGGCAGTAGCACTTTATTTTAAAATATTCCAAATTAGAACTATTTATCATTGATGAGTACAGTCTTTACAAAAATAAAGTATCTCTTGATCCACTTGATTCCAGTAGTATGGGAAAGTTATTGGAGGGCTTTAAAGCAGGAATCTGTCATGAGTCTTAAAAGTGAAAGATCATGCCAAACTGGGTTGGCTCAGTGGATAGAGCATCGGCCTATGGACTGAAAGGTCCCAGGTTCGATTCCGGTCAAGGGCATGTACCTTGGTTGCGGGCACATCCCCAGTGGGGGGTGTGCAGGAGGCAGCTGATCGATGTTTCTCTCTCATTGGTGTTTCTAACTCTCTATCCCTCTCCCTTCCTCTCTGTAAAAAATCAATAAAATATATATTTTTAAAAAGTGAAAGATCATGTTATTTTAAAAACAAAAAGAGCAGTTCAAAAGAACTAGGGTTCAGAGTGTGCATCAGCATGACTATTAATGCTGACGAAGCTGGAAAGATGTCGTGATGATATTGTGAAAGGCTTTATTTGCAGTCCTAAGGTGTTTGAACTTTATCCTGGAGGCAATAGCTAGCAAAAAAATAGAGAGTTTTTAAATTTTAAGTAAGGAAGTGGCATGCTCAGATTTAATTTTTGAAAGGAAAGCTCAGGTGGTACAGAGGATGAATTGGTGGGGATAGTCTTCAGCAGCAGAGGGACCCCTGGGAAAGCTGAGGCAATAGTTCTTGCTGAAGGTGGTTCGAATGTAGACCGTTGACTTCAGGGTGAAAAGGACAGTTTGAGAAGATATTTAGGAGGAGAATTTTTAAAAGTGGGTTGGAGCTGGGAGGAGAGAGGGCAGGAGGAGTAGGAAATAATTTTTGTTACAGACAGAAAGAGGACCAAGTTTGAGAGGGAAGGCAATGAATTCAGCATGTGGTGTTTGGTTGCTTGCAGAACGTACAGATGTACCAGCTGGTTTTCCTGGAGGCCATTGGAAGTCTGAATCCAGAGAGCTCAGGAGGAATGGATGTTGAATAACTAACTGGCCTAGTATACTTTGCTCTTAAAAAAAACAACAACCATATGTTCTTAGGCCTTTGGAAAAAAAGAAGCTAATTCTTTGCCTCTTTCAGCACCCTGTGTTTACATCACATTCTCTTTCAAATAGTTTCTCGTGCCATGTATTAGAGGAGAATTGCTGTAATGAGAACCTCTTCATGAACACTATACACTAGTAGTAGCTTGAAGATTATAAATATTTTTGCAATGTAGAACTAGAGTTCAGAGTATGTATCAGTATGAGAGGAATGCCTATTTATTTTTAAAAAATAATTATTTAGAAGATATATTTAAAAGGTTGTAGAGCAGGGTGAAAAAGGTGAAGAGATTCTTCTTGAGTGTTTATTATGTACCAGGCACTGTGTTAGGTGCTGGGATTATAACAGTAAGCAACAATAAACACAAATCCAGCTCAAAGAGCTTTCCAGTAGAGGGGGAGACAGATCTCACCCAACTAACCACACAGATGAAATCAGGCGATCTAAGAAGATGAAGTTTACAGTTCTATGAGTTGATATAGAAGAAAAGAAGCTGTTCTAGAGGTTTGCCCTTAAAAGTTAATATTCAAACCAAATATCCAGGATGAAGAAGGCCAGGAGGCAAAAGTTCCTGTGGTGATGCATAAAGGAACTGAGATAGGCTGGGGACCTTGCACAAGGAGTGAAGGGGAGGGTTTGCTGTGTGATGATGCTGGAGACATAAGCAGAGGTTATAAGCCTTGTGAAGAAATTTAGCCTTTAAACCAAGGGAAGCCACTGTGGTTTGAGCAGTGAGATGAGAGAACCCAATTTTCATCTTGGGAAATTCATTTTATCTCCAAAGTGAAGGACGGGATTGGCTCCTCTCTTGTCATGGCTTTACCCTTGGCTCCTCTTTACCCAAATTGATTTCTCTTTTCTTCATCGTTGCAGAATTCGGAGAATCAGGTTTGGGCTGAGCTACAGTAGACTGGGAAATGACTCTTGTATGCCCATATAAGATGCAGGTTGCCAGATCCCTGGTAGTTTTGTCAGAGTTGTTCAAGTGAAAATGACGAAAGGGTTTACTACTTATAAATCTATGACTGGCTGAGAGTGCGCAATGAGAAAAGTGAAGTCACTTGGGTTTTGGTTCCCTGACTGCCACTTTCTGGCTATAAAACCATGGGAAAATCATTGAAGAGCTTCCCACTACAGATGTCTCATCTTCAGAAGGAAGGCAGAACAATGAACAGGCTCTCTTATGCTCTTCTGATTCCATTGGACAAATTATGAAGAAAGTGTAATTCTTACACAAACCACCTTATGGGTCCACAAGTAAAGAAAGATGTCTTGATATATGAAAATTCACAAGTCTAGATTCTGCATTAAAGCATGCAGATATATATAAAATTTAAAATTTGCCCTTTTTACTTTTTGATCTACCATTTAAAACTGCATTTTTATGTGTGGAACTAACCACACACCCATATTGACTTCTATTTATTAGCTATTATAAATACTTTGAAATTTGTCTTGGAGCTCTTAAAAATCTTGAAATAGGTACAGTTTCCTTCCCATGTAAACCAGTCTGCAAATAATTAACAGACGGAATTATTTGGTACATTTTTTTTCACAATCTCCAATCCATGAGGAATACATAGCTAATTTAAGCTTTGTTGCATTAAATTGTAGACTACACCATAAAATACTGATACTACAACTTGCATCAAACAAGTAAACATTTGTTATGGGGATAGTAAAATTTACTTTTCACAAAAGGAGCCTACAGTAATAATGCATTCAATTCTATTTCCCAGAATGCTTCTTAAGTATGTTAATAAAGTCTTTATTGTGTCTGCTTATAAAAGTCGCCACCATTTCCCATTAGAAAGTCTCTGTTTATTCATCAAACATTTACTGACAGTGACTGCTGGGAGCAGCCTCAGATTTCCACTCCATTACACGTTTGTGGCATAAAGCACATTAATTATAGATATATTACAATATTCAACTCATTGAGGAAAAATTAGATGATCAAGGCTCATTTTCCTTGACAATAAGCAAGTTAATGAAAATACTAATTACCTGATGATGAAGTGGAGCCTTCAGGATTGAATGCTTAGCATCTGTAAAAGAGTTCTGTGAATCTAGCACAGAATATTAAAGCCAGAAGCGTTGAAAGTCTATGAGGTGGTCCTTGCAATTGTCCAGTGCACTTTAATTAGAGATGAAGCATCATCAGAGGTGAAGCAGAGTTTTTAAAAACATTTCTATAAAGAATAGAAAGTCATATTCTTTACCTAACATTTTTTAAATATTGTTATGTGGGGCAGTGACCTATCCAGAGTTATAGGACTGATTGGCAGAACCAAGAACAGAAACCCTTGTAACTAAAGTTTGAACTCTTAACCTGGAAGCTCAGTTACAAACCAATAAAATAGGGGGCCATTACAACATGCAAATTCACATTTGCTTTTCCACTTCCCAGGACAAGCAAAAAGAAAAAGCAAACCAAAGGACCTGTGAGAATGTCTGTTGCAGGCACACAAACTAGAATTTTGGCTTTGGCCATCTTGAAGGCAAACAAGGGCACTTGAAGGATCCCCCACCCCTACCTATCCCTACACTCTCAACATTCTCTCAACAAATATTTACTTCGGGCAAGGAGGAATCCCTGGTACCAGAATGTTGAAGGTCTCAGTTCTCAAGGACCTTACATTCTAAGGATGAAGAGGGACTGGGGACAGTAAAAGTGATATAGAAAAGAGTGTTAAGTGCTACCAAGACAATGAAACTGAATAATATGGTGGAAGGAGGATGGAAGGGTACTGTTGCATAGTCAGGTGTGAGAAACTGTATTTTATCTGCTTAACAAGACACAATAAAGCCATTCTGAAAGAAAGCGCTCTACACAGAGAGAAGAACAAGTACAAAGGCCCTGAGGCCAAAAAGAAGCGTGTCATGCCAGACTGGCAATAGGAATGCAATGTGAACCCAGGGTGGAATTTTAAGTGTTCTAGTGGCCTTATATTTTAAAAAAATAAAATAAGAGGAAACAGGTAAAATTAGCCTTGATATATTTTATTAAAACTTAATAAAATATACATGTACTATATGAAATGCAAATCAACTTTATTTTAAATAATTATGCAAAGAATAAACTCATTGTCTGCGAGAATTTTAACATAGCCCAATGATTCATTTTTTTAATAATGCCAGATGTGTTCTTAGCCATTTTGAAATTACGAGAGGAAACTTGATTGAAAGATTCCCTTTCTCTGAATTTCTAGTTTAGACTGAATAGTGATAAACTCCAGGCACAGGGAAGCCAATTCACATTCAAGTAAGAGGCTGGGGATCCTTAAAGAGATGCCCTTTCCTGATAAGCATGTAAAAAGATGCTCAACATGATTTGTCACGAGGGAAATGCAAATTAAAGCAACAATGAGATATCACTGCACACCTTTTTCAGGATGGCTGAAATCCAAGAAACGGATTGCTGATTAGGATATCATGCAACAGGAATTCTCATTTGTGGCTGATGGGAATGCAAAATGGTACAGCCACTTTGGAAGATAGCCTGGCAGTTACTCACAAAGCTACGCATAGTCTTAACATAGGAGCCAGCAATCACACTCTTAGGTATTTACTGAACTGATTTAAAACTTACATCTCTATAAAAGCCTGCAAACAAATGTTTACATCAGCTTTTATCATAATCACCCAAAACTGGAAGCAACCAACATGTCCTGAACAGATGAACGGGTAAACAAATTGTGGTACACCCACACAGTGGAATACTATTCAGCAGTTAAAGAAAGCAATGAGTTACCAAAACACATAAAGACACGAATAAAGGTTAAATGCATATTTCAAAGTTAAGTAAGCAGTCTTTCAGACTATATACCATATGATTTCTATTAGATGACACTATCAAAAAAATCAAACTGTAGGAATGGTCAAGACTCTAATGAGAAGCAAAGAAACACTAAAACATAAAAGAATCATGGTGCATTGGATTATAACCCAGAGTATATAGTAAATATAGCTGAGTGCATACTGAATAAATAAATAAGTGAGGGAAAAGAGACAAGTCTTCGACACAGAAAAATCCCACATAATTTACATTGATACTCCACTCTCAAGGAGGTGGAGTGTAACTTCCCAGACTTTAACTGGAGGCTGCATTTAATGACCTCTTTCCAAAGTTTAAGCATGGAAAGGAGGATAAAAAGTAACTTTATATTGAGAAAACTGATAAATATTCCCTCAGCCAGGTGATCAAGTTAGCATTAACAGTAATAGTCATGATGATAGCATGTGCCCTTTACATATGATAAGAAGGGTACTTTATCTCTATGGTCTTCCTCCCCAAAACACATTGGCCTACTTTCGCCATGAAAAATCATAATTGAGGGAGGGACATTTTACAAAACACCTGGCCAGTGTGCCTCAAAATTTTCAAAGTTATCAAAAACCAGGAAAACCTGAGAAACTTTCTCAGCCGAGAGGAGCCTAACAAAAGATGATAACTAAATGTAATATGGTATCTGGGCAGGATTCTGCAACAGAAAAGAGACATTAAGTAAAAACTAAGGAACTGTGAATAAAATATAGACTTTAGTAAATAATAATGTGCCCACATTGGCTCACTGATTGTGACAAATGTACTGTACTAATGTAGGATGTTCATAATGGGAGAGATGGGGATGGGGTATAAGGAAACTCTGTAGTATCTTTGCAAATTTCCTGTAGATATAAAAGTATTCTAAAATAAAAAGTTTATTTTTAAAAATAGGTAGTCTCCACACATGCCTGAATTATTTCTCCCATTTCTCAAACTGGCAGTCTAACTCAGAGTAAGCAAACTGCTGAGTGTACCTTCTGATTTTGTTCCAGCATCAATTTGTATTTTCCCTGCTCTTTTGATTTCAACTAATAGCTCTGCACAGCCTCTCCCTTTTCCTGTGCATTATCCATTGAACGAGTTCCAAAGCACTCTGCTGTGGAGGGGCCAGAGATCCCATTTGATGGATGCTCATCTCACACACCTGTTTTGGGGTCTTTGATTGATGTGCTGGCATACATCTAATGTAGCTTCTTCTAATAGGGGAGTGAGGAAAACATACATTTGTGCAAGCCACAGTCCAGTTTGCTGTTCATTCAAAAGGCTTAATTTAGAAATAGTTACTTAATAATTCAACGTGGACAATTCCTTGATTCCCATTGACTTTCAATTCAATCAGCAAAGCTGCCTCTTGGATTTTCCATTATTATGAAGACTGATGTATTTTATAAAGGCAAACAGCTGCTCAGGCAGATTACTGTAGCTTCTTGTCACCCTGCAGTGAAAGCTTACTTGGAATTCTTCTCTTGTGAAAAGAAGTTGAGATCCAAAGAATTTGGCTGACCACCAATGACTACTGCATGTCTCTGCCCTATGCCTATTCTTACAACCTTGACTACCAAATTTCATCAAGATCTTTGGATAGTTATCCTCTCCTGTTTCATGTCGTGAAATTCCCAGGAACTTGGAGTTGGGCAAACTAGTCTCTCATTCCAGACTTCTCACTTTCTGTGGACAAGTTGTTTGACCTCTAAATATATATATATGTAATTAGAGGTCTGGTGCACAAATTTGGTCCCTCAGTCTGGCCAGAAATTGGGGCCAATTGGGGCTGTGGGAGGTTGGCCAGAGGAAGGCACCATGGTAGGCTGACTGTGAGAGCACACTGACCACCAAGGGGCAGCTCCTGCATTGAGCGTCTGCCCCCTGGTAGTCAGTGTGCATCATAGCGAGCAGTCAACCAGCTGTCCGGTCATTCAGTCACTTAGGCTCTTATATATATCCTCACCTGAAGATAAGCATTAATATGAGAAACAAACATTGATCTGTTGCCTTCCATATGTGCCCCAACCTTGAATCAAACCACAACCCAGGATGTGCCATGACCAGGAATCAAATTGGCAACCTTTCAGTGGGACAATGCTCAATCAGCCGAGCCACTCCAGCTGGGCAATCTGTTTTCTATTTTAATAAGTTTATTATAGATAGAGACTAGACAAGAGACAAAGGCATAGGGAAGGAGATCAGTTGACTTAGCTATTGAAATAACCTAAGGAAGAGACCAACATGCCTTGCGACAGGATCCTGGCAGAGAATGTATATAAAAATGACTGGATTCAAGATTTTGAAGGTATAGCCAATAGAATTGTCTGGTAAATTAGATGTGATATATGAGTGGGGGAAAAGAAACATTTCTTTCCAAATTTTTGTCTTGAACAATTAGAGAGGTAAAGTTGTTACTTAATGACACAGGGAATGCAATGTAAGAAATAATTTGGAGGGATAGGGAAGAACAGGAGCTCAATCTGGAAAGTTATGTTTGAAAAGCCTGTTAAACATCCAAGTGAAAGTTAAAAGTAGATAACTGGACATATGAGCCTAGAGCTTAGAGGGGACATCCAAACTGAAGATAGAAAGCATGTAAGTTATGAGTATACAGGTGGTATTTAAAGCAATGAAAGTTAATCAATGAGTTAGTCACAAAGTGAATGTGAACAGTAGAGAAAGATAAAAGGTCTCCAAGGAGTCCACTCTGGGGCATTTCGATGTTAAGAGGTAGAAAAGACAAAGAGAAACTAACAAAGAACATCAAGAAGAGGCAAGGGTTAAGAATGAAAGGAAAAGAAAGGGAGTGTAACAGTAGTGACTTTGAATCCAAGGGGAGAAAGTGTATCGTGGAGGAGGGAATTATCAAATATATGAAATGTTGTTGAAAAGTCCCATAAGCTAAGGTCTGAGAATTGAGTTTTAGATTTAGTGACATAGAAGTCATTGCATCTTCATTTGGAGGCAAGAAAGAAAGCACAATTGGAGTGAGATCAAGAGTTAATGGGAGCCGAAACCGGTTTGGCTCAGTGGTAGAGCATCGGTCTGCGGACTGAAAGGTCCCAGGTTCCATTCCGGCCAAGGGCATGTACCTTGGTTGCGGACACATCCCCGGTAGGGGGTGTGCAAGAGGCAGCTGATGGATGTTTCTCTCTCATCGACGTTTCTAGCTCTCTATCTCTCTCCCTTCCTCTCTGTAAAATATCAATAAAATATATTTTTTTAAAAAGAGTTAATGGGAGCCCACCTGGCATGACCCAGTGGTTGAGCATCAGCCTGTGAACCAGGAGGTCACAGTTTGACTCCCAGTCGGGGCACATACCTGGGTTGCAGGCTCGACCCCCAGTGTGCAGTGTGCAGGAAGCAGCTGATCAATGATTCTCTCTCATCACTGATGGTATCTCTCTCCCTTATCCTTCCTTTCTAAAATAATTTTTTTAAAAAAAATTTAAAGAGTTAATGGGAGTTCCTGGTTTTGATAATTGTACTACGTTATGTAAGATGTTGATATTAAGGGAATCTAAGTGGAGGGTACATAAAGACTATGTATTATTTTTGCAACTTTCCTATAAATCTATAGTTGTTTCGAAATAAAAAGTTGAAAATAGTACATAGGAAGAAATATTTGGAAGCAGTGGTATAGGCAACATTTTCATGGAATTTTCCTGAAAAGGTAAAAAGGGGGGGAGGGGATTATATTTTAAGGAGAAAATGGGGTCAAAAAGGTTTTGGGTTGTTTGGTTTGGTTTTTCTTTGTTTCTTTTAAGCTACCATGTTTGTATGTCAATGGGAATCATCTGGTAGAAATATTAAAAATTGAAAATTAAAAATAAACTACTGGTACAGGAAAGAGAACAGTATTACTGGAGCAATGTCCTTGAAGATAGAGTACTTTGCCTATCCCAGGAAGGGCAAGTGGAAGCATGCTGCTACAGCATTCAGGTAGATGTGCAAATGCTGTCTGATTGCTTCCATTTCCTCACTGAAGGGAAGGGCAAGGCCACAGATGAAGGTGAGGCTAGAGGCAGGAGGGTGGGGTTTTGAAGAGAGAGAGAGTAAAGGAGGGACATAGTTCCCTCGAGAGTGAGAAAGGGAATTGGTGGTAGCATCCGAGATGCTGGACAGTCATTAGCCTGCATATGAGGAAGAAAGGCTGGGAGTGCAGGGGTGAAATGGTTGACATTCTACTCTTCTTTCTTCTCATCATTAACGTTAGTAGTAACTCCAATTAACAGACCACACCAAAGAGGCAATGGCACAGCCCACCTCTGTAGATTAAATATTGCGATAAAACGTTGCAAAAATCTTCACACACCTGACGAGCTATCTCAACTTGCCTTCAGAAATACCTCTACTGCTCTGAAGCAAAAGTCAGATCACGCCACGCGATCCCCTGCTAGATCTGATCATGTTACACTTCACAGATACATGCATTTAATTTTATACTTTGAAAGTATAGAACACTTTTAAGGACTGGTATTATTTAAGAGGAGAGCTAGAAAAAAAACTGAAGTTTCCTCTGTAGTCCACCAAGCACTGCCCTGTTATAATAGGCCCCAGCTAATTTCACAGGAAGAGTATGTTTCCCCAACTAGCAGGCCTCACCTCAGAAGTAGGGTTGGCAAAGGGAAGCATCCCGGGAGAATTGCCTCTTTCCACTCAGTAGGCCAGGGGAAGACTCCTAATTGAGTGACATTTCAACCAAGAGTCAAGGGAGATTGTTACTGCCTACCTAATAAAGCTCCTTATTCTTCAAGCTGGTCCCTGACCCCTGGGGGTATAGGATGGGGCAGGTCCCAAGTTTCCTGGGCTACTGGCAAAATGTGTCTCCTGCAGAGAACAGAAGAATAAAATAACCAAGACTAAAACCTCACAGGCAGGGTGACGCGGATGATTTGAACTACCGTATTTGCCGGCGTATAAGACGATTTTTTTGGCCCTGAAAAATATGCCTCCAAGTGGGGGGTAGTCTTATACAACGAGTATATAACAAACTCTGTATTTTGAGTGGAAATGTTAGGGGGTCGTCTTATACGACGGCAAATACGGTAAACACACCTGTTAATGAAGGAGAAAGGGGATGTGAAGTTCTGTGGAGTGTGCTAAGGGAAACAAACACCCAGATAGTTGCAACTTGTCCACTTCAATGCCACTCAGATAACTGAATAGATTCCTCTCTCCTCAGAAATCCAGATTAAATTAGACAAAGTTTCTTCCCAGGTGACTCCCTACACGTCCCCCTCCCCCACCTGCTTAGAACAGCCTTTGGGAGCCTGGCTCTTTCTGTCTGATGCAAAGTACACGGGTTTCTCACAACTGTGATAGAGAGAAGGGCCCCTTTTCCTTTGTGTATGTAATTTCTCTTAGTGTCAGGCCCTCGTTATTTGTTAGTATCCTGGTTTTGACCTGAGCATTTTACCATAATTTTTATCCCTCCAGCGTGTCACGTTGCAGTGAAGCTGAAAAGACTGTGGGGTTATGAAGAAGAAAATACAGAACTGGCATCTCAAGTACAATTACAACAGTTATAAGGAACTACTTGTCCAGGAAGTCCTAATGCCGCCTCCATTCGTTTTGAAAAGCTTTGAAAGCTGTAACATCTTTTCAAAACACAAAAACACTTTTCCTTTATCTCCAAACTGCCTTCCTCTCTTTGTACGTCGAGGCTGCCTCAAGCTCCCTTTTACTGCCAGTTTTAATTTGTCTTTAATATCAGATGTGCCGTATCGATTTCTTCTGTGTATGTTTTCATTCTGAATAATTCAGAGGCACAATTTTCCCCCCCATTATGGTCAATAGCAGGAGCAAATTTTGAGGATAATCAATTGAACCCTGACTGACGATTCCTGCTGTTGATATCCCCAGAAGTGAGGGAGAGGGATCAGTGGGGGATAATGCGACCCACAGTCAATCACAGCCATCAGCAAATGAGCTGACAGGGGTCTGTGAGGAACGGAGATCCATACCTCCAGCCCACGAGGTCTGCTCTGCGCATTTCATCACGGGGCACTCCCGCTGTGCCCGGGAGAGTTAGGGTCCATTCCCATATACATTTTCTTTCCTACTAATGTTTAAAAATCACGTTTGAAGTGTCATCTTTTTTTATGAATAGGTATGTCATGAAGGCATCAATTCTTAATGATTTTGTTCATATTTTAGCCAAGCTTTTTCCAAAATAGAGTAGGAAAATTGGAAAGCTTCCAGGAAATTAGTCCAGGGAATAAATGTCACATTTTAATTCAGATAATGTGGTTGAAATTAATTATCAGAGAGCTGACAGACACAGTGCAGGTTTGTCTAGTCCCCTCTCACCTGCGGTAAAAACACATTTTGTGTGCCTCCTTTGACGCTGGCCCCTTTCCAAATCTCTGACACACTCAATTGACTGCAAAATTGGCAACCCTCTATCTAATAAAGGAATCCAAGTATGGCAATAAATATTGCCCCTTCTGTATAATATGACTAATATAGTCATAGTAGACCTCGTAAGTATCAGGTTGTTGGACTTAAATGATTATAGTATTTTCTAAAGTATATTCCATCTATTAAGACATTTTCATAAAATCCTGATTTAAGGGGATACCCTAGAAGCAGGTGGGTTTTTGCATTCTTCCAGGGACATTGAGATCAGAACGAGGGAGGAAAAGGGAGGCTCAGGTTAACCGGAGCAGTTCAATTTCAATTACGTGCAGTAGATGGTCTTTTTCGGGTCTGATGGTTTTTGAAAACTATTTGAAGGTCTGTTGTGATTTGCATGCAGTTTGCCTTGATCTTTTAAAAATAAGATCCCCACAACTCGATTCAAGTGTTTGAATGTGATTGTATGCCTGTTTTTCGTAAATAGATATTCCTAACTTTAAAAAACAACCACGCAATCCCTAAAGAATTGTTGGTTTTATAATAAAGATGAGGGAATTAATATTTCTACAATAGACACCCTGTTTTGCTTATCTTTGGAGGAAATCTACGGTATTAAAATTTCAAAAACATCTGTAGTGAATTCCTATATAACTTATAGTTAAATAATAGCTCAATGTATGCAAAGTAAAAGAGGAAATTAGAAGTCCTGGTTTAGTTTACCATAGATAACTTATTTATAAATCTCTGTAATTTATTATTAATATCCCTACACAATATCGCTCATGCATATAAACACAGTTAACCTTAAAATTTTATTCTAATTTCTGGGTGTGTTTTTTTTCAAAAGAAGTATTTTGGCTTTAGGATTTATTAGTGTTAAGGGTTTTTTGAAGACATTAAAGAAGTGCATTGTCATATTTTATGGAGGAAAACAGCGATTCTTTGTTCACCATCTTATTTTTCATCAATAAATTTCATGGAGAAAAAAAATACTCTCATTAAAAAATACAGTTTTCTTGAACTAAATTTTAAGGGTCCAGGCTAATAATCCAAAAAAAAGTCAATATAAATTATTTGTGAAGTTGGACTTATTTTGTAAATATCAGCAAGGATCTTCTACTGCAAATTACATCAGTACCCATGCTCCAATTGCTTTCATCAAAAAAAGTCATCTGCTTTGCTCTTGTTCTCAAAGAGAAAGGTACAATTTGGAGTGACCAACTCTTAGAGCAGTGTTTCCCAAAGTGTAGTACCCATACCCCAGGGGTATGGGAAGAGTTTGGTGGGAGTACGTGTTGCGCCGGAGTTTGGTGGGGATATGCACTGAATCATGCTCAGCTGCGCCTAATTCTACGTTCTCATGAGTCAAGTCAAGACAGTGTTGTGAGGCGTGAGATGGTCCAGTGTGCAAATAAATGTTATTTATAATATAGCTTTTATTTATATTTTATTATGAATAATTTTATTTTTTGTTTATTATTATTTTGTGTATGTTCAAAAAAAGAGAAAATAAATATATTTTGATTGTTATTAAAATACATCCCTTTTTTTGACAAGGGGTACTCAGCATTATGAAAATTATAGAAGGGGTACACATATGTCAAAAGTTTAAAAAACACTGTTTAGAGCAGCCGTGGGCAAACTATGGCCTGCGGGCCGGATCTAGCCCGTTCGGCTGTTCTATCCGGCCTGCGGAGCAAAAGAGCGGAGGGTTCTCTTGCTCTCTCCTCTGCTCCTTCACCAGCAGCCCAAGATGAGAGTGCCAACATAGTCAGGTTGCTTTTGTTCCGGCCCTCCGGTTCAGTGTAAGAACCCATGTGGCCCTCAAGTCAAAAAGTTTGCCCACCCCTGGTTTAGAGAATTATGTGATGGATCAAGCAGACCTGTTGCATGAAAATGAAGACCAGAATGAAGAAACTGGTTCCTTTTTTTTGGTTAATGGTTGGTAATATATGTAGCAAGAGACATTTGCCAGAGTAGATTGAATATTGATATATAGTTGATAGTAAAGTGGCAAGCAGTCTACTGTGAAGCAACACTAGAGTTATTTAATAAAGCCAAAATTAGTAATATAATGCTTTTAGCCTGTTCTTCTTGATCAACTGAAAGCATTTCATAGGTTGACATTCAAAGATGATGCCAATGTTGATATGAAAATTGTAGATCTGTTTGGGGTTGAAAAACAAAGAAAAAATAATTAGTCTGTGTAAAGAGGCCTGGGTTCCAGCACCAGGGCCAAAAGTGCTACAGACTAGCTGTATGGACTTAGTTGGACCAAGAAAAAAAAATAATAATAATGGGACCTTCCATGTACTGGAAGTTTTCTTTAAACTAGAGACCATCTCATTTCATCTTTACAAGAACCTTATAAGGCAGGTAGGTACCATTATAATTCCCATTTTGCAGGTGTGGGGGTGGGGTGAGGACGTGGTGGGCGGCAGGGTTCAATAGGGTTTGCAAGGTGGACATCTGCAATACGTTCAACAATAAAGATAAAATTTAAAAACTATATATTGAGGGTGGAGCAAATGGCCATCTTCCACTTCCAAAAACCCTCATTCCTCAGTTTTATATGCACTGCCAAGCAGAGTATTCCCCTGCTGTTGTTTTTGTTTTTATTTTTATTTTTATGAGGAAGCTACTTTTTGTTGCCCAAAAGCTTCCAGTCACTATGGGAAGAGGAGGGAGGGGGGTGGCAGTCACTAATGATACTGACCCCTGCCACAGCGAGAACATCCTGCCCACTTGAAATGGCCTTGAGGGGAGCTGGGGGGCCAATGAAGGGATAAGAGCACATATGTAATATCTTAATCAATAAAGAAAAAAATAAAAAGAAATACACACAGACACAAAAAAAAATATGGCCTTGTTATGGAGATGCAGGACAATGATGCAGAATAACAGAAAATGGTAAATCAATCGCTGGAGGACATGTTTCACTATAACTTTCCAACTTTGTCCTTGGGTAAAGCTTTCAGACTCATAGCCCAGACAGTCTCCTGGCCATTGTGAAACTAAATTAACGAGCATGCCCCACATAAAGGGCACTTCTGTTCAAAGAGACTCCAGGTCTTCAGAGAGTTAATGGGGAAGCTCAGGAGACCTGGTACCTTGATCTCGGGCAGAATCATAGGCTCAGGAGATGTATATTGTGTGAGGCATAGGTTTGAGTCAAACCCTTTCTTCCACGTTCTGTGTAGACTTGGGAAATGTATGTCATGTCTTTGATCTCTGGTCTCCTCATTTAGACAAAATGTTTAACAAAACATACCTCATCGATACATCCTCCAAAGGTGCACCAAAATAGGGTGGTTATGGGGAATCAGCAAGGTACTGAGTGCACAGTGGCTGTCACAAAGCAGAGATTCTGTAATGATCACTTTTCATGATTTGCATTCCTGTCACAGAGAGATGCCTCTCTCACTAGGTCACTAAGGAAGTTGGAGTCTTTGAGTATTTAAAAATGTAAATATTTAAAGTTGTATTTATATTTCATCTTTAATTTGAAAAAAAAACTCAGGGTGCTATTGTCAATGAAATATATCAGTCTTAACTGAAACTCACTTTATTTATGACACTTCAGCCAAATTAGTTGCTGTGATTATACTATGTAGAGCACACTTCAAAACGACAAGTGAATTGTTATTTTAAAAAAATAAAAACAAAAACAAAAACAAAAAAACTAGAGACTCTCCAACATTTTCTTAGGGGTCCCAGATTGTGAGAGGGTGGTTCTTGGATGACGCACCCTGGAATCAGTCTCCCTTCTCTCTGATTCCTGGTGCATGACCCCAGAACTGCAGCTGCCAAGTCACCACAGCTCAGCAGCTCCTATGTTGAGCATCTGCCCCCTGGTGGTCAGTGCACACCACAGCTACAAACCAGTCAGCTGGTTTGTCTGTCAGCCAGTCACTTAGCCTTTTATATATATACTAGAGGCCCGGTGCATGAAATTCATTCATGAGGGGGGGGTGTCCCTCAACCCATACTGCACACTCTCCAATCTGGGACCCCTTGAGTGATGTCTGTCTGCTCTCTCACAATCCAGGACTGCTGGCTCCCAACTGTTTGCCTACCTGCATTCCTGATTGCCCCTAAACACTTCTGCCTGCCAGCCTGATCACCCCCTAACCACTCCCCTGCCAGCCTAATTGATGCCTAATTTCTCCCCTGCCAGCATGTTTGCCCCTAACTGCCCTCCCCTCTAGGCCTGGTCCCTCCCAACTGCCCTCCCTGCTGGCCATTATATAGTGGCCATCTTATCTCCACATGGGGGCAGTCATTTTTGACCACATGGGGGCAGCCATCTTGAGTGTTTGAATGGTGGTCAATTTGCATATTATTCTTTTATTAGATAGGATTAGATAGGATAGAGGCTTGGTGCATGGGGGCCAGCTGGTTTGCCCTAAAGGGTGTCCTGGATCAGGGTGGGGGTACCCTGAAACCCAAGTGGAGGCCCTAGTATATGGGATTTATTTATCTTCTATAATTGAAACTTCGTAGCCTTGAGCTGAGCCAGGCCTCCTGCTCTCTCTGTGGCCGCAACCATCTTGGTTGGGTTAATTTGCATACTCACTCCTGATTGGCTGGTGGGCATGGCCTGTGGGTGTAGCAGAAGCATGGTCAATTTGCATATTACTCTTTTATTATATAGGCTAGATTGATTAGAGGCCCAGTGTATGAATTCGTGCATGGGTTGGGTCCAGCCAACCTGACCCCAATTGGTGAATTGGGGCTGGGTCTGTCAGGAGGAGGAGATGGTGGGAGGTTGGCCAGCCAGCCTGCCCCTGTCAGGGCTGGTCAGGGCTGGCTGGGGGGAGGGTCCATGGCCAATTGGCTGGTAGGTTCCACACTCAATTGAAATTGGGGGGTTGATTGGGGGTCAGCAGCCAGGGGAGAGGCTGTGGGAGGTTGGCTGGCCAGCCCCACCCCTGATTGGTGTAGAGTGGGCTGATCAGGGGTGGAACTGGCTGGGGGAGGAGCCACAGGCTGATGGAGGTGGTGGGAGCTCATAGGTGGTGGGGCCAGCCAGGGGAGGGGATGCAGGAGGTTATCCAGTCAGACCTGCCCCCTATTGGGGTTGGGGGTGATCAGGAGCGGGGCCAGCTGTGGGAGGATCTGTGGGCAGATCAGGGTAGGGTGGGTGACTGGGGCTGGGGCCAGTCGGGGGAGTGGGGAGAAGAGCCACAGGGGCTGGGCAGTTGGCCAGCCACCCCACCCTCAATCAGAGTGGGAGAGGCTGATCAGGGTGGGGCCAGCTGGGGGGAGCAGCTACAGGAGGTTGGTCAGCCAGCCCCACCCATGATCGGGCTGGTTTGCTGACCACAGTGGGCATCATAGCAACTGGTCGTTTTGGTCATTATGGCATTCTGGTCACTGGCTAGATAGATAGATGTCCTTTTCCAGACTTTTTAAACTAATAATCTGTTTTAATCAAATTTGTTTAAGGGAAAGGTACCACCATCACACACTGAACCTACCTGGCAGAGTGAGGGGAATATAAAACTTACAGTTATTTCTCTCCTTGGTTTGCTCTCCCACTAGAAGTTACTCCAAAGTTGGACATCCTTACAAAGGGAGAAGCTAGTACTGGAGATCCTAGATTGAGAAATGCCAAAAGAAGACCTCCTTATCAGGAGCTCTAACAGCCCAGAAATAACTGGAAGCCGGAGCTCATTTATAACTTCCCAATTCGAGGGGTAAACATGGTCATGTGCCCTGCGTCCAGAAGAGGGACTTTTTCTTAGAGGCTCTATGGATCTCCACGTACCCACAGGATACATCCCTGCCTATAAATTTAGGTTTATCATCATTTAGCAGTATAGAAATAAATTGAAGCATTATGGATAAAATTTTCACAAAGTAAATGACAGCTTTTTATATGTGCATTCAAGAAAGAAAAATGTATCTCTTATGCAGTCCATAATTGTGGAACTTATGCTAATGGAAATCATTGTAACACTTTATTCATAAGGGTCATTTATAAATGATGTATGAATGTCCATAAATGTCTCTCTGATTTGCTATTAATAGTTAGGAATGCTATTATTTTTACATAAGCCAAGTGTGGTGCCTTTCGAATGGAAGCAACAATAGGTACAATCTGTTGAAACGAGTCTACAGACAAAACAAGCATATTTTTGCTTGGTTATTAACCACAATAAAGCATTTCCACGTGGGTTATTTAAGGTTTTATTTAGATTTCATCTTTAATTTGGAAAAACCTCAGGGTGCTATTTTCAATGAAATGTATCAATCATAAAACTTGGAACCCAATTATTACACTTCAGCTAAATTACTTACTGTGATCTTACCACTGAAAACACACTTCAAACCCGCAAGTGGGTTGTCAAAAATATATGTCCTTTTTTCAGTCTCTTTTAAAAAAAACAACAATTAATAATCTGTTTTAATAAAATTCATTTATGGGGAAGTCACCATCACACATTGACATTACACAGCACAGTGAGGGAAATATACCAGTAAAACCTACAGCTATTGGCTTTTTGGAGAGTCAAATAACATCTTGCTCTCAATGTAGAGGAGGGATGGTTTGAGAGAAGTGGAAGCTCTTGAATTATCTCATAGGAAATGTTCTATTGATGGAAGTTTCACAAAATGATTTGTTTCAGATATAGGAGAAAAGGTAAATGTGCTCTGGGGTGATTAAATGATGGCTGTTCCGTTGGTATTTTGCACGGACAGCCTTTCCAAGTCCAGGAGTAGCATTTATTCTGCTCTTCTGTTTCCCTGTTCCCCAGAAGGTGGAAATGCAGACCCAAGAGGGTCCGGGCTGCCGCCGCCACTGTTGGGAATGGATGAATGAGTCCCAGAAGGAGGGGATGGAAATTCCAGCTCTGGATTAGACTGCCCCACTCCGTATGCGGAGATGGGAGGGAAGGGGGGAGGGAAAGCATGCCGTCCTCCCAGTCTCACTTCTTCTGGCTTCTTTGACAGTTTAGCCTCTGTACAGAGGTTGGGTTTTAAGCAGGCCCAGAGTTGAGGCTGCCCTGCCCTGCAAACCATTTCCAAGATGAAATTCTCCTTCACTACAGCTTTGATGCCCATTTTAAAATGCGCAGCGCTTATGAGAGGAAGCAATTTTTAGTTTCCCTGGGCACCACCAAGGCTGTCAGGCGCCGTGCTGTGAAAAGGTGGACATTATGGGAGGAAGGACGGTCCCTGGCTCAGAGGCCAGCAGGTAGAAGACAGCTCAGTCAGATTCACATTTTGCCTGAGGCCAGATTTGTCTAAAAGCTTCAGGCTTTTGCACAGCTCCTCCCCCACGATCCTCAGCTCGCCCCGGGGGTCACGTGCTTAATTCCCCAGCCTCATCCCTCTGGGCAAACATCAGAAGATCTGCTGGCGTACCATTCAATTACACTTCCATCCCTGGTCCTCGCGCGGAGTACGGTGGTTTGGGGAGAGGGAGAATTTTTTTATAACATGAAATGTGCAGTCCCTGCGAATAAAACCAGGAAGGCTTGTCAAACCTGCCCAGGACTGTCAGAGGCTAGGGCCCAGCAAAAGGGCAGAGATTCAGGTTAGAACGTTGTTTATTGTTACAAGGTCAGAAGTTTCATTTCTCTCACTACCTTTTGGGTTTTAATTGCAGAAATGCAAGGCCAGGTGAAAGGAAATAAAGATTGATTGTATAAATGGATGGATGGATGGATGGATGGATGGACGGACTGACTGAATATGCCTAAGCATTGTTTTATTTAATTCTCACAATCCCATGCAGTAAGGACTGTTGTTAAGCATGTTTCACGGATGAGAAAATGGAAATTAATGATAGGTGTTAATATTCATACCCTAGTCTTTTATTCCAAAATCCTTTTTTTTTTCTTTTTTTCTTTTTTTCTTTTTCTTTTTTTTTTTTTTTTTTTTTTTTTTTGTGGAGGTCACGCTTACTCTATTGTCATTCCTTACATATGTCAAGAAACTGAAACAACTAAAATCCTAATGGGCCAGAATTTGGATCCAGTGACATAATGGAGTTAATAATAGGGGGTTACAAAAAACTTTTTTAAAAATATTGCCTTGCCGAAACCGGTTTGGCTCAGTGGATAGAGAGCCGGCCTGCAGACTCAAGGGTCCCAGGATTGATTCTGGTCAAGGGCATGTACCTTGGTTTCAGGTACATCCCCAGTAGGGGGTGTGCAGGAGGCAGCTGATCGATGTTTCTCTCTCATCGATGTTTCTAACTCTCTGTCCCTTCCTCTCTGTAAAAAAATCAATAAAATATATATATATATATATATTTTTTTTTTTTTTTTTTTTTTTTTTAAAAAAGGTATTGCCTTGCCTCCCTGATCCCTTCACAAAGTACTCCTCATGATAAAGAGAGCTGAACGCCTTGGCCAGTCCTCTCTGTGTCCTGGCTTTTATGTATGTGATCTAAGAAGAAAGCCCTAAGGAAATATGATACCTGTGTAGGAGCTATATGTTCAACTTTGATTTTTTTCCCCCTGTATTCATGATTTCGTCTAATTTAGACATAATCTCATTGAAAGCATGTGGCCAGCACAATAGAGTCTTTCTCACCTTAGAAGACTCAGATAGTTAAGATTCCAGTATCTTTAACTGGAGAGCCAACTTGAGGGAGGGCAGGAGGGCAGCACAAGTGAGGAATTAAAACAAGGACTGCTGAGAAACTGGATAATTTAATCTGGAGGAGAAAAAAAAAACAGAGACTATAAAAAGTAGTCTCTGGATTTTATGTAATTAATCATAAGGAAAATACTGTCAAATCTTTTCTCCATTTTTCTTTCAGTCAAAGTTTAAGTTGTAGTGAGAGGAATAGAAGTAACTACATACTTTCACCCCTTTGCAACTGGGAAAACTACATATGTGTCAAGTTCCTGAGCTACTAGAATGCTTTAAAGTGAGCATGTCTCCTCAGTCATCATCCCTTGTCTACAGGAAGTGGGGGAGTCAGAGGAAGCAGCTCAGAGCACCTGGGTCTGGCCCAGGAGAAAGGAGATGAGCAGCCTTTACCAGGATGCCAGTCAGTGTTCATCAAAGAAGGAAACAAAACAGGACTAACTAAAGCTCCTAAATTCTACTGCAAGTGTCATTTGAGCACAATGACAGCATAGCTGCCATTTGTCTACAGCAGTGTTTCCCAAACTTTTGACATATGTGTACGTACCCCTTCTATAATTTTTGTACCCCTCGTCAAAAAAAAATTGGATGTATTTTAATAACAATCAAAATGTATTTATTTTTTCTTTTTTTGGGTACATACACAAAATAATAATAAACAAAAAAATAAAATTATTCATAATAAAATACAAATAAAAGTTATATCATAAGTAACATTTATTTGCACACCAGACCATCTCACACCTCACAAGACTGTCTTGACTTGACTCATGAGAACATAGAATTAGGCGCAGCTAAGCATGGTGCAGTGCATATCCCCACCAAACTCCAGTGTAATTCGTACCCCCACCAAACTCTTCCTATACCCCTGGGGGTATGCGTATCACACTTTGGGAAACACTGGTCTACAGCCTCCAGTTAAGACCTCCAATTGTAGTACCTCATTTAATCTTTACAAGAACCCTGTTGTTGGGCACATTTTTATACCCATTTTAACAATAAATAAAGAAGGTTCAGAGAAGTTATATAATTTACCCAAGCTTTTACAGTGTGTGGCAAAACTGTAATTCAGGCCAATATGATTCCAATGTCTAATCTCAGGTACTAACATCTAAGTCCACATAACTGACTACTCAATCAACCTATTTTTCCCTCTTTACTAGAGGCCTGGTGCATGAAATTCAAGCAGAAAGTGACAGGGTGCCTCAGCCTGGCCTGCACCCTCTTGCAATCGAGGACCTAAACTGGACCTAATCGGGCCTAAACTGGCAGTTGGACATCCCTCTCACAATCCAGGACCACTGGCTCCTAACCACTCGCCTGCCTGCCTGGCTGCCTGCCTGATCACCCCTAAGCACTCTGCCTGCCTGCCTGCCTGGTCACCCCTAACCAATTGTCTGCCTGAATCATCACCCTTAACCATTCGCCTATCTGGCTGATCACCCCTAACCCCTCTGCCTGCCTGCCTGATCACCCCTAACTGCTTGCCTGCCTGCCTGCCTTATCAGCCCTAACTGCTTGCCTGCCTGCCTGCCTGCCTTATCACCCCTAACTGCTTGCCTGCCTGCCTGCCTAATCACCCCTAACCACTCTGCCTGCCTGCCTGATCGTCCCTAACTGCTCACCTGCCAGTCTGATTGCCCCTAGCCACCTCTGCCTCAGTCCCCACCATCACAGCTTCATCTGAAATGACATCCAGAAGGTTGTTCTGCTGTCTAGTCTAATTAGCATATTACCCTTTTATTATTATAGATATTAGGGGGGAAAAACAAATCATAAGATAACAAGTATATGTCCTGGCCAGTATGACTCAGTTGTTTAGAGGTCATCCCATACACCAAAAGGTGACAGGTTTGATTCTGGTCAGGGCACATACTCAGGATGCAGGTTTGACCCCTAGGGCAAGGGCAGGAGGCAGGCAACTGACCAATATCTCTCTCTCTCTCTCTCTCTCTCTCTCTCTCTCTCTCTCTCTCTTCCCTTTTTCTCTCTAAAATTAATAAAATATACCAAGTATTTTTTAAATGAATAAATTAATGAAAACAAATTAAATACATCTAAAAATCAACTGTACTATAATCTGTTTTTCATTCATTTAGTCCATTGGTCAGCCCACAGAAATTTATTAAGGGTTTATGTTTAGACAAAGATACTGAATAGACAAGTCACATTTGTCATGTTCTATTATATGCTACTAGAGGCCCAGTGCATGAAAATTCATGCACTGGAGAGGGAGGTCCCTCAGCCCGGCCTGGCCCTGAGTGGCTGGGGGGCTGAGGGAACTAGGGGGCTCCATAGGCAGGCACGCAGAGTAGCCAAATCCACCTGGGAGCAGGCCCAGTTGGGCTGCAGGGACTGGGCACTGCCATCTTGTGGCGGTGGGCACCATTATCTTTGAGGGCGGGGCAGTCAATTAGCATATTTCCCCTTTATTAGATAGGATGTGTATACTATATATAACTACTATTAATTTGTTATATTAATGATAAATGAGAGAGTGATACAAAATATCTTAAACACAATGTTAAACCAGAGATATTTTTAAAGGGGCAGTGGCAGCTCTGTTTTACCACAGGTTCAATCCATTAACCATTCCCTGAACATTGCAGCTTACTTAAGTATCACTATACTGTAGTGTTTTACAAGATGATTTACTATAACAATTAAGAAAATGTCTAGCTAGTTACCAGAGAAGTTCAACTATCTCTAGGCCCCTATTAAAATCCAGTAATGTACAAATCAATATCAACATAGAAAGAGGGAGGAGAGAGGAGGGTCCAAAATGTTCCTTGAGAAGACATCTCTTAGTATGATGGACAATGAGTTTCTACTTACTAGGTAGCTTGTTGGAGAAGTGCTTTTGAGGAGTGGAGGATGGTTGAGGAAGTTAACTGGCCATTGGCCCATTGAAATACTGCTTCAGGTCTACAATCAGACTAGAATAATCGAGCTCCTTTAGGGGAACCCAGGGAGAAATTCCTGGAATTGACCACGCATATTAGATTTCACATTATCCAGCAACACAAAATGATGTATTAATGTTCTCCCTGAATTCAAAATGTTTATTGATTTTTTTTTAAATCTTAGGTAATTTAACTAGGTTACATTTGCATTAAGTAGTATAAAATAAACATGTCAAGTTATTTCTGCTCACATCACAGACTATTTGGTCCAAAATATTTCTTTGTTGTCTGAATTTATGGTATGAACTGAAGTGGAACAAGTCAACCAAACTTAGGTATAAAATATTTATGTTTTTTAAATACTATGGTTATTCATAGAATCCAAAAAAATTTTTTTTTAATGGGAGCATGTCCAATAGTCATATCAAATTGAGAGGAATCTGTGAATGACTCTGTGGCAAATGGTAATTAAGATGAGGTCCAATCCTATATAATAAAAGCCTAATATGCTAAGTGTCTGACCATTTGACCAGTCATTATGACACACACTGATCACCAGGGGGCAGACGCTCCCACCTGCAGGTTAGCTTACTGCTGGAGCCAAGCTGATTGGGACTGGGAAAAATAGGCCAGACACACCCTGGTGGCCTCCCACAGTCCCTCCCCGGCCCCCATTGTGCACATGTGGGATCCTTCAGCCTGGCTTGCTATCCTCTCACAATCTGGGACCCCTTGGGAGATGTCTGCAGGCCAGGCTGAGGGACCCCACCTGTGCATGAATCCATGCACCGGGCCTCTAGTGTTATATAAAATAAACAAGAAAAAGTTCTGCATACGTGTCGAAGTGAAGAGTGATAGAAAACAAAGAGAGGGAGGCCATGTCCGATGGTCTTAACTGTGATGCTAGAGAATTTGGAATTTCTTTACATTTTAGATAGGCTGCTTGCTATAGTGTGGCCGACTGCTTAAAAAAGGTGCAAGACCTGAGGGAGGAAGTCTAGTCAAGAGACCAGTGCAACAATCTGGTGAAGAATTGGCAGAGGATTGAACTAGGTGAGGCCAGGGACATCTTTGTATCTCCAATATCTGGTCTAATTCCTGGTACATTGAATGTGCTCAAACAATATTACTAATTGAGCTAAACTTATGTTTCCTCTTTCACATTTCAATGAAATCTCCATCTTTTGGCTTTAAAACCATAGTTCTAGTGACTATAACGATACACTAAGGCTCTAGACAACAACTCCACAAATACACCATACAAAATATAACAAGAGTATACATGCTACTAAAATAAGATGGGAAATCTGCCTATTGTGATCCTAATTCATGCCACAAACATGATCGATTCTCCCCACACTTTGATTTACTTTTCCTGGACCCCAGGAATGAGGATAAAATTATAGATTGTAAAAGATTGCTTCAGTCATCATAGCAATAAAGACACTAAAGCCAGATAGCCAATCAACTAAGCAATCCTTAGTACAGGAAATAAGCAAATCTGCACTGTCATTGTCTATACAAGATCACATATCTTGCTGGGAAAATGATATGCACACAATAAATACTTGCTGACTGAAAACATTTATTCTAACAAAAATTTAAAAAATAAAAAGGGAAATTGACAATTGCAGTAAGTGCATACCAATATATTACTGTTCTACAGCATAACTCTTACCTGGAAATCAAATGTCCAGGGAGCCTAGTTATCAAGAAAGGCAAGAACTGGAATAAGAAAAGACTTTTTTACACTACCAAGTAAATATTTTAAAATGTCAAGTCATACTGGCAGGGCTCAAAGCCAGGCACTGCCACATACAAGTTATGGTTCAAGATACTTCACTACCTTGAGCCTGCCTTCAACTGTACATATAGGGCTGTTGTTAGGATTAGTGTTAATGGAAATATCTATAAACTGCTAACACATAATAGGTTCCTCGCATAAAATAATTAGTATAATGTTATGAGCTGAATTGTGTTTCCCTCATTCCCCTTCATCAAAATTCATATGCTAAACCCCTAAACTCCAGTACCTGAAAGTGTGACTGTATTAGGAGTAAGGGCTATTAAGGTAATATGGGGACATATGTGGGGAACCTAACTCCATATGACTTGTGTCCTAATAAAAGAGGAAATGTAGACACATCAGGGGCACACATACAAAGAAGCCTCCGTGTCAAGCAGCAGGATGAAGGCAGCCATCTTCAAGCCCAAGAGAGAGGCCTCCAAAAAAAAAAAAAATCTGCCACTCCTTGATCTTGGACTTCTAAACTCTAGAACTGTGAGAAAATGCTTAAGCAACCGAGTCTGATGGTATTTGTTACGGGCTATCTCAGTGGTGGCACTCATCCCGTAGCAAACTGATACATTCACTCGTTGTCGTTTTCTTTTTTTTTTTTTAATATATTTTATTGATTTTTTTACAGAGAGGAAGAGAGAGGGATAGAGAGCCAGAAACATCGATGAGAGAGAATCATCGATCAGCCGCCTCCTGCACACCCCACACCGGGGATGTGCCCGCAACCAAGGTACATGCCCTTGACCGGAATCGAACCTGGGACCCTTCTGTCCACAGGCCGACGCTCTATCCACTGAGCCAAACCGGTTTCAGCTCGTTGTCGTTTTCTTTAAAGTAGCTTTGTTTGAGCAGGAAGAGAAGTCTGGCATTTGAGTGACATGACTGATATAAGATCCTAAACTTCAAGGTTTTTATAGATTTAGCATTTATGCCCACATCTAGTTCAGTGGCCTGGCACATAGTACATTCTCAATAAGTATCTGTTGAATGTCTGATTAAATGAATGAATAAATGAATGAATCAATGAATGAATAAATGAAATGAATGACTATTAATAAGAAGAGAAGCCTCTAGTGATAGCTATACTACCTCAGCCAGCTAGCTGGCAGATTCATAAGAACAATGGCTAAGTGCTTTTTATATGCCAGGCACTGTGCAGTAAAAACTATAAAAAGGAAATGCAAGAACATAAAACCTTAGGAGTCTGAAGTTTTCTCAAGTAAGGAAAAATGGTCCATGTTACCACTTCATTATCTTTGCAAAGACAGCTGGGCAATCACTGGTCCAGAGAGGCAATGCTGTTTAAGGGAAGAAGCACTGGCTTGAAGCCAGAGGTCTCTTGTCTGCTTTCTTGTTCTGACACTCGTGAGAGATCCTTGGGGAAGTCACTGAGCCCCCTGAGCCTCAGTTTCCTCTTCTGTAAAACAGGAATATTGATAGCTACCCCACAATAATATAACACTGTGATTAAATGAGAAGGTATATATCTGAATATGCTCTAAACTATTAGGTGTTAGGTGTCCCCCAGTCCCCTCGGCCTCCCAGGCACCCACGGCCACCTGGGGCTCAGGTAACCAAGGCTTGAGGAGGTGTGCTCTGCAGGCAGTGGCAGCAGCAGAGGTGTCATGGGAGCATCACCTTCCCCTAATCGCTGGGTCACCTCCAACCCCTGAGAGGAGGCAGGTTGGGTTGAGGGACCTCCCCTCCAGTGCATGAATTGTCATGCACCAGGCCTCTAGTCCAATATAATAAAAACCTAATACGCAAATCGACCAAACAGCAGAACGGCCAGTGGAACAACCGGTTGCTATAATGCACACTGACCCACCAGGGGGCAGACACTCAATCCAGGAGCTGCCCCCACCCCACAGGCCTGGGGCCAGACAAGGCAAGTGCCACTGAGGGTCTTCCTGATCAACCCACAGATTTGCCCTGATTGCTGGCCAGGCCTAGGAATCCTACCCATGTATAAATTTCATGCACCAGGCCTCTAGTTAATAAATATTCGCTTATATTCTACATATTAAATTTTTATATGAAAGAAAGTACATAAAAAAAATTAAAGCATTCCATTTAAATTGGTAATCTGCTTTAAAAGTTCAGGCCACTCAAATGTCTTTCTGAAAAATTTATCTATGTGATAGTACTCATGCCTGATAATTTTGGATAAATGTGGTCATCCTTCATTTTTTAAGATGGTATTTCTGATGATAATTATTTGAAAATGTTTTGATTTGGGCATTTATGGCTCTTAGATTAATGATTTTATAAAGCATTGTAGTAGTACTAATTGGCAAGTTTTAGTGAAAAATAAAATGTATTCTTTTGAGTGAGAAGGATACAGAAAAAAAGGAAGATGTGTGCAAATAATGATGTATTTTAGATTTCCTTAGTGGCTTATTTTTAACTAGAAGCCCGCTACACAAAATTTATGGATGGGGCAGGGGGCGGGGGAGATCCCTCAGCCTGGTCTGCACCCTCTAAAAACTGGGACCCCTCAGGGGATGTCTCACTGCTGGTTTATGCCCGCACTTTTGACAGATGACAGCTCCATTTTTGTTTCTTTATTTTCATGCTTAAACCCATTGGAATTAGGTATTCAAAGTGTGTATACATTTTGGGGGGACACCCTGTATGTCTCTAGTCAGTGATAAAAGGAACCAAAGGCGGGTTTGGAACCCCAGACAGGGAACCTCGCTCACTCCCCGCATGTCTTCCTACTCTGCTTTCCATATTCGAGGGCAGCGTGAGAATCAATGTTTTCTCTCATCAACTCAGAAAAGTACTTCCTGTCACCTGCTGCCTTGCCTTCCTGTCACCTGCTGCCTGTCACCGGCAGGAGTGCACTATGTCTGGAGCAAGCAAGGCTCAGTCAGGGTGCCCTTTGCTCATGGGTGCCAGCACCACACCCCCAGTGCACATTCCTCCTCTACAGTTGCCCCAACTCTCCTACTGTTTCACTGACAGGATGGATCCCCTTGCCTCCTCTGAGTTCCGGATCTCAAATGCTGACTGAAGGCACCTCAGTGAGATCCACCCTGTGCCCACCAGATGTCTGTCCACACCTGCTCCAGCCTCAGCTCCTGCATTAGCCCCACGGAGGTGATCCTGTTGCCTCAATGGCCTCCGCTGGAACAGGGCATCACCACTCTGCCCTCTCACTGTCATCTCACAGGCACCCAGACACGCTACAAAGGACGTGAGTGGGCGAAGGGGATATGCGCACATCGTGTGGGGGACATAGACATGCTGGGGTTGACAGAAGTGCAGTGGAGGGGTGGGGGGAACGTTTGCACACCGTGGTCTGGGTGACAGTGTGCTGAGGGATGTTCGCACACATGGGGGCGGGGGACAAGATGCGTGCACCAGAGGCCTGCGCCTGTGCAGATGTGCAGATTTGCAAACCTGCACTGGTGGCCAGGAGGATGTCAATCTGGCCCACCACGGTGGCTGTCCCTGCGATCACACACCTTCTGGGCCGTGAGGCGGTATAGCTGTTCCTCAGTGCTGTTGCCCACATGCTCTGCTTCAGCTCGGCCCACAGGCTCCACTTGGCATTGCTCACAGCCACCACCGCCATGTGGGGAGTACCTCCACCAGCCAGCCTCCCCCGCCCCTGTCCCTACAGCCACTTGCCCACGGGCAGCAGCCATGAGGAGTGCTCACAGCCACCACCACCGCCATGTGGGGAGTAGAGCCTACCCCTGCCAAGCCCACCTCCTCCATCTCCATCCTCACTGTGGCATTGGCCATCGGGAGCATTCACACCTGCCGTCACCACTACTGCCATATGGGGAGTACAGGCCGCCCTCCCTTATAGCAGCCTCTGTCCCCACTGCCACAAGTCCCCATCCACCCACACCTGCTGCACATGCAGCCTGCTGTTCTGATTGTTACGTGTGAGAGCATCCCAGACAATTTGCATATTCCTCTATTATTAATATAGATACTAGAGGCCTCGTATATGAATTCATGCATGGGTGGGGACCAGCCAGGCCACCCCAATCAGAGCCAATCAGACCAGGCCAGCCGGAGAGAGGGGCTATGGGCAGTTGGGGGAAGCAGCTGGTCCTTCCCCCAATCAGCACCCCTGATCAGGGTGGAGGAGCTGATTGGGGGAAGGACCAGCTGGGGGGAGGGGTGGTAGGGGTGGCAGCCAGACAGCCCCACTTTTTGGTTGAAAGCCCCATCAAGGGGACAATTTGCATATTAGCCTTTTATTATATAGGATATTTACATTTCACTTATTACTTCTTAAATTTTAATAAAGAAAACATAAAACTTTATTCCATAGACATAGCCAAAATGCACCTTTTCCCCTGCATTATACAAAACTAAAGAAAAGAAGAAACAAGAGAGGATCAAAAGAAATAAATTAAAATAAGTAAAATCAAAATTGAGCAAAACCCTGAGGTTTAATTATCTATTCAATGTTTTAAAATATTGCCAACCCTTTAATTTTTCAATAAATGGTAGCAAAAGACTTAATAAATGTTTGGATTTCTGTTCAAATATTGCCAAACAAACCTTCTCAGTTTCCCCTTTTCTTTATTTTCAGTGGGAAGAAGAGCCTAGCTTTATGCCGTAAGTCCATGTCTATTACATTTTTTTTATAGGGGTAATACATCAACTTTAATGGAGTGACATCACACTAATATAGTCTACTGGGACACCATAAATAATAACTTTTACATTCAAGTTGCCTTTTTTTAAATTATGATCATAAAAATTTTCAAAATATCTTAGTAATGATACAGAAGATTTTACTTTTCCAATGTATTTTGTCCAGTTAATCTGATACAAAAATTTCCTTCATTCACCTGAGTAGGAAGTAATAATTGGTTCTAGTTCCTCATTTGTAACCCATGTACCATCATTGACTAAGGTTCTTCGTTAATGTAATAAAACAAAAATCCTTGACTTATTTGCCTCCCATAATTAATATGAAAATATAGTCAGGTGATTGGATATTTTGGTGGGAATGCACTGTCTGTGCATTCAGATCAAGGAAATAAAGAATGTGTTGTTATATGATGTTCCTGAGTTTGCCTCAAAACATCATTATTTAGATTTGTCTTCAGACCAGGAGAATGACAGATCAGCTTATTAGTCTCAAAAAAAAGAAGAAAAAATAAAACTATTATATATATTTCCTAGGTGTTTGACAGTCTTTGAAGTTTTTTTCTCTGTGAATCCTATTTCCTATTAGGGTAAGTTTTATTCCTATCCTCAAACATCAACACATTAGTCAACAATGTCTTATGCCATTATAGAAACAATATAAATACTACTGATATATTAACAATAGCTTATTTTTTTATCGATTTATATCTTGAGTACCTTACAGATATTTTATTTTTTTCTAACTTAGAAAAAATTCCAAAGACCATACTAACTTGAAAAAATAACACAATAAATACTCATATACCTCCCATTCCATTTGGAATCAATAATTTTTAGTTTTTTTCATATTTGCTTTATTATTCTTTACATCTACCGTATTTGCCGGCATATAAGACGACTTTTTGGCCCTGAAAAATATGCCTCCAAGTGGGGGGTAGTCTTATACGGCGAGTATATAACAAACTCTGTATTTTTAGTGGAAATTTTAGTGGGTCGTCTTATACGCCCAGTCATCTTATACGCCGGCAAATACGTATTTTTCAGGGCCAAAAAATCGTCTTATACGCCGGCAAATACGGTATATGTCTAAAGACATTCTCAAATATACCACATCAGTATTATACCTAAGAAAATTTAAAACATTATTAAATTTTTATGAAATAAAAAGTATTGAGTAAATATCACCAATATCAAGTTGTTATTCATATTTTCCTAATAGTCCTGAGCCATACAGAAATGTTATCTTACAGCTTGTTTTCCATTGATGTTATGCTATTTTTTTATATTTCAAGGAGTTGTGATAGCTCCTTGCTATCTTTTAATCCAGATCAGTCCCTTTTCTTGACTTTTTTTTCATATTAAAGTTTTTTAAATATTTGGGTCCAATTGTCTCATATACTACTTTCTGGATTTAACTAGTTGTTTTCTCATAATGCACTTTAACTTGTACATTCCCCCACCCCAACACACACACCCATGTCCTATATTCCTTAAACTAAAAGTCAGATTGAAGGTTTGAGTAGATTTACATTTGTCCCTGTAAGAGTCAGAAAAGGTGGTGGCCACCTGACCTGTCCACTGTAAACTTACTTCTTTCCCGTTTCACTCAGGCCATGAACATCCTGTTCCTCAACATCCTTTCACTCAGTGGCGTTAGTACCCAATTAGGACATTGGGGACTGTAAAATGGTGATTTTCTAATTTCATCATTCCCTTTACATGTATTAGCTGATATGTTTCCCTAAAGAAGAATCTTGCTCTATTTTGTTTTGTTTTTTTCCTCCCTCCGTAATTTGATGATTTTTTTAATATTTTATGTTTAATCCTCATAACTTCTCTAATGCAAATAGTGTCATCCTATTTTATAAGTGAACACTACAGCACAAGAAGTTCAGTGACTCGTGCAGAATGCTAGTAAGTGCCAGAAACAGATGTGGAATTCAGATCTCTAACTCCTATTTCTATACAGTGGCCAATATATCACAGTTACCACATAATGTACACCCTCAATCGATATGAGGCATATGCACAACCCCTCAGTTACCAATGATTTTCTTCCTGAAGTACCTCTGCTGTGAAATTGTGACTAAGCCTCCTGTTAGGAAATTCCAGGAACCAATATCTAAATGTTCCCAGCATAGGTTGCAGGGTTTGGGCTATTACAAATGAAAAGTAGAAAATAGGGGATGTGCTGGCCAGGAATTGGGACGACATTTCTCACTCCACACTCCAGTAGCTAAAAACCACACTGAAAAATCTAGAAAGCTTCTGAGTCAGGGGGGGGGGGGGGCGGATTGAGGAGGGAATGAGGTGGAGGGTGGGGAAGCCAGGCATGGGCTATTGACTCATCTACAGTTTTTAAATCAAATCTCCCGAAATCAGCAATTAAATGATTTCCAGATAACTTCCTTATTGGCATTGACCTTTTCAGAGTTTGGCTGGGGAAAAGATAATTTATTCAACATAAAGTTAATTTTGACTATTATAATTAAAACTACAATTATTAGACATATGTATACCTGGAAAACGTGTACTTATTTCATCCCCCTCCTTTAATCTGCCTCTTATTTTTCATCTATAAAATAGTTATTAATAAAAGCATGTGAGTTTATATAAGATAGTGCACATAATAGTTTCCACATAGTGCCAAAACCGGTTTGGCTCAGTGGTAGAGCGTCGGTCTGCGGACTGAAAGGTCCCAGGTTCGATTCCGGTCAAGGGCATGTACATTGGTTGCGGGCACATCCCCAGTAGGGGTTGTGCAAGAGGCAACTGGTCGATGTTTCTCTCTCATCGATGTTTCTAGCCCTCTATCTCTCTCCCTTCCTCTCTGTAAAATATCAATAAAATATTTTTTTAAAAAAAAATAATAGTTTCCACATAGCATTCTGGCACTACTCCTCTACAACTCCTTTTCTGCATTTCTCTTCTTTTTCATTTTACAGCTATTATTCCTTCCTGGGAAGAAGCAAAAAGTTTGTCCACTTGTAAAAAAAAAAAACTGTGACTTAATTTATTCTTTAATAAACAAGCATTTCCTACTAACTGCTTGTGATAAGAAATAATCTTTATGAGCAAAATTTGCACAATCACAGCCCAGGACAGGCCAGAGCAGTGCATTGCCAGCCATCAGCACCACATTTAGTTGACATTCTTGAGGAGAGAGAAATGCTGGGCTTATTTCATTAAATCTCAGATCCACATCAACTCACATTTAGGCAAAAGAACCCAGGATGAGTGGACTCCTTTGGGGAAGCCACCCATCATCCTAAGGTTTTCTAAAGTTCAAGCAAGCCTCCTCCTCAGTGAACTGGCTGTGCGACCTCGAGTGAGTCACTTACCACCTCCTGTCTCAGTCTGTAATTGTACAAGGGGATGGAGATGCTGACCTTCCTTCCAGGCCCACTTGGAGGAAGAGCTCATTAGCAATCATAAAGTACTTTGAAAATGTAAATGCTGAATTATAATTTTAATCAACAAATTAACCTTGGTGCTTCTCACTCAATCACTCGCTCCTGGGTAAATGATCAAAACCGTTGGCTGACCCAGGAGTTTCTGAGCCCAGAATTCACCCCCCTCACAAAACAGGGCGCCTCCAGAGACCTCCCCGGAGCCCTTTCCTGCCCCTGTCACCACAGCGCAGCTGCTGTTCTACTAATCTAGACACAGGAAGGACCCTGAATGTGAGGAGATCCAAGCTCACACTGAACAGACACTTCAACTCCAAGGAAATTCTGATAAAGAAAATAACAGGACCAATCCTGGGGCTGTGTGGGCCACATTTTCTCTGTTTGTAAAAGTTTTCAACTATTGAAGTACATGTTAATTTATTTTTAACAAATATTTGCTGAACACCTAAAATGTGCACATTAGAACTAAATTCTGTACAGCTCAGCCAGTAGCAATATAATCCTGTAGCAATAAGATCAATGTGCGATGGGCCAGTGAACATCACTAGAAAATTAAACCCGTCTCAAAGCCAGGTGGTCATCGTACAGACACACCCAATGCCCTACAAGGGCCAGGTGGTGGCCAGAATGGGGCTGCACAAACACTCAGGTCTCCATTTGGGTGCCTGAACTTGCCTGTTCCTCAGATCTCTTAAGTGGTTAATGTCAAGCACATCTTTGAAAAAAAATGACTTATTATTACAAATAAAGTAATCATCAAACCCTGGGTTGGATTTTAATTGGACACTTCCCAGGTTGGGATAAAAAGTGCAATTCCTAAAATACTAAATAGACTTAGAGCTGAAACCAGAGGTGCTTCCCTTATCACTTGTTGAATAAGTTGGATCATAAATTCAACCTCCATGTGCCTTGAAATATGTGCCAGGAATATATCCCCTTAGTTGGACTTGCATATTTTTACTATCCTTAATTAATAATTGCACGCAGAGTACAACATGCAATCTTAGTTTCAATGGTTATATTTTCTTTCACACTTAATCTGAGCATTCAAGAGTAAATGCACTTATCTGAGTCATTTAATATTTCAACGCCTATTATTGATCACCTGGTGTGATTTTATCTGTCATAAATTTATAAATAAAACAAACATCTAGAATGAGCACTGGACTAGGAGTTAGTACATAAGTTTAGGACCCACGTAGCCCACATTCTAACCAGGGCTGGGCAAACTATGGCCGCAGGCCGGATCCGGTGAATCAAACTATTGAATTAAAAAATAAATAAAAAGACTGTACCCTTTTATGTAATGATGTTTACTTTTAATTTACATTAGTTCACACAAACACTCCATCCATGCTTTTGTGCCGGCCCTCCTGTCCAGTTTAAGAACCCATTGTGGCCCTCGAGTCAAAAAGTTTGCCCACCCCTGAACCTCTTGATTTATAGAATCACTTAAATTGTCTTAACCTGAATGTTTTAATTCTCAGCTTGAATTACCTCCTCCATAAATGAGAATAATAATAAATGTCCTTCCTACATCCAGGGTCATTGTGAGGCATTAATGGGATGACATGTGTGAAAACATCCTGTGAATTATAAAGCACTCTACAATGTACAGGAATGATGATGATGATTGCTTCTATTAAATCTTCATGGAATAAGTGAATTTGGAAACCCTTCTTTGAATGAATAAAAAGGGTAAGCAGATATTAGTACAGTGCCTATAGGTAATAATAAATATGTATTTATTATTATGAGGAGAGTAAGAAAAAACTATTTTGTTCAGATTCCATCTTTGATGAAAAATATTTAACTGGCTTCATTGTGCTTTTCACAGCTATCACAATTATGAACTTTGCAATATTCATATTTAAATGGAATGCTATAAAAATAATGGGTTTATAAAATTACACATATGTGGCAAGAATAAAGAATAAAACACAACATTTCTCTCCATCCCAAGAAGTTTCAGAGGTTTCATAGTTAATAAAATACAATATATTCTCACTCAGGACATACAAATAGAATACCCTTTTGCAGATATTTAACTCCCTGTTATCACCAAAGCCTGCAGAATACTGCTATCTATATATCTATCCATATTCTATCTAATAAAAGAGAAACATGCAAATTGACTGTACCTCTGCTACGCCCACCAGCCAATCAGAGCAAGTATGCAAATTAACCCAACTAAAGATGGTGGTGGCCATGGAGCTGGATTAAGCAGGAGGCTTGGATTGCCCCTGGCAATGGAAGAAGCCAAGCTTCCCACCTGCCCTGGCTGGCCCTGGCCTCCACTAAAGGAGGCACTGGGGGGAAAAAGAAAAAAAAAGAGGGGCTGGGAGCTTGGGGGGTGGGGGAATGGGATCAGGCCAGGATGGGATGGCAGTTGTGGGTGATCAGGCTGGTGGGGGGAGGGGCTGTTGGGGATAAGCAGTCCAGCAGGGAGGTCAGTTGGGGGCGAGCAGGCAGCCAGTAGAGGTCAGTTGGAGATTATCAGGACTGTGGGGGAGGCGGGGAGAAAAGGGCAGTTTGGAATGAAAAGGCCATGGAGGGGGGGGGGCAGTTGGGGTGAACAGGCCAACAGGCAGAGTGGTTAGGGGCAATCAGTACAATGATTGAAATTTCTTTTGAAAGCCAAATTTTTAAAACTTAAACTTCTTTTAAAGCCACTTCTTCAAAATAGAGTTGCCCAGACCTTAGTATTTTGTGGAAGATCCACACTCAAGGGGCCAAAGAGCCACATGTGGCTTGCAAGCCGCAGTTTGCGGACCACACCCCTAAAGCATTTAAATATTGCACCACTTAGTTGCTCCACACCCCTTCTTTCCATTCCAAACACACTATACTTTACCCTAAATCTTTGAGCCCATCTTTAAAAATCCACATGTGCTTTTGGCTCTCTGAAATCCCTGTTCTTTAGTGGGCTTGTAACCAGCTTGGCTTCGGACTTTGAACTCCATCTGCATGCACCAAGCCAAACCATTCCTACTCCAACCATTCACATTAGAATTTCCACTATCTCCTGATGGTGTTGTTTACCTGTCTGAAGTCAGACAATGGGAGAGTCTGCAAACAAAGTCAATGAGGCAAGGTACCTGAGTCCTAAGTCAGAGTTGGCTCTTTAAAATAATTTAAGGAGAATTTTAACATGATGTGCTGACAATCCACCTACACAAGACTGATTTCAGTGATGTTTCTATCACATTTTAGTCTGAGGAAGTGAAGGTTGTAAAGCAAACAGTCCAAGAGTACTATTCAACTGACAGTGCTATTTATTCAAAATTTCCATGGTGATTAAAAATACCCATACAAGATGCATTCTTGGTGTGTGATAGCACATCTGCCTAAGCCTCTGACATATTTGGTCTTATTCATATGAATAAGCAAGCATCACAAGCATTAGAAATCTCAGGAATCTGGAACTCTGAAAAACTTAAAGTGTAAAAGATCTCTGAAGAAAGAATAATAAAGCAAAAATATTTGCTCACCCAATTCAATTACATAAACATGACTGGAACCATGAATTAATAACATAAAATCTAAATGTGTTATAGCAGTGAGTGGTCATAAGAGCATAAATCGCTGTCACTGACAACCAGGCAATCTGGGACCTGTGGGGAAACTAGATGTGTTCATGGCTTCTACTGTGGTTAGCAATGTACTCTAAAGAGCAAAACCGGGCCTCCAGGGGAATCTGCAAAAGGTTGTAGACAGATGTTCTGAAACTTGGAGTCCAACAGGAGTGTATTTAGGTCAAAGAATAAGGTTGAACAAGGAGAGAAAGAGCAGAAACAGAATTTGTTGTGTGACCCCTAGAACCTGTTTCAATAGAAAATTGTCTTGATATGTACTTTCTAAAAGAGAAATGACATTAGCTCTGAACCACAGCTAAACTAATATTAAAAAATCTAAATCTAAATAAAATTATTCTGAAAATGTTTCAGTACTTGAGAGTACCACAACATTGACGATTGCAAATAAATTGTTTTTCAAACTGAATTCAATATATCATACAGCAGTATGATTTTCTTAAATGAGGCTTATTTTATATCAGCCATTCAGTTAAACTTTCTTAGATAAGTAATTTTAATTCTTCTATCTAGCTTCCTTTATTTAATATCCATGTAAAGCTATAAAAATTGATCTAGTCAATAAAAACTTAAGCCATACTGTAGTGACTGAGATTTCTTTAAATATAAAAATGATATTGATTGATTGATATAATATATGCTAATATTTATTATTTATATTTGTTAATTTATATTTACTACCCATTCTATATATTTTCCATATATACATATATACACACATATTAAATCAAAATTATATTTGATTATTCAGTGAGAAAAAAACACATAGGAGTTAGAATCCTATGCAAACTCAACCTTGTATCTGAGATGTAATCTTGCTACTCTTATAGAAGGGAATCGTGATAATAGCTGTCTTCAGACAACAGAATTATTTAAACAACTATGATAGTAGCTATGTTACCAAATTTCCATCTCTTTTCCTTCACCCCAGCTTATCACTCCCTTATCACTACTATTTGCTCTCCCAAAACTTGCCTCAAACACATATACTCCTTACTCCAGGCCATATCACCTTCTTGACTATACTTGACTTCAAAAAATCTTTCAAGGACTACAGGATTATTGTATTTCTAGAATCTATATCACTCCTACCTTCCAATCCTGTCTAACTCCATCATGAAGAAAATGAGAAAATGACATCAGTTGTCCACACATAAGATCCATGCAACGTCTCATTAATAGACAAGGATAATCAACTCAGACTTCCATTCATTCTCCCATTTTTAGGTGGTCCTGATAAAGGATGGTTTGCTGATGATTAGATGTTAACTCCAAAGAATTGAGCCTCTTACAAAGGAAGATCCATACACTAATCTCAGTCTAAATTATTTCTTCCTATTTCTGACAAGCACACTAAAGAGAAACATCATAATTTCAAAATGTTACTACCATGGTCAAAGTAGCCTGTTGTGAGAATATTAAAAATGTGATTACACACGTACACACAACTCTACTCCTGTGTTTGAAACCATGGAATTCAGGAAGATAAGGAATCATTTAATGTATCATTCAAATATAAAAATTATGACTTAGAAATAATAATCAGGAAGGGATGCTTAGGCCTCTTTTTTTATAATGAGGATAGCAACTTACTTTTAATTTGAAGTTTTTATAAAAGAGTGGCAACCAAAAATATATAATATCATATCAAACATTAAAGTATGAAGTTTTTGTAATTTAAATACAAAGTTAAGGACTACAAAATCTCTGAATATTTAAGAGAAAATGAACAAAAAGTAAAAAAGAAAAGACTCCCATGAAATACCAAAGCTGAGATTTTCTTACTTTTATTGCAACCCCCTTTTCTGTTTCTAGTTTACACCTCTGTTTATCTAGTATACTAATTACTTTCTTTTCTTTGCTAATAAGAAGAAAACCCAAAGAAAACAAATCACAGATAAGTGGGTGTTGCATCACTTATCTGGCAGCCACAATGTGAGTTACAGACAAAAGGTCTAAGTCTGTGAAACAATGAGTTGTGCAGGTACTCATTTTCTCTTGATTTCTATATAGAGCTTAGGAATGTTCATAAGATTCAAATACACCCTTCTTAGTCTAAATCTTAGGCTGACATTCATGGTGAATTTTTCTTGCCACTTAGTATATTAGAGGAGAAATTTTAATTTAATTGTCATAATTGATCCATAAGCAAGTGCATCTGTCTTAGTTCTCTCTGGGCACTGTTGGGGTAACAAAAGCAAATAAAGATGACCTCTGCTTTCCTTGAGTTTAACATGTTAAGTGCCCAGCCTGTTTTGTCTTCAGGGCAGAAAGTATAGTGTCAGTCACCAGTGATTGACTTGTTAAAATATAACTAAATAAAAATACAAAACACAAATTATGACAAGTACGTAGTTCTTATTCTACATACTAGAGGCCTAGTGCATGAAATTCGTGCATGGGGGCTGTCCCTCAGCTTGGCCTACACTCTCTCCAATCTGGAACCCCTCAGGAAATGTCCACTGCCTTTGAGACTGGGCCTAAACTGGCAGTCAGACATTCCTTTCACAATCCAGGACTTCTGGCTTCTAACCACTTGCCTTCCTGCCTGCCTGATTGCCCCTAACCGCTTCTGCCTGCCAGACTGATCACCCCCTAACTGATCCCCTGCCAGCCTGATTGACGCCCAACTGCTCCCCTGCTGGCCTGGTCACCCCCAACTGCCCTCCCCTATCTCAACCCACCTCCTCTGCAGGGATTCACCATCTTATGCAAAGGAGGTGGGCCTCCTCTGCACGGTGCGAAGCCACAGGACCCCCAGGCTTCACCACGTGGAGTGGCCGCCCAGCCCCACCTCTGCTGTGTGTGTGGCCATCTTGTGACAGCCATCTTGTGATGACCTTAGGGCATGATGCGTGAGGGTATGATGCCACCTAGGCTATTATTAGTATAGCCTAATACTAATGTTCTGCCCTAAGTGTTTTAATTATATTAATCCACTAAATTTCCCCACCATCCAATGAAGTAGAATGTATTTCACCAAAGGGGAAAGTGAAACACAGATAATTTATATAACTTCCCCATGGTCACACAGCCAGAATTTAAACCCAGGCACTCTTATTTCCCAAGCCTATGCTCTGCCAACATGTTCAGTGATATATGAATTTACAGAAAATTTATTTTTTTAATAGATAATGAGAGCTGGAAAGGGCTGAGAAGGTAGGCTTCATGAAGAAAGTGGAATGGACTTGGAACTTGGCAAATGAAGAAACCATGGTCAAGCAAGGTGCAAGGAATTGTTGCAAGAAGAGGAACCATGAGCATGGAGTGCCCATGGGGGAAAAAAGAAGGCAATCTGGCCAGAGTGGTTTGGAATGAGGAGAAATTAGATAATTAAGACAAGGAAGATTATGGGACTCCGGAACAGTTCTAGTGACAACTCAGTTCTAGTGACAACTAGTGACAACTAGAACTCAGTTCTAGTGACAACTGAGTTCCTAACAGGGTAAAGTTAAAATTAGGTTAAAAGACATTACTTTCATAGATGTATTTTATTATATTCCAACAGAAACAAAACTTCTCTGGAGGTGTAGAGGTCTCTAAATCATTGTCTCACTATTGACCAATTGGAGCAGGACAAAATACTGACTGTGAGGTCAAGATCAATGTTTATTTTTAGGTAGCACCAGAGAATGGTAGCCAAAGAGCCAGAATTTTTAGTGCTGACTGACAGTCCATTTTGATTTGGACTCGATGTTTGTGATCTCTGTCTACTATATATCAAGATGGCATTTAAGCTGAAATGTGGTTACAGCCACGAGGCCTGCTGGGAAGAAAAGCAGACCGAGGGGAATTTTCTCAATGCCATCTTCTCCTTGGAAGATCTCTTTAAAAGATTCTTAAAGAAAAATCAGCTTAGAGGTGGAGTAATTTTGTCCTGCGTGCAAAAGCAGAAAGGGAGGTGAGGGAGAGGCAATGAGTCTAAATCTTCTCTTGGGGAAAATGTGATACTAAGGATGAGCTGGCCAAAAAACAGAGAGAAACTGGAGAAGTCAGGGTGTCTAAACGTGTCACCAGAAAAGTTAAGAAAGTGGGTGGAGTAGGCTAGCTCGGGAACATGGCAAGAATATTGGAAGGAAAACAGGGAGCAATTTCATAACCTCTTAATCTTCCCATCTCCTTACAATGTTCCAGAAAAGAGAAAGTGTGCTTGATAAGAATGATTTATTGAGCAATTACCTCTTTCCGCCCTCAGCTCTCTGGAACTGGAGAGCGGACAAGTCTGGTGAATTATATTTGTGGAGTTGTGTGGAAGAGCTTCCTCTCAAGGATGCTGGAGTTTCCTGGCAGTCGTGAGGCAGCTCTACCTTCTCACAGTTTCTGTAATTTTAACTTTCCCTTCTCTGTCCCTTTCTCTGTCCTTGCTCCTTCCCCACTGATTTTGGATTGTTCACCTCACTTGTCACTACATCATTATGTTTACCCCCTGGCTTTTTATCCAGTCCTCCCTCCCTTTTCTCATCTCCCATTGCTCCTTCACCCCAGTCCTTCACTGGACTGTCCGCTGTCTGAGCAAATTGGATCCTTCACATGCTGCTCCGTCTTCCCTCTCTCTTCCTCCAGCCATGCTCTGATGGCTTCCCTACTTGAAAATATCCTGCAAAAGAGAGATTTCCTGGGCTCTCCTCCCCTGGTAGGTCTCTTGGCACCCCAGCATCCAAGTCTCCACGTGCTCCTGCTTTTTGTGACTTCAGTGGTTGCCACTGACAAGCATGAGAGGAAGGATCCAAGAAAAACCTGTGCTTTTGGTTCAGTAATTACTTAGATTTTATTTGGGTAGGCTAAGAGTGATGCAATGTCTGTTTCCATCGAACACGCTATGGCCCCAATTGTGGTAAGCTGGTCTCGTGTTTCATCCCCTGCCATGGGTGATTGGCGACCTCCAGGCATAGGGTGACCGTGGGACACACGCCAGCATACGTTACATGAAGAATGCCAACAGATTATAGGCCATCGGGTTCTAGCTGAGTTCTTCTCCCAGGGGATATGGACCAATCAGCATCTTAGATCAACTTTGGCACATTGCTGTATTTATTTTAGAAGCTTTGTTCCAGAGCTGCTGGACACTTGATCATTCCAGCATTTTCTGCATTACAACGTCGAAGGAAAGACAAGCTTGGAGCACAGTATTTTCACTGACTTGGTGATAGTTATCAAACTCATTTCACTTGACATTGCAGGTTAAACTCAAATTGGGGTCCCTGAAGAAAAAGACTGATCCTTTATTCGGTCAGTGAAAGAAAGTATTTTTTTATTTCTATTAAACAACCATAAAAGGACAAATCGTGCAACAGCTGGAAGAGCACTGCAAATACCAGGGTTGCCCAGGGTCACCCAGAAACCTTTAAAATAATTTAAAATGGTGATAGAACAAGTAACACTGTGTTTCTATTGATGCCGGAGAACCTAACCCTTGAACCTAACTTGTACTTGCATGAAGAAGTCAGTAGAGCTGTTTCTAGTTGATCTACCAAGACAATTCCCTCTAGTTTGATTGATTGACAATGGTGCTGATGGTTTTTTTTTCCCTTAAATTCTCCACAAAGCCCTAAATATTTTGACTCTTTGTTGAAATTACTCTTCTATGAAAAAAGGGAAAACAATGTTTTAGAGATCGTTTACAATAAATAAATGGATCAAAATAATACTGCACTGTGAGATCTAAACACATCAAAGATAAGTGGAGATTCCAGAACTATGATTTCCTCAATTCTTTGCAAGGTAATCAAAGCAATTCCAAAAGGCCTTACTTTATTAGAAATCAGATTTCTTAAGTGTTATCTAAGTTCACAGAGAGCAGACAGCTACCTTAGAAGTGGGATTACAAAAATGAAGCTCAAAGGTTTGAGAATAAGTAAAGCAGAAGCAAGATACTTTAAATCATTAACAACACTACACATGTACACAGATATGAAAAAAAAACAGCTAAAAAAGCAAAGACAAAATTAAACAGTAATGATGATTTATGGTAAGATACTCTGAGACATGACAGAAGTCTCAGTACACCAAAAGGAAAATCTTGTTTGCTCAAATTATTTGTTTCTTCCGTCTAATGAATGTAATTCTAATATACAAGTGATAACACTGGCATTTCTTTGAAATGTTGATTCAGTTTAATTATGAAAATCACCAAGGTATTTTCTAGCTGCTGCATCACTCCCTGTACTAAGATTAATCACATCAGCATCATTCATTTAATCTTCAAAGAGGAAGCAGTTGTCCACAAAAGCCTTCAAATAGCTTCATTAGTGCAATTTTTCAGCCTCAAACACTTAGCTGGCAGCTTATGATTGAGAGTAAGGTCATTATATTCATCTATTTCCTAATCTAATTTTATTAATGTTTTTACACTTAATGTAGAAATGCATAAGTGTGAAGTTTTGCTCTCTCTTTGTTTGGCAATCAGCTCGAAACATTAAAAAAAATATATGCATGGTGATAAACAAAGTATTTGTTCTCTTTGGCAACAATTCCTGACATGTAATATACAGACCCAAAACTAATACATTTTCCCTTTGAGAGTTTATTTAATGTGAAAAGAATTGGACCTAGAAATGTTGTGTTTTCTTGTCTCTGTAGACAAAGAAAAACTTGGAGCTGAGAGACATTCTCTCAGTTCAGAAACCAGAATTAACACAATGTTGCAAATAAAATCTCTTTGGTGCCTTCAAATGCAGGATCAATTTGATATTTAAAATCAGAAATGGGCAACCTCACTTATGTGTCTTTACTAAGACCCACTTTTAGCACCCTTCTTTGTGTTAATAGCATTAATAATTCCTTCCAATATTGGAAACCAATAAGCATCAGAGTCCTGTAAAATAACACTGTAATATGCGCTGATCAAATTTCAGTATCAATCATTAAAAATTACTCAGTTGCAATCAAAAGCATTCTCAGAGATATATAGAACAGACCCAGGGACCAACCAAGTGTTGTGGTGATAGAGTCCTTTGTAATTGCTGCACCTACGCTGACGGGTTGTAAAATGTGGCAGAAAGTAAATTTTGCTGAGCCCCATTATAAGAAGTAAAACTGGTGCTTTAAACTTTGCATCTTATAAAGGAATGATTTATTTGACTTTTGACTGGTCCACTTGCAGAAATCATTGCATTGCAATATTCAGTGACTGCGCATAGGAGAAAGAAAGCATAAATCATGCAGAGACATTTTCAAGTTCATATCTGGTGACCATAAAATGCCAAGTTTTAAGGCAAAATCTGCCCATGATGGGGCAAATAATGGGATATGCTGGGGATGTAGGCAAAGGATCAGGGCTTTTGATCTTACGAAAATAGTCCATAACCAATTTCACTGATACAAAGCAATTGCACAAATTTCCCCCCCACACACACAAATTATATAAAGACAATTACAATCTTTAAATCTGTACTTCTTTTAAATTGCTTTAAAATAAAACTGTACTGACTTTTTCTGGGACTGAATTTTAATTAATACAGCATACTTTTAACAACAACAAAAATATATAAAGATGAGAATAACTTCAGCTTGAAAGGTCAGTGTTGCCATTTGTCCAGCGACATGCGAAGTCACCAGGGTAAAATGAGACTACACAAAAGAGGAGCAAGAATCTGCATTATTTACATAGGCGTTCAATATGATAATCCGGGGTAAAAACTTTGTGCATTCCTCAATTCATCTATTCATGAAGTTTTATCACCTGCTCTTTGTAATGCCGTGTTAGACATTCTGGGAAATGTAAAGACAGACAAATAAAATCTCTTCTCTTGAGAAGCCTTTACTATAGTAGAAGGAAGGCAGGAGCACAAGCGTGCTTTTACAATAGAAGACAATGTGAGGCAATTGACAAAGGAGAGGAAGAACATGCCTAAGATTTCACAAGTAGATTTCCTCCTCCCGGCAGCCCAGGATGCTTCATGGCATGGCAACATCAAGACTTCGAAGGATCGGCAAGATGTTGAAAGGTCAAGATTGGTAGAGAAAAGATTATTAAAGTTTTACAGTTTAAAATGTTTTATCGACACTCCCCAATATTTAATACATTTTCTGGCCTCTCCAGAGAATGGTGAAAGTTCTTTTACTTTCAGAAGTGTCAAATAGTTTTTATAATAATAAAAAGAAAGACTCAATGCTCGTTCCAGCTAGCATTTTTGAAATTGAGTCTAAATATCTATTTTAATGGTTAATTTCATGCATTTAATGCAATTAGTACAAAGTGAGATAAAATTAGAAAACAATAAACAAGAGCACGTGTAAAAAATACTCTCAAAAAAAGTTTACTTTCAAATTACAAAATAATTTTATTGATATTCATGTAAAATATGGCTGGAAACAAAAACAATCATAATTTAGAGAAAATGTTGAAAATTCTGAATCATGCCCCTTAGTAAATTTCATATATATATTTCAATTCCTGCCTGTCGATGGAGGTGGAAATTTGGTGGTGGATAAAAGTGAGTTTCAGTGAAACACCTGTAGTAATATAAAATTTCTAGTATTATTTAATAAAGGGTAGAAAATAAAACAATTCACAGAGCTTACTGAATTCATTTAATTCACAAGCACTTCTGATATGCTCCTGGCTTCAATGATCATCTTAAAAATAAAGAACCTATCATGCAGTTCTACATAACACTGAAAATCAACAAAATAAATTAGTCCCAGGAATAATGAAGGTGTTTCCCTGTTTGCAAGCACATAAAGGAAAAATGCAGGTGCCTTGAGAAGAAGTGAAGAGTTCAGAAAACAAAATGATCATGTACAAACTAATACCTAACCTGAGTGCTATTCTGGGTCCTATTCTGAGCGCCTGGAATGTGTCTCGCTAATAGAGGAACAGGCATCAGTGGCTCTTTTAACTGTAACTGAGACGCCTCTTTCACAGAACTCTAAGGAGCTCAGAATCACCTTTCTGACCATCTTTCCTGTCTCCTATATATCCTCATAAAATATTTACTGTTCTTCTGAATGACCACTCTGATTATCCTTAGCCTCCTTTCAGATTCCCTGATGATGTCATGGAAATGTTAAACCTATTATGCTAAGTTAGGACCTCCATCTGCAGTGACCTCTTGGCACAAGCTTCGAGGACAGCATGATATTTTTACATAAAAGTGAGTCTTCATTCAAATCCTCGAGGTCTGATCCTGGAGGAAAAAAAAAACACTGACAGTTCAATCAACCCTAATAAATACTTAACCAGGTCCATGGAAAAAATAATAATACAGTTCCCCCAAAATAATCTATTACACATTCACAATTGAGCCATAAAAGTGTCTATTAAGTGTACAATTATCTTATCACATTTTTATTGAAAAACAAGCATTTATCTTAATTTATAGGTTTCACCTAAAGGTAGTGCATGCTATTCCTTTTCATTACGCTATTAGGGGAGTGAGGAGTGATGGTGCCCAGTTCTAATTATCTCTAATGTAGTGTTTCAAATTGATCATGCATAATGCAATTGCAAATCATAATTAAATTAATTTGTATTGATTTAAGATTTTTATAAGTTGTTCATAAATTCCGTGTAGTGCATCTATTTCCAGGGGCTGACATTCATATTTTTAAACTGCCAAACCACTTCCTTCTTTTGACTCCTTTTGTCCTCATTTAAAAGTTCATAAAACTATGGCTACTTTATGCAGGTGAAACCAAGTTCCAAACCTTATAGATGGAAGTTTTGAGTATTTAGACAAGGTGTCTCCAAGAAATAATGTCTAATAATTTGGATATGCGTGACTATCTAAATTTAAAAATATTTCTATCTCTGAAACTCCTTGCCCTCCTCCATGGCCTAATTATCCCACCTGCCACAACTACCTTCCTGGCATGAAACACCAGCTTCCAATCAAGTGACTGACTCCAGGAAAGCCATGTAAATGCAAATGTCTCTTCCTCAACATTACAGGAGGATGAAAAAGAGTCCTGAAGCCACAGGAAGGCCCGAGCAAACTTTGCAGGGTAACATAACTCATAGAGTTGGATCTCCCCAAACAATCCCCTTCCCTCCTCATCCTAACCACATTCAGAGAACAAAGTTCTCTCGGGAATCTCTACATTTGACGGAAAAAGTGGAGACTGGGTTAGTAGAAAGCCCGGGAAATCTAGGAACCTGTCCTTCCCCTGCTTCTCTCAAGAACCGAAGGGAAACTTGGGAGGAGAACCGTGAGACAAGAGAACAAGTTGGATTGATGACTCTGAAAGCTTCATCAGTATGTTTTTGTTACAGAAATACATATTGGGCAAATTTGCAAATTCAGTCTAACTGGTTTTGTCACGTACTAAAGCATTCCTCTACCTCCTCATAATTGAACTGGAGATCCAGCCAGATCCATGGCTTAAACCACAAAGAGGCATAATCTGGTCCTTCTGCGCTCCACAAACCTTGGCACTGTGCGTAACTGTCCTCTGGATTGCTGTTCTCACACAGAAGGGTGGGCCTGGAGTTAAGGGTTCTCTTCCAGTGCCTTTCACTGAATGTATTAAATGCCTTAAAGTCTGGGGGATAAGTGGTGATGAAAGGAGACTGGATTTGAGGTGGTGAAAACATATTACGGTGTACCGATGATGCGTTGTGGAATTGGGCACCTGAAACCTGTATAATTTTGTTAACCAGTATCACCCCCAATAAACTCAATATAAAAGGGGGTAATATCTTTAGGTCCTATGAAGGTAAATGAAGTAATGCAATTTGGAAGGGATAGATTGGAAGTGGAAGTGAAATGTTTATGAGAGCAGGTCAGAAATAAATGTTATGGGTACTTTCCCAGATTCTGCAGCCTGCGGGTGGGATTGGTCACTAACAGCCACCTACTAAATATAAGGAGGGCAAGCTCACACCAAGTTGAGGCAAGAACTACCCCTCTCCTGCACCACCCCCCCCCCGCACCACAAGGAGAACTTTTTTATGAGGGCTACCCCAACCCCAAGTCCCTACCCTGAGCTCTGCAAGCCACCAGCCCAGCCTTGCATGGATGCGGCACCAGAGCCCCACTCAGGGATGGAGCTCCACTCGGTGCAGGCAGGAGACGTCGGAGAGAGCACCCTCTCATTACCATCATAAAGAATCCAAAGTTTCAGGCTTCTGGAGCATAAACTGAGCAGGAGAGGAAAAACAAAGAAATGCCAAATTTCAGTGGAACTGACGTGGGGCTCTGAGGAAATGAATCTAGTAGAATGAGGGCATGGACTTGGGGGTTTAGTGGTCTTCCCCCTATATTGGCTACCACTGGTTTGAAATATCTTGTATCTGATGTTGAACCACCGCGATGGTTTCAGATACAAGCTTGAACAACACTTTCTTTACACATAGTACACACACACACACTTTCTCAACACATAGTACACACACACACACACACACACACACACACACACACACACACTTTCTCCAGCAAGGAAATGAAAGTAAGGAGTAAGAGAGGGAGGGGTCCAAATTTAAGTGGACTGCCAGGCCCTGCTCCTCCCTCAGCTGAGTTGCTGTCTACACCCCACCCAGGTGGGATGGACTGCATCCATAGGACACATCTTGTAGATAAATGCATGCTTTCAGTTGTTTGGCTTACTGAGGCCTCAGTTAGCCCAGTCACATCACCCACTGGCAAAATTAGTTCTCCAGTCTGACTTCTGAAAATGTCTATTTTTAGTCAAGCCCTTGCCACAACAGATGGGGGTCCTTGTGGTGTTTCATTCTCCCCAACACTACATGAAAAAACACCTCTCAAATGGACAACTCCTTAGCCAAAGACTTCAGAGAAAATCTTGAGTGGAGAAGGGATCTTTACACTAAAAGGTGCTGGAAGAGAAGGGGACAAGAAGTGCAGAACAAGGAGTTTCAAGTAAACTCCAGCCACACTGCTATACTAGAGAATAAAACTAATTCACTCAAACTCAACACATTATTTCCCTTAACTAGTGATACTCAGAATGGTGATATGGATTTCCATGGACTTGAGTTACAGTTTGGCAGTAGACTCAACACTGCAGCCTTGAAATTGAACTGCCAGCAATGATTTTTGGCAGTTCAAGCCCCTAAGTGTTGTCCCTGGGGTTGAGATAAAAAGCTCTACCCTCCAGAAATTAGGACATTGGGGGGACCAGGAGATTCATCCATAAAGGACTCTTTTAAGATTAAAAAAAGAGAGGGAGAGAGACTGGTTTTAATAAAGTCTAACAATTGGGGCTGAATTTAAGTGTTTATTTTGAAAAAGTGGGTTTGGTATTTCATGGCTGTTGTGTGTGTGTGTGTGTGTGTGTGTGTGTGTGTGTGGTTTTGTGTGGGCTTTTTTTTCTTGCAGTTCAGGTTGTTAAGTTTCTAAGCAGGAATCAGCTTAAAATGCATGGGTTGTATTATATGTACAATTTAATCACAAGGTATTTAAAATAGACATTTCCATCTAAAATCCAATCAGAAATCAACACAGTTCCTCCAGGCATTAGATGATCATCTCAATTTTGCATTTGTAAACTGGGAGAAATAAATGTGACTTGTGGATACCAAGAGGTCAAGTACGGCTGCTCAAATATTTTTCTTACAAAATGACGGATTTATTAGACAAATAAGTAGCCCGGCTGATGCAAAACCCCCAGTGATTGAATTTTGACGTTAAGTCAACAACAACTCGAACTACAGCAGTGCTTCAAGATTTAGTTATGATGGTAGAGATTACTGAACAAATAAGAGCCAGAAATGAATACAGATTTCTGAGGACCTGCCCCTGGCACCTTCTTCTTGACATTCTCCTCCATATGCTCCCCCTATTCAGACTGTATTATAATTAAAGATGTGCCTATACCTTACGATTGGAAGAAGAACTTTGAAATAATTAAGCGTATTTTCCTCTGTGTGTTTTTGTATTTTTTTAAGGACAGGCTCAGGGAGAAAGCCAATTGAGTTTCATTATAAATTCCTTCATGGCCTGAAAGTCACCCACTATTAAGGGAGGGAGCCTACAGTGGCTGTTTAGTGTAGTTTTGTTTTTTAAAGGTCTTACTTTCTTTTTTTAATATATTTTAATATATTTTTTTACAGAGAGGAATAAAGAGTTAGAAACATCGATTAGAGAGAATCATCGATCAGCTGCCTCTTGCACCCATTGGGGATGTGCCCGCAACCAAGGTACATGCCCTTGACCAGAATCGAACCTGGGACCCTTGAGTTCACAGGCCGACGCTCTATCCACTGAGCCAAAAAACAGTTTCGGCTAAAGGTCTTACTTTCATGAAGAGTTTTTGATAACTTACTATCTTACATTTCCCCATTTCCCTCCTTTCCTTTAAAGGAAAGAGTTGAGGACCTTCTAAAAGATTTGAAGACTTTTGGCCAACTTAGGATCCCACTCGCGGATGCGGATCCACTGCTACATAATTAAACCGCACATAAAATTTCAGTCGTATTTAGATTTCACCTTTCCCGGGTCACAGGCTACGCTCCTCCCACTGCGCCCCCCATCCACCCTCTGCGGCGCTGGCCGTGGTGCTGAAAACCCAGCGTGAACTTTTGGGAAGGGAGGGCACCACTCATGGAGACTTTGGCTCCTTATAAGTGGGGGCTTAAATAATTGAGATAACATTTAAGCGCAAAGCAGTTCATTTTTCATCTTTTCATGGATAAAGGGGCTAATCTGCTCCTAGTGTGCCTTTATTTATTCTGTGTGACTTCCTTATTGTAGTGGAATTGGTGACTCAATTTCCATTTGTCTTTTTGAACCAGCCAAGAACTCATTCCTCCCACGTTCTTCTCTTATTCCCCTACTTTCAGCTATAGTCTAGTCACCCTTAGTTTATGAAAATATTTATTTTGCTAGGACAAATCTATATATTTGATTTTAAGGCTTTGCCCGATGAAGGGTTTGACACAATTTCTCTTTGTAGCTAGAAATTTATTCTCTGGGTTTCCAGGCACAGACCACTAGAGGCAATAAACTGGTACTAGATTTCCCCCCCCCCTGATTTTATTTAAATGTAGTATAATTGCACTCTGCAAAATAAGTTGCCCATCCCGGCTTCTCTCCCAATTTCTCATATGCCCCTCTCACGTATGCATATACCCACAATGTCTATAGATGTTTTCATCATGCTGGTTTTTAAATCATCCATTGTATCAGTTGTTTCCCCCAAGTAAATAAACCTGAAAATGCAAAATTGCTAACCTTAAAATAAACAATATAATTCAGAAGTAGAAAGGGATGTTTCACAATTATTTTGCCACTCCCCGGGATTAAACAATAAGTTGTGCAATGGAAGCCCTTCCATCAGGGGCAGAGGTGTAGTCCTCTATTCCTCTTCCTTTTAAAACATTGGATAGTACTCTCGGTACAACACTGCATCTGTTTACAGTTCGCCTAAATTTGTTTCTGGATTTATATTTCAGCGTGCTCTTTAGGATGCAAAATTCCTGTCAAATTAAAGAGTGTTCAGGTCTTGCCCGCTTCCAGCAAATCACTCACAGCACCTAATAAATCCAGCTGGGGTTCCTTCCATAGCCCGGTGCTGCCGAAACCATTATTGTCCTGCCTTGTTTCATGTCAGAGGCCTCTTCGCCTCATCTGTCATGAAACCAATTTCACTTTATTTACATCCATTTGCTAGTTTAATTACTGTGCTGATGAATAGCCTGAAGGAATTAAGTTACGAGTCTTTGGAAACCCAAAGCGACAGATATATGGGCTACCTTTTAACTACAGGGGGAGAAATAAAGGCCAGTGTGTGGCATGCACAAAAATGTAAAGATAATAAGTGTTTCTCTTTACCCAGCTCCCCTTGAAATTCAAGAGGATCCTGTCTTTATGCATTTGTCATCTCCTGGATGAAATACAGTGCATTAGGACCCCTCATATTTACAGATTGACTGCAGTTCTCCACAATACAGTATAGTTCTCAATTTTTAAAAAGCATTTTTGCATTGCTAAAAGAGTGTCAGGTGATCTTCTAGCCAAACCAAGTAATCTAATGTACTGACGTTTTTAATTACAGGTACCTATAAATGTTAATCTTTCCTTGTAACTGAGAACTTCTATATAAACACAAATAGATGTTTTTGTGAACTGAAAGAATATTTAATATAACTAATCTAATACACAGTACAAAGAACACCACTTATATACTATAAATAATGTAACAAAAGTCAGTTATATAAATTTTGTTTATCATTGAGCACAGTTTCACAGTGATATTCTTTTGTAATATATATTTTTATTATTGATAGTATTACAGATGTCTCCCTTCCCCTCCCCTCTTTACCTCCCTCCTCCAAGCCTCTATCCACCCATCCCCAGGTCTTTACCCCCCTATTCCTGCATCCATGGGCTATGCATATAAGTATATAAGTCCTTTGGTTTATCTTCTTTAATGTATTTTTAAATCATAAATAAGAACATTCTGAAGTCTCTTTTACAAGTCCAACATAATAGAGCACTGTGAATCTATGTTAATGACAGAGGGTTTGTGGTGTGGTTGAATAATCTGTGCTCTCAAATATACATAAGTAGTCAATCATTTGCATATGTTTTTAAAAACCTAACATTAATAAACTTCAGTCATTCCTTTATCCTATAAATTAGCTACTGTGGTATAAGCCTATTAATCATGACACTATTAGAACCATGCGTAATATAATACCATCTTCAAATTTTCTAAATGTTGTCACTAATGTTAGACTTTAAACTGAGCATTGATAATCCAGAAATTAAGTCTTTATATGGTTCATCATCACTGAATACCAATTAAAAACAACAATAAACCTGAATTGACATTAATTTCATATTTTCTCTCCTCAGGTAACATCACACAAGAAAAGAATACAACTTTAAAATCTAATGCCTATATATTTTCCTTCCTTTGTTTCTGAGAGTTTCTGACATTTTAAAATCAGTACTTTCATTTTATTTCCCTAAAAATGATGAGTTTAAGGCACACAACAAATATATTCAGCATTTCAAGAAATAATCTAATTTTTTTTTCTTATAGACTTGATGGACTGACTTAGACCATCTCCATGTTGTGCACATAATTACTTCTAAGGTTGTGCAAACTTTCTAAACTGTCATCTAATAAAGTATTTTTTGAACATTCATGGATGGGCAAGAAATACTTCTAAACAAAACAGAAATGAGAAAAATTAAGGTTTTTAATGTTTTCTCATTTCCTCTCCTCCTAAAAGAATTAAATACCTTTTGTGCCTGTAGGCTCTGCCGTGTGGTTTATTACAAAGCCAGCTTCAAGAAGAGGATAAGAATATAAGCACTTTATATTTACTATCAGAAGATCTGAAAGTGCCAAAAAAAACTCTACTATCTATGTAGACCTATATTAGTAAGTTATATACTCATTACAAATCCTCCAGCCTTAAATCCTCTACAAATATACTTGCCCCCTTCCTCCTCCCCAATGACTTTTAATAAAGCTTATTGACAAACAACGTACATTACAAAAACTAGTTTGTGTGTGTATCAAAGAATCTTGCTTATAAAAGTTTTGCAATAAAGGACCCTACACAGGACCCTACAGGTAAATTTTTCCTCTATTTTAATAGAACCAGATATTGTTCCATTTTTTTTAGTAGAGATTTATGAACAGCCTTTAACTTGACTGAAAGGAAACCTGTATTGTTTGAGTCTCTTTAGCTATTTTTCTTCATTTTTTAAAATAAAAGAAGCGAGAATGATGGGGATTTAAAATGCTTTTTCTTTCTCCCCTTTCCTCCCCCATTACTCTCCTTCTCCCCCCTTTCTCAGACCTTCTTCTCCCTCTCCAGCTCTTTTTGATTAATAGATCCATGTGGCTAACGGCCTGACATATGGTGTGCGAAGCAGCTTGAGATAGTACCTTAGGCATCCCCTACGGCCATTAACATATTAGGGGCTTATGTGCAGTCAGACAGACCTCATCCAGAGCCTGCGTTTGCAGAAAGGCTGCACCCCAGAGCTGTTTGATAGAGGGTTTCAATAATGCACCACTCTTCAATTCTAAGGGAGTTGCTTCTGGTACTGAAACACTGGGACAGAACCGGAATAGAGTTGAAAAAGACTCACTTACATTCACCAGCAATAGTAAAAACTGTGCTTGCGTCTATTTGTATACGGAGGCACACCTTCCAACTCACAAACATGCACCAGCTTCTAAGCATTATTGGTACACAGCCCAATGTCAGCTGCCTAGATTTCGTTTAAAGCTGTATTTTGTTTTAAAGTCCTCTTTATGCAGGGAACACTAACAGTAGTTACTGATAAAGACTATTCAAAAGCAAAAAACAAAAACAACAAACAGCAAAATATGGCATAACATTTAAGAAACTACTCTGAAACATAATTGCTTTCCCTAATTAAAAAAAATAAGTGTATGTTTACATCTGTAGCCTTAAAATAAAGGGGGAAAGGAAAAAAAGTTCAAGTTTAAAAGATTTTATCACGTTTTAAATACATGGACAGATCAAATCCCTGGAGAGGGAACTATTCTTGTTCTACAAAACCTGAAAGTTTACAAACAAATAAAAGTCTGACAACAACTCAAAAAGGTGGGGGGAGCCTCTAGCATGTACATAGATGTCGAGATAGACATATAATATGTGCATGTGTGTACGTATGTATGTATGTATAAAATTTTGGAGAGAGGAATAATAATTCAAAATCAAAGCAGACATGCCACTTGGAGCTTATTTAAGTTCGCTTGAACGTCGTAATTGAAGCCTGAAATTCGTTTTGCCCAGCGCCCTTCTCCTCTAGCCTCCTGCTGATAAACCACTGTACCTCCTTTTGAACTGTACTCCGGCTGTTTGCTTGGCAAATAAATGCTGTTCCGCCCTATTAAACCTTTTAGGTAGTTTCATCTTCGGATTCCTCAAATACAGAGCTAATAAGGAGGTGCTTTGATGCTGCTTTACTTTCAAACTATAGCCTCCGGGCGTTAAAAAAAACGCGCAAAAGGTAAGCGGGGAAAAGTAAACTGCCACGAGCGAGGCGAACCCTCCCTTTCAAAGCCCCTCCGACCCTCCGCGGTGCCCTGCGTGGCGGCCGAGAAAACAGCCTGTTCCGAGCTCCTTCGGCGGCCTCTGGGGTGCTGATCCGGCGCCACGCTACCGGGGGGAGGAGGAGAGAGGAGGCACTTTTAAGTGTAAAGCCCCGGGATCCCTTGGGGAAGGGGAAGGATGGGAGGCAGAAAAGGCAGAGGGTCCGAAAAGTTTATTCCAGGCAAACAAAGAGCAAGAGCGGAGGGGAAGTGAAGATTAAGAAATGGCAACCTGTTTAAAGCATCCGGGAATAAAACTTTTGCATAAGGCGTGGCGGCGGCGGCGGGAGAGAGCCTGCCCCCCAGCTCCAGGCGGGTTTTAAGCCTCCGGCTCAGTTACACCTTTGGAGGGAAGACCGCGGAGGGCACTCCTGCGTGGCACCCTCTGGACACCCCAGCCCACCCTCGCCCACCTACCCACCCACCCACCCGCCCGTCCCTCACCCCTCCCACCCTTAGTTGAATATAAGCAAATGAAACTATGGAAACGTGTTTTCTTTAAAATTGGGATGAGCCTCCTGCTCAAAGGCGTCAAGGTTCCTCTCTCACGTAGGGTGTATTTTCAGAAGAAATGGGAAGTCCCTGGGACTGCCTAGCTTCGAATGGACTCTGCCTGCTTTTTAAAAAATACCTGCATTTCCATTGCTAGCTCGTAAAACACATTTTAAGTGGGATAGTTGAGCTCCAATCTCCGCCTCAGAGCTCCTGGTCACATCCTGCTCTTCTCTTTCTTTCCCCTTTTTTCCGTCAGAACGCTTTGGGAAAGTCGCATAAGTGATCAAAATTAACATAAATCATTATTAGTTATTAGGATTTGCTCTAAATTACACTGTGAATATCGCACCAGCCCCATCTGCCGCCCCAGCTCTCGCAGCGATAGATTGCAGATAAAATAAATGTCCTTACCCCCATTAGCAGGTTCCTGTCTCTGTAGCCAAAAGCCAAACAAAAGCAATAAATACCGGGCTTTTCCTCTCCACCATTCAGCTGTGACTCTTTTCATCAGCTCTTCCTCTAGAAAAAGCTCGATAGCTGCCTGAAAATATTGCATTTTATATCACCAAAGGGCGATTAATATTGCATTAACTGTATTTAACATTTTTAAGCGCAAATAAGCTACCACGAGTTTGTTTCTGCTATTAAGAGCAGGGGGGTGTGGGAACTGCTGCAGACCACTTAAGATATCTGTATAACCCTATTATTTGTCTCACACTTTGTAATTTTTTATATATATATAATGTTGGAGTTAGCGGCGCGCGCGGTGTTTGAAGTGGAACAAGTATCCTGACACTGACTGGAGACTTCCCAGTCCCTTCCTTCATTAAATGTTTATTGTCAACACTGGGAGGGGAGGTCGAAGGGGTGGGGGCAGAGACTGGAGTAAGTGGATTTCCACGGCTGGAGATTGTCAACACTTTGTTTAATTCAAATCCGTACCCACAAAAGTTTGTTTGCGTTGTGCTGTACTGAAGTCAGGAGTCAGTTATCAAACTTTTGTTTGCCCTTCGTTTCGCCTAATCAATGCAAGGAATCTGTTCCTCTTCTTCTCCCCTCCATCCCCCCTTTTCCACTTCCCTTTCCCGGCACTCTCTCAGCTCCCCTTCTCCTCTTCCTACCCCCTTTCTCGGCACCCTCCTGTGCCTTCGGGCTTGGGGCAGGGGATGGCGGTGGGAGCTCTTCGCCCACCCTGGTCTCTCCCTGCCTCTGCTTTTCTAGCTTCTTTCCCACCCAGATTTTCACTCTCGGTTTTGCGATCCAGCCTTCTATTGACTTCTTGGGGAGGAAAGCCCTGCGTTCAGCCCTCCTCCGGTCCCGAGTAAAACCCTTGCCTAATTAATTCAAATCCGTGGCAGGGCTTTGGTGGTGTGCATCTTAACAACAAAACAAAAGCCGGGCTATTATTGCTCCCAGTGTTAAAAAAAAAAAAAAAAAAAAAAAAAAAAGGAAACCAGTTTTGAAAGTTTTGTGGCGTTGAAAGCGTCTGTTCGCTTAGGCGAACTGTGGGGAGGGGACTATGTTTCACCTCTGGGCGACACTGGTTCCTTCCCTTTTCAGGACGTCCTCAGAGGCACTTGCCGGCGGGGCGAGCGTCTCCGGGAGCGCCGCGCTCACCGGCCGCGGAACCCGCTCGCCTCTCCGGCCGCCGGGGCTCGGCGCGCGTAAACGCGCATGTGCGGGCTCGGCGCGCGCCCCGCTCTCCGCGCGCGCCCCGTGCGCCCGGCGCTCCCCGCGCCCGCGCCCCCCGCCTGCCACACCTGCGCACGCGCCGGGAAGCCGGGCCTCGGGCTGCTGACCGGCTCAGGTCCTCCGCGGCCAGTTCGAGTCCCGGCCGGAGCCGGCACGCCTGCGGCAGCTGTAAGCCTCCGCCGGGCCGCGGATCTCGGGGCGGCGGCGGAGGGGGGCGCAGACCGAGCTCACCGCGGTCGCTTGCAGAAGGCTCGAGCTCCTGGGATCTGGGATTCCCCCGCGTAGACGACCCCAAAGGGTGGGTGTTCCCCGCGGCAGAGAAAGCGCCCCCTGCCCGCCCGGGTGGAGGGAGGGCGGGTCCCCTCCTGGCTGCAGATTCTGACCCAATCAGCTCTGCCGGCGGTTTGAAAAGGCACCCGCCAACCCCACCGCCCCTCCATCCGAAGTCACGCTGGGGGAGAGGTTGAGTCTACGGGCGGCAGCGGCTTGGAGGGAACGCAGCTGCCCCGAGAGGCTGCACCCGCGACAGCTCCCGGAGTCAGAGGAGCGCTGGGCCGCTGCGTGTCCCAGACCCTCCCCAGCCCCAGCCCCGCCCTGTAGGTCCACCAGATTTCGGGTGGAGGACAAGGGAGGGCTGCCTGTGCCCCATCGAGCTGACTTGGAAACAATTAGGAAAGTTTTTAATTAGCTTCTTGTTATCATTCATTACATTAATTTCCAGGAGTCTCAGGCCATGAATTATTCAAAAGCAACCCAGCGCGAGGGCTGCGGGCCGCGCGCGCGCCCCCGCGGCAGACGCCCGGCCGGCTCCGGGGCCGCTGCTCGCCCGCCGCCCCGAGGGGTGAGCCAGCCCTGCGCCGCCGGCCACGGTGGCGCTAAGGTTTGATCAAATATTAAATAACGTAATTATTGAGACAAGGCTTATCTCGCAGGTGGAAAGAGGAGACCAACCCCCGTGAGGTTAAGAATTTGACTGCTATTTTTTAAAAAAATCAATTAAGCTTGCGGTCTCTTTTGAAACCGCCCTGGAGGACCAGGACCGAGTGGCTCCCATCCTGGGGCTGAGACTGCTGCAGCAGTCACACAGACGAGCAGAACCGCACCCGATAATAACTGTTGGCACCCCCTTTGCCATCCCGCTGGCCACCGAGGCCCTTTGAATGGGATGGGGGGGACGCTGCTTTCGCCAGGGTCCGAAGTCACAATTCCAACTTCACAGCCTAGATTATTAAAAACCGGTCCACGTGAAGGATGGAGCAGGAATGCTTCGCTGCAGGGGTGGAGGGAGAGGCCTGGGCGGCAGAGCCCGGGGCCACGGGCGGGCGGGAGCTGGTCAGGTGAGTCCATAGTGAAGGCGCCCTGTCCTCTCCGGGCATAGCCACTTGTAGGAACAGGACCGAAGTAGTTTTTGCTCCAGAAAGTAAAAATCGATACCATCACGGCAGCGGTTGCCTACGGTTTAATTATGAGAGTGTAATAGGAATTGAGAGCAATTTCAGAACACGCATTAAACAGAAATCTGTTCAGAAGTTGGTTGACGTGTCTTGAGGACATCATTTCTTAGACCTGCAGAAGGAAAGGGACAGGACCCGGAGCTAGGACTGGGGACGGGAGAACATTCCAAAGAAATGGATGGCACAGACATGGCAGGTGCATTTTATGCATACTTTTCTTTTGCCTTTCCCCACTCCTCCACCACCTGGATTTCCTGGGAAGCCAAAAGGAGGACAATTTTCCCACTCGCTCCAACTTAGAGATTGTTCTTTAAAAGAACCGAAGTATTTCCACCTGACTGGTGCCTTGAATGCGCTTAAGAGTAAAATTCCGCTCTTCAGAACCAGGAAACTTTGAAAGGCTAACTATTGCTGAGTGCCAAACCTTTGCATTTCCGTCAGGTGGACATGTGTGTGTTTGCTCGTTTGTTTCTTTACCAAATGACAGTTAAACTTGTCTTGGAATAGCCTTATTATTCCTGCCGGCGGTACACAGACTCACTCGCCAGAGAGCAAAGCATATCTTGTTTTGCACAGTTTCCTACTACGGAAAATAGGAAACTCTGCAAAGCATGCATTTTCGTAATCTGTTTTATTAACATAATATTGTCTTTTCATTTGGCAAGGGTTTTACTTAATACAAAACAAATGCTTAAGTTATTATTACATACATTGGTCATCATTTATATAATACAAATGTATTTGCAACATTTCGTTTGGGGCGAGTTTTTTTTTAAGCAGCCTTTGTAAGTCTTTTCATCTGTTCATTCCTGGTTCTCCAACAATGAAATAGGTCATACTTTTCTATAAAATAACATGTTTTCTTTACAAATGCATTTTATTAAAAACTTTGATGACATTTCAAGTCAATAAACAGAAAAAGTCAGTTTTGATGGAAGAGATCTATTTTTAAAAATACCTCTAAGTGCTTTGTTTTAAAACATTAACAACTTTAAAATCACAGCTTTTTTTAATGTACTATTCTTTGTTGAACATCAAATGCTTTGTTTCACAGATTTGCCGGTGAAATTAAAGAGATTTGGCTAAAGTAGGATGACTTCAGAAGATATAACCCCAGCTATTAAGAAACTTTGTACATTTGGCATCTGATCTAGTCCCAGGTCACCAAAAAAAAAATAAAGAATCTCTGGTTCCTCTGGAGCAGTAGGTGGCACACTAAATTTTCCAAATGAACAGAGGCATTTGTCATGAGGGTGAGACAGATTAGTGGATGGTTTCTGTATTAGCTTCCAAAAGAAAAGGTCATTTAGTTACAATTCTTTTAAATAAATGTTTTTAGGCTAGAACAAAACATATAAACCTCCAAATGCCTCTGTCCCTGAACCTTGATTTAAATATTTGGGGGTGCTTGGATGTTTATTAGCTTCCACCACTCTGAAGGGGGTAGGGGTGGGGGCTGTGGTTTAAGAATTTCTGTAAAGAAAACTTTGATAAACACAGGCAACTAATATAGAATTCATTTTATTCAGAGCACCACTTTTCACATGAGTTGTCTGAAAGTGAATTCTGATTCAGCAGAAAAATACATCATTCTCACCCTTTCCCCTGTATTTTTGGTTGAACTGAGTTTCATTTGCTCACCGGCTCTACCAGGATTTGGCCTAGTATAGACACAAAAATGCACCCAAATCATAAAACTGCTCTTCTTTCAGTTATGTTTTATTTGTAAGTGTACTGGGACACATCCCCCTGTTGTATTTTGGCGCACATAAATGGTTCTGATAGAAGTGGGAAGGAGAAACGGTAATAGAGCAGACATAACCAAGGAGAAAGCTCAGCAGACATACATGGACAAGTATAACACTGGCAGTCTGTAACCACTGTGTGTGTGCATTAAAGAAAATATTTACAATAATCTTCCTGTTTTACCTTTTTTTCCCCCCTAAATACAAGAATATGACAAGAATGCTGTGTTTTCGGTGAAAACAGGCAGTAGACTGTGAAATCACACTATCCACAAAACGGTCTATCAGAAAGCTAGCCCATTTTAGTGCTCAGTTTCAAATGCATAGAATGTTTGCGCTGCAAACAATGATATACAATGTAATTAAATAAATAATGCCTAACCAGAGTGAGACCTAATTGTGTTTCTTTCTGCACTTTTCAAATCATGCATGATTCATTTCAGTCTTGTTAAATGGCAGGGTATTTTTTTTTCCTTTTCTTTCCACATTTGTTTTCAATTTTTTTTACCTTCATATTAAAGGATAGTAATAAACCATCCCCACGTGAGATCAAAAGAGTATCTTGTGCACCAAGCAAGCGTTTTACCTAACCACCTTCAACTGTCTTTCTCATTTTTTAATCCATCAGCAGTTCATAAAGTACCTTGATTATAACTATGAAATACTATACACGGTTTTCTATTTGGGAGACTGGTAGTGCAAATTAAAGTTCTTGCTACCCAACATTTATCCCCAGCAATAAATTACTTTTGAACAATAATAATAATAATAATGCAACACAGTTGTTCTGCTTCCCCCCCTCCCAACATGCAGACCCTTTTGAAACAAATGGAGGACTTTAACTCTGTCTTCCTCTCATTTGGGATTTAGCCGATTTTTTTTTCCCCCACAGCCAAGTCCTGCTCCAACGGAAAGCAAAAACTTCTCAATATTTCAACCATTCCATGTTCTCCAAGAGAGAAGGAAAGGGTACCTAGAAGAGCTAGAGAAGTCTGGTTCTGTGGAGTACAAGGGACAGAGTATCTCTCCTATTGTTTTCCATCCCGTTGATCTATTGGAATCAATAGGAAATAAAATTATTTTTCTGAGTGTAGAAAAATAAGTGAACGGGCAAGCAAGTTCTATGGAGGGGGGGGGGTGGCACTGATCTTGCAATAGTCTGTTTCTAGATGTTAGATATAAGAGCAAAAACGAAAAATAAAAGAACTTGTTAAAATTGGTTTATTCTTCTAGAATAAATTTTTTTTCTTTCGGAGCTCCATAAATTCTGCCTATTAGTCAGCTCAAATACTACCTCTTCCTCCCTAAACACCCCCATTCCCAATGGGCCCAGGCCACAGGAATACAGGCTCCTCAGTGGAAAACTTGGGCTCCACCTAAACAGGCCATAATTATCCCCCCCCCCCTTTCAGCTGTTCCCCCTTCTCACTTTCTGGCAATGGAGAGCAGCCATCCAGTCTCTTTGGAACGCAAAGAAATAAAGAGGTGAAACTGAGAAGGAAAAATTAAATTAAACGCACAGAACAACTAGCTTAGCTACCCACAATCTCACCTTCCAGTTCATTTGGTTTTCATTTTTCAGTTCATTTGTGAAGGGTTGGGTCAGTGGTAATAATGGTGGTGGTTTTTTTTTCTCTTCCTTGGGGAGGGGAGGGGGGGGGATTGAAGCTGCAGAATATGGCTCCCTGGAGTTAAATTTCTAACGCATATATTATTTGCTTTTGTCCTGCTTTGTTTCTGTTTGCTTTTATTTGTTTCTTTTTTTTTTTTTTTTTTTTTTTTTTTGGTGGTTGGTAGATTTGTTTTTGTAACATAGTTCCTTGGTCCCCAGGAGATTTTGATAAACGTCTCTGGTCCAAAACAGTCCATTTCTCTACCCTTCCAGTCTCCCCCCTCACCCTAACCCCCCAGAACCATCCTGGTCCTCAACACCACTCCTCTAGGCTCTGCTTTTCTTTCGCCCTCCTCCGACTACAAACCAGCTCACCCAAGCGTTCCCTCTCCAACGTCCACACCCAGCACCCCAGGCCTCCGGGCTGGCAGAAGGGGAGGGAAGGAGGGAGGGGGGCGAAAGAGAGCGCCGGACGGAGGACGGATTCGCCTAAGGCAGGCTGGATAACGGACCCTCCAGATCCTGGGGGAGAAGCGGGGCCCGGGGGCAAAAGCCCCGAGAGAGGCCCCCATCAGCTCCCCGCTCTGCCGCCCACCTCCAGCTCCCACCCCACCCCACCCCAGCCCACCCCAGCCCAGGCCCCTCAGTAAGTGGCGGAGAATTTCATCCGCTTCTGCTTCTGTCTCTGGTTGCAAAACCACACCCGCACCACGTTCTTTTTGAGGTCCAGTTTCTCGGCGATGGCGGCGATCTTCTCGGAGGAGGGCCGCGGCTGCACGGCGAAGTAGGCCTCGAGGGAGCGCTTCTCGGGCGCGGCGATGGAAGTCCGCTTGCGCTTCTTCTCGCCGCCGTTGAAGAGCTCGGGCTTGTTCATTTTCTCGCGCTGCGCGCCCTCGGCCTCCTCCAGCCACGCCTGCAGGATGGGCTTGAGCGCGATCATGTTGTTGTGCGAGAGCGTGAGCGACTCGAACCTGCAGATGGTGCTCTGGCTGAGCGAGCCCACGCCGGGGATCTTGAGGTTGGCCAGCGCCGAGCCCACGTCGGCCTGCGTCACGCCCAGCTTGATGCGCCGCTGCTTGAAGCGCTCCGCGAACGCCTCGAGCTCGCGCGGGTCCGTGTCCGAGTCGCAGATGGACGCCAGGCCGGCCGCGCCCACCACGGCCGCGGCCGCCGACGCCGCCGCCGCCTGCCCGGCCGCCGCCGCCGCCGCCGCCGCCGCCGCCGCCGCGCCGTGGTGCGCCGCCGCCGCCACCAGCCCGGGGTGCGGCAGCCCCGACGGCATGTTCATGGCCGCGGCCGCCGGGTGCGACAGGTGGCCCAGGCCGTGCATGTGCGGGTGCGGGTGCGCCGAGCCGCCCAACAGCCCGCCGCCCGGCCCGCCGCCCCCGCCCCCCGGGCCGCCGCCGGGGCCGCCGGGGCCGCCGCCGCCGCCTCCGCCCGGCCCGCCGCCGCCGCCGGGGCCGCCGCCGCCCCCCGGCCCGCCGCCCCCCGGACCGTCGTGGGCGCCGCCGCCGCCCGCCGCGCCCGCGCCGCCCGCGCCGGCCATGAGCGCGAGCGAGGGCGAGGAGATGTGGTCCAGCAGGTCGCCGGGCTCGAGCGCCTGGTGGTGGTGGTGGTGGTGGTGGTGGTGGTGCGCCAGCGGCACGGTGGACGTGGACGTGCAGGGCACGCTGTTCATCGTGTGGTACGTGGCGTCCGGCTTGAACGGGTGGCTCTTGCCCTGGGACACGGCGATGTCCACCGCCGCCAGCGCCTCGGCCCGCGCCAGCAGCGTTTCGTCCAGGCTGGCGAAGAGGTTGCTCTGCAGCTGCAGGCGACACAAACCAAACCAAAAAACACACAACACAAAACAAAACAACACACACACCACAACACCAAAAGAGCAAGACACGAAACCAAAACAAAACCACACGCGCACACACACAGACCAGAAAGCACAACAAGCAAAGAGCAAACACAAAGCAACCAAAATAACAACAACACGGGTGGGGACAGTGGAGACCGGGGGGAACACGGAATGGGGACGGGTGGGAGATGGGGCCGGGGACGGAGGAGGAGATGAAGGGTCAGAGAGTGGGGAGGAGAGCAGATGGAGGGAGAGGAGGAGAACACAGGAGCACATTGCGGGTGGGGAGAAAGAGCGAGAGAGACGAAAAAAAGGAGAGGGGGAAGAAGAAGAAGAAGAAACGGAGATGTAAACTCGCAGCTGGGACCCGCGTCGCGCACCGAGCACGCAGAGATCGCCTTTCCGAGGCGAGACATTAGCAGCAGAGACAGTGGAGCAAAAAGTCGAGAGTCCCGGCCGCCACCGGGTCCCCACTCTGATCGCAAGCGCCCGGCAGGAAGGCAGGAGCGACAGAAACATGACATTAAGTGCCCCCCTGGACAAAATGTAACAAGCGACGGGATTTCTCTTAAAAAACAAAACAAAAACAAAAAAAACCCCTGCCCTCGAATGCCCGCACCGGGACACCTTCGCACACACCAGCACCCGACATGCAGCGTCCCGGAGACGGGGAGGGGGGCGAGCGCGCGCGCGGGCTGGGGCCGCGGGCGTTGGTTGGGGCGCTTACCGGCGGCGTGGGCAGGCAGGCCCGCCGGATGGCCTCGGAGCTGGAGTGCAGCGACGGGTACTTGTGCTCAGGGAGGGTGGGGTGCATGGCAAAGTGAGGCTGCTTGCTGTTCATGGACATCATCTTGACGGCTGGGCACGTAAATCCACAAACACTCCGAGAAAGTCCGCGGGAAAGTCCGCGCGCCGGTTCCCCTGGCCTCCCTTCGGAGGCTGCAACCCTCTGGCGGCTGGCTGGCTGGCGGCGCGGAGGAGGCGGCGGCCACGCGGGGGGCGGCCGCTGCTGCTGCCGCTGCTGCTGCCGCTGCGGCTGCTGCTGCTGCTCCTGCGGTCGCCGCGGCCGCCCGGCGCTCCCTCGGACCGCGCAGAGCGCCGCGCGCCGAGCCCACTTCTCCAAGAGCTCTAGCCCCGCGCGCGGACGGGACGCGCTCCTCTTACACCTGAGCCCCACTTCTCGCGGCCGGCCCGGGGAGCTCTCGCGAGAGCTCGCGGCCCCGCCGCCGCCGCCGCGCTGACAGTCATCAGCTGTCTGGGTCGGTCTGGCTGCGCGCTCTCCCGTTCCGCGGCGCGCGGTGCGACTTGCGCGGGCGCGCGCGCGCGCTCGCCGGGGCCGGGACCCGGCGCGTGGGAGCCACTCTTAGAGTGACCACCGGCGAGGACAGCGCAGGTGTTGTACCTGTGGCTGGCCAGGCATGCGCACTGCACACCTCACCTTTTCCCCCCCACCTCGGGTCTGAAAAGATCAAAAGGGCCAGCAATGGTCGGAGGGGTAGTGGGCACCCTTTTAAGCAGGGAAAGCCACCGTGCTGGGTCACTCGCTGCCCAAGGTTTCCCCAGCTTCTCCCAGCCCCCGCCGCCCGCCCGCGCAAGCCCTGAATATATGCGCATCACTCAGGCACACCTCCTCGCTGGGGTGTCTAACAAGCTGTTATATAAGGTATAGCGCTGGGCATTTTGTATGTTAAATTATGCCCGCGCACTCCTCTGTCGACAGTATAAATAACAACACGGAAATGCAGAAGGTGCTGTCCTGGGCTGCGAGAACCTGCTTCTTTCAAGGCTTATAAATAGGCTCCCGGAGAATAATCGCGGTGACAGACGTGTGTTTGAAGCAGTCAGACGCTATTGATTTCCATATAATTTAATTTCCTCCGCACACTTTTGTTGTTGTTGTTGTGAGTATAACTGTGTCAGGCACCGACAGTGACAGCCACTTAGAAGCCACAAGGAGCGTGCGCTTTCTACTCGGGGAAGGGCTGTTGAAATGAAATTGTGCCTTTCTCTTATTGTTTGTCTCCTTTAACTGTGTACAAACCCACATTTCAAACGAGCTCCGGGTGATCTGAGGCTTCTAGTAAACAAAAGGAAAAAATAGTTAACAGGGTGTCGTTGGGATCCTTTCTTTCCCTGAGCATGCACACACACACACACACACACACACACACACACACACACACACACTTTATCCCGAGAACTCCAGGAAAAGGAAATCACTTCAGAGAAAAGGGAATAAGATGTTGGAGAGAGAACTTTCTTTTCCTCCCATCGTTTTGGTTTCTTCGCCATGTATGTTTTTTCTTCAATAGGAGACAGGATTAAGCCAGTTTATTTTTTTTAAAAAAAAGTAATTAAAATATTAACCCAAGCCAATTTGAGAGAATGGGTCCAAGCTCTAACCTGGTTTTTACAGTATTTATTTTTGTTACTGTAAAATCAAAACCTAAAAAGAGGATAAATCAATTACCCAACCTATTGTATGGACCTCTCCTGGTGGGCAAATCCAGGGCCTCACAGGGGACCACAGTTCAGGTGCCTGAGTCCCCCGGGAGCAGCACTAGCCCGGAGTGATAATAGCCCAGATGTTATCACATCTGGGGCGAGAGAGCTGGAGAGCCGCAAAGGGCTGCCTCTGGGAGGCAGAAATCAGATAAATAATTTTCCCGGTCTCTCCCACACCAAGGGGGTCTGTATTCCCACCAATGAGCACATCTCATTTCTATAAACCTAAATTTGCATTCGCGTTTGATTTTGATCTTTTCTTTGGACAATGGTCTGTGTATTTAGCACACTCGCTCACTAATCATATTCTAAGAGGAGCCCACCGGCGGCGTCACCGTGGCTTTTCTTTTTCTTTCTTTCATTTTCTCTCTGCCCACCCCCACCTCCAACCCCCGCCCCTTGCAGCCCAAGAAGGGAGGAAGAGGGATGTTCATTTGCTGGTGCGAGAAGGAGCCGCGTTTCCATCCATTACACGGTCCCCTGGGAGTGCTAAATGTAACTTTATCTCCTGGAGAAATGGACGATGAGCAGGACAGCGCTGGAGGGAGCAAGAGAGTCCCACGCAGTGGTCGCAGCGGGTGTCCGGGGTTAACCTGATCCCTTCTGCCACCCTTCCCGGCGGTTCTCTAAGCTCCCCCTCAAGGAAAAGAGAGCCCCGCTGAGGGCGAGCGCTGGGGTACTAGCACCCATCCAAGGGAAACGCTGGCCTTCAGGGGCCAGGAAGGGTTCAGGGAGACAGAAACGCATCGATGTGGGCCCAGGTGGACCTCCAGAGAGCAAGGCGAACCCCAGAGTAGCCGTTGCTCACCCTGATTTACCGTCCAAAGCTTGGAGGGCACGGGTAAGCCCAGTGAGCAGAGGGGCACCTGGATTAAGGTCAGGAATTCACTGCCTTGCGGAGACCACTTTTAGCTTGCCCCTTTGGACACCGGATCCCTTCTTATCTTGGGGGTGGGGGTGGGGGTGTCAGACCTTTGCCCAGAATATCTTGCTTTTCCAGGGGTTAGAAATAAGAGGGCTGTGGGCACAGTTTTTAACCCACACCCCAACCAATTGGTTGGAGTTCCATTTCAGGCATATCTGTGTCCACCATGGCGCTTAGCAAGGTGGTTGAACAGAGTAAAAATGCCCCATACAGCAATACACGTGAACAGGAGGGAAGAGAAGGCAGATGAGGAGGGCCAGGATTAAAGCCAGAGAGGCTTCAACAAGCCGGGGCTACAGGGGGGGGGGGGGAGGAGGAGGAAGAGGCAGGAAGATCATGGACAGGTCTTTTTTTTCCCCTCAAAAAGGAGATGGAGACTGGCCAGAGGGGTGTGCTGTCTTCACACAGAGCTTGTACATCTTGACTTCAGACGTTCTATTCCCAAAATCAATTATTTCATCCCTCTCTCGTTTGTTTTCTACCTTCCCTTCCTTCCTCAAATGCTCGCTGGGCCCCGGTCTGGGCCAAGGCAAGACACTGGAGATCAAAGGAGTTGTTAAAATATGGGCACCTGCCTTCCAGGAGGTGGCAATCTCTGCCGGCGGGTGAAGAGGTGCTTAAGGCACAGGTGTGACAGGTGCAATGTGAGGCAGCTGAAGAGAAATACGAGGTTGGAGGTGGGGGCGGGGGGGGGGTAATGGTTGGAGAATTATTCTGCCATCTCCTTGCTGGGCATTAGCCCCAGGCTAGAGAGTGGGGCACAGCGGTGAATCTAGAGGCAGGTGTGCCTTAGACCTTACCAAGCCTTTCCCCATGACCCCAAGGCAGCGAAAGGAAAGGGAGGTGGACCAGGAATAAGTCACTGTTTCCCCAGTTTGGCAAGCGCAGGCACTTGTTGCCCCCCCCCCCTGCCTGTACTCACGACGCCCACAAGGGGCTGAGCCTCGGTGTAGATTCCCGAGCAGGTCCCCACCCCCACCCCCACCTCCTCCTCCTTGTTTAACGACCCACACAGACTCCCCCCTCCCCCATCCCATAGCTTTGCATTTCATCAAGGGGCGGATAATGAATGCACAGCTATTGATTTCCAGGGAATTTCCGCCCCCCCCGCCCCCCCAGGGATAGGGAGTCTATCATCTGGATCAGAGACACATTTCTTTCCCTCATTAATTAATTTTCTCCTCCTCCTTTGGCAGGCCCCACTTAGCATTTCCTTTG